>OY796659.1:76499270-77702603 GCA_963680705.1 Rhagium mordax | reverse complement strand
TATTATTAAAGTGACATTCCATAAAATACTGAAATAAATCTGGCAAAAAGTTTTTTTGGATTTTTCAAATCTTTGCAAAAAAAAATGTAATATTACATCTCCTACCTTAAGTGACTTTTGTATGCTGCCTAGAGAATTACTCAAAACATTACTGTTAGATTTCATAGTTTTTTCTTGCTAATCTTACACATTTCTCAGCAATAAGCAGTCAATATTAGATTTTTTAAAGGAAAGCTCTTACATACTAGTCTAGGATCAAGGAGGTACCCAACCAAAATTATTATGCACGTAGATTGATAAAAAGTGGTTTAATCGATCCACCCTGTATAGAAACATACAACAATTTCGATTTTTCACGCTAAAACATTTTTTTTAAACTTTCAAACTTAACATTATCTTATAGATAAAGCAACGATCTAGGTTCATCAACTATATTAAATATATATATTTTTTTTGTATAGATGCTCTGTTATTTTATGAAAAAATAAACAAAGGCTTTTGCGGTCAGCAATTGTTCTAACATATTCAGTTGGCACACACAACTTAGCACTAGTCAAAAATATATTGCAACTTATCACTTGGGGATATAATTAATACTAAGTCCATAGAGACACTCGCAAGTCGGTAGAATAGCGTCCACTTTTATGTCGGCGCCCCTGGTTGGAAGTACCTTAGGCCATTTATCTGAAAACATTCGCATAGTTTTGTTGTTAATCCACAAACGATGAGACATGGAGTGATAATGGTGGAGGACAGGCTGGGATTTTTACATACCAATTATTATTACAAAAACATCCATAATAAATTTCAGGTACAAAAAAATTTATCTACAGCAAAAATTTGTTACTACAGTCCAATGTCCAACGCAAACATCCCCTCTCAAAAAATCTGTTTTAAAATTTATAGACTTTCTGCAAAATATATATTATATATATATATATGTATATATATTTATATATCATGATTTTAGAGATTTAAGTCTATAAATTTGGAAATCGATTTTTATTCTACAAGTGCAGGTAGTTAAATTCAGTTATTTAGGTCCATAACAAAGAGCAAAACTTAACTTTAAATATTTTAGAAGCGATAAACAATGATATTAAACTTCAAAGCAAAGATTAAAAATAGTCTTCTAATAAAATTCGTTGAATACCAGAGTTTGTAGTTCCTAACTATAAAGATCCATCATATCAGATGTTAAGTACTTTATAACTTTATAGTTTATTCAAGATTTGAAATATATATAACTACGTTAACATAAGGTACAAATTAAAATTATGAAACCCTTGGATGGGTTAGACACTTATTTTGTAATACTTGAGAGGGGTAACGTACAATAAACTAAAACTATTAATTACAATAACGGCACAACAAAAAGCAGGGGATTAAAGCTATGCTACCAAACTTGCAAGCATGTTAATACAAATGGAAAGGTGCTAAGGTATGCAGTCATTAATGGAATAATGTAAAAGTTAAATGAGTGAATTTTACCAAAGTATTTGGTCTGAATTGTCTGAATGCTGATTTCATAGCTAACATGCAAATTATACTAGTTCAAAATTAGTACCTAGAATTTCTGAGTTAGGAGAAATATAATATATTTGCAAAACTTAATAAATATATATAATTAAAAGAACAATAATTACATTTTCATGATATGTAAATAATATATACTTCTATACATGCGTTTAGCATCACAGAAATTATTAAATTAATACAAATGTTTCTTGTGTGTTAATTTTAATGTTAGCATCAATAAATCCAATTTTTTTCATCAACAACAAACATCAATGGCACGAATAAGATATGTTTTTGTGGAAATTTGTGTTGTGAAATATCAATCGGCGTATCGAAACACGTCACGAGGTATCAATGTCGATGAATGAATGAGCAAGTCAAACAGGCATAAAATTAATAATTAGTACACAAATTAGACAAACAAGCATGAAACCAAAAAAAAAAAAGTTAAAAACTTACGGTCATGTCGTATTCAGTGATAAACGCTGGGATTTCAAGTTGATCCGGTGACATCACAGCATAAAGGTACTCAACACCGGGCAAACTATGAACTTTCTGTTTTATTGCTGGTGCCATGAAAGTCGTGAACCACCATGTCATCATCTAAAAAAGGAAAATGTTGCATAAAATAAAAAAAATTATGATATATATAAATATATATATACATATATTTACGATAACTATAGCCATGCATTATCTTGCACAACATTCAAATACCTTCAGTGATTTATGAGTCACCAGAGATTAAAAAGTAAACAATTTACATGTACAATAACAAATAAACTATAAAATGGTGTAACTTTTTTTAGTAGGCTTTCTTTTGCTAATATTTGCCAATAAACAATCGTTTACCATTTCTAACTTTAACTTCGTACATTTTCTACTGTATTCAAAATATAAAATTATATAACCGATTAGACATAGATAGATGGCTGTTAGTACAATCCATAACTATTCTGTTAATACAAAACGTAATAAATTAAATCAACAATATTTCTTACTTTAGTCCAAAACGTCGGGTGAACGACATAAAAGGCTTTCAAGTTTTTCTTGTATTTGTAGGGGAGGACGTTGTACACCTCCTTCAACCAGGAGAACGAGGGATAATTACTGCTCGACGTTAAAGTGTGGAAGTATGCTATAACGTAGTCGCCTTTGACTATAGGGTCGAGCAGGGTTATTAGGTACAACAGAGCCTGGAACAAAAAATGAACAAGGTGAAAAAATTATATTTAAAAAAATTATATTATTATTATTATTATTATTATTATTATGTGTGAAGGTGGTGGTTATAAGAGCAAATAAATTTTGCCAATAAATTTTTTTATGCCGGAAAGTTTCCGTATCTCCTAAAAAGTGAACGACCCTTTGAAAAGTACCAATGGCGTCGAACGGAATATTTTTAAATTTTATGTTGTGTGAACTTTCATTTATTGTCACACCAATTTGTTTGTAAACAGGAAAACGTGTCTACTTATTTTCTTGTGTATCAGCAGGCGACCAATCCGACAGTAACAATTCAATTTGTACCTACTTAACGGCGAATTATCGAGTGTTCGATAATTAATTACAGAATTATATGGCGAAATGTCCGCTATATGGATTTGTTCTACTTTGTCGCTACTGACCGGCCGGCATATGGAAATGATTTATGTAAATCAAGTTGATATTTCAATGACCTTGATGCACCAATTCTGCAAATTGTCTTAGGAGAAATCTTTCACGCGTAAATTGAAATTATATGCAACAATGCGTTAATATGGATTTACTTTATAGAATATCTAGTCGTAATAATATTCAATTAGTGTTGTCTCGCTCTAAAAAGCACAGAATGAATGGATTTTGCGATTTTGCTTTACGTAAATTTAAAGGGTGGATTTAATACATTGTTTTTTTAACAACTATTTTCGTTCAGTCCCGACAAAGGTTAAATACCAAGCAAAATGTCAATTTAAAGTCACGGGAACATTTTCCAATCAATAATTCCAATTAGTCCACTATCATTTTTTACTAATCGGGCACAACAAAATCGTATATTGCTATAATTTTTTTTTTTCAGAAAAAAAGTGAGAGGTTGGTTCTGATAATATTATGTATGTATATATTATTATTTTATAAAATAAGTTTGCATATTATTAGGTAAACATTTAATTTTTCGCTTCAAAATGACATCAAATGTAAGTGTATGGGGCGACGTCCCAAATATGTAAAAAATATTACGTCCTATTGACGTCCATTATTCGATATTATCGAACTATTACGTTAAATTGACATAAATTCACTCCAATGGCATGGCAGTTATTATATCCTTAGAGCTAACTACTCCTTCACTTTACTGGCTGTTCTTGTCGACAAATTAGGTTTAATGAGTCCCAATTTACAACACATACTCTATTGGAGACGACTGGTTCAGTGTCGAATCCAACGGGATAATATGGATGGACGTTAAAATAGGGAAACTGAAATGAAATAAATATAAATATATGTTGCTTATGAGATTGAAAACTATTTTTGGCTGCGACTGATACAGTAGTCGGTGATATGCAATTAAGTTACGGTCTCTTGAATGATAAATATATATTGTATATATAACTTTTATCTTCAGACATGTGTATTAACATTATCAAGGCCAAAGGTGATACTACACGTTCAGGAACTATAGACAATTTCACACAATTAATTTTATTAATGACTGTATATCTCTATTTCAATAACAATTATCTCGTAGCATTTAAACAATTTTTTTATGTAGTAAATACTGGAGAGTGAATCATCTGAAATTTCCTTATAAGTAATGCAAGGATAAACTAACCACTAATAAATTTAATTTACTTCTTATTACCCAATTAATTTAACCTGTCGATGAACCTGCTGGATTTATTTAGGTAAGGTAGTATGAATTTCTGTTGACAACAAACCCCTCTACCCTACGTTCATTCCCTCCCCCATAAGCGATATATATCAGTAAAACAATGCGATTGAAGGTTATGTTACAAGCTCAAAAGGAGTTTGGTATTAAATGATTTTTCCATTCAAACAACGCCCCAGTTCTCTCTTCTCGCATTGAAACAACACTAAGTGAATAAATATATAATATCCAGCATAATGCATTATTGATTCGAACAAACGCCGTCTGGTTCCTATTATGAAATCTGTTACATTGTTAAGGCACAATGGGCGTTCGGAAGAGTAGCTCTGACAATGAGGAGATAGCAGAAATCAAACAGAAGTTAGTAGCGTTGTGTTGCTGATTTAGATAACGCGATAGCCGGCAATGGTCATTCGATGCTGATAAAACTTTGCCGAATGAAACGATGCGGTCATACCGAGGGGCAGTGGGTGAAGTTTCGCCCCCGACGAAGCGCAAATGTGGTGGGAAAAATATATTTATCTGCAAAATTCGGTAGGTATATAAAGATCGGTCATCGCTGGTTCATTTCTGGTTAATACATAATTCTGAATTCACTTTAAATGCCGCTATACGAAATGGTACACCAGACGACGCGATGTCGTAAATTTGTAAAAAATATTACGTTAAATTGACGTCCGTTATTTGGTCTTTAATCACATTAATTAGACGTCTGCTGGATAAGACTGATCTTTTCGACAAACTATATAAAAGGTGAGTAAAATGTCACTAAAAAAACGATCGTTGCACGTTGCCTACTGGCCCGTTTCTGGCCTCTGATCAAAATCGTTGGTTCTGATAATATGCAAAATAGGTTTGTATATAATTCACAACACTTAATTTTCGATTCACTTTAAAATGACGTCAAGCAAACGTAAACGGGGCGATGTCATAAATGCGTAAAAAATATTACGTCATATTGACGTTCATTATTCGGAGTTGCCAATGATTCCAATGAATAATCATCTTAAGTAGACGTCAAACTGGTTATAATGAGTAAAATACCACTAAAAAGACGATCGTCGCACGTCTTCTACTGGCCCATTTCTGGCCTGTGGTCAAAATCAACGGTTTTGATAATATACAAAATGGGCGTGTATAAATATAGTCAACACTTAATTTTTTCGGTTCACTTTAAAATGACGTCGAACAAACTTAAATAGGGCGATGTCTTAAATGCGCAAAAAATATTACATCATATTGACATCCATTATTCGGAGTTGCCAATGAATAATCATATTAAATAGACGTCAATTTGGTGTCATTTGGATAAATTTACTCTGATGGCTTACCAGCTATTAAAGGTAATGAGTAGTTAGCACTACTCATTTACTTTACTGGCTGATCTTTCCAACGAACTGGGTATGAGTAAAGCGGTCATCTTATACTAGTCCATTTGTATGGTCAAAACCGTTGGCTCCGATAATATGCAAAATAGGTCAATAATTAATTTTTAGTTCACTTAAAAATGACATCAAATGGGGCGACGTCCTAAATGCGTAAAAATGATTACGTCTTATTGACGTCAATAATTATTCGACGTTGCCGGCGATTAAGCTCCTTGGATAAATTCACTCTGATAGCATATCAGCTGGTATAATCAGTAGAAGGCGTGCGGCGATCATTTTTAGTCACATTTTACCCATTATGACTAGCTTGTCGAAAAGACCAGTCAGTAAAATATGGTAGTTAGCCCTAAGGCACTTATTAACAACTATTATATAGTGAATTTATCCAGCAAACGTCAATTTAACGTGATTATTCGTCGAATAGTGGACGTCAATAGGACGTTTTATTTTTTACACATTTAGGACGTCGCCCCGTATACCTTATTTGAAGTAATTTTAACGTGAGAAATTGAGTATTGATTGTGTTATGTAGCACGAACCAAGTGCAGCGCCGGTGTTTAATACAAAATAATAATAATAATAAAATAATGTATTGCTGCAGTGTCAAGCTCCAAGGCGACGAGCCGCCACTGCGTCACGTGCAATTAAGCTCCTCTGCATTACACCTAGACAACTCACCTTATCTAAATTGATTTTATTAAAGGGGAACCATTTCCCGACAAAGACAACGACAGGCCTGCCCAGCCTGTCAACTCCGCTCTGGTAGAGACATCCGATGCCTGACACTTCCGTCAAATCCTCGGTTTTCGCGCGCCTTAAAAGCCTCTCGTATCTGCAACAAGGGAAAGAATAATTATTTATCGCTGGGGAACTCCTACAAACGATGATATATCTGTTACCACATACGTCGATTTTTAAGACACTTGGCTCGGTTACTTATCGCCATTGCTCAACTTCCTACGGAAGCGCCAAAGAAAAGTGTTATTAGTAATGCTGACTATATTTGTCATGCGTCCAGTGGCGTAGTTAAAATTTAAGGGGCGTTTAAAAAAAAATGGAATTCGAAATTTATGTGGTAAAATTTCTTTCCTGTTATTTTGGTCCCTAGGGTTTTGTCCTCAAGTTTGGTACACCACCCGGTACATGTGACGAGCAAGAGTCGATTATTACAGTAAATATGCAAATAAACGCAAAAATATGACATTTCTATCGATACCCATTTTATTTCGGTAGAGGTAAGGATGATTTAAATTAGAGAGCTTTTAATCCATAAATCAAGGACAGCGCCGGTTAATTCGCCAAAGGCCACCACACCTAAGATGTTAACACGACAATTTGCCGATACAGCAGATCGATCAGTAAGTATTCCTTGCTTTCAGCAAATTCCAGCGGATTTCACCTATTTATAACAGCCCAGACGCAAGTTAATGGTTAACTGCCGCCCCGATAACTGAACGTGTTAATATAAACGTTTATAAAATGAGGATGTTTATCATAAAATAAACTAGCATTAATATATATTGGACTTGCCAAGTTTATACCTAACACAATTTTTATAGAATTACAAAACATATTTTTATAACTATTTTATCAGTGTTTTGAAAGTTAAGACAAAAAAGTCATATATATATATATATATATATATATATATATATATATATATATATATATACAAATATATGAATCGAACGCTCTTGCATCCGAATACATTACAAGTTTGTGCTGCTCGGGTATATGAGCAGTAATGCAAAAAATGCGAGGTGTTTGGGGTTGGGGATTATTCCCCCTATAACTACCCTGAAAAAGTGAACATGGCGGATTATCCGGGTATCGAGCGAAATTTTAAAATGCAACCGCTAAGCAACATCGCAATTAAAAAAATTATGGTTCAATGTTAATAAGTTAACATGCATGTTTTAATTTGGTAATGTGAATACGTGACGGATGACAAATTCAAGGATCCTGGGAGCTAGACTAATTTATTATAGGTAATTTTCAGTATGAAATAAAATGTAATTACAAACATAACATTGTTGCATGATGGCACCATGAAACATTTATAAATTTCCACCCACGGAAAACTTCGAACAAACTGCGAGGTATTTTTTTTCACAAATTTTCCAAAACTTACAAAGTTTCATCCAAATCCGAAAAATAATCGGTCACTGCCGCCATTTCCACACTTAAACTCGCCATAGCAATATGCAGCTACTTTGCTTTCGTTCGACGTACTAGAAACAGTTCCTTCGAATATCTCCTATCCCGTGACATCATTCATTCGAACTCATCATAAATATGAAATGAGTGCCATAGACCCAACCGTATTTTTAGACCATGCATGCTCAAAAGACGTCATAAATACTTTTTATAATTAGAAACGGAAGACAAAACACGCCAAGGAAAATTCGTACGCGCCAAAGGAAACGTGACGGGATCCTGCGGTGGTATTTTAATGACTAGAAAATCGAACCGTGCGTCGCGCCGCGCCTACTTGCAAAACATAAAGTATGTTTAGCAACATTCGCCTAGCGCGCTTAAGGATGGGAGATATCCTGAGGCAAAATATTTTGGCGCATTTCTAATTCGGCGAACAGTGAAACAAATCATCTGCTGAGAAGCGAAAGGAACCAATACTTCAGTTAGAATGGAATCAAATCTGATCTTCAAAATAATAAATCAGGAGTCTCGCAAGGATCGGTTTCAGGTCCCACGCTAATTTCGATCTACATAAACGACCTAGGAAACTTAAATATAGAAGCATTAGCAATTACGCTGGTAGATTATTGGAACTCGAACCTCTTAGATGAAGACCAGATAACACAATTTACTGCCCAAGACTGGCTGGAGGCAAATAAATTCGGTTTAAATAGCTCCAAAGCGGAAACTATGATTCTTGCTTTGCGGAACACAAAATTTCAATGATCCTGACTATGTACAGGTTCTAGGGGTATATCTAGACCCTAAATTAACAACGCTTCTTCTGTGTGCAAAAAGATATCAAAGAATATACGCCGTGTCAAGGATAAGGAGGGTCAGTATGGGGTTAGTCCTTTAATTACGCCGCTTTTTTCCTATTCAATCAAATTTGTATCTGTTGCTGTTAACGAGATTCCCAACTGTCCCTCCTTAACTAGGACACAGTGCTTAGAAATTTAGTAAACAATGCATCTCAACAAACACTTCTAGCGGCATATCATACTCTTCATCTATTCGGTGGTATCGTATGCCTTTGTCTGAGAGTATGCAGCGAGTTTGAATTGCAAAGGGTATCATTAGTGAGTTTAAAATTCAGAGAAGGTTGTAAAGACTTCCATAAAACTAAATATAATGACATTACTTCATGCAATACATCAAAGCCTTGAAGATATATGACAGACTCCTTTTGATTTCTGTGTGTGGCCTTTCAATAAAAATCAATCTTTGAGGTTCCTTATATGACATTAAACATCTTCAAGCCCAAATTGTAGAGAAAATCGAAAAAATCAACAATCTCATTTTTCTTGCATTAAATAGAAGGTTCAGAAGTATCAGCACTAAGGCAATGGATAATTTTAGCACATTTTATAATTATATTTCAACCAATACCTGGCAGTTCTTCGACCGCTAAACTATAGATCCACACGCTAGCATCTGCTTATGACCACTCTAACCAGTTCTTACGCATCCCATTATTCTAAGCCCTTCATACACGAATGTGACGCCAGCAAGAACCTTAAACCTCCAACGAACTATTGGCGTCCTATGGGTGATTCACATACATATGCTTCCTCACACACCAACAAGCATATTGGAAATCACTCCTTCAGTTTCCTCTATCCAAAATCACCAAGTGCTCGAACCTCCACAGAATGGCCACTAAATCTTCCACAAGTGATCATCATAATTGAGAACTCCGCCTTGCGCGACTCCTTAGCCTGACTACTCCTTGTAGAGATGTTATGGTTCTTTTTCTAGCATAGCCCGAATCTAGTCTACTATGGCAGTCGTCGCAGTATACAGGGATTCGGGCAATACTTCAATGATACTCTCTGGAGGCAAAGAAAGCCACCTCGCGCTTCTTGGATACTTTTTCTCGCAAACGTATTTGCTATTTCGATAATTGCATCAATTTGCTGCACGAAAAATCGCGACCTTCATGTCGAATCATTGGTTTGTGTGGCGGATCAATATATTTACTCGCTCGTCACTTCATACTATGACTAATACAGCGCGGGTTTAATAATAAATCTGCACAATCATTTAATCACAATATATTATCGCAACGATTAATAATAGTTGCATTTTTATCGCAGGCTAAGTAAATGTAATTGTAGTTCTACGAACTATTATGTCAATTATATTCCACAGAGGCATGCCAGGAACACGTTTGAGAAATCTATTTTCCTAAATCGTTCTAAAAATAATCCGCACGACGTCAAAGCTTATTCAAGAGAGACAGAGAAACTATTTACGATCGTATATATCCCCATTGACCTAATGTCTTTCTCTTGGGCCATATGCAAGAGAAAAAGTGCTTGTAAATAAGCCTAAGTTGTAAAATGGCCGAGTTATGAATATTTTTCTTGTGGCTCAATTTCGGCGCCGCTGGACAAACTTTCGGTGCATTTACGTCTGACCGGTCGACAGTGTTGCCATTTTAATATAAAACCAATGCGATGCATGTCATCAAATAAAAGGCTGAACTTTACTGCTACTTTACTACTGACCTAGTTTTCAAATGCGGCAGGTGTACGTTAACGAAAAATAACGCGAAATAACGTAAACGATGGTGATTCGGAGCTGGGCATTGCCGTACGCGAGTCAGTTTAATATTAATAATTATAAAAGAAAATTGTAACAAATTAGAGAAAATGTGATTTTCCTCTGCAGCGCACTTCAGTATAATAAAATCGAGGATAATGTGCGATGTTTTAAATTTAATTGGTGAATTATAGAAATTATAATGATTAGGCATACGGAACATACTTTCATTGCTAAGCTTTCTTAAGTGAAGAATTTATTTATCTCTAAACGATTCTCTTGTTGAATTCACAAACAATATACTTAAGATTAACAGATTAATAAGATTCAAGATTGAAATCTTAGGAATATAAATAATAATTTGAAAAAAGATGCTGACGTAAAAAAAAGATAAAAATATTTTCTGTAATTATTTGCGGCAATTAGAACAGGGTTGGGGCCCTTGAGAGTTGCCCGTTCACATGCTAGGCAATAAATACTAGACTTATCGGTTAAATGTTCCTTAAAACTGAACGACTCGTTTGCCCCGCATATTCGAAATTATAGCTAATTTGGTAAATCCCCCTTTATGCTTTGGGTTGCCTAGAAGTAATCTTCCTGATAGAAACTAAACCGGGGCACATGAAATTTAAAACGTTCTCCATAAAATTTCTAATTGTTTCATCAACCAAAGTAACTGCGTAGGCGTTGCGGCAGCTATAATCCTTGATGGAAATTATTATGGGGAGAAATTGACCTCTCAGATTTTTTATTTTATTTTTTTCTGGCTATAATATCTAGATCAGAACTGATAAAACTTCTTTATAGGTCCTTTTAGTGAACCTACCTTACCAATTTTTTTATTCGGTGTCAACTTTATTTTTCTAAATACGGTCCTGGCTTTCTGATATCAAATTTTAATTTCTTCCGGAAAACTAGCTGAAAAGTACTCTCTAACTACTCTTGAATTATGTGCAGGCGTACCTCCAGCCTTTAAATTAGAAGAGCTGAAACAATCTACAAAATACTCTAGGGCACAGGTCCGTAACAAAAAAATTTCTTGAGGAAAGTCAAGGAAAACTCGAAAAGTTATTAAACTATAATGTCTGGTACATTGTTGAATTGAGAATAAAAAGGGCTTCTAAGCTTTGATATCAGAAAATCAGGACCGTATTTAAAAAAATGTTGAAAAAAATGTTGCCAAATAAAAAAATTGTGACGTAATTTTTAGGTTCATTAAAATTCACCACAGAGAAGTTTTGTAACTTGTAAACTCAGTTTTTTTTTAAATAACTCCTGGCATTACTCTCCTAGTCTTTTAATTGCGCGCAACTTCTTTCCTATTTAACCAAATTCTCATACTAGCCCTCCTTATCTTGGAACTGTGCATAAATTACTATGTATTACAATTCTTGCGCAATCTCACTTTTTTTTAAATTTCTCAACAGTTGCACAAAATCAAAATCGGAAAAAATCGCAACTTACCGATCCTCATCGTCCACCTCCACGCTGGTCCAGCCCAACAAATTGGCCACGCTGGAGAACAGACCCGGGGAATCCGCCACCGCCTCAACCATTTCGCCCTTTTCACCCTTGCCTCGCAAAAATCACAGCAACCATTAACTCCCGTCACATACAAAACCGGTGCGCGTTCTCACCGACACACTATTCGCCTCGCCGAGAAGAAACTGCCCGTCAACTATCTAGCAATGTTCGACACACATGGCCAACGTTAATGCGGTTGCACTACTATCGGGAGCGCGCGCGAATTTTATGCGCCTCGCTGAAAAGTTCGTCCCGTTTCCAAAATTTCACCCGTCACTCGCGACGCTTTATTAGTTTGCTATTAATATTAATTAAACCGCGTTTATGGCTACCGATATAAAAATTATTAACAAACTACTATTATAGTTGTAAAAACTAAGTTATCTTTATAATATGCATATATATGTAGGTATGTAAATCGCTGATAAGGCCACGAAAATAGAGTAATTTATTTAAATGTACGCAATATGATTATTGCAGTTTAATGGTAAAATAAAGCCGGCTGTAAGGTTATAAGTTTGTAAAAATGTTCAGCCAGCGGCATGGCCGAAATTATTTCAATACAGACCATCCGCGCATCAGTAGCTTCGTTTATAATGAAATACGCAAAATTGCGAGCAATATCTTCAGAAGAGTTTTTGCATTACAGCCTCAGAAACCCGGTCAACACAACCTCGTCGTAGTGTATTCGGATGAGGGAGCGTTCGGTATATATATTTTTCATGGAACACTATAAGCGTCCTAATAATTACCATATCGAGGCAAATCGAGCATTACCAGTACACACTTATTTATGATGCGCCGTTTAAGACATTATTAGTATTACAAATATATATAATATTTATTAAAATATATATATTTTTTCATTAAATATAATTATTTTGTTAAAATATTTATAAGGTTTATAAATATATATATATCTTTGTAAAAATATGTCATGTATACTAAATGATTTTATAATTTCATTCCTACTGGACAGTTGGACCAGTCCGATAAATTTTAATATTATTTGTAATGAGTATATTGGAATTTTTATGGATGAATAAAGTGGATTATTATTATTATTATTATTATTATTATTTTCAAAATATATTTTATTTCTGCTAACATATATTTATATAGAAATGAGCTTTTATCGTCGTACGCTAGGTGGCGCCATGCTGATTAAATTTAGGTAAAATGCCCGTATTAAGAAACTCACCAAAGAATTATTCTATTGAAACGGACACAACTGCAAGCAACTGCTTTCATGAACCTTTTTGATATGTGAAAATAAAAAAAGCACACACATTCCAAACGTCAAATGAACGATAAATAATAAATAAGGTTAACGTTGCCAAATTTAATACGGGCATTTTACCTAAATTTAATCAGCATGGCGCCACCTAGCGTACGACGATAAAAGCTCATTTCTATATAAATACATGTTAGCAGAAATAATATATATTTGTGAAAATATATTTATATATTCGTAAAAATATATACAAAGATATATATATTTATAAAACTTATAAATATTTTAACAAAATAAATATATTTAATGAAAAAATATATATATTTCAATAATTATTATATATATTTGTAATACTAATGTCTTAAACGGCGCCTCATCCTTATTTATCACCACGCGAAGATTTGGGTTAAGGTGAAACACTAGTAGTTATGTCGTACGCAGCATCCTCGTTCCCTGCCATGTTACCTACTTGGATGCCCTAGCAGAGTGGCGCACGTGGTTTTTAGGTTATAAAAACACGCTCCTTGTTCCTTGTCAATCTCGATGGCTGTATAACAACTGAACGGAGCACGACCGCTGCTTTTTAATTCCTCGACATAGTTTTCGACGACAATGAACGCGCACCATAATAATATGTCAACCTTACTTATTGGATTTACGTCAGTATGCTTAACGAATTACTACAAAGACAGTCATTAAGATAATAACGGAGATTATCCTTAACACAGTTAATAAAATCTAAAACAGTATAAATAAATATTTTGTAAATTTTATAACTGGAGAAGTCATATTTTTAATCTTATGGCGCTTGATGTACTTGAAATTTTATTTCTACCCATTTTATAGTTATGCCAATTCGTGAATCATCTAATACCTGTTAAAATTATTTTTGAGTGTACAGGGTATACCATAAATCCGGGACAACCAAATGTTTTTTATTCTATGGTATTATTGGAAAGCTCATTAAATAAGCTTTTAAATTATGGAACTATATACAGGGTGCTCCATTTAAAAAAATCAGATTTCGTTGTCCCGTATTTATGGTACACCCTGTACACTCAAAAATAATTTTAAAAGTTAGCACATTTACGGTCCAATAGCTTACAACTAGATGTTTTCTTAATCTTCATTAGCCTAGTAGCTATGGCCCGAGCGAGGATAGATGGGCCACCCTGTATATTAATGTAACTGGTCAAATAATACTTTGAAAACGATAAAAATAGGGATAAAATAATAACGTTCTTGAACATAAATTCAGCGGACTGTGGCAGTGGGCAACGTGCGTAGATTACCTTCGAACGTCAACGTGTTAATAGCTACATTTTGTGTCACATAAATCGAACATTTGATGAAATATGCACAATGAACGTATTGTTTCGACTGATTGAATGGGAGATACCGTCTAAATTGTTTTATATAGTTAGCACATACGTTCAGCGCGTTCTATTTTTCATATACAGGGTGTCCACGTAGTGCATATTTCTTTCATAAGTCTTTAGCTGTTGTAGATAGACAAACATTTTTGCAACACTGCATATTCTAGAAATATTTCTAGTTGTACAGGATGTTTCATTTAGGCTGGGCAGTAACCAACTTTGTTAAGTTAAGCGAAACACCCTGTATAATATTCCAAATTTGATTAGAGAATGTCAAGAGCTTTCCAATGAACTATCATAACGTGTTCTTGTATTGAGCGGTTTTAGAAATATTCTAAATTTTGACAGATCTAGAACCTCAAGAGAAATGCCATATTTTTCCAATGAAAAATAATTTTAAACTTTTTATTGTGGCAGCTGATTAAGCTGGACACGAGCTTCCAAATGATGTATTTGAATTTAAACGTTCATCTACAGGGTGTTCATAATTTGATTTCAAATATGTAGATTTAAAAACATCAATAACTTTCTTATTTTAAACGAAACACCCTGTATACTATTCCATAATCAAATAGAGAATTAGAGGTGCTTTCTGACGAGCCCCCACATATGATATTTATTTTGAGTAGTTTTAGAGACATTAGCAATCTAAAGATGGTACTCTTGAAAATGTTGTAATTTGTGACATTCAAGGTCATTTATACTTTCTTGTGAAGGAAAATTGAGTTTTGAAATCGAAAAGTGAGAAACAGTTTCTCATCTGAATATACCGGGTGTAAACGAATAGTAGGCCACCCGTGTAGCTTCCTCGTTTTTAAAGATATCGGGATAAAATTTTGGATGGTGAAATTAGGTAAGATTTCCAACTCTTTGAGACTTATCCGCCATATTTGTCACTTCCGGTTTCATCGGAAATGACTCCAATAGTCTTTTCTAGATGCACCACCCTGTATGTTTTTACGTTTTTGAAATAAAGATCACATTTTGGATACATTTATACTATTTTGAACAATTTATACAGGGTTGCACGAAAAATAATTCGAATTTTAGTTGTCAATCTAGATGGCTGTGAATAGGTTAAAATTATTTTTGTTCCAATGTAATTCATATAAAAAATACGAAAACATCAGTATGTCCAATAATACATCATACAGGGTGCTCTAAACTCATTAAAATCATATTTTTCAAAATTACTCTTTTTATTTAATATTATGATACGGGCCACCCTTATAAAATATTTTTTTATATACAGTTCTTCCTTCCATTACGACCCTTCACAATGTCAAGTTCAGTAATCACCTGAGTCATAAGACTGCTAGAAAGCACGTCATCAGTAGCGTGTACTGCTCCTCTATGGAAACAAGATGCGTCGCCTGGTACGGTCACACTTCATCAATATTCCTTCCACTTTGAACGACCTCGCCGTAGCGATTTTTAGGCAACCACTACCGGTGATTAACGACCCTTATTATAAAAAGCAATAAAATCATGATTTTCATTGATCTAGGTGGAAAATTGTTGCAACAACGCTGACGCTTAACCAAAATGCATCATGAATAATCGAATTTCCGGGATGCACATTTATAACGAAACTGATTAAATTATGAACCCAAATTGGTTTTATAGAAATTTAATTACCGGTAAACAGGCAAACTAATTATTAAAGGAACAATTTTGAAGCTGGTTTTGCGGTGGTTAGCAGCAAACAATATTAGCGCATAATTGAAAATATGATGAATATATTAACGACGAGGGGGATAATAAACCTAAAAAACTGACTTAGCCATACAACCTGCTTTACTTTGAAAATTGGAACCATACAAGAAACTACTTTTTACCAAAGCCAGTGCTCGACACAACTCATCAATTCGTGGTGGCTTTCACCCTTAAAACAAAAGTGCGTTAATAACTCTTACCTCGCCTTCCTCATCCACACGTAGAACGCGGTCTTAAACGACATCCCCACAGCCTTCCGGTCAACAGTCTCTTCCTCGGTCATCGCGATCAAAATCGGAACCAAAACCAAACCGCACCAACCAACGTTTAAATTTGTTCTACGTAAGAAGAGGCGGCGTGGCTCTATTCGTCAGACAGTCGAGCATCATGTAACATCAGACAGTCAACTGCTTGACAACGTTGAGGAGAATGAATAAAATATGACACACGTTTAACCTGAAAACCTAATGCCAAATCAATAAGGGGGAGGCAATTAGAGTTCATATCGGAATAATAGGAGATAATGATCGTTTTGTTTCCATATACTAAGACTGGCGTATGCGGGGTTGACACGCAACTTGTGGTGGTTTGATATATTATAAGGATCCATTCGTTTAAACGAGTTTTCCGTTTTATGCCCATGCCGGCGGTGATTATTGAAAGAAAATGTAATACCGTTGAGAAAATGCACGTGTCTTGTTTTACGGAGAAATATTGTCGTTCTTGATATAGAAAGTACGCCCACGTCATGGCAACTCTTTACGTCAATGACGAATATAAACCACGAGACGTGTGGAAAAACGTCATTGTAATTGGAGCAAGAATATTGGTGGTCACTACCACGGGGCGCCACTAAGTGTCCTTCATATATCGGTAATATTATTTTTTAAACGAATATACGTAATAATCCATTAAAGTTATCAATCATACTTTATCCATATCCATAACATTACAGGTGAGACCGGGAAGGTAACCCATTAAACTCTGTGATTTTCAGAAGGTTACAAAAAGCTTTGTGCTACTTAAATAAAACCAACTTTAAATCTAACAGAAATTCACGTTACAAAGCTTAAAAAATGAAGAGAATTATAGGATGTATTTCTTTATCTACTACAATTCTGTACATGTAAATAAATAGGCTGATAGAAAATCTCCAAATCTTCCATAAGTATGCCATTAAGATTAAGTGTATATAAAGTTGCCTAATTATGTGGTCACGTGATATATATACATATATATTTATATATATATAGAATAATTGTTTTGCAGTGGCACTGGCGTAGGTTTTAATACTTACAAAAAGCTTTGTGCTACTTAAATAAAACCAACTTTAAAGCTAACAGAAATTCTCGTTACAAAGCTTAAAAAATGAAGAGAATCTTATAACATGTATTTCTTTATCTACTACAATTCTGTATATGTAAATAAATAGGCTAAAAGAAAATCTCCAAATCTTCCATAAGTATGCCATTAAGTGTATATATAGTTGCCTAATTATGTGGTCACGTGATATATATACATATATATTTATATATATAGAATATTGTTTTGCAGTGGCACTGGCGTAGGTTTTAATACTTACAAAAAGCTTTGTGCTAATTAAATAAAACCAACTTTAAAGCTAACAGAAATTCTCGTTACAAAGCTTAAAAAATGAAGAGAATCCTATAACATGTATTTCTTTATCTACTACAATTCTGTATATGTAAATACATAGGCTGATAGAAAATCTGCAAATCTTCCATAGACATGCCATGAAGTGTATATATAGTTGCCTAATTATGTGGTCACGTGATATATATACATATATATTTATATATATATATATAGAATAATTGTTTTGCAGTGGCACTGGCGTAGGTTTTAATACTTACAAAAAGCTTTGTGCTAATTAAATAAAACCAACTTTAAAGCTAACAGAAATTCTCGTTACAAAGCTTTAAAAATGAAGAGAATCCTATAACATGTATTTCTTTATCTACTACAATTCTGTATATGTAAATACATAGGCTGATAGAAAATCTGCAAATCTTCCATAGGCATGCCATTAAGTGTATATATAGTTGCCTAATTATGTGGTCATGTGATATATATACATATATATTTATATATATTTCTATATATATATAAATATATATGTATATATATCACGTGACCACATAATTAGGCAACTATATATACACTTAATGGCATGCCTATGGAAGATTTGCAGATTTTCTATCAGCCTATGTATTTACATATACAGAATTGTAGTAGATAAAGAAATACATGTTATAGGATTCTCTTCATTTTTTAAGCTTTGTAACGAGAATTTCTGTTAGCTTTAAAGTTGGTTTTATTTAATTAGCACAAAGCTTTTTGTAAGTATTAAAACCTACGCCAGTGCCACTGCAAAACAATTATTCTATATATATATAAATATATATGTATATATATCACGTGACCACATAATTGGCGTAGGTTTTAATACTTACAAAAAGCTTTGTGCTACTTAAATAAAACCAACTTTAAAGCTAACAGAAATTCTCGTTACAAAGCTTAAAAAATGAAGAGAATCCTATAACATGTATTTCTTTATCTACTACAATTCTGTATATGTAAATACATAGGCTGATAGAAAATCTGCAAATCTTCCATAGGCATGCCATTAAGTGTATATATAGTTGCCTAATTATGTGGTCACGTGATATATATACATATATATTTATATATATATAGAATAATTGTTTTGCAGAGGCACTGGCGTAGGTTTTAATACTTACAAAAAGCTTTGTGCTACTTAAATAAAACCAACTTTAAAGCTAACAGAAATTCTCGTTACAAAGCTTAAAAAATTAAGAGAATCCTATAACATGTATTTATTTCTTTATCTACTACAATTCTGTATATGTAAATACATAGGCTGATAGAAAATCTGCAAATCTTCCATAAGCATGCCATTAAGTGTATATATAGGTGCCTAATTATGTGGTCACGTGATATATATACATATATATTTATATATATAGAATCTTGTTTTGCAGTGGCACTGGTGTAGGTTTTAATACTTACAAAAAGCTTTGTGCTACTTAAATAAAACCAACTTTAAAGCTAACAGAAATTCTCGTTACAAAGCTTAAAAAATTAAGAGAATCCTATAACATTTATTTCTTTATCTACTACAATTCTGTATATGTAAATACATAGGCTGATAGAAAATCTGCAAATCTTCCATAGGCATGCCATTAAGTGTATATATAGTTGCCTAATTATGTGGTCACGTGATATATATACATATATATTTATATATATAGAATATTGTTTTGCAGTGGCACTGGCGTAGGTTTTAATACTTACAAAAAGCTTTGTGCTAATTAAATAAAACCAACTTTAAAGCTAACAGAAATTCTCGTTACAAATCTTAAAAAATGAAGAGAATCCTATAACATGTATTTCTTTATCTACTACAATTCTGTATATGTAAATACATAGGCTGATAGAAAATCTGCAAATCTTCCATAGACATGCCATTAAGTGTATATATAGTTGCCTAATTATGTGGTCACGTGATATATATACATATATATTTATATATATATATAGAATAATTGTTTTGCAGTGGCACTGGCGTAGGTTTTAATACTTACAAAAAGCTTTGTGCTAATTAAATAAAACCAACTTTAAAGCTAACAGAAATTCTCGTTACAAAGCTTTAAAAATGAAGAGAATCCTATAACATGTATTTCTTTATCTACTACAATTCTGTATATGTAAATACATAGGCTGATAGAAAATCTGCAAATCTTCCATAGGCATGCCATTAAGTGTATATATAGTTGCCTAATTATGTGGTCATGTGATATATATACATATATATTTATATATATAGAATATTGTTTTGCAGTGGTACTGTCGTAGGTTTTAATACTTAGAAAAAACGCACAAAAACTTCTGAGGTTATGTAATACCCAAGCTCACATTTTTCGAAACAACATAAATAAACAAAAGCGTCTTTCACAAAACTTCCTCTATTATTAGTGCTCGATGGCGTGGCTACATACCTTTCTTGGTGCTGGATCTCCTTGACCATGATGTCCGCCAACGGGTCGTTGAAGGTCCTCCCGCCGAGCAGCTTCTGCTGGTCCAGATCACCCTGCATCTGACTGAAAGCATGTTCACCCACGGTGATCGACGTCTCCAGTTGCGAGGACAGGTCTATGGACTCCTCGTCGGCTGAAAAGGAGATCGATGCGCCATTAATTATTTAAAAGTGTCGGAACAATTTTAGTCAACGCCGATCGATATTAGAATAATGAATCGAGTGAGGATGTGTTCTACCTTCCGAAAGAAAAAACAAAGTAATTAAGAAGTGGATAAATGACAGTTTGGTCTGGTTTTAAATGTTGATATTGAATAACATATAGGTATTAAGAAAGACGTCCGTAATCGAAAGAGCTTTATTTACTTACAAGAGGAGAACTCGAAAGACTCATTAATCATACTTCTTAACTTTGCAGTGTTGTTAGAGTTATGACAATGTTAAAATGTGGATTTTCTTATCTAAATGATGTACAGCTGATAACCCCTATTACCTTACTGCGTGTAATACCTGTTATTTGAATAATAAAAATACGTTAATTCGCTGTAGACCAAGTATGAAATTTTGTGTAAAAATTTGGGCATAATTAATTCCGATGGATATCCAACTGAAAATCTATTTAGAAAATTATTTGATATCATGATGCGACCAGAAGCTTTTATTTACCCACCCTGGCTGAATTGAAACAGCCAGAGAGCGCACGCGCGGCGAACTTCTCACGACTTTTGCGTTAATTATAACACTTTTTGAAAAATCAAGTGATATCTCACACTCCAAAGAATTTTGCGAATCACCCTGTATATACTGATACATGCTCGAAGTGACCCTGAATCTATACGCCCAATAAAAGCAGCAATAATATAAGGGAAGAAATGAAGCCTAACACGAATATGTATCTTTGCTGACGTCATGCGCATGAAAGACGAACTGAGAGGGCTGACGCGCATACTAGGCAATACATACAATACCAATAACTCATTTTAATTTTAAGAGGGGGGTTTCTGTTGATATTTATAACACAAATTACCAATAAAAAAACAAAAAAGAAAGTTGAAAAACTGACCTACCCTACGTAAAATTCTGGTAAACTTTTGAGTACCGCTTCGTCGCTCTACTGACCCACTATGGGGTGAACAACATACCTTGTATCAAGTCACAGACTCCAAGTTCTAATGTAAAAAAACGTGACAAAAAACGTCTAATAAAGTTAAGCCGCCGTTCGACGGTCTTTCATAAATTTGCGGCCGGAGACAAGTTAATTGACAGTGACAGCAAAAACTAGTGAATTTATGATTGCAAAAAACAAGGTGAACGCCAGAGGCAAAGACCTATCCTGATTTATTTTCTGTTGAGATAGGCAAGTTACGAAGTTCTGAAAATATTGACGTATTTTAATTTATTTTCTTTCTCGAAAACTACAGGGTATATATTTTTTGTTTTTGGTATATGGCCTTACCATTAAGGGACCTACCATCCCTTAAAATTAAAATGAGTTATTAGTATTCACCCTGTATTTATTTGGTGCATATGTGACATTTAGATAACCATAAATTCTTACACTGTTGTGAAATCGCGCAACAATCATCAAGTGGCATGAAAAAATATGTATCAGTCTCATTAACATGTTCAAAACAAAATAAAAACAGAACATATGTTGTTTACAGAGTTGTTTATCAGGAACCATGTAAGTGTAGAACATGTTGAGATATATCTGTTACCGCTAATATCGCGATGTTTTTTTTTAATATAACGGTTCCGCTAATTTCGCTACGTCGCATCACTTATTGTACTTGCAGGAATGCTATTTTTACCCATGGCTTTGCGTTGCGTCGAATCAACAGGTATATTAAACGATCGTTAAAAGACAAAGACAACTTCATCGGATGTGACACCAAGGCCTGTGAGTTCAGTTGCATCTGCCAATTCTAGTATTCCACAAGGATCCGTTTTATGGCCCACTATATTTCTCCCTCATATTAGCGACTTACTCGCTTTGCAAAAATCGTTCATGTGACCGGTTTCGCTGATAACAGCATGTTCCATGTATAAATTTTGGTTGTGACAGGAAGAAATTACGGAGATCAAGCCATCAATATGAAGATTGAGCAAAGTTGACGGTAATACAGATCCTTGTGGATTACCAGAATTGATGGTAAACATCTACGATAAGAGCCCTACAACTTTTATATTAATAATTTCGAGTATAATGCTTTTAGGGGGCTACTGATGATTTCTGAGTTCTATAACTGATATTAGTCCAAGTTTCTAAAGCAATCACAGATGAATCAGGAAACTTCTTTTTGTGCCTTTACTTATTTGCTTATTATTTCCTATACGTATGAACGCAAAAATTATTAACACTCAAGGCTCATCAGTTATCCATCATATAACAGCTACTACAATGGATGGACCGAAACTGGATATAAAATATTTTTGCCTAAAAAATAAAAATTCTATACTTACGGTGCAATGTGTGTTGTGGATTGTCAATAATTCTAATTTGCCTGTCGGGCGTGATGGGTTCCCCATCGGGGCCACCGATATCGCTAGGCATCTGGTATCTGGCGGCTTCTTCTTCGTATTTGGATCGCGGGAAATACAACGGTAACAAAACTTCGTAAATTCCTAAATCTACTTTATCAACAGCGAATATCACAGTGTCTAATGAACTGCCGTGATGCTCGAGAAACCTTCGCACTGTACCTGAAAACGAACAAAAAAAAATTGAACCAATAAAACACTTTAGTTTGTTATTATCGCGATTATCAGTATTGATTAGTTACAAGTGTTAATGTGAAATTAGGATGGAATCAGGTCGTTCTAGAAACATTTCCCCAAGAAATGACCGCATTATAATTTGTCTCAATAAATATATATATATATATATATATATATATATATATATATATATATATATATATATATATATATATATATATATGTATATATACAGTACCTATATATATATTATATTTTCTATAACTCTTATTTTTTCTTTTCTTATTTTTATATATCATTCTTTTACGTTTTAATCGCAACGGATTTTAGACAGTCGGCAGGATAATACTAAAGTAAAGAAAAGGTATGGATAAAAGGAGATTTATGAAATAAAGCGTTTAATTCTGACTAGGTTTACGGACCATATGGCCTTAAATATATATAAAGGTGTTGCGCAACATTATTTATTAATTTAAAGGTAATTAGAAGCGGAAAAAATATTTATTTATTGGAAAATTCCGCTCAATCCCTACATTTTTTAACAATATACAAAATTTCTTATTAATCATAACTTTAAATACAGATAAAAATTATTAAAGAATTAACGTCATAAACAACTAAATCAGATTAGGAATTTATACTGATGAGTATTTTTATAGACTAATGTTTTTTTTATCAAAGTAAATAAAGCTAATCAATCAACTTCAAGCAGTTATCAAGCGTGATTTTTGCTGCGTTTGTAACAAAGATAAAAATACGAGATACTGATTAGAAAAAAGTAGAAAGGTCAAGTAGATGTAAAATTTGGATAATTTTCTTTTGACGTCGGCGTCACTTTTCTTTTCTTTCTTTTTCTTATTCTTTTTCCTTATTATGTACTTATAATTATACTTTATACTTATGTATACTTATTACATACCTTTTAAGATCAGAATAGTTCAGAATTATCCAACGTTTTTAATTAATTACACGCATTAAAAGAACCGCACAAATATATCGCTAACAATGACTACATAAATTAGCCGGCCTTAACCACTAAACCGGAAAACGACAATCCTATCGGTCGCAAGACTACCTATTTATAATAATGTAAATGCATGTTGAAGAAAATACATAATTTTTGCTTTCCTTTAAGTAATCTTTGACGTAACCGGCGTCATAAATGGATTATATATTATATGACCTATAATTTTTTCAATGGTTTCGTTTCTATTTTATAAGCATATTACATCTTTGTTAATCAAGAACATTATAGTAATACATTAGTGGCCCTTTCGTTTATGCACGCAACTATAAACGAATCAATTATATATATAGGTACATTAAATATTATTTCCACCGTCTTTACTGCGGTCGCAAGAGAGTTAAGACTGGTAAATACAGTATGAGGGTTGTAATAGGATAAATGGGGAAAACTAAATGTGTAGAGAAAATACTAAAGATTTACATATCCACGCTATTCCACGCGTTATAAATAAAAATAACGCAACATTTGCAACTGTAAGTAATAGAAGCAGCAAAAGTTTGAAAATGAGCCAAATGGAAGTCAATTCTTATTAGATATTGTATGATAACAAGTGACGAAAAGAGAAATTAAACCATTAATCAGAGTTAAGACTTAAAACTGTATTAACTGAAAAGTAGATTATATTTGAGAATTAAATAATTGATGTATTTTTCTAACCTACAAATTACACTTATATCAGTCAAATTCTTTGTCATATTACAAATGAATCTGGAAAATGTGAATGTGATTTTCCTGGCTACGTTATATTATTATATTTGTCATTAAATAGGGTACGTCTATATGACGTGACAGCTAACCTTATCTAAAAGTTCTGCTTCGATTTCATACCGTTACAAAAAATTCCGTTCAATACTATATTTACGGAGTTTTAGATGATTTGTCCTAATAAATTAATAGGAATTTTGTTGTTTAGTAATTTAATTTATAAATAGTAGTTTCCTATAATAATAAACAATATTGAAACATTACTTTCGTACTATTTGAAACAGTACTTGAATGTTATACTGAATCCAAGCTAAGAACGTTAATGCAAAAACTAAAAATGAGAATAGGCTTATAAAAACAAAAAATTCAAGGTTATAACAGTCGCATAACGCACATACAGTATACAAATCCGACGCAGACGCCCTCTACATGCAAGCTTTAGGATCATGATACTGAGACGAACTGAGTCCAAGATGATCAATATAATTTTCTATTTTCAGTATTTCTAGAAATAAATTTTACAAAAATTATATTGCACGCTTATAATAAACAGATCTCTTAGTGGTACTAATATTCTGGGTTTTTTAGACACTGTGCATACTCAAGTACTTACCAAGCACTATTCAAGTAGAAAATGCTATGAGACTCTATACAGGGTGAATTTGAAATACACTGGATAATTTTAATCCGTTAAGCTCTATGGTCCATAAAATAAATGAAATACAGTCAAGAAAACAATTTTTGAATACTTATTAAATATTCATGACGCTCCTGAGCAGAACAGCCCCCACTCTTCTTAGCTATCGTGTTGTTGTGTTGGCGTAGTTCAGCCTGTGCATCCATGATTTCAAATGTGAATTGTTGCTAGTGTTTTAGATCTCAGTTTTGGATTTACTTGGTAAACACTGCGAATACTGCGTAGAGGTATTTGTTCGTAACCATGTCAATGTCAAGTTTACCAGTCAGTGTATCCCCAGCGGAACGAGTTTAAGGTTTTTTTGTTGAAACATTAACTATGGAATTTTGAAATTAAAACACGGGGAATTCATTAATTATGCTATAAGAAATTACAGATTAAAAATATTCAGTGTATTTTAAATTCACCCTGTATATAAAATGCATGACAATTTTTTAAAAAATTAATCTTAAAACTGAAAAAAACATAATTGATGGAATCAAAATATTCCAAATACAAAAAAACAACATATCTTCATTAAGACAAAACATTTGATATTGTAAAATTTTTCTTGGATTGAACTACACTACAAACAATAGACTGCTTAACCGATATTCTACAATTAATAATCACAAATGCCACAAAATATCCTACAATAACTAGTAAAAACTAAGTACACACCACCCCGTCATCAATGGCTGACAATATAAACAAAACAGGGCCCGCCGAACACTATACGACATACATTTGAACATTTTCTATGCAGAGGGCTCTGATTTTGAAGAAACAAGACAGTATAAATATGTACGTTGAAAATCTTGACAACGGTATCTTTATTCAAGCAGTATAATATATCGTTATATTTGTTATCTAGTAATACAAGATCTCTGTCTAAACTACACAACATGTCTATAGTCTATGCAACCAACAATACAGATCACAATACTGCAAATGGCCTAGCAACAGTTCAACACTAATAAAATAAGTAATGACATAATCATAAACTTGTGAAACTTGTTTGGAAGATTAGATACTTGTGACTGAATAATTAAAGACAGATTTGTCTGTAATATAAATTTTTCCAGAATCCACTAAAGTAATCCACGAAATTAACAATGTTATTGTTAGTGGAAGATTGAATAAATCAATATGACCTATAAACGCTGTTCATTAATGATTGTAAACCACGTGACTGCAAAATTAGGCAACCTTACATGCACTTATATGCGTAAGAAAAACAAAATGTGTACCAGGTTGCCTATTTTCAGTTGCGTGGTTTACGATTATTTATGAAGGCTCCGTATATCTTACGTAGTGCGATGTGAGCTCCCTCATCCGGTGGGTAATTTCTTTTTACAGAGTTAATCACGCATAACGCTACCGAGTGGAGACCCATTTCTTTCGCTTTTTGGAGTACATTTCTGCAAAAAAAAAAACTATTATTGTACTAATACTTGTAAACAGTAACAGAAAGAAATATATATATTTAGGAGCAGGACTCACCTATAACAAATGTGAAGGGTATTTTCTGATGCAGATTGATACTTTACATTATACCTGGGTCCTACAGTATGAATTATATATCGGGCTGGCAGTGCATGTCCTTGAGTTATTCTTACTTCACCAGTCCTACATTCTAAAAGCAACAATAGCGTTAGTATTTACATAAGGAATCGCCACAAACATCCTTCTTATATAAGCTATTAGTATTTATTGACTTCAGACAAATAGAATTTAATGATATTGTAACTATACACATGAATTAGGTAAAAGTTTATGCTACACATTTTATATTTAATCTGAAAATAGCATTTTAGTTCGATTAAAAATTTTGAGAACCACTGGCATTCTAATAGACAGTCAGCGGTTCTAAACAATTAGTTAATTAAAATACATAAGTCTTTTCCATTAAATATATACATACTTGCTCCTTAAAATATTGAAATTCTTGTAAAACAGTACGATAGAGCAAACATAGGATAATATAAATTTCAAGTAACACGCACTATAACTGACTCATATTTGCAATTATATCTGATTATAAAAATACTTTCTTACCTCTTACATCTAAATTAATTTCTTCTTTTAATTCTGATCCAGCTCTTTGGAAAATTCTATCACTAGCTGGATTGCTATCACTCATTGATTCATTAGTAGAATTGACAATGGCATCTACTTGTAATGAAGAAATATCACCAGACCTACGAAATATGGAAATAATTAAAATTTCTAATAAATATATCATCGAAAAATTTGAAATTTAAAGATTTTTCATTTTACATATAAAAAACAAAAATAGTGAAATTAGAATATATTCACTAAGCAAAGTATTTATTTCAGACAAACCAGTCGTTTATTCACATAAGGATACTTAAAATGGCATTACACAACATAATTAT
Organism: Rhagium mordax; assembly: GCA_963680705.1. Classification (NCBI taxonomy): domain Eukaryota; kingdom Metazoa; phylum Arthropoda; class Insecta; order Coleoptera; family Cerambycidae; genus Rhagium; species Rhagium mordax. The sequence continues at coordinate 77,674,635 of OY796659.1, read as the reverse complement.
TATTATTATAATACAGCTCAGCGTGTAATTCTTTCAACGTACTTTAATTGTGCATAATTAATCGTTGAAACTTCTGGTATGTATTATTTCACTCCGAAGCCATCAAAAGCTCATTCTGTTGGCTGGCTTGCCGATCATAATCTCTTGGCTGGATAAATAATTACCAATTCTCTATTTTTAAAATGTATTTACCGAGATCGGTATTTTCATAAAATAAATAGTAATAGCATATTAATGTTTATTTTATATACGCCAAACAAGACAAACCGGATTTCTATAGCGTTTTACGTACTAATTAAACCAAGCAAATATTTCCCCGGTGTTATTTATTAGGCAAAGTTCACGTGAAATTAACTCTGCATACAGACCTCATCAAAGAAGCTATTTATACGTCCTGATTGGCTACAGAATAGATGACTTTTAATCTCGCAATAAAGAACACACCTACACAATTTGGATTTATATTTAAATTAAATTATATAAAAAATATACAAACATTCTCACAACTTGAAGAAAATACCTTTCCCCAAATTTATACATAAAAATGCAGTTTTAATGCATCTGTCAAATAACTGATAAAAGTCCTTTTAGACATTTGTATTGATAGAATTTTATTCAAAAATTATTAAATAAATCAAATTAGCGGACTCAATGACAGCTGTCGGCTGTCAAAAATCTTTTTATTTTTCAAATTCGTATTTAGTGAAGGCAAAATCCGTTAATTTTCTTTTTTAAGTTGGCAGCTACAATGACAGCTGTCAACTATCAAAAGTCATTTTTGACGCCAACACGGTCAAGCCATTTGGAGTGCTTCAAGGATCAGCTTGCGGCCCCTTATATTTGTAACATTAGAAAATGACTTCATTTAGACAAAATGTACATACGCAGTTGGCCATTAGACAGAGAAGTAATATCTTTGCAGGTTTTTCCGAGGCGGTTCATCTTTTTTACCCATATAGCAGCAACTATGTTTGTTTATAGCCACAGTTTGTGGCTTGGCCAGTATACTTACCATAAAATAATCTTATGGTTAATTTCAGCGTCATAAGGGAAGGGGGATGTGTTGTGCTTAGTTTCTCCAATGGCACTGTAGTCAGTCAAATAGTGTGCGGAGTTTACGTCGCTCCATCTCACTAAGTCTTGTGGCAGTACTATGTCGGGAGCCACCCCTAGGGGTTCCTGGTTCATTATAATCCGCATTAAGTATACCTGAAAATTAAATATTTGTCATAATCGTTTTTAAGGTTATGTACAGTTTTTAACACTTAAAATATACAATTGTGATTAATTCTGCTAAGGGTTAGATCGATTTATACATACAGCGAGAACAACACTGGGCCAAAACCTGAACCCTGTGGAGTTCCCATTAAATTTCTAAGCCCCATTATTGTAGTAGTAAATAGACGTTTTGACTTAGCCAGAATCTATAAATTTTCCAGGTATTTTAATAATTCAGCCCGCGCACATTTCTGGAACGGCCTGTATATGAATACGAAGCACGGCGCCGCCCGTAAAGCGATTTTATTCATGGATTTACTCGTAAAGTTATCGTAAATAAAAGTTTGAATACTTTTTTTTCCATACGAAAATAGTTCTTAACTTGTTACAACTTTTATTCGAATAATGACTTTTGTGAAGAAAATTGATTTTTCTATATTTAGAACGTCCGTATTATAGGCGTGAAAGCGAGAGACACTCTTAATTAGAATTTTTCCGCAAATAGAGCGACGCCGAGGTTATTTTTTGTTTGGACGTTCTTTGATGGTGCTCTTTCATTTGGGGCCCTTTGTGGAGACGGAATATATGCAAAACGTCACCCAGGGGAGGGGGAGTTTAAAACATGTGGATATTTTACATACGCCATAAGTATATGGCATATAAAAAACGCCGGCGCGTTTGAGGATCTTTACCGCCATCAAAGACGCCGACGTTTTTTATGTGCGTTATATCTATGTGGCCAAACTTTCCATTTCCATTATACGACTTTAAATATTTTAAGCTTGAAACTGAAAACCTACAAATAATTATCACATAATGAGAAATACTTAATTTCTAGTACCTAATTCTTTGCGATAACCGACGAGTTTTGTTCCGTACGTGCGTCGCAGATACTGCTAATTGCGACAGTGAGAGGTTTCTTAAAATTGAACAAAAAACAAATACAATTTACGTTTTTTTCCACGTGTTAATTGAAAGGAAAGAGCACGATGATGAATCATAACCAAGTTCTAGAGAGATAGGTAACTGTTCAAGTGTTTGTTTTGTGGTCAAATAACGACGAAATTCGCTTAAAAACTTCAAACGTACACCAAAACAAACACGGGATTTTAATCTCTTTGTGTACTCAAATAATAACGGCGACGGATGATTCACTGGCACACCTTGAGCGTATGGATACGTCAATTTTATCAATTAGTTATAATGTTTACGATGTTATAGAATACCTATAAAATATCAAAATATCTCTAAGAAACTTTTAAGTTATGTACAGCATCCGGCAAATATTTATGGAATAATTGCTGCACAATACTATGCAGCCAATAGCAAAATATCATAGCTGACAGCTAAAATTAACAAAAATATTACACTGCGTTTTATTTCAGCTGTCAAAGCCGACTGTGATATTTTACTAAAGCCTGCACAATAAAATTTTGCAGTCAACAGCAAAACATACCACAATCAGCCTTGGCAACTAAAATTAACATAACCAGGACACTGCGCCTTCTTTTTGTCTATTTTAGTCCCCTTTTTGCTATTGCCTGCACAAAGAAGATTTTGCAGCCAACCGCAAAACACACCAAAATCAGTCGCCGCAAATAAAATTAATATAAACACGCCTGTTTATTCAGCTGTCATAGCCGACTGCGATATATTTCGCTGCACCCTGCACAACGAAAATTTTGCAGCCAACGGCAAAACGTACCAGTCAGCCATGAGAACTAAAATTAATATAAACAAAATGCTGAGCTTTATTTTGTTTATCTTGGTTGCCACAGCTGGCATTTTGCTATTGCCTGCAAGACGAAGATTATGCAGCCTACAACAAAATATGTAACACGATCATCAGTCTCTTGAAACAACAAAACACTGTTCCATTTACGTTAATTTTAATTTTCTTAGCTAGCTGTGCCATATTTTGTTATCGCCTGCACGATAATGATTACGCAGTCAGTAACAAGACATACACAGCCAGCTAAGCCTATTAAAATTAACATAAATAAGGTACGATGTCTTACTTTCGTTCATTTTAATTTTCATAACTGGCTTGGGCATATTTTGCTACTGTCTGCACGATAAAGATTACGCAGTCAATAACAAAACATATCAAAGGCAACTGGCAACTAAATTGACATTGGGTCTTTTATTTATTTTACCGCAGTGTAGGTTTACCACGGCTTATTTTGACTGTCATAGCCAAATGTGACATTTTACTAAAGCCTGCACAATAAAAATTTTGCAGCCAACAGCAAAACATACAACAGTCAGCCTTTGCAACTAAAATGAACATAAACAGGACACTGCGCCTTCTTTTTATTTATTTTAGTTCTCATTTTGCTATTGCCTGCACGAAGAAGATATTGCAGCCAACAGCAAAACATACCGTCAGCCGTCGTAACTGAAGTTAATTTAAACAAGCCAGTACGTCTTATTTCTGTTTATTTAGGTGCCATAGCTGACGGCGGTAAATTTTGCTACAGCCTGCACAGCGAAAATTTTGCAGCCAAAGGCAAAACGTGTCAGCAATAAAAACTAAAATTAATATAAACAAAATGATGCGTCTTATTTTATTTATTTTAGTTGCCACAGCTGGCATTTTGCAATTGCCTGCAAGATGAAAATTATGCAGCCAATAACGGAATATGTAACTGGTTTTCAGCCTGTTCCTGAAACAACACACTATATCTTGTTTTACAGCTGGTTTGGCCATAGTGTGCTATGGCTATAGGGGAGAATCGTAATAGAATCAACCCTTAAGATTTCGTTAAATTTCCATGTTGTATTTACGAAATATACGTTAAGAAAAACAAAATTTACAGCCATATCTTTTTTATTTAATCGCGATACTTTTTTTATGTTAATTTTAGTTGGCATAGTTGGCTGGGGTATGTTTTGCCATTGACTGCAAAATATTTATTGTACAGTCAGTAGCAAAATACGTCTGCAACTAAAATAAACAAAAATAAAAGTACCTTGTTATTAATTTTAATTGTCATTGCCGACTTTGATATGTTTACTGTTGGCTACAAAATCTTCGTTGTGCAGGCAAAAGCAAAATATGCCTCAGCCAGCTGTAAAATGAACAAGAATAAGATGAAGTGTCTTGTTTCAGGAACAGACCGAAAATTCTGCATAATCTTCGTCACGCAGGCAACAGCAAAGTGACAACTAAAACAACACCTTGTCTTATTTATATTAATTTTAGTTGTCATAGCTGACTGTTATACGTTTTACGGTTGGCTGTAAAATCTTCAAAATGCAGACAAAAGCAAAATATGCCACATCCTGCTATAACAACTAATATAACCTATAAGATACTTTTATTTTTGTTTATTTTAGTTGCTATTACCTGCACGATCAATATTATACTTCAAATAGCAAAATATTATCAGAATCTATTCCTGAGGCAACAAAACATTGTGTTTTATTTTTGCCTATTTTAGTTTTCATAGGGCACATTTTGCTACTGACTGTACACTGCAGATTTTGCAGCCACTAGCAAAACATATCCCAGTCAGATATTCCTACTAAAACTAAGACAAATAAGACACTGTCTAATTTTGACATAGCTCGCACTTTGCTATTGCCTGCAAGATGAAGATTATGCAGCCAATAACAAAATATGTCTTTCAACCTCTTCCTGAAACACAACACTATATCTTGTTTTTGTTGATTTTACAGCTGGTTTAGCCAGTTTGCTATCGCCTGCACAACGAAGATTTTTGCAGCCAACAGTAGAACATATCTCAGTCAACAAAGACAACTGAAATGAACATAAATACATTATTTTCTTTTTTTTTAGTTGCTGCAGCTGACATTGTACCACTGCCTGCACGATAAATATTATTTATGCTTCAAATAGCAAAATATCAACATCTATTTATGCGATAACAAAACACAGTGCCTTATTTTCGCCTATTTTAGTTTTCATAGCTGGCTCGGACGTATTTTGCTACTATCTGTACTTTGAAACTTTGCAGCCAATAGCAAAACATATCCCAGCCAACTATACCAACTAAAACTAACATAGATAAGACATTGTATGTTTATATTAGTTGGCAAAGCGGGCTATGACTTATTTTGCTATTGCCTGCACGATAAAAATTATGCAGTCAAAAACAAAACATACCATAGCCAGCTATGACAACTAAAATTAACATAGATAAGATGATTTAATTCGCTCTAGAGACTGTATTTTAAATTCCTCGTTAACAATTGTGCATTTTTTTATTAAACTAGTATGGATATATCTAATGTAGGTATAACTATTATGGAATATAAATGATGTATTATATAATATGGTGGATGGAACAAGTAAACTAGAGTTTAATCGATAAATACAAATTTTATTTAGCAATAAATAAGAAACCGGCTGGATTTCTCAACGATTCCACGCAAAAAATAGAATACATTTTCATGTCGAATTTCCATCATGCTCCCGAGGAAATAAACTAAATATTCAAAGCAGTTTTTTACAGAAATAAATACTTAAATACAATTTAAGTATTTACTAAACCTAGCTAATAATAAATCATATGTAATAATAAATATGTAAACATATTTTTATATATTAATAAGTAGGCGACTTTAGCGAAATTTCGGGTATGTTTTTAACGGTCTAGATGGTAGGATCAGATCTGGGCAATTATATGGTCATTCCAATTGCCAAGACCTGAAACTGAAAAAGTATGGTAACAGATCTTTTACATAACAAAAATTTTTTTACATTAATTTGTTACAGAAACATCTGACCCCCTACCAACCCCGTCACATTTCTTTTTATGTATACCAACGTGATATTTCGTTTCAAGGGTGTCCTTTCCCGTCGATTAACACGGAAAACTAGGCTTGTTTGTTGTTGCTCGAGCTCCACCAATTACGCTTTATTGCACGGAGAATAGGCCCCACTTATTTCCACTACATAAACCAAATATTATCTATCGCGAGGCTTGTATATTTTCATAACGAGCAGCCCACCAAACTTTGACGGTTACCAGGGCCCCTTATGTTTTCCTACACAACATTTAAGCCCTGCCGTAAATGTCAAAGCGCCCTGATAGAGGTTTCCGGTAAAATGAGAATTGTATTGCTTATTAGCCTGACATTAAGGCGGCCCCGTTTACGTTGACATTTAGAACAGATCCGCCCGGCGCCCTTTGCAAAGTGCAATAATTTTACGCGAGTTATATTTTAATATTCGCTCGTTTTTGAAACACTGGCAATCTTAGTCTCTGTCATCAGTATTTTCATGAAAAAAGTGCAATTAGTATTGCCAAACATCGCTTTATCAGTTCTCTCTTCTACCCCGAACGACAAAGTTATGGAATTGCTTACCTAGTCTTATTCTCCTCTGATGTTTCTTATAACGTTCAATAAAGAAAAAATACATGTCTCATATCATTGACATCGGTATATATTTATAACCTATATAATTTTTATCTACCAGTCCGATTGGCAAGAAAAATTGCAAGCCGGATGAGGATAGGCAATAATTTTATGAAAAGGTGTTTTCCGTTATCATGCAGATGCGCCACGGAACGCCTTTAAATAATACAGCTCGACCTTCTAATAATAAATATAAATCGATATATAAAAATCCTCTTGAAATATAGGCCATGCATTCATTAGTACTCAATAGGATAAAAGCAAGAAGGAAATGACTGACAAGTCACAATCGCCCGCCGTCACCCTAATACGGTGCTCTGTATATCCAGTCCATAATGCTAAACAGCCTAAATTGATTTTGACTATTAGAGCGGGCAACAGGGTGTAAACAGTGGCATGGCGTAACCGTAGCATGCCTCAATATCTCCCACGCCTAAAGGAAATATCACGTTTACTACTACCCTCGCTGTCAGTGTAGGGGGAGATATCGTAATAGAATCACCCCTCAAGATTTCGTTAAATTTCCGTGTTGTATTTACAAAATATACGTTCGGAAAAACAAAATTTACAGCCATATATTTTTTATTTGATCGCGATACTTTTTTATGTTAATTTTAGTTGGCTTAGCTGGCTGGGGTATGTTTTGCTATTGACTGCAAAATCTTTATTGTGCAGTCAGTAGCAAAATACGTCTGCAACTAAAATAAACAAAAATAAAATCTTATTATTAATTTTATGTCATTGCCGACTTATGTTTTACTGTTGACTGCAAAATCTTCGTTGTGCAGGCAAAAGCAAAATATGCCCCAGCCAGCTGTAAAATGAACAAAAATAGGAAGAAGTGTCTTGTTTCAGGAACAGACTGAATATCCTTTACATATTTCGTTATTGGCTGCATAATCATCATGCAGGCAACAGCAAAGTGGCAACTAAAACAAAAATAAGACGCAGCCGTCTTATTTATGTTCATTTTAGTTGCCATGGTTAACTGTTGTATGTTTTGCAGTTGGCTGTAAGATCTTCAAAGTGCAGGCAAAAGCAAAATATGTCACAGCCTGCTATAACAACTAATATAAACTCGATACGCATTATTTATATTAATTTTAGTTGGTATAAGTGGCTGGGACATATTTTGCTACTGACTGCAAAATCTTCAGTGTACACAGTAGTAACATACGCCCAGGCCAACTGTGAACACTAAAAAAGGCAAAAATAAGACGGAAGAATAATGCCAGTCTCAGAAGTAGATTCTGTTAATAGCTATATAACGCATAATATTCATCGTACAGGTAATAGCAAAATATCGGCTACAGCAACTAACAAACAAAAATAAAAATATCTCATTTATGTTAATTTTAATTGTCGTTGCCGACTTTGATGTTTTACTGTTGGCTGCAAAATCTTCGTTGTGCAGGCAATAGCAAAATATGTCCCAGTCAGCTGTAAAATGAACATAAATAAGATGTAGTGTCTTATTTCAGAAACAGACCGAATATTCTGTCACCTATTTCGTTATTAACTGCATAATCTTCGTCATACAGGCAACAGTAAAGTGGCAATTAAAACAAAAATAAGACACATTGTCTTATTTATGTTAATTTTAGATGTCATGGCTGACTATTGCATGTTTTGCTGGTGGCTGTAAAATCTTCAAAGTGCAGACAATAGAAAAATATGTCACAGTGATAACTAATATAAATACACAATGTCTTATTTCACTCAATTTTAGTTGGCATAGCTGGCTGGGTTATGTTTTGCTATTGGCTGCAAAATCTACATCGTACAGACAGAAGCAATATACGTTCGAGCCAGCTATAAAAACTAAAATAGACGAAAATACGACACGAGTGTACTATTATCTCATAGATCCTGTTAATATTTCGCTGTTTGAAGCATAATATTTATCGTGCAGGTAATAGCAAAATGCCAGTTATAGCAACTAACATAAACAAAATCTTATTTAAGTTAATTTTAGTTCTCATCGCCGAGTTTGACATGTTTTGCTTTTAACTGCGAAATCTTCGTTGTGCAGACAATAGCAAAATATGTCCAAGTCAGCTTTAAAATGAACAGTGTCTTGTTTCATGAACATACTGAATATTCTGTTGCATATTTCGTTATTGGCTGCATAATCTACATCATACAGGCAACAGCAAAGTGGCAAAAATAAGACACAGTTCTTATTTATGTTAATTTTAGTTGTCATTGCTGACATTGGTATATTTTACTGTTGGCTGCAAAATCTTCGTTGTGCAGGCAATATCAAAATATGTCCAGCCAGCTGTAAAATGAACAAAAATAAGATGTAATAAAACACAGTGTCTTATTTATGTTAATTTTAGTCCTCATAGCTGGCTATTGTATGTTTTGCTGTTGGCTGTAAAATATTCAAAGTACAGACAATAGAAAATTCTATCACAGCTTACTATGACAACTAATATAAACACACGTCTTTTTATGTTAATTTTAATTGGCATAGTTGGCTGGGATATGTTTTGCTGTTGGCTGCAAAGTCTACATTGCACAGACAGTAGCAAAATACGCCCAACTATAAAAACTAAAATAGACAAAAATAAGACACGATGTCAATCTCAGAAGCAGATCCTGTTAATATTTCGCTATTTGAAGCATAGTATTCATCGTGCAGGTAATAGCAAAATGCCAGCTATAGCAACTAACACAAACTGAAATAAAGTCTTATTTATGTTAATTTTAGACCATTGCCGACTTTGGTATGTTTTACTGTTGGCTGCAAAATCCTCTGCGTGCAGTCAATAGCAAAATATGTCCCAGGCGACTGTAAAACGGACAAAAATAAGATAGTGTCTTGTTTCAGGAGCAAATTGAATATCGTGTTATATATTTCTTTATTGGCTGCATAATATTCATTATACAGGCAACAGCAAAGTGGTAACTAAAACAAATGTCTTATTTATGTTAATTTTAGTTGTCATGCCTGACTATTGTATGTTTTGCTGTTGGCTGCAAAATCTTCAAAGTGCAGACAATAGCAAAATATGTCAACTAATTTAAACATATAACGTCTTATTTCACTTAATATTAGTTGGACACGACGGTTGGGATATGTTTTGCTGTTAGCTGCAAAATCTACATTGCACAGACAATAGCAATATACGTCAAAGCCAGCTATGAAAACTAAAATAGGCAAAAATAAGACAGTGTTTTGTTATCTCAGAAATAGATTATTTTAATATCGTGCAGGTAATAGCAAAATGCCTAATACAATTTCCAGGCATTATCAACTGAATTAAACCCCATTTGGCTACAATTTTTTACATTTATATATTTGAATCTAATAATTTTACTGGTTTAGTTAGATTAACTTTTTCATACCTTTATGGTCCTCAATTCCGCGCTCCTAAACGCTTCTGAACAATCAACGAACAAACAGCCGAGTGTAATAAACACGTCAAAACGCTAATAAACTGTCCGGCTTAGTATGCATGACGATGATGCACAATATTAAATTTTCAACGAGTTTCCGGCTCGTGGCGTTTGAACTGCAACAAAAACAGCTTTGACTGAGCATTACCACCACAATTCGTACACACACACACACAAACCTTCCTCCTAAATAAACATCAGTTATATCCGTGATAGCGATATTAGCGGCAAAAATACTAAATAACCAAACGAGGCGTTACATCGACTCCAACTGGGAATTAAATCTAAGCAGATTGTAGAAAAAAATTTATCTTGGTAATAACAACGTAATTTATTTAGAAGACACAGCTAAAACAAATGTTTCGAAAATATTTTTTATTTTTATCATCAGATGAATTTACAAACTGCATATTTTTGCTATTTTTTGTCATTTAAACAGTAATGCGACACATTCCGATACCACGCCGTTTACCTCCCAGCACCTGGACTATTTAACGGAACATTTGGGTCACGATATGAATTATATATAATTTCTAAAGTAGTACAAACTTATCAGACACGATAAGTCAAATGTTTGATTCATCGTCTAATTCCGTACGGGTCCCAATGCGGAATGGTGAAAACGAGGTTTGATCAATAATTCTGAGGAATGTGGAGAGAAAACAACTGAAAATTTAATGGAAGCACCTTCAACCCGGTCCCGAAACAACTGCATGAATCGATACGTTTATTATTATTATTATTGCATGCCTAAGAATAAAATTGTGTTATACGCAAGATGTCCTACTAGTGCGCGGCAGTCCAATATCTTGGTTAATAGAAGAGATAAATATATCTTTTTAAATATGCAGAGACAACTGTCCCTAATCGTAGATTTAGATATAATGAAAGTGTGTGGCCATAAAAACATTACGGAATGCCAACGAATGATCATCAAAGGACGCTTGTGGTTAACATACAATAAGCGTGTATGTGTATCGGCGATCGCAATGAAGGTGGAAGAATAGGATTTTCCGCGGTTACGTAGACGTAACGTAACAAGGGGATTGTTACAGGCGTCGGTTCTCGACAGCAGCTCGCCACACTGGAGTTCAAAGTCCGTCTCCTCGATAGGGGTTTACAAAAGGTTGAGGCAGGGATCGGTTTACAACAGCTCGCCACGATGGAGTCTGAGGACAGTCTCCTCGATTGGGGTTTCGGATTCACTATTTATATGATTTTTTCCTGTGACGTATTACATATCCTATATGCAACTAACAGAGATGCTCAGCGAATCTTAAGTGCCAACAGATCGACATTCCTAAGCTATCGCAAGACCCAATTATGGTCAACTTTCAACCTATTTTGAACCAAGTTATGTAACGTATTAGAAATTACTGAAATCTCATAACATTTACTGATAATGAAAATATGCGTAACGAGGCATCCCAGGGCGCAGGGAAAAAATACTTCATATTCAAAATCGATACCATTTCTAGTGGAACTAATGCGGCGAGTGGTAATGGAATTGAAATAAATAATAATTATTCTTTTCATCAGCAGTTGTCAAGGTCCCTTTGCTGACCTTACTTGTTATCTGACTGATTTTATTGTGTATCTGGTGTATACTTGATATTATCCTTTTGTCACTACAGATTATTTTGCAAGAATCTGTGAACTATGAACAATTTAATATTTAATGTTCGTTATCTGTAAGGCATATATTTTTTATATATATTTATATTTATTTATATCTCCAAATTTATACGTACAGCTAAGTAGTTTAAAATCAAGTTGAAGGACCTGACTTGAGAAAGGACTTGGGCAGGACCTAGCAGGACTAGCGAAATGCTCCAGCAGATATCATTTGATTGCATTCAAAATTAAACGTTCTATTTATTTTACTGCGACAATATTCCAACTAGCCGCCATCATTACAACAAATTATTTTCAATTGCTTTATTATCCTTGAACTAGTTCCTCATTATTCAAAAACTTTGCAACTAACAACAAATTATGCTGTTTGTCATGGAAAAATTATCACACATGAAGAATTTAGTTAGGTCCACGTTTAGGAAATAAAATGGAGCTATTACCTTACAATAAGTAACATATAGATGCCATGATTTCACAAGAACACGTAAAAATTTACAGTTATTTAAAATTCTCGTATTAATTATATTTTAATTACGTACAATAATAAATTCACCAACTTGATATCTACACAAGAAGTTTTGATATGCATGACTTGCTTGGCAAATTATTTATACACAAGCCAAAATAAAAATTCCAATGTAAATAGTACAATGCGAAATTTTATCTTTTTCAAATATTTTGATATCCATCCCTAATATATTTGTTTTACTCAGACTTTGCTTTAGATAAAAAAAATAGAAACAGCCGTAGCCGTAATATAAATTTCTACTTCATATTACAAATTTAAGAAAACAAATTATTAATTCACCAAGAAAAAAAAAAAAACTCAGTAAATTATACACCAACAATTATCTACTGTTCTGTCTAAAATGGTAAAAAATTAAACAAAATTATTTACCTTTCATTTAAAAAAAAAACATCATTAATCATAATTTGACAGCCCGAGAATTCTCAAGACTATTATTTCGACCTTAGAAAGTAAATAACAAAATTATTAAAACCTTAATTGGTGGTTTTACAAAGGTGACACTACCGTGTGTGTATAAACCCATCAGTAACCTGTAAATGATATAATGTGAGGCGAAACAAAGCGTAAGCATAAAAGCGTAATTTCTCCACTTTTCAATACAAATGAATATGCTGTTTAAGTTCCCACCACTGACATTGATTACTTTAAGTGCTTCTAAATTATTAATAAATAACACGGTGACCTATCTCAAGCATATTGATATGTAAACCCACACGAGTTTCCATTCTACATTCTACTCAACTACCGTTTTTCAATTTTTAAATAGATTTTCAGTAGAAAAATAATTTCTGAAGATAGAGCCGATGATGAATAAAAGTAGAGAAGCAGTGCGGGTTCTGGAACAGTGAAAATGAATGGTTTGCGTCCATCGAGGGAGAACATGGATTGAGGGGGGTGCGTAGACAATAACCAGAAGGTCTTCACGTGTAAGAGGCAGTGGGTAAGCTAAATAAAAACATTTTATACACTTATATATACTTATAATTTGCCTGTTAGTTGCAGCGTACGTACGTGAGAGAATTAATCGAGATATACACGAAGATGGGAATAGTACGTTGTTGAGCCCTCCTTAAAATTTGCCATATTTAACCTAATGATGATGGTATACACCTCGATAGGTAATTTTGGGCTTCACAATGGCCGTTTATATATTGAACGGGCTCAACAATGCCTGTTTATAACTATACATACATAGCGACCAGGTATAGCAATATATACGCAGAAAAAAACATTAAAAAATTCATCTATGATTGTTACTAATATTGACGAACTAGACAAAAACCGCACATTAGCTCTAAAAATACCGAAAATCTCTTGGGACGTGAGTAAATATTAATGGCTGTTTCTACCAGAAAAATTGCATACATAATTAATTAATAAAGTTACGCGAACTTACTTATTATTAAGTATTTATTTATTTTATTACTCTTTGTCGGCCGAGTTCGGCGACCTTTCATATACACTCTGCGGCAACTGATGACGTCGGATATAAATAAAGAATTTGACATTTCGATAGGGCCGCCCCGCGGATCATCAATTTTGTGATAATAGCCTTGTTCGTAGAGTAGTCAGAAACCATCAGAAACTGTCCGACGCATGCGCATTTGGTTGTAGAGTTGCGCGTGTTAAGTCAAAGCACTTTTAAATTTTAGAGCTCTATTAAAAATCACATCTCTACAGTCATCAAACTATCACAAATCGGTTCTACGAACAAAGCTAATATATCCTTAAAAATATTTAGTTATCAAAATATATTGAACGGAATGTTCTTCTGATAACAACAAACAAAAACAACATATATATGAATATTAAATTGCTCTTCATAAAATACTGCTAATATACTACAAATAATAATCAGTGACAGTTATTTATAACAAAAAAAAAAATAAAAAAAAAACGCAACATTGCCATGACACGACCGTGTTTTATTTTGAGGTTGTAAGATAGGTCGAAATATTTTACCTGCGAACGTACTGTAACTTTATGGCGAAATTTTTATTTTAGTTTTTATTGTATTATTCGAGCCTTTTTTTCTTTCGAGCCCCACGTTGGGCGCCAATAAATATGTTATGTATGGAGGATTTTAGGGATACAATGATTTTTTATTTTTTTATTTTATTTTTTTATTTTTTTATTTTATTTTTTTATTAATTGAATTCTATTTTTGATTTATTATTACAAGGTAAGTTTTTTTTTTAAATTTAAGATTTTCTTTATTATAGTTAATATTTTCATTTGCACGTTTAGATATTTAAGTTTTATATTCCCATATATTATTATGCATGCACTAGTAATTAAGTTGTTTAGTTTTTGAATTTTAAATTTAGTTTTCTCAAGTATTTGTATATAGTTTTCTGAATTATCGACTTTATAACATACGATCAGTCCGCCACTGGGCTGGATTTTCCAACAGTTTAAACAATAAGCGACAATGCGTATGATTTTATGATAATTTAACGTGAAACTTACTGTGGGTTTGCTATAATTACTCTTTTATCTTTCAGGGCCTAAGGGGGTTCCCTTCTGCTATCGAAGAAATGTCTTATATATATATTTGGGCTGTTTTTATTTTTTATAAGATTGGTAATGATCTTGAAATGCTAGAGATCTTTATCAGAATGAATATAATTTTGTCATTAGACAGCTAGATGTATCTGCTTTTGCTGTAGTATAGTTATCCAGCTGAGATGGATTTGTATGCTTTAGTTGTATCAATTAAACATAGATGAAACAACAAGTCGTGTTTATTAAACACATATGAGACAATTCAAAGTGAAACGTAAACTATGTCCCTGCTCTAACTTAAACTAACTTGATCTACAACAAATATTTGGACAGTTTCCTTATGAATAGTGACAAATTTAATAAATATAAGTTTCGAATTTTAGTTCAAAGTACTCCCGGCACAATAAAGTTACCGTGTCGCAATATTTACTTTAAATTGGCGGACCTGTTTTTAAGTTTTGACACTTGTGGTTTGTGGTCCAGATATGGTAGCTGGCAGTTTTACACTTTAGTGCCCTATTTACTGGATCTGCATAAACTAAATAGGCCTTGGATGCCCAAACGGATTTCGACCAATCAGGTGGCTGCTTATTATTTAGGATAAATTTTACCTTTATTGCTGGTAAGTTGACGTTGTTTTTCTGGTACCTTATTGTATTTGGCCTTGAACCATAATTCAAATGTTCCTAAGGACAAGCAGAAAATTTGCCAAACCATGGATTTCTAGATTTTCAACTGTCATAAAGGTTGGTATTTTCGCTTTTTTCCACTTTATTATGTATTTTTACTATGAAATTATGGTATTATTAGCCTCCTTATTTGAAGATGAATCCTTGGATACCCATGTGTCGATATTACGCGAGATAAATTTTTAATCTGTTGTTGGCTCATACGAGGGATTACATGACCGTATCGAATATCACTTCACTCACTTCTTAGGAACTAATTTACATTGTGTCTGGTCATTTGACTAGACTGGAGGTTTTACAGATTTGTTTTAAATTAATTGATTACAAATTTTATAAAATTTATATATAAAGTCGATCTTTGTTTAACTGTAGTTGACAATCGTTCAACCTCTGTTTAAAACATGCATCTGACAGCTGTTAAGTCATTGATTATTTTAAAGAAACTTTGCACGATGTCTTTATTTCATTTACGCCTTTAATTTGTTTATTTTTGGTTTGTTTTAGCGTAGCTGACCCTTTGTTTACCTAAGGCTCGTTGACCTCGCTTGCCACAACAGGTGTCTCCCAGCTGATTTAACAAATGGTTTTAAGATATTATATCCTTTTTTGAACTTGTTTTTATCTCATGAATATACTATACGAAAGTTTCTCGTTCTAGTTTTATTAGAAGGAATTTTCATTTTACCCTGGTTTGAATTGAATTTATTTTTTTAAATTTTATTAATTTATTAGTGGGGTTTTGGTTTAAAATACATGACAGTACGTTACAAAATGGTTGCAACAAAAGGCACATTTTTAACACTTGGCTTTCCAGCATTTTTATGTCAATTTTCAAGTTAAAAAGTCTCTAAAAATTAATTTTTGCTGACTGACGTGGCAACATGGATAATTTTAAAACATTTTTTATGAGGACTGTTAGCTTTTTTTCTAAAACATTCAAATTTCAGGAATAAAAACGTTTTCCAATACTTTTTTCTTCAAATTTATGCCTTTTAATCTTAATTTCAACAGCTTAAAAAAGTTATTCGATTATAGGTCAGGTTATTGCTTCCGATCCGAGCAAATTAGGGTCAATTTTGTGGTCATTAACTTTTATGAAAAAATGCTCTCTCGCACAAATCCATCGATCATTCGATTTGTCATACTTGACATTGAAGTACATTATTAAATCTATCCGGTATTTAATTATCTATTTTGAGGATGTAAGAGGATTAAATAATGAGCTTCGACGAAATTATAGGTACAAAAAGTTCATTCATATTCGTAGGTCAGTATTGTTTTTAATGATTTATATAGAAAATACAGGACGATTTTAACTGGAAAAAACAAAGCCTTTTATATAAATCCGTAATTGTTAAGGCTCGCATATACTGGGCATTTCTAAAAACGCTACACAGGATAGAATTGTCCCCCAAAGAAGAAGAATCGCCCCCAATGAAAGTTTAATAATAAGGGGTATCACATTTATCAAGTCCGGTCCTGTTGCAACTGCACAGGACCGGACTCGCCCACCAGAAAATCGACAATTTAGTAAAAAATTGTCAAAAATCTACACGTTAGGTTAGGTTATGACTAGTTTTTAAGTTTTTTTCCAAAATTTTCCGTACTTCAAACTTCAAACGTTAATTGCGTCTTAAGTGACATATCACTCCACCTACCAAAGTTCCACTTTCGAGAACACCCTATATGATGCAGATCGACGCACATATAATTCTTGGGCTTCTCTTCGTCCATGGCTTATAATCCGCAAGGGCGCAAAGTTGATTTTTTCCGTTCTCACTTAAAATATATAGCTAATGCGGGATTAGCCGAAATGGGTCGACGGTCCGACGTCACAGCTGCGTGACGTATTACCTGAGGTTGAATAGCGAAATTTCATTCTGGTCCGGATTGACCCAGTTTTAAAATTACAAACTCTCATCTCAGACCCATTCACTACCGCCGAGATGCAAATGCTGGGGGGTTGCAGGTGGTCGGATTAGCTACGGAATATTGGACTCGGTTGAAATATACAAGGATACGCATAAATTTATAATTCAGCAGGCGAGGAGAATGAATGTAAGTATGCTGATCGAATCCAATAGTGGCACTGGATGGGCTAGGTGGGATTTTCCGAGGAGTTAACAAACAACACTGCCTTGATTAAAAATAAGCTCCCGAACGTTGCCTTCGATTTTTCTGATAGTTTTCTTTCCTATATAGGTGAAGGTGGTCCACAACTGTACCATCAGGTCCTTGACTTGATAATTTTAAGATATTAAAAATGTTGGAATACTACAGATAAAGATAGAACGAGTCTTTATTTTCAACATTAGATTAGATTATGTTACTAAAATAGAGGCCCGAGGTCGTGAACCTCGTCTAAATAGTTTTGTGACGACACTAGTCACTGAACTTTTGTACCTAATTTTGACATTCCGTCACGGATCAAAAAAGTATTATGATAGGCAACCGTCCAAACAAAAGACCAACGGATTGCTAAAGTTAAGCAGAAAATGAATGAGATCGAAATTTTGACAGGTTACTGTACAGGGTCATTCCTCATATATTGACATCCCACTTATAACAGTTATTAAAAAATTGTAGACAAAAGATTTATGTTTTACTCTATATTTTTAGAATTCGTTGTAGTAAAACAATGACCATCGAAAATGTAATATCTCTGCATAACCTTCATTTTTTTTAATGAAACACCCTGTATACACGTGGATCCAACGTGTTTAAAGAGCACATTTCTCTGATTCCATAAATATATAATTTGCCTATGTTTGGATAAGCCGTTTTTGAGATATTGGGCCCTAAAGTTTTAAAAACAATATTAAATAAATAAAGCATAGTAGCCATGAATCATCATGGCCGCATCGCGTAGTCTAGATTTCAAAAACAAATGAATTCATTGACGTTTGTTGTATCGTATAAAGCATTTTTTTGACTTTTGACAAAAACATTCACAAACGTCAATGAATTCATTTGTTTTTAAAATCTAGACGCCGCGGCCATGATGATTCATGGCTACTATGCTTTAAATATTTAATATTGTTTTAAAATATATAACCACAACAATGATGACCCTACAAAATACAGCGCTACGTTGCCAGCTGTCAAATTTAATACAGCTGAGGAAATATATTTTGCCTAGCCAATAAGATTACGAGTACTCTGTCACCTGATGTCAATAAACAATCGAATAAATGCAGCTGTCACTGAAAATTCAACACACTTTGTCTATTCTACGTTAATATGGTCGAATAATAGTAATAATGTTAGTAAATAAACAATATCTGAATTATATCATCTCCAAATTAATATAGAGCCAAAATTAGGCAACCAAGTATACATTTCTGCATACGTAATACCATTGAGTGTGTGCATGGTTGCCTGGTTCTGTGGTCTCGTGGTTTACAATCATTTATAAAGAAATTTGTTTCTATTGTTATAAGTATTGTTAATGTTTTTACCTTTACACTATTCCGCTGGTATATATAATCAGTTTGAATCACAACAATATAACCTAAAACATTCTTAGACAATGAGATAAACGAAAACAATTTTCTTTGGAGGTTTAAACTCGCGCGGTAACAAGACATATGAATCACGACTGGCCGGTTTGGTTTGTCACTTGCATCGCCCACAAGCTATTTCTTACGCCTCGTATACTAGCGACGACTTGTGTCTGTACACAAAGATAACATTGTGTTGCTAAATAATGTAAATACATACAATACGAGAAACGACCCCTGGCACCCCACCACTAAATCGTCCTCCACGGTCTTAAGCATGTTTACCATCACGTAAATTGCATAAACAAAGGAGCTACTTACGCTTACTAGATTTTAAAGTAAACCGATGTACTCGCTGACCAGCAATACAAACAATACAATTTTGCGTACAACACACCGCGGGGTTTTATTTTTCCCGTCGTACGACCTTTGTCGGTTTTTTCTAGAGGAACGGGATATAGCCAACGCGACTCTACCGTCTTACATTTTTAATAAATAGGAAAACAACCGGAGCAGGCAAGGGCAAGGTCAGCAGAGATTGAATTTAAATTAAGTTAGGCAGGAGCGCACAACTCGAACCGGCACAAAGACAGTTACGTAAGTGGTCTGCTTACCCAGTACGAATGCTCTAGTTGTTATTTCCTCCGTTTTTCATACAATTCATGACACTTTTTCCAACGCGATCAACTGAACACACACCTACACAGAACTGTCAAATACAACAGTCGGCAGTCAGTAACAGTGACGTTTCCTTGATTCGGTTTTGTTTTGCGCATCGACGTGCGGGTCGCTGCGGAACTTGTCCTGTCGGATCGAAGCGAACGCAGGAATTTGGTTCACGCGCCGAGTCGCCGGCAGGTGCTGCCACCCGTGGGAGAATTGGCAAGTGCGAGTTGGAGAGTGCCGTAAGAGATGGCGCGACGAGCTAGATGTTCAAACCGAGCATCTTTAAAGCAGCATATTATTAATAATAATAATACGTTTGTTATTCAAGAAGGAACAACACAATTTCAGGACAATTTAAGAGAAATTTGATAATAGATGCAAAATCATAATAATATACAATGTTAAGAAAAAGTGGTAGACGAAAATAATGCAACTTTTATGATGTGTTTTTATTCTGGCACGTAGTTTTCCTTATACAGGGTGTTAAAGTTTAAATTTTGATAATTGTTTTTATTAATAATTCTGTTATGTTACAAAAAATAAATGAAACAGTACAATAAGCTTAAATGAAATATAAATAAAAAATGAAATAATTTTTCAAATATTAAATGATGAAATCTGTCATTTCAACATTCAATTGTTTTCATCGCCTACTAGATCAATTCGGAATACGATGGAAATATTTTGAATTTTAAATGTTACTTTTCATTTAACATATTTTTGTTTTTCTCAAGGCTAATGCGACTAAAAGGTTCCAAATAAAGTAAAAATCTAAATAATTGCGAATATCTCCGAAACCCTGTAGAATAGGTATAGGACATATTTATCAAACGTTGTAGGGAATAAACAGACCTATAAGGTTAAGTAAAAAAATATGGGGAGTTTTTTAAATAAACGCGATGTCAACATTTTCTGAACACCCTGTAACAAATAATTCCCCGTTTTAAACCGTTATCAAAATTGCAAGTCATTCATATTAAAAATCTTACTGTACCTACTTGGATTACATAAATATGTGCTGAATCTCCCCGATTAATAATTATTGCTAATAAATTCGTCACAAGTCATAAATGACAACTTATTATTGCGTCTCTCTTCCAATACACAGTTAAAACAATACAAATTACAGCTCATCAATTACAAAACAGGTATAACGTCGTTTATGTTGATTTATTGTCGTTAGTGGCATTTTAAATTCTTTCATATTGCAGTAAAGTACCGAGGTAGGGGCAGCTATAGCAACACGACATTTTAACCAGCGTAGCGTAGCGTAAAATATCACCGTGTTAATGTTTATGGAAGTAAGCAGTAGCTTTACCATTTGCGCTCCAAAGGGCCATAGGGAGACATAGTAGATTCAGGTTAGCTGTGAATTTAGAGAAAGTGAGGTTATGTTGCTATCAGAACTTCCACCGACAACATAGGCGTAGACAATGGCAAAATAATATCAATCACTTACTTATTTTTAAGTGCGGTGTGATCAGATATTTAGTTGAGGACTCTATTAATAAACAAACGAATAGTGAGGTTAGGTTAAATGTCAAATTAGGTACAACATCGGACAACTGCAAACTCCCCCAAAATTAATTATTTTTGGTGCCTTTATTTGAATTTGCAATTAATAAGGTCACAAAAATGTACCTTTTTTCTAATATTTAAATGAAAAAATAAATCAATTTCAAGTAAAAAAAAAGAGAGAAAATACTTATTCATCAAATATAATACCCTTGTATAAGAATACATACAAGGATAATAATATGAAATGATCTTTGATAATACTGACACTGATACATCTCCATGTTTTTGCTTTACGCCGAGCCCGGCTAGCTCGGTCTCACGTTGGGCGCCAATTTTTTCAAAATCGTTTTCAAACATTCAAATTATATTCTAACATTATTAACGTTGTGTTTAAACATTTTCAAAAATATGTTTAAACCCCGTTTATAATCCATAGGAACAATAACTCAACAAGGACGAAACCCAAAATTAATTAGAACAGATGCCGTTCAATTTGAGCAGCATAAAAAAAATTGTAAACATTTTATTTCGATTCAACAAAAAAAATATGTCCTTGCAAAGGCTCTTTATAAAACGTTACAATAATATACACAAAACAAAACATATTGTACATTCTATTTTGTTCGCCTACGCATATTTCTGCGAAATGAATCATGTAATATATTATAGTAATTACTATTAACATATTAACTACTGTTTATTGCTCATCTGGTACTAATTCGTTCCCATTTATTTTAATCTATTCAGCCAGTATATTCTAAATAAAGTACCATGTGAATATTGTTTGTCGAGCGATGGGTGGCATAATATTGCACAGCTAACCAAATAAGGTGTTAGCTATACAGGATGTCATTTAAACAGGCGTTGAAACGCATAGGAGTAAAAAATAAGTTAAAAAATATCAAGTACGGTCCTGTGTCAGGTTTATAGCCTCTTGTTCGTTTGTTTGTTGAGATAGACGTGGCGGCCTAGGCAGGGTAAAACCTGAACTTTTTTCGTTTTACGTATAAAAAAAATGTCAAAGAACTAGGGAAAATAAATATATGTGGCAACCGCGCGATTAGATCTTCTAGCCCCGCCCTCCGGACAGTACCGGCTCTAGATTAAATTACTCTCCCATTTTTTATTTTTTCCCGTATGCCGGCGGTTTTTAGGCACACCCAGCCATCCTCATTACCCTGCGGTAATATTTTCTCATTTCCCACTATCACCAGCGAGACTTTTGTCCATAAAATATCATTAGTATTTTCGGACTTGATATCCATATCCAAATGATATCAAAAGTCCGAAACACCAAATAAATTGATAAATCCTACCACCAACAGATAGCGTGTGAGGCATTAATCACAATATCACTAATATGTGGGAGCCGAGCCTTACATGTGTGCCGTTTCATCTGTCAACATCTATATATCATCGGAAAGGCATTTATTACGCGACTCTCCACTCATAATGTTTAATACAAACCATAAACCTCGCTATGAAGTGAGATATATTTCACAGATTTCAAACGATCGTTCACCGTGACGTTGTCAATGGCCAATAACATTTTTAAAACGCCAATATAAAACGTGACATACCGAGTCAACAGGCTTAGAAATAGGGGACCATTTATTTGGAAGAACTGCGCATCATCCCAATTCTTATTTCCCATTTTTAATCGAAGTGATAGCTTCAAGGCCAGACAATAGCAGAAATGATCAATGAATTCCTGAAGGTTTTGAAGGTATTTCTTTTACTAGTTGTTTGTATGTTGGCGTATACAGAACCCTGAAATACGTAGAGACAACTGTCCCTAATCGTAGATTTAGATATTTGTATGTAAACACAACGACCCATAACAATAATGATCAGTTACTGGGGCCACAAATATATTACGAAATGCCAACGAGTTGTCACCAAAGGATGCTTTTGGTTGCCCCCAAAAGGTCGGTCGGTAACAATCTAGATGGCATATTTCAAAAGCGTGCTTGAAGACTGTAAAACCATCCTATCGCTCAGCGACACCAAAACAAACAAAGGAACATCCAAGAGATGACTGTACTATTTCAAATGACGTTAATGTGTATGTGTGTCGGCAATCGTAATGAAGATGGACGAATTGGATTTTTCGCGGTTACGTAGATGTTGAACCGTATCGAGGGGAGTGTGACAGGCGTCGGTTAACGACGGCGGCGGAGTAATTTAAAAAATTCCTCGTTTTGCTGATTTCTTTCTACGCCCATGCCCGTAACGGGCACATTAACGCCGCAAAGCCCTCACTTTTACGGGACCTAATGGCCGTACTAAAATAAAATGTCGTGCGATATCGATTTCGGCTTCCCGGTGCTGGGAATGCCATTTAAATGCAAATCTCGTACGGCGAGAGAGCTCACATGAACGCGTAATTTGCAATTAGAATTAACATAATTAGAAATAATATTCCGCTGCGTATTGATGGTCGATAAAGATTTGCGGTCGGTTATGAGCTCCAATCATCCAACCGTGGACAAAGGACGTACGATGTAGAGGTCAGAGGTGAATAGAAAGCCAACGCGGAAGTCTTCGCTGCGGTGAGGTGATTTAATTGGAAAAAATGGAGAAAGTGATGGATCGATAAGGTTTTCAGATTCTTGCTGTTTGGAGCTAGTACAGGTTTAACGTACACCCGATGAGGGCTGAATTATACAAGAGACTGCTAAGTGCCAATTAGCTGACTCTAATCAACGGTAGCGGCTAATAGTGTGTGGAAAAGAAAGAAAACGCAATCGTGTTTATCGACTGCGGTACAATATTGAGGCCAAGGATTTCCGGCAGATCATGCCCTTTCCTAACTATGCTCGCGGTTTTTCATGGCGGTTGTGACTGCATTTGATTCTGTAGCGGCCGGTCTCTGCAATTTTAGGGCCCTAGGCGGATACGAGATGGAAAAATTCAGTTTCAACTTACAAATTATCTTATTCTGTAATTCATCAGTGTCCATTAGAGCAATTTTTATCAAGTGTATTATCATTTAAGCAGTTTTTAAGAAATACTCTTAGGTACGCTTACCATCGGAAATAGGAAATTTAAGAAAAATAATATTTCTATCAAGTCTACTTTATATAAGCAGTTTTTATGATTGTACAAAAATGTTAAAACAATACATCTTTATGGTCCTGAAATTCAACATTAATTTTGCAAACAACTGAATTATTTAATATTATTATTATTTTCATATATTTATCGAACCGATCACCGCTTGGGCAGATCCGGCCCTGCCCGCGTATGTGTGTTAAATGCATTAGATCTATATTTATACACCGTATTATGTACGTTCCCACGTATCAACCGCAATGGTATCCACCGTATCGTGTGTCATACGTGCTAATACATATCGGGTGCATGCATCATGCATGGATATTGGCAATTTTCTATCAATTTGTTTTTATTTTATTTAATTACGCTTTCAGCAAAAGTGCAGTTTATGAAAGTGCGCAACCTTCGTTCCGAATCCGGAAACAACGTCCCAACTGTCTGCGGAGTGCTTAGAAAATATTTTTCAATCTCTCCAGATAAGGGAACATCAATCACGGGTTAATATAGACATCAGTGAGTCAGAATTAACGACACATTAAGACAAAATAGGAATGATGATTACGAAGTTCCTCAAGGAACCAGTTTGGGGCCATTATTTTCGATATAGATCTAAATGATTTGCCAGCCACTTGGGATGCCTTAAAAATAAAGCAGAAAGAGATTTTAAAGAGATGAATCTGATGAACTCAAGCTATTGATGGATATGGGATAAGATTATTGCCAACGTCATCTTCTTCTGTAATGTCTCCTGTTGTTTATTCATTATCTGGCTCTGTCTCGTTGCCTTTATCTGCGTCTTCTTCTTCAGGTTTGTATTCATCACCATTATCTGCATCATCCTGAATATCCGAATCAGGCAGTACTGATGGAACAGCTTCTGCATCCTTCAAGGACCCTTCCTTAGCCAAGTTCTTTATGCATCCACTATTTAATAGATGGATAATTCCTTTGTAGGCAACTTTCTAGCAAATAATGACTTAATAAGGTTTGGCTGACTCATCAATGTCTTCTATTTCCGTATAGAAGAGAAACTATGACTCATTTATGGGTACACGTACACGAGTATGTAACGCCGGGCGAAAATCCATAAAACACCTCCAATCATCTATAATGTCTCCAGTTGCTTATCCATTACCTGATTCTGCTCTGTCTTAATCTATGGCTTCTTCGCCAGTGTTGTATCCTTTATTATGTTCTGTTTCATCTTGAACATTCGAATCTGACAGTACTAATACAGCCCTTTCCAATGACACTTCTTAGGCAAGTCCTCCTCCAATAGGGTGTGTGGAGCGGTTCGTCTGTTCGATCATCAGCAAAGAGATCAATCAGATGTTCCATCATAACCATAAATAAATCGTTAACAGTCTTAGATGTTGGATGGTAAGAGATTATTGCGCGACTAATAAAAAACAAAACCAAAGCAGTTGCATTGGCGCCTGTAATTAATTATGATTGGACATCCTCCACAAGTCTCCGGGTTTATTTTGTACAAACGCTGCCAACGGAATGCCATCTTCACCTTCTATGTCTTCAATTATTTATTCATTGCCTTCTGGCATTGTCTTTATCTCCGTCGTCTTCATCAATTTGGTATTCTTTTGCTACACCACCGCCTTGAATATTCAAATCAGGTAGTGCTGATACAGTATCTTCTGAATCCTTCAAGGACGCTTTTTTGGCCAAGTTTATGTTTACTAGATTTAATAGACGGACAATTTCCTTGAATGCAACTATAGATATCGAATAATTGTTTCCATAAGATCTAACTGACTCATCAGTGCCTTCAATTTTTGGATAGATGAGAAACTAAGGTTCATCCCTTTATGGATACGTGAAGATAGTGTTAAGCAAAATTCCTTGCAGCACCTGGGGCGATTATGCCGTCGCCTTGAAACAACTCCACAACGGTTCTTGCACATATTTCTTTATTTTGCATAACTAGTATCAACTATAAAAACTGCAACAGTGGCATTTTTTGCCACTTTGATATTTAAGTACGCCTGTTGGCAAGAGCTGCTTTCATATTAATCCCATATTTTCTATAGGTAGTCAATTAGCGAATCGTTTTTGTAATTCATACAGCCACAGGTAGATATATCAATCCAAGGTTGCTGGGGAGGCCTTGAACTTTCTAGAGGTGCAGTGTGCAGTTTCGCATTTTATTATTTATAGCGAGCCTTGTTTACTACCATTAAATAAGATTTACATAATTGGCACGGACAGAAGAACGGGCATAACTCCGGATTACCATTTGTTTGTTTTGTCGTTCGAATTTAACAGTCATCGAATCTTTTGCGTTGCTCAGCCAGGAAAACCCATGTGTGTTACATAATCATTTGCGAAGATTAACAACCCGTTATTGTGTGTTTAGAAGGATTATTAGCAGTGGACACGTGTGACCATTTGACTGTCGAGGTCAGCTGGAAGCGATTTGAGATGGGAAAAAAATTGGGACAGTTTACGGATCAAAAATCAAATTTTGGTTCCAGAGAAGGCAAAATTTTGGAGACACTCGTAGAGCTTCAATAACACATGACATGATACATGAGCATGACCTACTATTTAGCAAAATTGTCTCTAGCTGTGAACTGTTTCAATTGTGATGATAATCCTTACGATTGCGGTTATAAAAAGGTATTAAATATTTAATGACATAATAAAATAAATAATTATAGTTTTGCTGGTCGCATGTGAGCCATCACTTATGAATTCCCAGAAGCTGCCAGATTATTATGCTTTTTCAACTCTGGTGCTTGGTCTTACAAGCGACGCAAAAATATAAAATTCCGGAACCCGCCTTCCCCATTTACTGCGTTTACTGGATTTTCCTCATTATTATTAGTATTCCTTTCCCATCCGCCAATTTGAATTCTAACTCGAAGGAGGATTGTAATGGGTATGGAATGATGCGATGTTACATCATTGATCTGCATAGGTTACTTTTCACCCGCGAGAAGCATACAAATCGCTATTTAAATTTAGGACTCGAGGAAATATTTTAATAAATTATAATTAATTACAGGCGCCGATACAATTGTCTTTTTTTTATCGCGCAGTAATCTGTCAACATCAAGGACCTTGACGGTTTATTTCTGGTTATGATGGGAAAATGTCTTCACCATAGTAAATAAACG
The DNA here is from genome assembly GCA_963680705.1 of Rhagium mordax. Classification (NCBI taxonomy): domain Eukaryota; kingdom Metazoa; phylum Arthropoda; class Insecta; order Coleoptera; family Cerambycidae; genus Rhagium; species Rhagium mordax. The sequence goes on along the minus strand of OY796659.1, from coordinate 77,647,394 downwards.
AACAACGGTCGAAGTTAATAAATTACTACGGGACGCCATTATTTGCGATAAAATGGCCACCAAGAAGCAGAAGCAGAAGCTGCTGTATCAATTTTCTTACTAACCGAGTTACAAATAAACACTTAGTTAAGATTATTATTATTTCTTACCAATGACACAACAAAAGAAAGATGTTTACCGCACAACGATTAAACGAAAAGTGATTTCTAAGAGTTTCAGGATTTAGCACATCAGGTTCGAACCATCGCCTGAGGGGCTGTTGACTTGCGGGGGTTAGCTAAGTTAAAAGAATTGACCAATTGAAACCCCGCCTCTGAGTATCCTACTTTAGGGGTTGAACCTGTTTACTCTGCCAAGCCGACGCAGTGGAAAATTACTATCCTAGGGCAAGTGCCTTGACTCCGTTAAATAAGTTTCCATACGCCTCATATTAATTAATTAATCTAATCATGAATATAATTCCTATAAACTATTTCTATATAGCACCTGCATTCGCAAACTCGGGCTGAGGGAAACCCATTCTTAAGATTCATTTACTATTGGGACAAATCCTAGCTCAGGTGTATATAGACTCTACCTAACTTAATATTATTTACATTGTCGATAATGGAATGTTTCAAGAATTAATTACCCCAGTTATGTTATTCAATTTACCCCGTAGATAACTTCAGGTATTATCGCTTAATTGAGCAACTGCCCTACCCTATTAAGTAATCTGCTCGCGTGATAACTACCTGTCCGGCCGTTACTATGTATGCAAAACCCAAGATAACTTTCTTTAACATTTAGCAGAAGGTCCCGGACTAATGGTCTTTCGGACGCTCGCAATGTACCCCAAAACATGTGGTTTCAATTTACTGACCTAAGTAAGGGTTTCTATTAGAAATGTTAAAGTGCACGTTATAAATCAATCTGTACAGAGGGTTTTGGATTTGTTTCTTGATTTATAAGTTTTTAAAAAGGAACTTACCACTTGTTCATATTCCATCTCGTTAGTATAATAATAACGTTCCAAAAAGGTTAACCATGTCCACCATCTAGTGCCAAAGCATAAATTATTTCGTTTTGATGTTTTAAAAGAATCCATAGAATAATTTTTTGTCGTTTGGTGCCATTATTAACTCTTCTTGTTTCACATTTCAAACACTGTCGCTTTCCAAGGCTCACCATGAAACAAAGCAGAAAATAGTTAGTCATCTAACGATAAGACTGCAAAATAGGACTTACCGTCCAGGCTAGTGCTAAAGGACGCGTATATCTTTGTTGGTGAGGGCTCTCCTGCGGATAAATAAGCAGTATCAATAGTTATATACCATTTGTTAAATGTTTTTCTTTTGAAGCCCTTTTCCCTTTTACGATACATTCTGTGGTGGCACAATATAAACCCTATCACTCACCCTGAAACAAAAGAAAAAATAGTTAGACATTTAATAATAACACTTAAATGAGACTAATACTTTTATGAAAGAAAACAATACTTTGATCTGGGAAGGACGACATGACGTTTTGACCAAATCACATTGCGAGTATTTTGCATCTGTAAGATTAGTAAAAACAGACTTTTCTTATTTTACCACAATATATCTATGCAAATAGTAGTCCTTCCCACGATCAAAATAAATCGGATATAAACAGTGGTTATGTATATTTACCTTACGATGTCTTCACCATGTCCTATCTCGTTCGGAACCTACCTACATATAGAAAAATACAAATTAGTAAGATTAATAATTGAATAATATAATAATACATGCCTTTATCTCCTTTCCCTAAAGCGGTTCGTCTCCATGGTACCATCACTCGCACGCGAAAACCAGAGCCTACTAACTGCTAATCTGGGCTCCTAAGAACCCAGAAAATCCCCGAATACAGTTACAAGCCTTAACACTTGTAATATGCCTGCTATTTTAGAAATAACAAAGATATTGACAAGATACTCGTCGAGATCTCGGCTCTGGTTTGACGAAACCGGTCGTTCTCTCTACGATAGAGTGAACTAGATATGTCCGAATAAATGTCACTAGTGTCTTTTATATATAGGTAGTTATATTCTGTCTCCAGGTGCACTTTGTCGTTCATGGTATGGATGTCAAGACGCTTGAATATCTGTTTCTTTCCCTAATAGTTCGTCCCTTGGCTTAATCTGAAAAAAGATTGCAGTGTTAAAAGCTTTTATCCAAATTATAACTTGTGAGCTAGTAATAGAATCTTCCACTATAATTTAGTTGCCAATTGACAGATTTTCTCAAATATTTCGAGACCCTAGTTCTTTGGTAAGTGAAATATTTATATATAAAGCTGCCAATCAGCTGTGCTGGAGATACCGACGTATCGATTATCCTATTTCCAAATATGCAAATTTCCCCATTGACCCCAATGTGGATTCCGCCGCACGTAAAAACGTAAAACGCAGGATCGTCTTACGGCGCAGCCGCCTTCGTCTCTGTCGCAACGGTTTCAGTCTCCATCAATTTCATAATCGCCATAATATTGCAGTAAATAATGCAGTAAAATAAAATTCATGTAACCGGTGATTTATATAAGCATTAAAATTGGACGGAATTATTGAAAGTCGGCGTAAACGAGAAACAGTGAACTGCAGGTCGACACGGTACATATAAAGATTACGTGCCTAGAAAATTTCTGTGTGGTTGTCAAGTAACCTGATTAAATATTTTTATGAAATTGGTAAAGCACCGGTGATCGGCGAAAGCTAAATATTGGTTGTAGTTGGTGTCGAAAGAGCAGGTGGCCGTGTTTTGTTGTGTAATCGTGGTAAATGTGCGCCGTGGGCTCATACGTGCTCCGCACCGTGCACCATGGGCGCACGGGGGACAGCCGAACCTTTTATTGCCAACTAACTGCAGCTCCCTGAACAATCATTTCGGTCTAATAGTTTGAACGAAAGGCCGTATAGCCAGGTCCCCAGAGCAACAACGAAAATATATGTAGTTCGTCCCCCGTGAATTAGCGCCCTATCGGATACTGAAGTCAATTTCAGATCATTTATTACGCCGCTAAAATATATTTAAACCTTAGTAGGTCGTTGATTGATTTTGCGGTTTTTTCTCACTGCAGAGGAGGTGTATCTGAAATGCGAATTTCCCTTATTAATATGAAGTCTGTAAGTACTTATTTGTGGGGTTTTTATAGGTTTTATTGCGTTTACTTGTGATACTCGTAAAGTCTCCATAAGAACCTAAAACAAAATTTATAGACTTCATATAAGTTCTTATGGAGACTTTACAAGTATTACAAATAAACGCAAGAAAACCTATAAAAACCCCACAAATAAGTACTTACAGAAAAATGTCTACGCTTCATTTCAGTTTATATGGAGGATCAAAACATAAAAAATTCACATTTACATTATTCACAAACCTTACGAATAAAAATGTAAGTCTATAAGACCACAAATACTTATAGACTTCATATCAGTTAATATGAAGAAATTATAATAAAAAAGTTTATAAATATTCATATTTAAAAAACCTATAAAAACCTCAGACTTACATTGACAACAAATCTTACAATCAATATTTATAGGCTTCGTAATGAGATACTTACACTAAATACACATTTCAATACCCATAAAGACTTATATTTTCCATAAAAATGTGCTACTACTGGCTAATCTTAAATATGTAGTGAGAAACTTCCTATTTGCATTTACCACAAAAACTTACAGATAAAACAAAATTTATAGACTTCATATGTGGTTTGAACCATTATGAAGTCTATAAGAAATTTTTAACTGTTTACAAATGTTGATGCGTGTATTTGTAATGCACTTATAAAGCAAATTTTTATGGGCTTTTATGTGTTTTTATTGTAAATTCTCCACATAAACTTATATGAAGCCTATAACTTAATGTAAATTTCCAATTAAGAAGTCTATAAATATTTATGAGAAGTTTTTATAGGTTTTGATGTGTGCGAATTTGTGATATAAATTAATGTAAATTCTCCACATGAACTGATATGAAGTCTATAAGTTTTTGTGATAAATATAAATAGGAAAATTATCATATGAGCTATGAGATCTGTAAGTAATTGCACATTTTTATCGTAAATAGAAAAGAAAAGTCTTTATAGGTATTCAATGTGAATATAATATAAATTTCGCATTTCGAAGTCTATAAAGATTTATTTGTAAGCTTTGGAGTCAATGTAAATGCAAGGTGTTCAAGGTTTTGGTAAGGGTATTTGTAATAAAATTTCGCCATATGAACTGATATGAAATCTATAAATTTCTGTAGTAAAAACGAAGTTTCTCTTATGAACTAATTGACATCTGCATGAAGTTGAGATTATTATAAATATAAAAACAGTCTTTATAGGTCTTATAGACTTACAGCTTATATAAAAAGTCTTTATAGGTATTGCAAGGAGTATTATGTAAATTCCCCATTGTGAAGTCTATAAATATTTATTTGTAAGATTTGCGGTCAACGTAAATGCTCAGTTTGTATAAGTTCTTATATGGATATGATGATGACTTCTTCATATGACCTAATATGAAGTCTATAAGTTTTTGTGATAAATACAAATAGAAAGTTTCTCATACGAAATACATATTAAAACTAGCAAGTAGTAGCACATTTTTATGGTAAATATAAGTCTTCATGGGTATTGCAATGTGTATTTAATATAAAAACCTCATTACGAAGCCTATAAATATTGATTGTAAGATTTGTGGTCAATGTAAGTCTGAGGTTTTTATAGGTTTTAATATGAATATTTATAAACGTTTTTATTATCATTTCTCCATATTAACTGATATGAAGTCTATAAGTATTTGAGGCCTTATAGACTTACATTTTTATTCGTAAGGTTTGTGAATAATGTAAATGTGAATTTTTATGTTTTGATTCTCCATATATGTAAACTTAAATGAAGTCTATACATTTTTGTGGTAAATGTAAATGAGTGTTTGAAATAAATTGCCCATATTGAACCATTGTGAATTTATTATTTATTTTGTGCGCAATGTAAATGCAAAGTTTTTATAGGTTTTGATGAGGTGTTAGCGTAAATTTTCCATTGAAATAAATGGTAAATTCCCATATGTACATTTATTTCAAGTATAATCTTCATATGAGATATTATAAACTTACGGTATTTGTAAGATTTGTGGGGGCAATGTAATTGCCGATTTTTATAGGTTTCTTTAAAGTAAATTCTCCATATAAACTTACTTGAAGTCTATAAGTTTTTGTGGTAAATTGTAAATGAGTATTTGATGTAAATTCCTTATACGAACCATTATGATGTCTATAACTACTCGTTTATTTTGTAGGATTTGTGTGTAATGTAAATGCAAAGTTTTTATAGGTTTTTAACTTCTTATAGGTTTTAATGAGTGTATTAATAATGTGTTGTGTGTGTGTGTGTGTGTGCTTTTCTTTTCTCACTGCGGAGGATGTGAATCTGAAATGCGAATTTCCCTTATTATTATGAAGTCTATAAGCACTTCTTTGTGGGGTTTTTATAGGTTTTAATGTGTTTATTTATTTGTAATACTTGTAAAGTCTCCATAAGAACTTATATGAAGTCTATAAATTTTGTTTTGTGGTATTTGAACCATTATGAAGTCTATAAGAAATTTAAGTAGTACATTTTTTATAGTAATATAAGTTTATAAGTAAGTCCGAGGTTTTTATAGGTTTTAATATGAATATTTATAAACGTTTATTATAATTTCTCCACATGAACTGATATGAAGTCTATAAGTGTTTGTGGTAAATATAAATAGGAAGTTTCTCTAACTGAGATTTGCAAGTAGTTATATTTTCAATGCCCTCTAGGGGAGACATAGGAAGGTGACTAATATTTACTACTAAATAATTTGATATTTCAATTATATTTTTTTTGGCTGCATATACAAGTGATTACATTTTTATTCTAGTATTTTTGTTTAAAGTGTTTACTATGTGATTAAATATTGTTGTTTATTGTAGATTCTGATTCCGATACATAATCTAATCGGATACATGATCAAAACAGATCAATAATTTTATTTTTGTTTGATTTATCACCTCGTCCTTTACATAATTAACTTAAGATTTTGCCTCTTATAGAATATTAAAATGAACATGCGAAATACCAGCAAAAGTTATTTGCTCAACATTTTTCATCCAAGTAAGGGCTTTTCTATTTGCCAAGTGAGTAAGCGTTGTTAAATTTAGATAACACCGCCTCGTGCCTGTTTTATGGCGAGAGCAGAGCTGTCGCTGGGCCACATCTGTCGGTCCAATTTGACAAACTGGGACCACGAATTACGGCTGGAAGAGGCGCAATTTGACGCAAATGACGCGGATGAGCAGAACCGACGAGAAGAGAGCGTTTTACAGGTTGTCAATTGCCAGGACAAATTGGGCCGAATCGAGAGTTCGGCTCGTTGTTACTGCAGTGCAACACTCGAATTGATATGTAAGGAGTACCGAAAAAGGTATTGCTATCATTATTGGACCAGTTTGGGAACAGAGCCGAAAGTGAGGTTAAAAACACACAACTATTTTTATATTTATTATTATATAAGAAACTGTTTTTATTATTATTATTAAGCTGTTAAAACATTTTTTGCTCCACGCCGGATTCTCCCACGCAAAATTAATGCAAAAAAGAAAACTGGTTTCATTTGTTAGGACCGAGGCTAGTACTTGGGAACGTAATAAATAAATCAAGCTGACAGTATCGTTTGTTATTTTTCGAACGAAATTAGATTAAGGTATTGCGTTTTGGGATTTACTTGTCGGCCAGAAATGACGTCCTTGCTTTTGTTACGAAAAAAATGAAGCCTAAATCTAGATTATTAAGTCGATAATCCGCACACTTGACATAAAATATTAACAGCCTTCTTGTGTTATGCAAATTTTTCTAGCGGTTTATTTTTAAATATGCGATTGTATTAATTTGGAATATAATTGCGGCATTTCCAACTTTTACGCACACATTCTATTATTAATAGCCGCAGTAATGAATTTTTTAATCCGAATCTTCCAGCACCCAGGGCCTGAAGGTATAAACAATTGAAATCAGGGGTGACTTCGTTACTTGGCTGCTACAATTTATTTATTATCAAATCAATTTACTGTCGAAATTTTTTACCATCCGGCGGGATGGTGGGTATTCTTATTTTTCTGCGGTTCTGCAATTGTTTGCGAGACTACAAAGAGCGCACCTTCATTATGCAAAATACGAATACGGAAGACAATTCGGCAGCTGATGCTCGAAGTGAAAGCCGCATTTTGCGCAATTACGCCCGGTGAGACGTATGGCTTCCATCAAGACAAATTTGTTTTACAAACACTGCTTACTATTCTCTAAACATGGTTGGAATGTGAGAGTGTTTTATATTAGAGATTTACACATATAAGTACGTTATTACTGGTCTCGCAGTAAGTCTTCCTCAATTAGAATAGGTATTAACTTTTCTACTAGGTGCGATCTCACAGCTTGCTGTGCGATGTTGTTTTGTAATTTGCAATGTTACAGACTAACGTTTCCATTTGTGTAACATTCCTCGAATGATGTCGCGAATTTAGTTATTTTATTTATCGTTGTCTTCAAGATTATTTCTCAACATTCTAAAATACTGCCCAGAAACATCTTTGGGGGCTTTTATGGACTTTAAATATTAAAAATGTGGCCAAATTTCCCCAGAACTGCAATAATACTGACGATGAGCTGCGCCAAATTCGCCGCAAAATACATAAACTAAATAATTTATAAATAGGAAAATAAATATTGAAATTGTTTGACTTTTTTAATAAAGCAACATTAAACTTAACTTTACCGTCTTATAATTTGTGTCGCAAAACATAATGAAATATAAATATATCGGAGTTAAGTACAAATTTACCCTACAAATATCTGAATTATTACAAAATTTTCAAATTCTCTCAAAATTGCACTAACATTGTCGATGAGCTGCGCCAGATTCGCCAAATTTTACAAACAGATATTTATCGACCCCCAGGTAACTCGATCAGCCTTGGCTTTGGTTTTGTGGGTCTAATTTTTATTGCATAACGACGGCAATTTATTAATATCGAGCAACTTACATAACCAATTTAGTTAACGCTTTAAAATTAACAGGTAGCAAGGCAACGTCTTAATTGTATTTACAAAACATTGTAGGTACTAAAATACCCCTGGGAAAAGGGTTTACATTTCCAATTTGAACATTTAAAATTGTTTGCCTTCGTCGTGTTTACCAGCGAGAAAACACACCAAGGACGAATTATGACTGAGGAATCAACGTGTGGAAAAAACTATTCATATATCCATATCCGGCATCCGGCAGTGCTTTATTTTGTTCATTCGCTCCATAAATATTTTGCAAGACTGGCACGGACCAAAGAGACAGTTAAATATTGAGTATGCCGCTACCTTAGTGCAACAACAAAGAACAAAGATATGCGGATGTAATTCATTCATGTTTTTTTACCAGCTAGTTGTTTGTACTCGCTGTTTACGTCCTTTAACAGGACAGTCAAATATGTAAATAAAAATGATGACGAATTCGTGAGTGTAATAAAGTGTGCTTGAAGTAGGTACGCGAAATGACTAAGGACCGGGCGGACATCCACAAAAAAATTCTACAGTTCAAAATCGAATTGGCTGGGTATTACAATGGGTCAGAAGGGCCACTGCAAAAATTTTACTACTACTTTACTACTTTTAAAGTAGAAATTCCTAGTTCTAAAGTGAAAATTTCTACTTTAAAACTAGAAACTTCTACTTTTAAAACTAGAACTTTCTACTTTAAAAGTAGAAATTTCTACTTTCAAACTTTAAAATGTATAGGTACTTTAAAACTAGAAATTATTGCTTCTAGTTTTAAAAGTAGAAGTTTTTTGGTAAAAATTTTTAGTTTTAAAATATAAATTTCTAGTTTTAAAAGTATTCTACTTTTAAAGTAGAAATTTCTAGCTTTAAAAGTAGAAGTTTCTAGTTTTAAAGTAGAAATTTCTAGTCCTAAAGTAGAAATTTCTAGTTTTAAAGTGTAAATTTTTAGTTTTGAAAGTATAAGTTTTTTGGTAAAATCTCTAGTTTTAAAATATAAATTTTTAGTTCTAAAAGTAAAAATTTTTAGTTTTAAAAGTATAAATTCAAGGTTTTAAAAGTAGAAATTTCTAGTCCTAAAGTAGAAATTTCTAGTTTTAAAGTGGAAATTTCTTGTTTTAAAAGTAGAAATTTTTAGTTTTTGTAACAATTTCTAGTCCTAAAGTATAAATTTCTAGTTTTGAGGTATAAATATCTAGTTTTGAAAGTAAAGATTCTTTTAGAAGGTTTTAAAAGTAGAAATTTCTAATTTTAAAAGTAGAAATATTTAGTTTCAGAAGTAGAAATTTCTAGTTTTAAAGCAGCAATTTCTAGTCCTAAAGTATAAATACGATGGCTTTGAAGGGCCACTGCACAGCATAAATAAAAAAACAAACCAAGAAGTTTCTAATTTAGAAAGTAGAAATTTTTAATTTCAAACTAGAAATTTCTACTTTAAAACTTGAAATCTCTACTTTAAAACTAGATATCTCTACTTTCAAACCTAGAAATTTCTACTTTAAAGCTAGAAATTTCTACTTTCAAAACTATAAATTTCTACGGGTAGTTTCTGCTTTACCTCGAGATAGATATATGATGTAAGACGCCCTGAATCAGATTTCTATACAGGATCAGTCAAAAAGTAAAAAGGAATAATATTTTCAAACAATCACCTACCTTTAAAGTAGAAATTTCTAGATTTGAAAGTAGAGATTTCTAGTTTCAAAGTAGAGATTTCTGATTTTAAAGTAGAAATTTCTAGTTTCAAAGTAGAAATTTCTAGTTTTGAATGTAGAGATTTCTGGTTTTAAAATAAAAATTTCTAGTTCTAAATTTTCTAGTTTCAAAGTAGAAATTTCTACTTTCCAAATTAGAAATTCCTAGTTTTTTTAATTTTTGCTGTAGCCCTTCAGAACCATCGTTGATTTCTATGCAGTCAGTCAAAAAGTAAAAAAGAATAAAACTTTTAACTTTTAAAGTAGAAATTTCTAGTTTTGAAAATAAAGATTTCTAGTTGTAAAGTAGAAATTTCTAGTTTTAAAGCAAAAATTTCTAGTTTTTTAATTTATGCTTGTGGCATTTCTACTTTAAAACTAGCAATTTCTGCTTTCAAAATTAGAAATTTCTACTTTAAAATTAGAAATTTCTACTCTCAAAATTAGAAATTTCTACTCTCAAAATTAGAAATGTCTACTTCAAAACTAGTAATTTCTACTTTAAACTAGAAATTTCTACTTTCAAAACTAGAAATTTCTACGTGTGTAGGTTCTGGATAGATATACGATGTAAGAAGCCCTAAATCGAATTAATACCTTGTCTTGTCAACATAATTGATTTCTATACAGGGTCAGTCGAAAAGTAAAAAGGAATAACATTTTCAAACAATCACCTACCTTTAAAGTAGAAATTTCTAGATTTGAAAGTAGAGATTTCTAGTTTCAAAGTAGAGATTTCTGATTTTAAAGTAGAAATTTCTAGTTTCAAAGTAGAAATTTCTACTTTCAAAATTAGAAATTCCTAGCTTTTTTAATTTTTGCTGTGGCCCTTCAGAGCCGGTACATTATCATTATACTGGCCAATAAAAACAAATTTGTGAATGGAACCATTAAATTAACAATTATTTTTCAACTACAGCTTCAAAATCCCCACGTGGACGTTCGGGATTTATACTTATTTTCTATTACACAAACAAAAATAAATATATGCTCTACGATGGCTCTAAAGGACCACAGAAAAAATTAAAAAAACCAGAAATTTCAATTTGAAGCAGAAATTTCTAGTTTTAAAGTAAAAATGTCTAGTTTTGAAAGTAAAAATGTCTAGTTTTGAAAGTAAAAATGTCTAGTTTTAAAAGTAGACATTTCTAGTTTTAAAAGTAGAAATTTCTAGTTTTAAAGTAACAATTTCTAGTCCTAAAGTATTAATTTCTAGTTTTGAAGTATAAATTTCTAGTTTTGAAAGTAGAGATTTCTAGTTTTAAAACTAGGAATTTTTAGTTTTAAAAGTGGCAATTTCTAGTTTTAAAGCAACAATTTCTATTCCTAAAGTATAAATTTCTAGTTTTAAAAATAAAGATTTCTAGTTTTAAAGCAGAAATATCTAGTTACAAGGTAGAAATTTCTAGTTACAAAGTAGAAATTTCTACTTTCAAAATTAGAAATTTCTAGTTTTTTTAATTTTTGCTGTGGTCCTTCAGAGCCATTGTAATAATGGCTAGTAGCCTTTAGTAGTAAAAATAATAATAACATTACTTTATTTTAAAGAGATAAATTATATAGCAATAATTAAAAATACTAGCATAAGAAAAAAAAATAAAATCTAATTGACCGTATTTAGTCAGAGTTTTCATTTATTTTCAGTCGCCTATAATTATATTTTTCGATAAACATCATCTTATTTCGCGCACATAATTAATTTTTCTATAATTATCTTCATTCAAAGGCCCGTAGTTATTTGCATCTTAATTAACTTGACTTTCCTCCGGAACATTTGTTTCCAATTTACTGCACGTTAAAAAGTTAAAATAATGAGAATTTGCTTATAAAATTTGTAAACAACACTTTTAGTGAAATTATGTGCAGTAAATTTCACAATTTCGCAATGCATTAGCTATTTTCTTCTCCAGCAGCCCTTGGAAAATAACTAACTCGAAACGAAAAATAGATTGCTATGACTTATTAAATCAACAACGAGGTGGTTCAGGGGGTTCATTAAATTAGGAAGGGAAGGGTTACCGCAAATATTATTCTTTGCATCCGTTGATACTGCCGGCTCCTGTAGGGACTGGGGTGAAGAAAATTTGATAGGAAGTCTACCCGTGAAATAATAATTATCTTATGCACTAAACAAAGATGAAATTTTTATTGAAATATTTTTGAATGGAATCGGCTTAGTTAAAAATAAACATTTGACTGTCAATCGAAAAATTAAATTTAAATTAATATATTTATAACAATACACACCGTCGTCAATAGCAGCGGGACGAAATATTCATTAATATTCAAATTTTATTATGTACTCAGTTTCTAAAAAAATATTTGATAGTCGCACTTATACAATTTAGTGACATAAAACTGCTGAACATGATTATACAGGGTGAAACTTTAAGTGGGGGTCATATTTGTATGGGTAATAGTACTAGTCGTCAGGAATGTGAATCCGACTGTTTTTTAGTATAGGTTGAAAAATGGCAGAGTTATGAATTTTTACATATAACCAAGAAATGTTCATTGCGTTGTACTTCGTCGATGCTTTATTTCGTACGCACCCTGTATAATCCTTAAATTGCAAAATTCAGGTGTTCGTAATAACACAGATATATTAATTTATTCTAATTGCGTAGCGCGAGTTTATCTAATAAAAACGTCGACGATTTATTTTATGCAAATCGAGCTCTCAAAAACAAATTTCCACGGTCCGACTCCCCCCTGTATCGAATCGGGCATGTAATTATGTTCAATTTAATCGAATGGAAAAAAATCGGTACAATATCCGCTTACATCAAACACTTCGTTGGTGTGTGACTTTAAGTTATTCAGGCCACAGCAAGGACGTCCTTGTAGATGTAAGAGTAAGTAAAAGTACTATCGATAAAGTAGGTTACTGTTGGTACGCCACGGCTCTGGCCTGTGTTGTCTAGACCGAGCCACGGAACTGTTTGTGTTTGCTCTTCGGCGAGGTTCCTTCACGCGATGCGCAAGAGCCAGCCGGTAGATGATTTGTTTATTGTCATAGGCCAGTGGGCACAAATAATTAATAACAATAACGAGCGACTTGTGTGCATAAAATAGCAATTGTCCGTTTTATTTATTTACAGGGTGGATTTTTCCAACCAACCTCGGAATTTTAATATTAGACGGAATGGTTATACAGGGTGAAACTTTAAGTAGGGGTCAAATTTTTATGGGTAATAGTACTAGTCGTCAGGAATATGACTACGATTTTTTTCCGATGTACGTTGCAAAATGGCCGAGTTATGAGGTTTTTTTTTTAATTCGCGGTTCAAATGTAATTGCGGCGCCGCTGGGCGAGCTTTCGGTGCACTTACGTCTGACCGCTGTTCCTATAGTTGAAAGGTGTCACCCCTATAAATATGACACCTACTTAAAGATTCTCCCTGTATATTCGATTTATTCGTTGTTTGGAACTAGAAATGAAAATAACAAAAGTTAACTTCATTTTTATTAAAGCTACCTCTATGGTTTAAGTCCCCTGTAAACTGTAGGCCACCGTCCCCGTTGCCTCTCTTACTAATTGAGATTTCCTAGATTTGAGATGGTTTCCTTGATGGAATCATTTTATGGTCAGTCAAAAAAGCTTCAAAGATGTCGCGTCCAGCCCTGTCGGAGGGATATCGAGAATGGGTCAGGGCTGGCCTCAGCTGTTACTAAATATTGACGACTAATAATAACAGCAATTATACCAGTTTTATTCGATTCATCCCCTAAAAAAATACTCACACACCAGCCCTGGCCAAAAGATTTCTTCTTCGCTAAATTCGTATTATTATGGTGTTCCAGTTTAAGTTTCCAGCGGTCGTTTCCGCAGGGGCGTTTTTATTCCCGTTGTCTTTAGAGTACGGTCCAACAGGATAGGTGCTTTGCGGGATTTGCGGAGGGAGATTAGACCTTCAGAATTAATCCGTCTCTAAAATATGCCGGCCGGTTGAAATTGCGATCCTACTTGAGGATTCCTCAACAATGCTAGGGCACAGTTATTGATTTGCTACCTATTACGACGTACGTTCGGTTCGAATAATCCTCTTTGTAGCGTTTTAAATGTTTTTATATAACGCAGGCTCAAGTCTGGGGTTGTATATATGACATAATCTGTTTGGAAATATTCTTTACGGTTTATAGTATTTTATCCTAATATTAAAGTCCAGTGGGCAGTGGAAATGGATGTTTTTCGCAGGAGAGATTAGAGCGATGCTTGTTTATCACGGCGACAATTTTTTACACGCGTTAACAATTAAGGCGAATAACGTAGAGGGCGCTGCGAACGCTTAATTTGTTCTTTTGTTTTGGTCAGTAATTTTTAGCAGAAACTTTTTAAAAAATCAATGCAGCAATGAATTCTAAAAAAGGGATACTTGGCGGGCCAAAAAATTTACTTAAAATAAAAAAATTTTGACATCCCATAAATTTTTAAATAAACAAAATATTTAGCAAAATCGATTTATTTTTACTCAAAAAACCTACTGTAGCAGTTTGACCCATTTTTTAAAGGACACCCTGTATAAAACTCACTTACTGAAGATAAAACAACCACTTTTGAGACACCACAACGCACTTTACCATAAAAAAATCAAGCTAGCGGCTGTTCAAGTGTTTAAATATATGCATAATGGCAGCGGTTAGCATAGAGCTCTATGATTGGTTGACACAACCAGCGCGGTAAATTTGAATGCTGGTCAAACAAAATGAATGTGCTGTTTTCATAATTCAAGGGGAAAAAATTGAAAATTAAAAAGTACTCCAGGAAGTGAATTTGCTTGTATATTCTTTTGTTTGTTTACGTTTACGATAAATAATAACACCTGAGTTCGGTTTTTTGTTACTTGTGGTAAATTTCTGGGGATTTTGCGGGTACCACGAACCGCTACTGCACTTTAAGAGATAATTTTGACCAGTAGATTTCCAAACTACCTTGACTATCGGAAACGCTTAAAAACTAGTTAAGTAAACAAAAACAATGCCAGCGCAGCGCCAACTTTCACTCTTATTTGGAATAAACGAACGTTATTTATTTGATTTATATGTATACACTTTTTTACACAAATATTTCAGGGGGTCACGTTGCAAAATTATTAATTTATCTAATATTTATTACGTCAGTTCATAATTATTGCATAGAGGTGGCGGGTATTTGAGACGATGAATAAATTAAGAAAGGTTTTATTTAGACGATTGTTTGTTTTTGGTATTTTATAACAAAGTCATAAAAACAAAGCCCAATATTTGTTCTTTAAAAAAGCCCAATTGCTTTAAAACCAAACAGTCAGATTATGTAAAGAATCTTAACGAATAGGTAAATATTTAATGACCATTAGGTTTGAAAATGTTAATATTAATCGCGTACGGTGGCAGGCAAAATATCTAGCTCGAATTTGAGCCAACATTGAAAAGTTGTTTCCTATAAAATGTTCTTATATTAATAAATTCTTGGAATAAGCGTTTGGTAAGTAACGAGAATATCTTTTAACTGCTTACCTACATTGGTAGTAACCTTAAAATCTTCACTCCTTCAACAAACTACAAACACTGATGCACGAAATAACACTAATTACTAATTGTTTGTATAATCTGCCGTTAAATATTTGCGAAACTAACAACAATAAATGCACTGAACTGAACTGACTAGACGCCATATCGCCATACGCGATGTCGGAAACCGATCGTTTTTTGTTTTCATAAAAGACAGCGATGCGCTCATGACAGCCTATGATCATGCACTTGCATGACACTTCTAACCCATGGAATATAATAATAGATAATATTTTAATCCATGGAATATAATATATGAAAAATTCGACTGAGGAGTAATTCCTTATTAGTGTTTTATCAAATAGGTTTATTATGATATACATTAATAAAGTGTGGACAGAGCTGATGTCACTGGGAACAATATGTTCGATTTTTATTAGATAGATTATGGAATCTCTGTTATTGACGATTAAGAACAAGAACTGACTGTTCTAAAAAAATAAGTTTTGTGGGTTATGTGCTTATATTTGCTACCCATCAATAATTTGAGAATGTAGAGATAATATTATAGAATAAATGAACAATTTAAGATTTTAAACAAAACTACATTAGTGTTAATAATGATTACGACTACGAGTATAGTAATACTATTTACATATTTTCTCTCCCTAAAGAAACCGACCCTAAGTTCAATATTAGATCATTGAAAATATTGATTCATTCAATTTATTATTACTCGATTACTTATTCAGATACCTACTCGACTCGACTCTACTGCCAAATTACGTAAATAATCTTAACGAATATGTAAATAGGTATTTAATAATCCTATAAAACGTACTATTAAGGTAAATAGACTAATAATTAAGCATTGATAAATTCTTGGAATAAGTGTTTGGTGAGTAACGAGAATATGTTTTAACTTACCTACATTGTTGGTAACCTTAAAATCTTCGCTCCTTCAACTAAGCCTCAACTACAAACACTAATGCACGAAATAACACTATTTACTAACTGTTGTTTGTAGTCTGCACTTAAATATTTGCGAAACTAACAACAATAAATGCACTGAACTTCTCACTGTCTCTGACTAGACGCCATAAGCGATGTCGACAACCGATCGTTTTTTGTTTTCATAAATGACAGCGATGCACTCATGACACCTATGAGCTTGCACTTGCTTCTGACCCATGGAATATAATAATAGATAATATTGTAATCCATGGAATATAATATATAAAAAATTCGACTGAGGAGTAATTCCTTACTATTGTTGTAGGTATGCCCGTACAGTATTTTTTTTATTAAATAGGTTTATTATGAGATACATTTTTCATTTTTAATTTATCACTAGAGTCTCAATATCCGCGACGGACAGGGTCGGATTCAGTTCATTTCGATGAATGGTACTAGATCAGTGGTTCCCAAACTATTTCAATTCCCGGCGCCCTTGCTAAATTCAGGTTTTCCCAAGGCACCCTATCAAATATCAAGTACATTTTACAAAACAGAGAAACGTTTTTTTTAATTAAAAGTGAAAATAAATGAAACACGTATTTATGATCCCAAAAAATGTAATCAAACAAATTTCTCCCAAGACAATTTATCATGTGTGAGAATTGTGACGTGCTTTAATGACTACGATCTTATCTAAATTTTCAGGAGTAAGACGTTTAAGTCGATCACTTAAGATGGACTTCTGTGACGATAATGATCGTCTACTGACAAGTGCTCTTACTGGACTTCTGCTAGCACTTAGCATTACTAACACTTCATCTAAATAACTGTCTTGGCCAGGCCATAAGTACATAATTAAAGCACTCATTAACAAACATTACAATGGTTAGTTTTATCCAGTGGACGCTATACTAAATAGCCGTCATTAGCACCTTAGCATTTTATTAATTCACCAATTATAAAATTAGTACATCAGTAACTTCTTCTACAATGAAATACACAATATAATAATATACGTCCAGTCAGTGCAGTTGTCGTCAGTAGACTATTATTAATTATCGTCACAGTCGTCACAGAAGTTCAACCTATATAGTATTCATACAACTGTATCTAGTAAAGTTCCTCACGGGGGCGCCGCGAAATATTTGTGGAAAAGGAAATAAGTGTGGCCGTATTCAATTTAATTCCAAGATTTGAGAAAATGTCCAGTGATCAACAGGCTCATCCATCCCGCCAATTATAATTAGTTCAATATGTTTGACTACTTTGGAATCATAAATACGTGTTTTATTTATTTTCACTTTTAATTAAAAAAATCGTTTGTTTCTCTATTTCGCAAAATGTACTTGATAGAATTTGATAGGGTGCCTTGGGAAAACCTGGATTTAGCAAGGGCGCCGGGAATTGAAATAGTTTGGGAACTACTGGTCTAGTACCATTCATCGAAGTGAACTGAATCCGACCCTGTCTGTCGCGGATATTGAGACTCTAGTGATAATATTAAAAATTAAAAATGTATCTCATAATAAACCTATTTGATAAAAAAAATACTGTACGGGCATACAATAGTAAGGAATTACTCCTCAGTCGAATTTTTTATATATTATATTCCATGGATTACAATATTATCTATTGTTATATTCCATGGGTCAGAAGCGTCATGCAAGTGCAAGATCATAGGTGTCATGGGTGCATGGCTGTCTTTTATGAAAACAAAAAACGATCGGTTGTCGACATCACTTATGGCGTCTAGTAAGAGACAGTGAGAAGTTCAGTGCATTTATTGTTGTTAGTTTCGCAAATATTTAAGTGCAGACTACAAACAACAGTTAGTAAGTAGTGTTATTTCGTGCATTAGTGTTTGTAGTTGAGGCTTTGTTGAAGGAGCGAAGATTTTAAGGTTACCAACAATGTAGGTGTAAGTTAAAACATATTCTCGTTACCCACCAAACACTTATTCCAAGAATTTATCAATGCTTAATCCTAGTCTAACTGCCTTAATAGAACGTTTTATAGGATTATTAAATACCTATTTACATATTCGTTAAGATTCTTTACGTAATCTGGCAGTAGAGTCGAGTCGAGTAGGTATCTGAATAAGTAATCGAGTAATAATAAATTGAATGAATCAATATTTTCAATGATCTAATATTGAACTTAGGGTCGGTTTCTTTAGGGAGAGAAAATATGTCAACTAACTAAATGGTATTACTATACTCGTAGTCGTAATCATTATTAACACTAATGTAG
Organism: Rhagium mordax; assembly: GCA_963680705.1. Lineage (NCBI taxonomy): Eukaryota > Metazoa > Arthropoda > Insecta > Coleoptera > Cerambycidae > Rhagium > Rhagium mordax. The sequence continues at coordinate 77,628,933 of OY796659.1, read as the reverse complement.
TTTTGTGTAAAATCTTAAATTTTTCATTTATTCTATAATATTATCTCTACATTCTCAAATTATTGATGGGTAGCAAATATAAGCACATAACCCACAAAACTTATTTTTTTAGAACAGTCAGTTCTTGTTCTTAATCGTCAATAACAGAGTAGAGATTCCATAATCTATCTAATAAAAATCGAACATATTGTTCCCAGTGGCATCAGCTCCGTCCACACTTTATTAATGTATCTCATAATAAACCTATTTGATAAAACACTAATAAAATAAGGAATTACTCCTCAGTCGAATTTTTCATAATTATATTCCATGGATTACAATAATATCTATTATTATATTCCATGGGTGCAAGTGTCATGCAAGTGCATGATCATAGGCTGTCATGAGCGCATCGCTGTCTTTTATGAAAACAAAAAACGATCGGTTTTCGACATTGCATATGGCGGAATGGCGTCTAGTCAGAGAAGTTCGGTGCATTTATTGTTGTTAGTTTCGCAAATATTTAACAGCAGATTATACAAAGAATTAGTAAGTAGTGTTATTTCGTGCATCAGTGTTTGTAGTTTGTTGAAGGAGTGAAGATTTTAAGGTTACTACAATGTAGGTAAGTTAAAAGATATTCTCGTTACTCACCAAACACTTATTCCAAGAATTTATCAATGCTTAGCTTAATCTTAGTGTATCTACCTTAATAGAACATTTTATAGGAAACTACTTTTTAATGCTGACTCAAATTCGAGCTATTGAAATGCCAGGATATTTTGCCTGCCACCGCACGCGATTAATATGTATTAACATTTTCAAACCTAATGGTCATTGAATATTAACCTATTCGTTAAGATTCTTTACATAATCTGGCCGTTTGATTTGTTTTAATGTGCTGTTAATTCGTTTAGCTGTTAATTTTTTTCTGTGGCAAATCAATAGGTATAAATCAGGACTCTGACCTGGCCAACGTGGCGCTCAATTTATTTATTTTAATTAGAGCAAATACTATGTTAAGCCGTATCTGGTTTCTTTATTTTTTAATATACCGGGTGTAAATGAAATTAGATTCACCCCTGTAACTTTTTTGTTTTTTCAGATATCATTTTGAAATTTTGACAGTTGCAATAACAAGTAAATTTGAATTAATGCATGTTAATAAAATAATTCTAGCACTTCCGGTTTCACCGGAAATTACCGTAACATATGTTTTTTAAATGGAACACCCTGTATATTTTTACATTTTTGGATTCAGGGATTTATTCTGCATAGGATGGTATCAACTTCGAGGAAGAAACATAACCTCAAACATTTTCTTAGGATAATTTAAGTTGGCATCTAGGACTCCCTAGATTGAAAAGTGAAAATTTATTTTAGTTTAATAAATTTGTTTTTTTTTTTCAAGGCATTCCCGATTAATTTCATATCAAATGTTTAACTTGGTCAGAGCTCACTAAAATAAATTTGAACTAAGGTCATAAAGTATCTTTTGTAAGTTATTTATGAACTAATGGTGAAGTGTTTGGTATCGAAATGTAGGTAAAGGAAATTTCTATTAAAATAGCATAATGAGGTATAATGGATCCATTTAAAAAAAAACTTAAATCGAAAAAACCATTTCCGAGATGTTTAAATGGCTATAAAAGCAAAGTTAGCTCACTTAATATCCCGATTTTATTTTTCCAATACTCAATGACTCAGAAAGAAAAGTTTTTCAGCAGCAGTCATGGCTCTCTAGATGCCAATTTAAATTATCCTAAAAAAATGTTTGAGGTTATGTTCCTTCCTCGAAGTTGATACCATCGTATGCAGAATGAATCCCTGAATCCAAAAATGTAAAAATATGCAGGGTGTTCCATTTAAAAAATAGATGTTACGGTGATTTCCGGTGAATCCGGAAGTGCTAGAATCATTTTATTAACATGCATTAATTCAAATTTACTTGTTATTGCAACTGCCAAAATTTCAAAATGATATCTGAAAAAACAAAAAAGTTAGGGTGAGTATAATTTCATTTACACCCGGTATACATACCTACAAGATTTCTTGTAGCTAAATATGTTTAACTGACAGTTGACAGTTATACTTACCTTTGATAGGTCACTTTACATAGGCCAAAAGGAGATGTGGCTTACTAATTTTTTATGATCCATTAAATTCGTCTAACTATAAGCAACATTGGAGCAGTCCATGAACTATTTTGATCAATGTGCCAAAGTTTATACAGGGTGAATACCAATAACCTCGCCAATAACTCATTTTAATTTTAAGGGATGGTAGGTCCTTAATGGTAAGGCCATATAGCAAAAATAAATTAAAATACGTCAACATTTTCAGAACTTCGTAACTGACCTATCTCAACAGAAAATAAATCAGGATAGGTCTTTGCCTCTGGCATTCACCTTGTTTTTTGCAATCATAAATTCACCAGTTTTTGCTGTCACTGTCAATTAACTTGTCTCCGACCGCAAATTTATGAAAGACCGTCGAACGGCGGCTTAACTTTATTAGACGTTTTTTGTCACGTTTTTTACGTTAGAACTTGGAGTCTGTGACTTGGATACAAGGCATGTTGTTCACCCCATAAGTGGGTCAGTAGAGCGACGAAGCGGTACTCAAAAGTTTACCAGAATTTTACGTAGGGTAGGTCTAACTTTCTTTTTTATATTTTTTTGTTGTTAATTTGTGTTATAAATATCAACAGAAACCCCCTCTTAAAATTAAAATGAGTTATTGGTATTCACCCTGTATTTGCTTAAAAATATCGTCGAAGGACCATAAATGCATTAGTTTCCTTCAGTCACTTAATTTAGAGAAATATGGATAAGTACAGTGCGGTCCATAGTGATAGGAATAGTTTACTTGTATATGCGAAGAAATCAGAAACAATTTTTGCTCGCCGGTTAAAGGAGTTATTACCATGCGCGGATTGTAGCAGCCATCTTTACTCATAGACCTATTAGACACGAGGTATTGTTTTATCTATAAATAAGAATTCTTTGCATATTTTGTCACTTACAACTTTAATAAAATTCCAGTTATGAATTAAATTATTGTAAGATTTTTGACAGCTCCAAAGTTGTTGAATCATGTAGTTCTAGGGGGAAGGTTTTACAAATAAAAATCGTAAGTAGTTTCGGAAATGTTTGCACATTTTATTTATTTTTATTGGGTTTTTTAACATTTTTCTATATCTTACGGGCTATGGAACAATAAAAATATACAGATCAAGCCCTTAATAACATACATATATTCAATCAAAATAGACATTTCTTTATTTATTTATTATCTATGTTATAATATAACTTAAAGAGCAGGGCCCATGCTAAGGACCCCACATAATTATTTATACGAGGCCGGCCGAAAAGTGGATTTAATGCGAAATCCGTGAGGATTCCTTATCCGGCCGGCCCATCTCTCAGTCATTCACCCTCGCTAATAAGTACTTATAGGCATATTTTGTGGAGGTCACTGTATACCAGTCTCTATATGATAGAATTAAGCTGAGATTCTAAATTATTTTGTTGTGTGATACGATTCGTGTTCCCATTACTCTCAGCTTAACTCGAGTATTTTTAGCTACTAAAGTCGTTAATTCTAAAAAATACAAGTCCATTTATTTCGACCTACAGTTACTTATTAATGACAATGTTTACACTCTTCTGAAAATATGGAAGTTTTATATCTTTACACGATAAATTTTTATATACTAATACTTATTGCGATCGGGCGACGAAAAACTGAAACAACAAATAAATATATGTTACCCGCAGCCTGAAGGCCCGCTTTCGTGTACAAAAACCCAGACTTATCGATGAGCGACAAACTTTTTTTTTGTGTATATAAAATGGCGTAAAAATAATGTTACAACTAAATTGTTTTTCTCAAAACGAAACCACCAAAAAAATATATTCACCGGCAAGTTGCTAGTCTTTAAAATGCGGTTCTGTTCGTATGCGGGGAGGTGTCTGCTTAAATCAGTTCTTTGGGATTAATACCTTAAACACTACGATTTTGTCTTTTAGGATCTAACTGTGCCGCGTGCCGCTGTAATTATGTACACCGTTGCCTAACGATTTAGCCTTGCGTCGTCCATCTTGAAAAAAAAACAGAAGAGATTTCACAAATTTCAAATTTCACGAAAAAAAACCTAAATTTTAGATTGATCTTTGATTTTTTCAATTTCATGTGGGCTACTTTATATTTTCTAATGAAAACGAAATCGGTAGGTCAATTTTCTTCCAACTAGTACGGCAGCCCCTGTTGAACCGAAATTTCCCCGCCGCCACTGGCAACCGTTGAAAAATGCCACTACTCACTACAGAATTACTAGTTCTACCAATAAATACAAGGTTTTGCTTAAGTGTTGAGTAAAAAATTGTAAAGAGCCGCAACACTAATACTGCGGACGAGATATAGATGGCGCTTCCGCAGCATCGGTTCAGAGATTGTCGGAGCGGTTAAAATTGTCACTCGCGCGGACAACAGTTTGGTTTCAAACGTTGTACCTGTGTGTGACAATTTTAACCACACCGGCAATCTCTGAACCGATGCTGTGGAAGCGCCATCTATATCTCGCTGCCCTGCATTGCGGCTCTATATAATTCTCTCGCTCAGGAAAAATATTGTCCCTAAAATACACTAATGGCTATTTATGTACATAACCTCAAAGGCACTTGGTACATGCAATCACTAATTGCTTTTGCTTCCTACTAGGTATATCAAATATTCTTGATATGTGTTTGTTTTAACGTGCATCGCCACGCATATTCACGATAAGACTAAGCGAATATTTTTTTAAAAATAAATCAGATAACTAGATATATACGTCTAAACTACTACTCTAAGTTAAAACACAAAATCTGTTTAAAATATATTATTTTGTGTTTTTTTAATATTTTTAGGCAATTTATAAAATTTTTTTTTGCTAAATAATAAAAAATGTTAAATATTAACAACTTATCATATTTAAATCGGTGAATTTAAATATTGGAAAGTTTGGTAAAAGAGGGGGTGGTGGTTGCCCCCCCCCCCATAAGTAAATTTAAAAAATGCCACCCTTTCCATAGGCGAATATCTTGTTCCTCGTCGGCTTCGTCAAACAAAGCACTAAAATAATTTTGCGCGCGAGAAACAAGTCAGAGAAAATCCGTGTAAGTCCCTTTTAACCACTAGGAGTACACCATACACTTGAACTACACGTACCTAGCTAAAATATTTAAAAAAATCTACATTTCTACGTCCGAACTAGACTTAAGCGACATGGTACTTTGAAGCAGGTTCGCCACAAAGGCCACCCTTCACACCCACCAGTTTCGTAACAGCTAGATTAGAGAGTGATTGCGCTCTTGAAAATGGTCGATGTGAAGCAGGCCCGGCGTTTTGTTTTTCGTTAGGGAGCGCGACCGTTTCATTGAGCGTGGTGGACACTTCAGGCTGCGTCTAAAAAATCGCTCCATAATCGCTAAAAAACATCTCATGTACACAACCCAATTAAAATGTGTTTTCTCACAGCCACACACACCAAATAATGCGTCATATTTTAAGAACTGTCAGCCTCATGTTACAAAAGAAAATCGTACGGGGGCCATCTGGAAACTGCAAGCGCCGCTTCAGAAGTTCCGACAAAATCGAGGTATCTGTTTGGAAACAAGCGAACGCTAGGCGCGCCATTTTCCCACACATAACCTCAAACTGTCAATTTTAATTTTACCAACGCTGATTGAAATGACTGTAAAATGCCGCGACTAATTTCAAGTTGTCCACATTACATGCGAGCAAGTTGCTATAACGGCACAGACAGTCGAGGTATGGTTAAAAATATTCGTCGAGTAAAATTAGACACTTTGAGGTTATGGTAAAACTTCTTGTCACTGCTGTGTTTGTGTTTAGGTAAATGTTCCCCGATGTGGCGCGAAAACTGGCAAACATTAAACATTTAGAACAAGCATTAAAATTAATAATAGTAATAATAATAATAATTAGAGCAAATAGCCAAAAAAATAAAAATATAAGTCACATAATTGTTAATGTAGGATCAACCTGTATAGGGCGAGTTTGTGAAGGTTCCTCCACGTATCTCAAGAAGGGGTGAAGGCAGAAAGCTACAATTTTGGAAACTGAGTCCCTTTATGAACGATAATTTGGGAACTGTTTAGACTAAAAAAATTGATTTCAACTACCACAAATTTCGGTTTCTGCCTGCACCAGTTCTCGAATGTGGTCGGTGCTACTTCACAGACCACCCTGTAGGCATTTAGCTGAGAGATATCGTTATCGTAATTGAGGTATTGTATAAATCTATTTTCATTTTTCTTAAATCTTTAATACGAAGCTCAATATTTGCCCAAGCTTCTGCGTGTATCTCCTGACCTTGAGAACATATAACTCTGGTAAATAAACCAAAGACAATATTGGTAAAGAATCGATCCAAGCGGCTACCACCCCCAGCTGCCTCAGGAGGTATTGGTTTAAATAATACACCACATAATCCAATTAGCTGGCGTGATGGTTGTTATTTTGGCAGATTTTGTTATGGTAACCACTTTCGATTTTAGTTCATCTATCAGAATCAGCTAGAGTAGTGACACATAGACTATGGGTAAATATTTGATGTAGCTATAATAAAAGTATGAAAATATATCTTACACACTTCAATAATAAATCTAACTGTATATTTTTCTTTTGGAATTTACTCCAATTATTTTTTGTATTGGGAACAAGGATAAGTCCACATTTTTTGGCCAAAAATTTGATTTATTTGTTGAGACAAGACAATTTTACTCCGTTTCGGCAAAGAAATTTGGGATAAATTTAGATATACCGGTACCAGCAGACTAAAGCTTGTAATGCAAAGATCCGTTACAAATCTATTAAAGCAAAAATGTGCGGACTACAACAATTTCAAACTTCAACGATATACGACAGTTGGTCCAAAAGAGTCCATAAAGCAATCAGCAGTAATGTGCTAAAACTTTCGCTTGCGCCGCCCAATTAACACACCATCAGGTTCGGAAATTTTGGTCTCTTCTGAACGGAAACCCGATTGTCGGTGCGCAATCCCAAGATGGCCCCGTAGGTTACATCATAATTTCGGAATGATTTGTTTTTACAGTGACGCGTGAAGCTTGCGTTACGTAATGGGTTCTCGAAGTGAACCTCAGTCAGTAGTCTGCACGAGGAGTGGTCTTAAGAGTTCAAGTGTTTTTTTTTTGTTTCGCACACAACAGCTGCTGAATCTACTTCTAGACTTGGCGCTGCCGGCCTCGGTGTCGGGGGTATTGTACTCGCACAGACTTACACACATCACGAACAACATTGCATCCATGATGGGTTGCACGTGCAGTAGCAGTTGGTCTGGATGATGGGAGCGTAGACGATGCCGTTGGCGTACATCAGGGGTGGCGGTTGCTGGGTCATCATGCGCTGCTGGTCTTGGTACAGGACCTGCCATGCCAGGCTCTTGATCAGCTGCAGGGTCTGGCGTCTCTCGTGGCCCATCAGGCACACGGTGGACTCTTCCACTACGTCGTGAAGAAGCATCAGGTACTGGTGTCGGAGCGCCTCCTCGTCGGGCTCGACGAAGTGGTTCCACAGGTAGTTCTCCAGCTTGGCTTTCTGCTGGGTGATGTCCGGGAAGTCGATGAAGAACCGTGAGCACATGTATCTGCAACAAGAAACATCATTACAGTCAAAATCACACAAATCAGTACTGGGTTCCTCAGAGTTCTGTTTTGGCCCCCCTTACTTTTTTTATATTTTTGGCGAAAATGTGGAAAACCAGTTGAAGAAAACTATTCTAAACGAATCCGATGATCTAAAGCAACTGGAAAATTAAAAAATTTGACACGCTACAACGCCACGAGGATTATAGTGATTACCACCACAGAGGAAGGAAGTAATTAATCCAGTTCTATGGTCGCCAGCCACTTTCAGTGAAAGATGATCCTATGCAGTTTTGTCAGTCGACCTTACGATCGATAAATGGGTCCAATTTTGATTGGATTTCAAGACCTTGGACTATAAAGGAAGTGCCTGCCGGTAAACATGTTTTCAACGTGTTTATTCATCCGTTTTGCTGCACTGTGGTCTCTTAAAATATTAAGTCGACGTAATTAAAGTATCTGGTGGAGTCGCCTTAATTCCTTAGATGGTTATTAAAATATATAGAGACGCAGACGACATTGTTCCACGACTGTGATTACGTGCCAATCGCTCTCATGCTAATCTCTCAACTTATTTATTGTTGTGTGCACAATGCACCTTAAACTATGAAGGCGTCAACGTTCCTTTGCGTGGTGCGTTCTATGCATACTGATGAATCTAGTAATTGACCACTGCATCTATTTCGCGTCAGTCGACCAGCCAGTTCGAACAGCAAAGGCGAGCAAGACCTTGAAGAAGAAAATGGCAAACTCTCAATTAGTTGAATTCGAGTCACTTCCGAAGGAATTAGTTCTGAAACCAGTGATTCTTCTACTGTTTCGACAGTCGAGTGTTTAGATCCCATTCATTGTCAATAAGATCGCAATAATGGAATATTTAAGTTTTGATAGAACTATACGGCTGGCGCCGTCCTTTATTCGGCCCAAAAAATGCGGAATCGATTATCCTGGAGCGAGACTGAAAACTTCCACTTATCCTTTCGAAAGTGATGAAAAGGCACTCTAGATAAAGGCATGAGAAGTCGGGACGCGGGTTCCATAAAACTGATGAAACATTTAAAAGCGAAATATTTTTCACTCCTTCCTTCCTAAAACAAAGTACCCACTTATCCTTTCGTTTTCTTTACCGACGATAAACCGCGATGAATATTTCATACCCCTTGTCGTTATAAATCCCTACCCTTCGTTGCCCATGCACGTATAAATTCATTATTAGTCTAATAAGCTGGACCTTTATTGTTCGTCGCCATCAAAACGCTATTCGGATAGAATTGATTTCGCAGACTTTTTGCTATTGTGGAAAACCCACATGTGTTATTTAATTAGTCGCGATATAAAACCTCTAAGTGCCTACGTAACCTTGACAAACAATGGAGGTCGCTTAAAAAATAGATTTGCTCAGTAAAATGTTCGCTCGCCAATTAAGTTTTAATAGTGCAGATTGGGGCCTATTTTTCACGCTTGGCGCAACTTAATGACCGGAAATGTGTTCGGAATAATTGACAAATCGTTGCTACACCAGAAAAATTAGGTGAAGATACATATTCTATTCCAGGTGTTTTTGAATTAGGGGAAATTGCCCGGATAGCAATTTTGTAGATTTAGGTTATGTTTTTAAAATTCCAGGGCTTTCGTTTGGTCGAGGTCGAGACTAAAGGCTTTTTACTCCGTAAGAATCAGAAAAACGCCTACAAACGTGTGCTTCTAACTAAACACTTCACATATACTAAACTTCGTCGTTTTTACTTTGCAGTATCTAATTTGCTTCCAAAGTTGACCTACACGTGCATATTTTTCTCATGTCAGGTTGTTCTGATAAATTACAGAGTAGAAGACTCAGAACTGCAATTTAAAAAGTTTTATCAAGAGCGCTTATACACAGCAACTTTAAATGACAGAATTTGTTTCTTTAGTCTCATCGACAATTATTACCAAAAAGGAGGAGTCGTGCAGTAAAAGTTTCACTTGATAGTTGCTGCAATTCTAAAAGATCGACATATTTAATCGATGAACGGTAGAATTTGGCGCCCAACGTGAGCCTGTACGTTGGGCGCCAAATTCCACAATTCTGCCATGCCACGCCGCCGTTTATAATCGAGTACCCACAGCCCTTGGCACTAGATTCAATATTTATGATATAACCAACTGACAATCCTTTAAGACTTTGAAATGCGAAAATCAATGTTAAAGTCATAAGTTAACTTAAACTAGTCTTGCCACTTATTGTTTGTTACTAATTATTAAAATCCCCTAAAAAGTCATTTACAAGTCAGTCAAACAGAAGTGACCCCTGAGGAACGCCGCAAACCCCTCTGGAGGAATGCAACAATTGCTAGATAAATGGGTTGCTTACCTTTGCAGTCCCTTTATGTAGTCGGGCCGTGCCGGTTTGTAATTCTTGACTAGCAGGTTGCAATACTTGAGAAGCCCGCCCCCGCGGATCTCCTCGGGGTGCCTGGTTGAGATCAGCTTTTTCTGCAGGTGGTAGAGGGCCTCCTGGAAGTCGCCGTAGACGGATTCGCCGACCACGGTCGGGTAGAAGTTCTCACTGATGGGCAACTCACTGCATTTATAGAACAACAGGAGAGAATCCAAAATGATCTGGAAGGAATCGACAGAGAACTCGAACTGTCTACGCATGCAGTCCACGAACTTTAACTCGACACCGCGGCCGCGTGAGTTTCCAAGGGATATGAGAGACCATCGGTCACCACCGGTATTACTATTCACTTTAACCATTTTACTAACGTAGGCCTCCTTCAGGCTGCATGTAGAGATACGTTTTCGGCTGACGCCGTCAGGTAGCATTTCATAGAGAGAACTTAGGACTGCGGACTTGACTCTGTCGAAGTTCCGCATCGTTGACAACTCCACTCCGAAGATGAGATCCAAATCGTTATATGGCTGGGTTTCGGTGGCGAGGACGTGAGAGGCGGCGCCGCCGTTGAGGCGGATGTCCCGGACGCGCATCCCCGCGCCGCCGGACGCCGTGTCCGCCTCCAGCTTCTCCCTGACCACGTTCACCAGGTCCCTGAGGCGGACCTCCAGTGTGGGGAAGTTGCCGCGCCCGTGGATGCTGACCACCTCGTCCATCACGTCGTTCAAGCGGCACACTTGCTCGAAGCTCAGGACGGCGAGTCGTTGTTGAGATTCCAGGTTCTTCGCGTCCAGCTGTGTGGTTGTGTTGATGACGTATTCGTTCAGCGTTAGGTTTTTCATTGCGCCTATTTCTTCCTCGTCGGAATCATCCTCGATGCCGCACTGTAACAAAAATCAGTTGTTAGTAAACGAAACATCGCATCGTAATCTTTAAGTTACGTTAAATACAATGCCACGTGGCTAAAAATAGGCAACCAGGTACGCTTCGTTTGTTTTAAGTGTGTATATGGTTGCCTAATTCTTTAGTCAAGTTGTTTACAATCATTTCTGAACTGTTGGTAAGCAATACATTATACACTTGGTGCTGTGGGTTTTTCACTGCTCATTCCGCTGGTCCGCGTTTTGAACATTCGTAGTTTCGTAGACATTTTTTATGATTATAAATCTTATTTCTTACCCTTGATTTAAAAAAAATCGAAAAAATGTGAATTCGCATTACTCATGACGCTACCGTAGTGCTCATGGTGCGGATCCGTCTTAACAACATTTGACTTATAATCCGATGATGATTATTCAACGGCTCTCTCATAATATTTATGACTGTGACCTTGTGACTGGAAGTCTATCCCCTTGTAGATAACTTAAATTTTATGTCGCTTTATGGTAGTTACGCTGTTCACAACTAAAAATATATAAATCGTTAATAACTGTTATCAGTATTTTTTAATATAATTTTACTGGCTGATGTCTCACTGGTAATACTATTTAATCTGTTAATATCCTACTGTCCCGTAGCAACTGCAAGAAGATAAATAAATACAATTTAGAAGTTTGACTGATATACAGGGTGCTAGTATGCGTGTTAGCGTGAGTTTAATAGAGGATGGTAACAGAATATACCAAAAACGAAGATCTTAAGCACGAGAGCAACCCAATAAGGTCCTAATTGACCGAACAACTCGTAAAAATGTAAAATGCTGTTGCCAAGTTGTTTTAAAAGTATTAGAATCTACGTCATTTTTAAACGGTAAAGGATACAGAAACGAAAAATTAGTGAGTCGTTGCCAAAAGCTAGTTAAGGAATTTAATTTTTACCAAGTTCCAAAACGTTTTTCCAAAAAAGCAATTTTTCTCGAAAAAATTTATTTGACTCCAAAAATCTACAACTGCAACGCATGCAACGCCAATTTATATTTATGTACCGTTTCCAAGCTCTCGGCGTCGTCACACTGGCGCGCTGCGCCTCCTGCGTGCGGATCCCGGTCATCACTGATCATGAGTACAGGCCGTAGTACACTTCACTACACCGTAACAATGCGGGAGACGTAACACAGGCCCCCCGGATCGAAATAAACCGACGGCGGCGGAGGAAAAGTGAATCGGCCACGCAGACGACTGTTCCGTACACTGGCACTCGGGTTGCTAGGTGACACACGTCTGGAGAAGAGATTTGGATGAGGATGGAACGAACGGGGTGGCGGCGCCGCGAAACCGAGTGACGTCACTGGATTTGCGTGGGTGCACTGAATGAAAAGCGTGGGCGAGGGTGCAGATAGGATACGCGTTGTGACGCCCACGCGGCGAAGGAAACCCAGGCCCCATACGCTGGCTATCGATTGTTGCAGTTGCTTCTGGACCAAGTGCCTCGGGGGCATTGTTTTAGGCGGCACTTTCGCTGGGCGGCAAATTGAACACGAAGTCCGACGGTGGCAGCCAGTCTTGTTGAAAGCGTCCAGTGCGGCGAGGAAACTCAAATACTAGGAATTACGTTTGAATTCTTTACAGAAACTGAGGACAAAGGGAGCGAAGTTGCGGCGCACCTTTCTTTGTTTGGTTGCTGACGGAACTAGTCCACGAGAATACGCTCACAGATATAAAGATCGTAAAGATTGGATTCGATAAAAACTGCGTACAACTAGTTTGATGCTTTAGATATGTTTGCATGGATTGATCAAAGAAGCTTCTGTTCAGAACCTGGACAGCCATGCAAGCATATACAGGACTGATTTTTGAAAGGATTCTAGTCTACACGATTATTTCCACACCTTTAGCTGAATCAGAATTGATCAAGTTGGGTGGTCTACATCTAGAAGTGTAGGATTTAGTTGCACTTTCTGGTCTTTGAAAGCAAGAATCAGATCTTGCAGGAGCAATTGGTTAATATGAAGAAGTCACAAAGTTGACAAAGAGACAGCTTCTGGTAGAACACCTGAGTTGGTACAGAAGGTTTCTAATGAAACATGTTTGATTTTTTAGATGATTCAGATGGATTCATCGAAAAGCTTCTATTTAGATCCTGAAGAATGCTGGTTGGTCCACTTGCAGATTTGGTAAACATGCCGGATCTGATTTTTGGAAGAATTCAAATCGACTAGATTCTTTGAGCTTCATTCCATACTTTTAGCTGAATCAGAATTAATCAAGTTGGGTTGTCTACTTCCAAAAGTTAGGATTCTGGTTTTCTGGTCTTTGAAGGCAAGAACAAATTTTGCAGGAAGCAAAATTAGCGATAAGACAGACGATTTCTGATCCAACGATTAGGATCCGTTTTCTTTCCTTTCTTAGGTATGGATTGCACTCGAGAAATCTCCCAGTTGCAAAAGAAGATACCCTGTTTATATAGAAGATCCAAGACCCAGCAGAACATTAGTCAGCCCTAAGGCGCACCTTTTGAAGACAATTATTAACTTGGAAGTTTTTAAACTCTCAACGGTGGAACCTTTCCTTGAGTCTAGTGCCGAATTCGAAGAAAATATATTCTCAAAAAGATGAGCCTTACATACTGATGAGGTGACTGTTGGACCGTCTTCTTTTGTTAGAGGAGGAAAGGTGCTCAAATCAGGTCGTTAATTCATATTTTGGAGAAAAAATCCATAACCAGTTCCTTCCCTGGTGATGTTTTTTGGGCACTGTGCGCTTCCAACTGACCTGGCTGTGTAGACTGGGGTGACCCAAGATTACTTATTATTCACACGATTTATATCTTACGATATGACACTAAAAATACACTTAGGCTGCTCCTATCTAATCCAAAATTAACAGATAAACGATAAGATCGTCATATTGAGATTTAACATGTACGTACATGTTGATATTTGGAACAACAGCTGATAAAGTCCTTGTTTACTATTTATAATCGATATTTCAAAGGAAAATGATAAATTACGCATCGCTAAAATTGGAATTATTATATTCAAAGTAGTTGCATTAGAAGACACTTTTTGGCTTTGATTGTTACAGGAAGCACCCAGCAAATTTGACTGGATTAAACTATAACGTTAGTCCAACAATGCTTTCAGCCCAAATTTTTGCCGATCTCAGCTCTCGAGTCTATTTTTGGCTTGGCGAGTCTAATTTTAATCTTTGGATGATTCAGTAAGAACCCCAGAGGCGTTCAATCAAAGCCACTCGAGTCATCTCTTGCATATTCATCATCTGAACGCTTCCAGACACTTCCTGATTTTGACTCATCAACTAGCAAGCACCTCAAATTGTCGGTCTATGTCTGATAAGGAAGAAATAGACATTATTGGCTACCAACCAGCATTTCAGGTGTAATCCAATCCCGGCCGAGGTGTTTGCCCGCTGCGTAGTTGTTTTCTGCAATCCTACTTAGCAACCAGATGATTCTTTTTGGAATCAAAAACTCTTTAGGGAAGCGGTTAAGAAAACAAGCCTGTAGCTAATTGGATTCGCCTCCTCTCCCTATGCTTAGCCGGCGTTCATATTCCCCGACTACCTTTTATTCATGATCCCGACGCAATATTTAACCGGGCTTTGCTGGATAAATCTGGACGCGTCCCCGTGGGCAGCCTATTTATTATTATAATTGGGCGGTGAGCGAGCCTCGTAAGAGCCCGCGTGCAACAAGTAAATCCTGCGGATCCACAGGAGTGCTAATAAATCGTGTGGCGAGAGCAGAAGCGAGAATATTGGGAAACGAAAAGCCCGGATTAAAAAGTCCGTGTGAAGTCGTCAATTTGGATGATCCAACGTGGCAAACTACCGCGCAAGATTAAAACTGGGTTAAAAATTATATTTAGTTAGAAATTGCCTCAAATTTTCAAACTTTATGAATGAGCTAGTACGAGTGGCGCCCAACTTTACCGCTTAATACTCATCATTCATATGTTCGCCAGATGTCACAGTAAGAAGATCATAATTATAATTAGAAGCATGGGTTACTCTTTCTATATTGTAATCACGTTTTATGATGAAAACGATAAACTTGTTGATCAAAAATGTATGGAGAGTTATAAGCTTCAATGTGTTAAAGAAACATTTAATCTAAAAGATAACTATTCTTATTTTAAAATATTAGGATGTTACGGGGATTGTGATTGTGGCGAAGGGGAAGAATATGATTCCGCAACAGATGTATAGTTATGGAATAAGAAAGAATATCAGGTGTGGGATTCGAACCCACGCTCCTATTACGGAATCAAATCTTAAGTTTGGCGCCTTAGACCGCTCGGCCAACCTGACTTATAGATTCAGAAAAACACTTTATCAAATGTATACCCCCTCTCCCTCATCAATAATAGAATATAAATTCATAACAATTTAAAAAAACGCCTAATTAGGCTCGAGCAGAATTACTTGCATCTTTGCGTCTCAATTAGGTCACATTAGAATAGATTTCCCCTGTCTTTGTTGCTTTCGATTACACCTGCCGCACGTGTGGAAATTGAGACGTAAAGTTGCACGCAACAGGTATTAACGGTTCCATACAAGGAGAACTACACAGTCTGGTAATCACAATAAAAAATTAAAATAAGGCAAGTTATTCACAGCTGAAACTGGCAAGGTCGTACTCCAAATACAAAAGAATTAATGCGTCACTGTTTCAAGATATGCGCATCACGGGATGGCTATAAGGGATTTCTTGTAGATTTGCATTCAGTTGAGTCCAGATTTTAATATATTAAAGCAACTGGTGCTTGACCAGCCTTAGATCAGTAGATTGACTAGCCATTTATATACTAACAACTATTGCACCGGTTAAAAGCTGTTGTATTAAATCTAACACGCATTTAGAAAGTGAGTTGCCCAACTCGAACTCTTAGCGCGAAGGAATCCGTAGGCTGCTAATCTAGAAGTAGAGCATGCTGATTGCAACTCAGTACTCTTGAGTTCCTTATTAACAAACCGTTTGGAAAAAAACGCCTATTACGAAATTCACAACGCAGCAGTTTACTCGTTTTGTACATCAAACCGTTCGAGGTGTTGTTAATTAGATTCCGGCGCGCGAAGTAGCTGTCTGTAGCCCGCAATTACCGTTAATTTATGTGTATAATAAAGGGCTCAGAACTCCTTTTGGGGCAGGAGTTTATGGGGTTCATACGAACGCAAACGGCGCCGTTAAACGCCTCTTCCCGATCAGCGATAAATACAACCCGGCGGAAAGATGAAGTATCGTTCTATTATTGCAAGCAGAAGCGTCAAGTTACTTGAAGTTAAATATTTTAGTAAAATCTTGAATCATCGAAATTATTATCCTTATTTGAAGACGAATCTGTGGATACCCATTTGTTTATATTGCGTGAGATAAAATTTTGACCTGCCGTTGACTTCGACGATGGATCACTGAACTTTTCGAAAATCACTACACAACACTTCTTAGGATCTAATTTACGTTGTGTCTCGTCATTTGATTACACTGGAGGTTTTACAGGTAAGTCTTACACTATTTATTTACATTGTTAATAGAAATTTTCAGAAATAAAGTCCATCTTTGTTGAAAGCATGTAACTAACAGCTGTTCTGTTATTGATTATTTTTAAAGAAACATTGTGCAATGCATTTCGTTTATTTACGCCTTTAATTTGTTTACGTTTGGTCTATTTTAGCGTAGCCGACTCTTTGTGTAAGTGTGGCTCGTTGACCTCTTTTGCATCAACAGGTGTTCTACAGCTGATTCATGGCAGATTGTTCTCCAATGATATCCTTTTTTAAACTTGTATTTATCTATTAAATATACCATACGTAAGTTTCTCCTTATTTGTTTTATTAAGAGGGTTATTTTATCTTATCCTTGTTTTACCTGAGTTTATATTTTATTTATTTATTAGTCGGGTTTTAATTTCTTTTATAGTTTAAAATAAATGACATTCATTATATTCAGTTAGACATTAGAGTGGACCAAATGCCAATTTAATCTTATTCAGTTTTTGTAAAAAAAAAAATTCGGAAAATTGGGTTCATAGAAACTCGTTTTTGTTTGTCGTGATTTTAAAGACTACCCTATATGTTAGTCAGATTATCTCAATTCAAATCTTCAAGTACCTGTTTACTTATTTGTAATTAAATTTAGAAAACATTATCATTATCGAACAATTAGATGAAAATCGCAAAAATACTTCCACTTCAATTTGTTCGATTTACTTTTTCCTTTACGGAAAAAAAATAAAATCTAAATCAGGTTTCCAACTCTTAATCATATTAAGATTACTCGGCATTTTATTTTTTTAATTGACCTTGACCGTATTTGAACACTGACATAAAAACTAAAATTAGAGTATAGATGAAAAAAGTCTCGAAGCGATAGAAAATATTCCGTTTATTAAGGAAACCACCCAAAAAACTTCCTCAACTCAAGGATAAATAAAAAAATACTATGTGTTACGTATCATTAAAATGCCCTTTTTAAGACCTTTCAGACGGTAAAACAAGAAAAATTATTTCAACCCGCATTTATTTTTTAGACGCTTCTAGAAAACCACTCACCTGAAAAATTTTATCCGTCAGCGTCATACTTCACACCACCATACCAGGACGCACTCTATGCGACTACCGTGGCCGTGCAACTACTGACGCACGTCTTATCTGAGATAAACGATCCTTATCGCGATATTTTTATGAATATTATCATATCATCAAAATTTAATAAAACAAACAATTTCGTACGCAAGTGCTGGCAGGTACACTTAGATAGAGCGAAATTTTCCTCGAGGCAAGTGGTGATAGAAGCAGCCGGCTCGGCGCGACGACGTGACTGCTCCAAAAAAAAAATAGGATAAGGGATGGGGTCGCTCCTCCATTTTGACATTTTCAACGACTTCGCAAACCCCCAGAAACATAGTTCCATAATTTTCTCCAACATTTTTATTGCACAATCTTGCCTCAATACGGCCCTTACTTTCCGCCCGGGATTAACGCCAATTGCACCAGCAATATTCCGAACGCAACTCTTGCACCACCTTGCGAAACGACACAACATAAAAATCAGCTTATTTAACGCGTAGAACCAAGCCGGCTGAAAAAACGGTACCGAATAATAGTAATTAGTTTTTTTACCGAGAAGCGTATTACGTACAGGAAAAAACAACACGACGGAGAAACGGTCGGATTAGTATTACGAGTGACATTGCCGTCAAGGTCGTGCGTTACACACACACATTAAATTTGTGCAGCTTTACTTTCTCTTTCTATCTCGGCGGATCCATATTGTTCTCGATCTATGCCAGTCACTTTTCTATTATGTAAACGGCAGGACCGGGTCCCGGATTAATTAGTTGGAGGCCGGGGAAATGCTTGAATTCATTTGCCATCAGGAAAAGATTATGAAGCCATATATTGTTGAGGTAATGCTTGTCGAGACTTTCTGATATATTTTGAAAATAATGTACATTTGAGCTTTTCATAGGGGGGGCGGTACAAAATTGAAATATTAGTTACTAAAACCGGTTAAAATATTAATCCGTGTCCGTTTTAATCCGTTTCTTTTTGCAATATAGTCTAGAAATTGCGAGCAACCCATTTCCCGTTATTGATGCTCCGAGTCAATGTTGCTAATTACATAATACGCCCGACCTCCGTAAGTAACGTTGTGAGTACGAGTCCTTTGTTTCAAGTCAGTACGCCCTTTTAACGCGCCGTCTGGATACGTCATAAAAGTAATAAAACGCCGGAGGAACGTTCAGTCCGGATCAGTTGAAGACCAGTCCAAGATCAATCCGAAGCAGTCCGCATCAATCCGAAACTGTCACCGTTTCCGCCTCCGTCCGTAATCGCCGGTCCGAATTATAGTAATAAATTTTCTAGAAAATAATATTGGTAAGAATGCACCGTGGTCCGCTACTATCCGTCCGTACCGCCTTCAGTTAAGTATAGATATTCAGAGATCTTATTGTTCGTAAGTACCGCTGTATTATACTACTAAATCATACTAGAGCTAATTAGTAATTCCTCCGTTGGTCTTTTGTTTCATAAAATATGCATCGGCTGGTTAGATTTGCTCGCTCGGGCAATCTTTAAGGCTTCAGTGCATAAAGTCTTACCGGAAAACTTAACTTACGAAAAATAGTCATTGGTAAATAGCTCTACGTTTGTGGCAGCAGTTCGCCGTATTGTAAAACCCTCCGTATAGACAAGAATATATATAGCTAACCGACTGCCCGCCGTTCATACTATATCCTGTTGGAAATTCCGTTTGCTTGCCGTCCGAAATCGTTTCAAGCCGCGAAAACAGACACCGGTTATCAAAACTCACCGTCTTCCGAAATAAAATCATATTCACGCGTATATACTCTTGATTACCAGCCCGCATATTTCTTGTCGCTATCAAATTTGTACACACTCGACTGCAAAGTCGCTGAAATATCCTATTTATTGATTTGTTCATTACTGTTTTAATAAATAAATACGTCGAATTTCCTTTTATATGAGCGCCTTATCGGCACAAAATCTAAAATTTACTTATATAATAATTTTGAAGAAAGTTCGTTTCTGTTGGAGGCAAGGATGAGCCGATAAATGATCATAAATATTTTAATTTTATTTGATAAAAACCGTTTTGGAACCTCTGGATTGTTAGTACGTCTTGTAACACATGTGCTATACGTTTGAGATTTTTTATGAGTGGAAAATCCAAATATTCATCGCATCTCGAAGAAACTTGGATACATCGACTTTTATCGAATGTAGGAAATTCCGTACGTCTGTCGGACTGTCTATCGGTCTAAAAACCTAAAAAAGGATGAGCCGAAAAATATTTATTAATATTTTAAATTTATTTGATAAAAACAGTTTTGGAACGTCTGGATTGCTAGTACGTTTTGAAACAAATGTGCTATACGCTTGGAATTTAAATAAATAAATATATTACGTTGATACATATTTTCCTAAATAAAAGCGACGAGGCAAACATTTCCGAGTCCGGACCTGTCGAGCATCTGGTAACACTTTTTATTTGGGTCGATGTTACTTATTTTACTTGTTTACAAGTTACGCAATATGGTGGAAGGCAGCTTATTCACTCGGCCCTGTTTAGAAGTTTGTTTGTATTTCCATTTCCTAATACACGAACCTCTGGAAATTAATTAACAGTCAGAGCTGATATAAAAATTTCACAAGTGTATTATTTATTAGTTGCTTCGGCCTTGACAAAACGCTTCAATGCCAACTAGATAAATCCTTTTTTTGGTTATCTTATCGTTGACGTTTTAAATAAGAACGATCATCCAAGTTACTGAATCGATTTTTCGAACGAGTCGTGATAATTGCGATGGCAATAAAATCTGCGTGCACGTGATTTTTATTTGTTTTATCCTTCAAAAGGATAACGCGTAGCGCTCTGACTCCAGCAGTCACGCGAGCGTTGAAATGGCACCTAAGCAGGTCGATAGTTGCTGAAAGGCTCGTTAACACGAAATTCGGTCATAACTGTTTTCAATTCAATCACGGCAGAATTTAAAAATACATAATTGGTCTTTATTTTGATTTTATTTGATAAAAAGTTTTGGAACCTCTGGATTGCTAGTGCGTTTTGAAACAAATGTGCGCTACGCTTGAGATTTTCGTTCGTGGGTCTAAAATCCACTACCCGATGAAACTTTTATGTTGAACAAAAATTTTCCACAAAATTCTACTTTGTTTAAGCATTACTTAATAGTTTACGCCTTTCGGCAGTAAAAGCAACCATTGCAGTTTAAGTACTCACGTAAAATTATTAATAATAAACGGTCGTTATCAATGGGCATGCAACAGCTTTTTAATGGCCCGAACATGTCGTAACATCATTTCAATAATGCGCATATGTCGGTAAATTTCTGAATGGCAAATTATTTAAATAAATATGCGTAATTATTATCAAATAGCGCATCTATCTCCGAAGCGGAAACGACCTCTGCCTGGAAATCAGCAGGTGTGTTATTATAAAATCCAAATGAGGAAGCGGCCTTTGGCAGGACAAATTAAACAGGCAGTTTATTAATGTTAATTATTGATTTGAATGTGTAATTTCATTTGTTCAGGCAGATGTTTAAAATCTAGTTACAAGAAGAAAATTCTGCAGCTATTGGACAATCCTATCGAACACTTTAAGTGCTCTCCAAGGTTTTTGCATTTATTACTATTATCTAACTGACGCAACTAAAAATGCATTATGCCTAAGCCTGTTCGGTATCTCACATTGCCAGCGTTCTAACATTGCTAGGTTATCGTTTTCCCATAAAAGTTTGCGTTCCAGCCTTGCCCAAAAATACCTCAGATTGTAATGTGCTCGTTTTATACAACAGAATGTTTGACTTTGCTGAAACGATCCAGACATGATGGATTTCAAAAAATTATTTTGGGTACTGTCTGCGGTTGGAAAGTACTTTTTTTCGTTAAATGTCAAAAAAACGTCAAAGTGACGTTTGGGAATGGGTACGATCCCTTCGGGGCCATCTTTGGATGGATAGCACGTTTCTTCGTAGATTTTTCCAAAAAACTGTCAAAATGACGTTTATATGTCAAAGGAGCTGTCTGCGGTTGGAAAGTTTTTTTCGTTAAATGTCAAAGTGCCGTTTAGGAATGGGTGCAGGGGCCGTTTTTGGATGAACAGCTTGTTTTTTCGTTGATTTTCCAAAAAACTGTCAAAAATGACGTTTAAACGTCAAAGGGGGGCTGTCTGCGGTTGGAGAGTACGTTTTTTTTTTCGTTAAATGTCAAAAAAACGTCAAAGTGACGTTTGGGAATGGGTTTTTGGATGAACAGCACGTTTTTTCGTTGATTTTCTAAAAAACTGTCAAAATGACGTTTAAACGTCAAAAGGGCTGTCTGTGGTAGGAAAGTTCGTTTTTTTCGTTAAAAGTCAAAAAAACGTCAAAGTGACGATTGGGAATGGGTACGGCCCCTTCGGGGCCGTTTTTGGATGAACAGCACGTTTTTTCGTTGATTTTCCAAAAAACTGTCAATAATGACGTTTAAACGTCAAAGGGGCTGTCTGCGGTTGGAGAGTACGTTTTTTTTCGTTAAATGTCAAAAAAACGTCAAAGTGACGTTTGGGAATGGGTTTTTGGATGAACAGCACGTTTTTTCGTTGATTTTATAAGAAACTGTCAAAAATGACGTTTAAACGTCAAAGGGGCTGTCTGAGGTTGGAGAGTAGGTTTTTTTTTCGTTAAATGTTAAAAAAAATGTCGAAGTGACGTTTGGGAATGGGTTTTTCGCTGAACAGCGCGTTTTTTCGTTGATTTTCCAAAAAACTGTCAAAAATGACGTTTAAACGTCAAAGGGGCTGTCTGCGGTTGGAGAGTATTTTTTTTCGTTAAATGTCAACAAAATGTCAAAGTGACGTTTGGGAATGGGTTTTTGGATGAACAGCACGTTTTTTCGTTGATTTCCCAAAAAACTGTCAAAAATGACGTTTAAACGTCAAAGGGATAGAGGGGTCCTATCGAGGAACCGAAAATGGTTTCGGGGTCCTGAAGTCGTCCGGATTCCGAATCTGATATCGTTTCTACCCTAGGATCAAAACAAAAAAAAATAAAATTCGCCGGATCGACTATAAGCTGCAATCTGTCGGACGGACTATAAATACCAAGATAAAAAATTGCGAAATTTCAAGAAAAGAGGCGATTTTTTTCCGTCCTCACGTCTCCTTCCTCTTTCTAATTTAACAAACTCAATCAAACCGGAATCAACTGAATGCGAATCTACAGGAAATCCCGCATAAAGGCTAGAATTCCAAATCTTGCAGACCGGGGAATAAATTACTGTTTTAATTATACAAAATCCATTGTTGTTAGTTAGAAAAATTGAAAACGTTGAAACTATTATATTTCTATATATGTATTTCTATTTCAATACAATCGAGCTGTTTTTTTTACAATTAATTATAGTAATTCCATAATTACTGTATTTTACCCTGAAGAAATCCTTGTTTCAGCGGCCTATAATTACCATGAATAATCCATGCAGGAAAATATCCATGCCGGGCTCCTGTTCCATTCACCTAACTGCGTGAATAATAGATTACACCAAGTGTGAATTATATATACGACGGACGTCTCGTTTCCACCGCTTGGTCCTAAACAAAAACAAAACATCCCAAACGGGCCCCTATCAAATATTATTCCCATCATCGATGACACTGTTATCGCTTCACATACTTTTGATCATCGAAATCGTACGATTTAAGCGAATAACAATATTCACCGAAAATTGGCTATTTACGAATCCTACTTAATTCTCAGGCTTCTACTTATATCACAGCGGAATATGATTGTTGATTAAATAAAAAAACATGTTCCTCTTATCGCCGATATGTTTGTCTGATCCAAATCTGCAATGATAACGCTTTGCATATTGGATGAGGCCAAATAAATGTTTAAAATTATAGTGTGGTCGCCTGCAGTATACATATGGGTATCGCAAGTTATATTCAAGAACGATTTCGACGTCATTCCAGCGCTGACAGGCTTTGTAATGAAATGAGCCTGGTATATAAACTCATCAAACATACTTTAATAATCACCTGATGATGCCAGCTTAATGTTTGGGTGTTTTGTTGTTCAGTGGAACCAATTATGATTTTAGCCATAAAATTTCCAGGTAAACAGACGTACAGCTACGTCAGAGATAACAATACATATAGACATATATAGTAGGCGTTACGTTTATTTGTTCAATGCATAACTGAACACGGCCATCGATGTATGTATATTATTGATGAATGGTAGAAAATAAAATAATCGCTTCGAGATAAATACATAATATGCATAATTAGTATTAAAACAATAATTGGATAAATTGTCCAAGCGTGTTGTCTTCATTCTTGTTTGTAAGTTATTTATGTGGCAATTATCGCTTTAAAAAAACAAACAAGCGATAAATATGCTGCCCTTTATTATCCAAACAAGCAATAACTGGTGTTAATGTAATATGTTACAGTTGTATTGCATGTCAAGCAGAGGCGTCTGCAGTTTTGTTTCATAAATATAGTAAAAGCAAAATTTCAATAAAAAAAATGTTTAGTCGTGCCTTTTTGACAATATACAGGGTGAAACTTTAAGTAGGGGTCATATTTCTATGGGTAATAGTACTAGACGTCAGGAATACGAATTCGAATTTTTTTTTTTTTTAATTTTAAAATGGCCGAGTTACGAGGTTTTTTTAAAAAATTCGCAGTTCTAATGTAATTCCGGCGCCCCTGGACAACCGGTCGACAGTGTTGCCATTTTAATTGAAGCTTAGATGACAATATAAAACCAATGCGATGCATGTCATCAAATAAAACGTTCAGCGTCACCGAACTTTACTACTACTGACCTAGTTTTCAAATCACCAGGTGTGCGTTAACAAAAAATAGCGCGAAGGAACGTAAACAAACGATGGTGACGTACGCGTATCCAAATTCTGTAGAGTCCTATTTTTCAACTAGTTTAACGCCTTCCTTTCACCGGCCACCACTGCACACGTAAAGAATCACAATCTTGCGGTTGAACCACAGCTGACATTTCGTTAATTATATTTACAGAGTCGTATACAATTTCTTAATCACACACAAATATTTTTCTGCTGGATTCGGAATTAAACAACAAAATTAGTTCGATTACTCATGCCGCTCAAGGTTATAACCGCAAAGCTGCTTCAGCATTCGCGCAGCGGCTCAGTCTCCTCAGTCACTTGCGCAGGGAAGTTATTTAGAGCCTTGGTCAAAGAATTATTTGTTACCGTAGTCGGTTTGTTTAATCGATTCGATTGAAGTTGCAGATGTTCCATTTATTTTTAAACTTAATCATGCCTCCATTCCCATGTAATAAACCGCAATAATCTTTATCTCTCAAGGTTTAAAAATAAACTGTTGTCACGCTTTCGTTACAAATAACACGGGACCGATAAATCGTCTCATCCAAAATTCCCAAACAAACTGCAAATAATTTCTTAATGGACTCTTTGTAGGCAGAGGTGGCGCAACCACTTTGCAATTCTGGTTTTAATCAACAAAGGAAAATTATTAAAGAAATCGCTATCAATATTTAAAAAAAATGAAGTAGCTGATCAACGCAGTTGCACTATCTCGAGTGGGCAGGCTCAACAATGTATGTAAGATTGATTGATTGTTTTGACCAAGATAACTTGCTCTCGAGATTTATTTTTTGTGTACCCGACTCGAGAGCTCTTCCTTGGCTAAATAATACCGAGCGATCACAAAAAAACGCAATCAAAGTTTATTTTCGACGCACGTATCTGACTAGCCCACTATTTCAATGATAAAATTAATATAAAACATTTTTTTACTTGAGCCCCACCACTAGCGCCAAGATATGAAGAGTACCTTTTACGTTATATAAAATATTTTGAGAAACTAGGCTTTGCACTCAATTAAATTAAACAAACAGCATTCAATGCGTTTAATACCATGAACTTCTTATTTTTGCTAAATATAACCTAACAGTGTATTTTCGGCTCAAATCAACGGCCACGAAATCCGCGCTTGCCAACCGCAATCGAAACCGAAACGAGCATTCATTCATTCAAAGCTCCATGGGTACTAACTCCACAGTTTGCTTCCTACGTGATGACGTCAGCGCTAATGGATTATTTCATACTCAATCTTACCATACGAGGAGATGAGAGATTTAAAATGGTAATTCGTATGCAGATTTTTTGTCCGTTATTCCTTTTATGGCGCTTGATTCAAAACGCGCAAGACTAGTTACATGATTTTCGAAGATTACGGAGATACTCTGTAAATGGCAAGTAAAAGTGTCTGTCTTCTCTTGCGACACGCGCTACGAAGACTTTATTTGGACGTATATGGAAAGAGACACGACATGGACTTTCAACGGGAAAGAAACTAATGTTCAAGCGTGTAGTAGTTCTGACATCCATACCATGGACGACAAAGTGCACCTGGAAAGTATAACTACCTATATATAACAGACCTTAGTTACATTTATTTGGACATATCTAGTTCACTCTATCGTAGAGAGAACGACCGATTTCGTTAAACCAGAGCCGAGATCTCGACGAGTATCTTGTCAATATCTTTGTTATTTCTAAAATAGCTTGGATATTGCTACGAGGATTTTATTTGGACGGATTGTTCATTACATGGAAAGGGACACGACATTTAGTTTCAACGGTGACGCAACGGCATGACGAACCTGGAACGGAGAAGTTGAGGAATGGCGGACAGAGAAAATTGGCGCCCAACGTTGGGATACCACGAGCGGGAGCCGTGACTATAGAATTGTACTAAAATGAGTACCTACGTTTTGTTTAACAATCTAAGCGTAGTTTCGACATTTATAGGGTTGTTTTTCAGTAAACCTCCTTGTCGAGTTGCTGCACCGAAACCTAAAATTTATTGGACAAATGGCGCCCAACGTGTGATTACTAATAAATTATTGAGGGAAATTCTTTTATTCGTTATACTTTTACTATTATAGCTGAGTGTAAAAGTTGCATCTGACAGTCTAGGGATGCCGGTGGTGACACAATATTAAGCAAGGAATTCTCAGTGCGCTGTCAATAATCGGAGTGGGTAGTTAAACAAATAATATCGCGGGTCTTGATACGCTTCTGCGAAAGGAATTTTCAATGCGGCAATAGCCAGAGATTGACGAAAATTGATATTTCCTAACAAACAAAATACTTGCTCCATTAGTCAGCCATTCAATTTAAGTATGACGTGCCTCGACAATTATTCCACGCGATTTTAATGTGCGAGTGTGACGATTTATCAAAGTTACAACTTTTCTGATTTATATTAAAAATTCCTTCGCTGCGTTATTGGCGCGATTTGAAAGCAACGGAAAGTTAGGTAACAGAATTAATTGTCGTTTGTTCTTTGGAAGTGAGTAAGCAAACTTTTATTTGCGAGAGAATTAGCGCAGTAATGAGTCATTCGCGAGGACCGTCCACCGGCCTTATTTAAATTAGCCACGGCACTTGTTAAAGGAGAAATCTTTTAAACTTTTTAATATCTTACGTCTTTCTATGCGGACTAACGAAATAAAACTTTCCTTTTCTTTCAAATAATTTTAAATTAAAGTCATTAATTCTGGTATAAGCAAACTTCGGCCACAATTAACAAGGGAGAGCGCCGAATTCTAATGCGACGGTATCAAATTTACATTGGAGGTGACACGAAGCCTGGATTGACTCCCAAGGACACCGAAAGCAAATCGATTGCCAGCGAAATAAAAATTAATCGTCCATTAATTTTAAAACAAATCCCATTAGATCAATTAATGTGAACCTTTAACAACTGTCCACATCCCAAATATTGCCAGTTTATAGAGTTGAATTGAAGCAGTAATAGAGGAAAGTTTAAGGTGCAACATTTGGCGCCCAACATGTGGTTAGAATTGTATCAAAGTTACGATTATTTTGTTTAAAATTGTTAACTATCAGTAAAGATCGATAGTTTTTTGGCCAAGACTGTACCTGTACGTAGGAAAATTAAATTTGCAACCTACTTACGCTCGAGGGACTGGCACACCCACTCGCCGCGAAGCCATACGATGCGCCCTAAATTGAATTTTCATAAAAGAAACAGAAGACGAAAACAACAAAGTAGCTCCAATACTTTGTTAAATCAACTGTTAGTTGTTACAAATTACCGTCGATTTTTATTATGCACATCCCATTGATTATTTATGAATTGAGTTCCGCTTTAGCGCGGGTCAAGGGTTATTAAAATGCTATTTCATTGTGGTTTTTATTCAATTCAGTGGTTTACGACGCTCCTCCCGTCACGTAATGCCTCCAACTTTATTCACAGTCATGTGTCGCACAAATATCTAAATCTACGATTAGGGACAGTTGTCTCTGCGTATTTCTGTATATGCCTGCATGGAAAAAATTAATAAAAGAAACAAATAAGGGGGCAGTTGCCGTCGCTATGGCAAAGTTTTGTCGTAAGACTTGGTGTTTTACATGCCACCCACCCTTATTATCTAGTACCCTACCTAAAAATTTGTCGAGGTTGAAACAACACGAATTAGTTCTGGAACGGAAAAGTTGGGGGATGGCGGACAAAGAAAATGTGATTACCAATAAATTAGGGAAAGAAACTGATGTTCAAGCGTGTAGTAGTTTTGGAGACCTGGAGACGGAGTATAACTACCTATATATAACAGACCTTAGTTACATTTATTTGGACATATCTAGTTCACTCTATCGTAGAGAGAACGACCGATTTCGTTAAACCAGAGCCGAGATCTCGACGAGTATCTTGTCAATATCTTTGTTATTTCTAAAATAAGGGGGCAGTTGCCGTCGCTATGGCA
This sequence comes from Rhagium mordax, assembly GCA_963680705.1. Taxonomy (NCBI): domain Eukaryota; kingdom Metazoa; phylum Arthropoda; class Insecta; order Coleoptera; family Cerambycidae; genus Rhagium; species Rhagium mordax. The sequence continues at coordinate 77,600,681 of OY796659.1, read as the reverse complement.
AAGTTCTGTCTTAAGACTTGGTATTTTACATACCACCCACCCTTATTATCTAGTACTCTACTTAAAAATTTGTCGAGGTTGAAACAACACGAATTAGTTCCAATTAATGATTTACTTTGTTTTAAAAAAAAAACGCGTTTTTACGCCTTGCCCCAATTTGCGCTCCATAAATATCCTCGTGACAGCCTCTGACAGTCGATTAAGTGAAAACGACGGCGTACATCAGCGTCGCACAATTTGACGCGATTATACATTCATTCTCTCGTAATTATAACGCAGCGTCTCTTTAATTGGAGATCCTTTTATTTGCGTTGATCGTGATCGACGTCGCGTACAGTCGCCGGCGCCACACAGCTCAATTGGGCGTCGGGGCGCTTAGCCTTCGCCTGCCGGATACAAAGTACAACCGGACGCTCATAGTAACACGGATAACCAGACTAGGTCGCTGGATGGAAATAAAATTGGATGGTGTACATGTAACGTCTGGGTCTGAGGAGAAACGTCGGCGACGTCGTAGTACGGTGAACTGTTTAAACATGCTAGACGTCTTGTTATATGTACCGGGGTGGGGGTGGGGATGATCACTTGTACAGCCCTAGGAGTTGAGGTGCTTCAATTGTTTACGATTTGAAAAAAAAAAGCTCTTAAATCTGCTGATGATTAATGATAAATAAAATGCAGATCTTAAGTTAGAAATTCGCTCGTGGGTGTATATGGCGCAGCCGGTAGGATCTCACGGCAATTTTACACTAATAGAACTGGATTTTTCGTAATTTTATTTTTGATATCAAATTTAAGCAAACCATGTGGTGTCTAAATTTTTGCCATTGCTTGGCTGTTGTTTTGAAGGTCATATATGCGAACAAAATTCGTTTGGCACCGCCCAATGCCGCTGCTTGTCTCAAACCGTCCTAACGTGCTCGTGACGTTGTCGGTGACTAACAATAGACACCGGTAGGTGTTAAATAATAAAATTTCAATTAATACCTCGACTTGTTATATTTACTCACGCATATCTGTGTGCCGAAGCGAAATTATTCAAAAGGCTATATTTAACCTCCTCGCCGCACGGGCATATCAGAAAGCCAGTTTTAATGCTAGCAGTTAAATATTTTATGGCGCAGGAGCTGGAAAATGTAACAAACACCAGTAGTCAGATCGGAAGAACCCAATTAGGTAATTCTATGTCGAGAATATGTTAAATTTTTTAGTTACTTTTTTCTGCTATTTTCCTTGTTGCGTTAACCATGTCGTGGGTGTCGTAAGTTGAAGCTAATTATAAATTCACCGAGCAAAAAGGGTCCGAAGAGGACTAATTGCGTTACCTTTAACCTTTCAATTGTAATTTTAAAACGCCTCGACTTGGGTGCAAACCAACACTATTTTCGTTTTAGGTCCTTGCAAAGGGATACAAGGGATAAAGTTTAACTGCTATTTATGGTTTGACCATCTCCGACGAATAAATCCTTATCACATACGTCATATCGCATACAGTCACGTCGTCACATTATACACCCACATACACGGCACAATAAAACAGGAAATAATTTTTTTTACAAACCATAAAATTAATGTTTACAGCACATGCTCTAATACATTTGCTTCATACGCCGAATTCGTATACGACCTAACGATGGAATTATGCAGAACTCCGCCTTGATTAATTACATCGTTTCGGGCACGCTTATTTTTATCAAAGCTCAAATCTGGCTTATTTAATCTAAATAAAAACTCTCAAGATGTCACGTGCGTACTAAAATGTCAATTGGCAACTAAACTGTAGTGGAAGATTCTATTACTAGCTCATAAGTTATAATTTGGATAAAAGCTTTTAACACTGCAATCTTTTTTCAGATTAAGCCAAGGGACGAGCTATTAGGGAAAGAAACAGATATTCAAGCGTCTTGACATCCATACCATGGACGACAAAGTGCACCTGGAGACAGAATATAACTACCTATATAAAAAAGACACTAGTGACATTTATTTGGACATTTCTAGTTCACTCTATCGTAGAGAGAACGACCGGTTTCGTCAAACCAGAGCCGAGATCTCGACGAGTATCTTGTCAATATCTTTGTTATTTCTAAAATAGCTGGGTTATTACAAGTGTTAAGGCTTGTAACTGTATTCGGGGATTTTCTGGGGGTCAGAGCCCAGAAAAGCAGTTAGTAGGCTCTGGTTTTCGCGTGCGAGTGATGGATGCACAAGGATTGGACTATGGAGACGAATTGCTTTAGGGAAAGGAGATGAAAGGTATGTATTATTGTATTTTTTATTATTCTTACTAATTTCTATTTTTCTATATGTAGGTAGGTTCCGAACGAGATAGGACATGGTGAAGACATCGTAAGGTAAATATACTGTTTATAAACGATTTATTTTGATCATGAGAAGGACCACTCTATTTGCATAGATAATATCTTATGGTAAAATAAGAAAAGTCTGTTTTTACTAATAATGTGATTTGGTCAAAACGTCATGTCGTCCTTCCGAGATCAAAATACGTTCTAATACCAATAGATTGCTATGGAGAATTGCGCCCAATTTGTCCTTTGCGAAGTGAATGATTGCATTCTAATCGAGCGCCGATCTAAATTACAATAAAAGCGTTAACTCGCAACATGCGATCCTATCTGGGAAAAACTTCCCGATAAATTTCACCCGAGCGTACGCTAAAGGCGCCATACAAACTAGCCACGCTTCAAAAAATTGCAACGCCAGACCGCGTACGGTCGATATGTGCATGCAGCCCTCGAGAAATAATTTCGGACTATAATGAGCGCTGTTGTAGGAACTTTTTTTGTTTTAAGTCGACCGGCTACCGAAGAAAATACGTATAATGTTGGAGGAAACGCCCTCGCTAGTTCGGTACCAGGTGGGGCTTGAACCGGAAGCCAGTCCCTTGTTTCTTTTATTTATTAAATCGATTTTAGTGAGTGAACTTTGGCAGGTAGAATCATTAAAGGCCACAAGCGAATGCGGGTGGAAATTTCCCCCCGTTCGGAAGGGCTAAAACTTACACGGAGCGCGTTGTTTCATTCCAATATCTTACTTAGTAGGCAACCCTTAATACATCGGTATTTAAAAAATCAACCAGCTCCTTCATGCATGCTTATACGGTCTCTTTAGCATCACTGATGCTAAAGAGACCGCTCGCGGTGAGGTCTTATCGCGGACCAAGTCATTTGCCCAGCGCGTTGGTTCCAACTTGGCGCTGCTACAAAAAAAACTCCCGAATCAGATGGCTGTAATTTTTACAACGCCTGATAATAATTAATAAAGTTGCCGAGTGCCGTAATCATCTACTGCGCGATTAAAGCTATCGAACACGTGGGAAGAAAATGTACTTCATAAAGTCTCATTATGGCTTTTGTTTTTAATAAGCGCCTAGCAATTGTCCGATAATACCCGGGATAACAATAAAATTAGTATTAATAGTTAACAATAAAAAGGCAATAAAGTCATCAGGAGGCGAAATCAATCGTTAATTGTGTTTTCGCACAGAAGTTTTGTTGTGAAAGAGTATATTAATGAGAAAACATTAATATTATCTAACGGAAGTTAAGTGATAAATTCTCAAAGGGGTGAAAAACATTTAGATACATAACTTTGCGCAGCGACAGGGCCGTATTAAGGAACTGTTGCAAAGCAACGAATTTTCAAATAAGTTAGCACTAAAAAATTATAAATACGGAACCAAAACAGCCCTCGAGGAGACCGACTTAAAACTCCGGAGACGCTACGCTGTAGGTACTCATACGTAACTTAGAGACGCTACGCTGTAGGGACTTGCTAACGTCCTAAGACGCTGCTCTGTAGTGACTCAACGACGCTGCTCTGTAGTGACTCAACGACACTGACCCACGTCTAGTTTTTGTAAAACCAAATAACAATAATTGAAAATAATCCCCGCCGGATTCGAGCATTTTTGTACTTTAAACTGATTCTTACTTCCAAAACACCAATTTGATATTTAGCATTGAGAAAGGAAACAGACTAAGTTTCCGAAACGTCTGCAAAACATAATTGTTTTTATTTTATTTTAATTATATTTTATGTCAGAAAACCAACCTTTAACTGTTCCTTTGACGTAAAGTCACAGGCGTAAAGGTTATTTTTTAAATAATCCAAATATTTTTCAGATTATCAGATTAATGTTCAGAAGTGTGGCCGTAAATCCCAAATAAGAACAGAAAGAAAAAACCAATTTGATGTGAATTAAAACACAATGGCTTGAAAACATTGATTTGCATGCGTTTTAGGCATGGTGTGTAACAAAGCAAATTCAGCGGCTATAAAACAGACTACACCTCTACATGTATATAAATTTATCTTTATTGTATTCATTCATTCATAATATTTTATTACTGAAAGATAAATGATATTCCTGTCGGCACTTGAGGCCAAACACGCGCGTTTTATTACCATTGATGATTTTATTTCGGGCCAGAAAACTTTATCCTAACGTAATGGGTTATTAACAATATTAACAAAACAAACTATTATTAATTGTGTGTATCGTTGACAGTATTAGGCAGTTCAATTACCCGAGACGAAGAGGATGCGCCAATTTTTTTTAATATTCCACCGATTGTCTATTGATTGATGTGTAGATCGGAACGCGCCGTGTCGTTCATTTGCATTTTTCATCGATTGTGTGTTTTTTAGTTACGCATGAATAGGCCAATTGAAAACCGCGTGAGAATTTCGCGGGTTACTCAACTTCATATGAGGAAAAAAAACCAACAGCGAAATTGTCCACAACGAAAAAACCGATATAAAAAATTTTTATCACGACTATTGATTAATTCGACTCATTTTTCTACTAAATTTTATTATTATTATTATTAATATTTACTTGCGTTAACTACATTACTACTACTACTACTACTACTACAACTAAATTACATTATTATTATTTATAACCGTTAACTATGAGAATGAGCGGCAAATTTTTGTATTTATTGTAAACAGAACTGTCGCAATTTTTTTTATTATTACAATAATTATTATCTCACGATTATTATTTAATTCGACTCATTTTTCTACTAAATCATATTATTATTATTATTTATAACCGTTAATTATTATGAGAATGAGCGGCAAATTTTTGTATTTATTGTAAACAGAACTGTCGCAATTTTTTTTTATTATTACAATAATTATTATCTCACGATTATTAGTTAATTCGACTAATTTTTCTACTAAATCATATTATTATTATTATTTATAACCGTTAACTATGAGAATGAGCGGCAAATTTTTGTATTTATTGTAAACAGAACTGACGCAATTTTTTTTATTATTACAATAATTATTATCTCACAATTATTAATTAATTCGACTAATTTTTCTACTAAATCATATTATTATTATTATTTATAACCGTTAACTATGAGAATGAGCGGCAAATTTTTGTATTTATTGTTAACAGAACTGTCGCAATTTTTTTTATTATTACAATAATTATTATCTCACAATTATTATTTAATTCGACTAATTTTTCTACTAAATCATATTATTATTATTATTTATAACCGTTAATTATTATGAGAATGAGCGGCAAATTTTTGTATTTATTGTAAACAGAACTGTCGCAATTTTTTTTTATTATTACAATAATTATTATCTCACGATTATTAGTTAATTCGACTAATTTTTCTACTAAATCATATTATTATTATTATTTATAACCGTTAACTATGAGAATGAGCGGCAAATTTTTATATTTATTGTAAACAGAACTGTCGCAGTTTTTTTTATTATTATAATAATTATTATCTCACGATTATTAGTTAATTCGACTAATTTTTCTACTAAATCATATTATTATTATTATTTATAACCGTTAACTATGAGAATGAGCGGCAAATTTTTGTATTTATTGTAAACAGAACTGACGCAATTTTTTTTATTATTACAATAATTATTATCTCACAATTATTAATTAATTCGACTAATTTTTCTACTAAATCATATTATTATTATTATTTATAACCGTTAACTATGAGAATGAGCGGCAAATTTTTGTATTTATTGTTAACAGAACTGTCGCAATTTTTTTTATTATTACAATAATTATTATCTCACAATTATTATTTAATTCGACTAATTTTTCTACTAAATCATATTATTATTATTATTTATAACCGTTAATTATTATGAGAATGAGCGGCAAATTTTTGTATTTATTGTAAACAGAACTGTCGCAATTTTTTTTTATTATTACAATAATTATTATCTCACGATTATTAGTTAATTCGACTAATTTTTCTACTAAATCATATTATTATTATTATTTATAACCGTTAACTATGAGAATGAGCGGCAAATTTTTATATTTATTGTAAACAGAACTGTCGCAGTTTTTTTTATTATTATAATAATTATTATCTCACGATTATTAGTTAATTCGACTAATTTTTCTACTGAATCATATTATTATTTTTTATAACCGTTAATTATGAGAATGAGCGGCAAATTTTTGTATTTATTGTAAACAGAACTGTCGCAATTTTTTTATTATTACAATAATTATTATCTCACAATTATTAATTAATTCGACTAATTTTTCTACTAAATTATATTATTATTATTATTTATTATCCTTAATTTATTGTAAACAGAACTGTCGCAATTTTTTTTATTATTACAATAATTATTATCTCACGATTATTAGTTAATTCGACTAATTTTTCTACTAAATCATATTATTATTATTATTTATAACCGTTAACTATGAGAATGAGCGGCACATGTTTGTATTTATTGTTAACAGAACTGTCGCAATTTTTTTTATTATTACAATAATTATTATCTCACGATTATTAATTAATTCGACTAATTTATCAACTAAATCATATTATTATTATTATTTATTATCCTTAACTATGAGAATGAGCGGCACATTTTTGTATTTATTGTAAACAGAACTGCCAAACTTGGTCTAAATGTTTAATATGGGAAAACAGTACCTATACTAATGGGCCAGTCACCTCTGTGGCTTTTAGATTGAATTACCTGAAACAAAAAACACAGTTACAATGATAATCGGGCACTTATTCGGCAAATAACTCATTGACATTATTTGAAATACAATATTACAGGTCACGTAAAACTTGAACGACTTTCTTCAAATTCAAACAAAAACAAACAAGCGGAGAACTTTTCTATGTAACGATTTTTTCTGCTGCGCCAAACAACTAAAATAAAAATTGATCTTATTCTATGATGAAAAGTGGTAGAAAGTTTTTGCTACATGAAAAAATTATCACAATTCAAAAAGTTGACACTTTTTCGAAATTTGCCACGTGTCAATTTTCGCCGATATCTCGAAAACGGTTAGAAATATCGAAATGCGGTTTTCACAGATCGACGTTTCAGGAATTAAGCTCCAGACACTTCGGTTTTTCTCCACCTGGTAGGAGACAGTCAAAATCAAGCAAACTGGGACACCCTGTATATTAATTTCACGGCAGATGCTCGAATTATCGACAGCTAATTAAGTGATTTAATATGGTGTACGAACAATCGCATTAATTTACTCTCATTACAAGTAATTAAATACCTAACAGGTCGATGAATTATTTCCATTAGAGACAGAGGCGTTTATTGTCCACTTACATAATTAAAGCACAATAGGTTAAAACACAATTAGAGATAAAGGAGCTGTATTTATTAATTAGCCATAGTCACAATAACGGCGCTTGTAAAAATGTTCGACCTGAGATAAATGTTATATTTTTTGCGCAAAAGCGAGGTGGGAACAACGATTTTTTTTTCTTTAAAATGGCTACCAAAGAAAACTATTTTGCATAAAAAAAATTGCGATTTAAATTTTATTGAAAAAAATCACCGGTATGGGCTACCATAAATTTAAACCAGGGGCGTACTGCGTGAAGGGGCCTCCAAATATTAGAACCAATTTTTTTCACTTTTCAGATACACCAAAGAAAAAAATCGATCTAAATTAAATCCTACTCGTCAAAACCATTAAAATTATTAATTATAATAATTATATTATTAAACTAATAACTGATACAAGTCGAATATCTGTTACGCAACATGCTGGTATGTAAAATACAAACATTAGCTCGAAGGTCTTTGCCCCATGCTGATATTTACTTAAAATTAAATGCAACGCGAAAATCGTATAAATAAGAACTACGAAATAATGTCATAGACCTTTTGTGTGCACTATCGCACCTTAATCATTATCCTCACAACTTTATAGATAGTTCATAAATAATAAGTAACGTTAACAATTGCAGTAAATAAAACAATTCCGCCTCGAGCTGATTTATCATTCATTAAACTAAGTATCGCTGCCATGCTTTGCGAAACAAATATTTAACATAATTAAATAGACGACGGTTAATTAACCACGTTCCTCGGAACACACTTAAGTAGCTGGAAGTTAATAATTTAGAGTGCCAGAAGCCGCACACATGGGCGTATAAATAAAACAATCGCGAAGAAAAGCATACGCGGAGGAAATGAATTTTTTTTTTCAAATATTATTATATCATCTATATCTATATTTTAACATAATGAATTTTGCTATCAATGAGAGAAACAAACGCGCGAGTACCTACGAATTCGTTCCTTCGGTAGTTCGCTTCTGTTCGCTCCAATGCAAACGCACCTTTAGGTGGTAGTCAGGCCCGTATCGACGCTATTTTTTAACGTGTAAAAATTAATTAACAGTTTTAATTTGTCCAGCTGTGTTAAAACGCTTATTAAGTTATAACCCTGAGAGGACTACAGTTTTCCTCTGTAATAAACAAGATAATAGGCCAATAAAACATATATTATTGATTTAATTGTTAATTAAAAAATAAATGATATATGGACTTGAACTTTCGTATCGATTCCATAGGAATAGAGATCGGTTCGTATTTTATTGCCGCCCTTGAATTTTTACATATTATTTGTGTATGTGATCATCTTCTCAACAAAAACGCAATTCATTCAGACGTAAACCAATTTTACTTAGCCTCACTGACACGATACAATAATGTTGCAAGTGTTTACCTCGGTTACCTACTGATGGGGGGTACTCACAACGTCATTAAATTAGGGCCGGTTGTGCCTACCCCAACAATAATTTAAGAAACAGTCGTTTCTCTCGACTAGTTATAACATAGAGATACCTCTATACTCATATACTGTCCTAGAGAGATTTTCTACAAACCGACTGATCGTTTTGTCAATGACCAATTAAAACATGCATGTCTGTTGTTCGAATTACGATTACGTAACGCTCTGGCATGCAACAATTACACTTCGCCCGTCATATGCTAGTTGGATTACGTGAATAGCAATTCGCCTTCCCGAGTTAAAAATAGCCGTGAATATTCATAAAAGCCAAAAATGCTTAGTCGTATAACGCGATTTACTAATTAATTAACTGGGACAATACGACACAATGCGTGATTTGCTGTTTTCGTTCATGAATATTCCAGCGTCTTAACAAGCCTTTAAGCGCGGCGCGTAAACAACTTTAACCAACGTAAAATAATTTGCGAAAGCTCTGCCGGGACAAATAGGGTTTTAACTGTTAAACGGGTAAATGGGGAAAAATCGCGGAATTAACTCCTTCAGTTGCTGTCTTTATACGCTACGTTTTACAAGTCTCAAGTTGGCAAAATAAGCGTTTACCTTGGTTACCTACTGATGGGGGTATTCACAACGTCAATAAATTAGGGACGGTTGTCCCTACCGCAACATTAAATTAAGAAACAGTTGTTCCTTGTATTTCATAACGACAAAGCCTAAATCTCCACCCGAGACTCGATTGGCGCCCGAAAATTGACAATCGATGAAAAACGAAAGTGAACTAACAGTTGGCTAAGAACGCGATCATTCGGCCGGTTTAATAATAGCCCGAAACGAGCGTCTGGCCCGTAGCAACAGGCCATTCAAACGGTAACTCTAGTACACGAATCGCGAGTAAAAATAGCTAAGCTATTCATGGTGACGTAACCCGAGTTAAAAGCCGGCGAGCGCCATGTGCTTTTTAACCTCCGCCGCGCTGCAGCCGATCCGCATCATTTAATCAATTAATATGAGGAAATACACATTTTTCAAGGATGTGGAGATTTTGCGGCGTGGGCCGGGCGAGATTAGACGGCATGTTAAATAATCTAGACAGCCGCGCGTGGACGCCACAGAGCAGTAGGTACTTAAGTTATTAGTTAGTTAGTTAGGCAAGGCCGGCGAGACAATCGGAACAGAAGCGTGTAGGTGACGAATCCAGACTTTGGTGACCCACCAGACCTCCAGATTTGCCACCTGTAGAGCATATGTGGAAACGCTAGGGCGCTTTAAAGAAACTGTGCCACCCTACTAGCCGCGAGATGAATATCCATTTTTGTATGACAAATCTTAGCCAAGGGCGTGAACATTGAAACGAGCATGAATGGACATAAAACGCACAAAAGAACAATCAAGTTAACAGCGACAGTATTGCAATCACGCGAGTACATAAGACGCTGTATGTTCAATTAATTAATCGCTTGTAATACCCATACACTGTAAAACCATCGACGCGTAACATATATGACAATAATAACCGGCTATTAATCAAGTGATTTATTGTTTCCAATGTAACTACACGTTGTGGAGCTAGGTAGGCATGACTAGGTACGGGGGATAGTAATCGGGGATCGATATATACACACGGTACGTTTAATTAATTCATGATTGCATGGAGTGGGAAGGTTAGCCTCAAGGTACTGACCTGGGGCCTAAGAATTTTTTTTCTGGATCAGTATGTTCGTAATCTAGATTGCTGACTTCAGGAGCTTCGTCTTAGTACCTATAAGCAAAACTGCTTGCAGGTTTTTAAAGGAAACTCAAGATTTATGCGACGCGCCGAAAAGGTATTAGAAAGAGAGACGCGAGATTTTAGGATCAAAAGTCAAAAGGCTGTATCTCGACTAATATTTGTCGTAGAAAGGCGAGATGGTGCTCATTCGGTTCGTTAGAGTCTTAAATAATATTAATTATAAGCCTTACTTACGTCCCAGCTATATAAATCGAATTATAATAGAAAAACGGACATGAAGAAAAAAGTTGAGATTTTGAAAACCAAACCTCAACGCTTTGTATCGCTAATACTGTTTACTGTAGGATCATGAATTCCAGCTTATTTATCTGGTTATATAGTCTACTTTGATTCATCCTACATGCAATAATGTCGCCTGACGTGACAAAAAAATATTAGAGGGAGAGACGTGAGAAAGTACGTTTCTTAAAGTGTTTGTGCCTATTTTAGGATCAAAAGTCAAACGGTTGTATCTCGACTAATATTTGTCGTAGAACGTCGGGATGATGCTCATTCGATTTGTTAAAGAGTCTTAAATAATATTAGTTATAAGACCTTTTCCCATCACTGGCATAGAAATCGATTTATAACAGAAAAGTGGACATGAAGGAAAAAAATTGTTTTTTGAGATCTTGCAAACCCAACTTTAACGCTTTGTATTACGGAAACTGTTTATTGTAGGAACATCAAGTTAAGTTTAATTTATCATACATGCATTATTGTCGCCCGACGCCACAAAAAGGTATTAGAGTCGATTTTAGGATCAAAAGTCAAACGGTTGTATCTCGACTAATATTTGTCGTAGAAACATGGGATAGTGCTCATTCGATTTGTTAGAGTCTTAAATAATATTAGTTATAAGCCGTTCTCCCATCTGTCTTAGAAATCGAGTTATAATAGAAAAATGGACATGAAGAAAAAAAATCGTTTTTCGAGATCTTGCAAACCCAAGTTTAACACTCTGTAGCTCCGAAACTGTTTATTGTACGATCACGAATTCAAGCTTATTTATCCTGATATAGGGTCTATTTTAATTCACTTTACACGCTTTATTGTCACCCTATGCGACAAAAGGATATGAGAGGGAGAGACGTGAGAAAGTACGTTTCTTGAGGTGTTTGTGTCGGTTTTAGGATCAAAAGTCAAAAGGATATATCTCGACTAGTGTACGTCGTAGAAAGATGGGATAGTGCTCATCTGGTTTGAAAAAAAAGTAAAAACATTTGACACTATTAGTTTTAAAATTACCAGAAATATAGCGATTGCTGGGTTGCCTGAAAACTATTTTTAACAGTTATCAGTTAATAAACGGATGTGTACTTGGAGCAGAAAAATGCTACTAAAACGCCAAATAAGCAAAATTTAAATCGACGCGTATTAGTTCTACCAAAGATCATGTATACACTAGATAGTCAGACCTATTGTTTAATTTTATCGCTCATAAATGGACCTCAACTTAAGCTTCATCTCACTTTAACTCATGATACTGCAATACTTCTCTTTTATTTGGCATCCAATTTTGCATGTGTTAGAGAGAGAAGATGGGGCGATGAAATAAACAATGGCTTTGACTATCTAGTATATGAAATTATCTTTGGTTCTACGCACATACCCAAGTTCATTCATAATCGCCAATTATAATTTTACAATTCTAGCATAAATTTCGACAGATGAATGAAAATCTTATCGTAATTTCCGTAAAACTCAACCGTACCGCGATAAATTATAGTTTATCGCAATAATTGTTGCTGGCATCGGCAACAAATCGATCGGAAAAAAGCTATTGCGATTTATTGAGCAAATCAATGCCACAAGTTATCTGAAATTACTTGATTAGTTAAAATGCGATTTCGTCACAATTCCGATGGTAACAAAAGCAAATGCGATTCTTACCTACTAGCTCCGAACATATTAAAGCGATGCTGTAGGAATTCACTTCTTTGTTAGGTATAAAAAAATATCTTTGAAACAGACGTCCCAGGGCAATTTATTCCAACCTTTATCGAAACACTCCCGAGATTTACCCTGAAAGATATTTGATATCGTTTATTCGTCTGCAGTTCCGAATAGGGATCCGCTGTGTGCTAGATAAATCAGAGGGTCGTTTTCCTTTGTTTTTTTTTTTCTAAAAAGATGCCGGGGTAGTCGGGCTTAAATTTAATAAACGTCTGCACTATACAACGTTATTTCCCCCAAAGGGACGGGATTTTTTTTAACAATAAATTGAGTCGGACGTGACGGAGTCGTAAGATTTGTTGTGTTAAGTTTTTAAGCTTGCAATATTTTTTTTCAACTATGATGGGAGGAATGTGTAAGTTAACGGTAAAAATTTCCAATAAACTTAACGATAAATAAATATGTATATGAACAATTTTGTAGAGAATTTAATTTGCTATAAAAAAGTCCTGTGGCATTTATTTAATCGTATCTCGTATATTTTCCAAGATAATTGATGAAATATAATGCCTGGATCGATCTTGGCGAGAAAAATTTTCAAAAAACTCATAAATTGAGGACAAGCAAGTTAACGATAAAAAGGCATGTAAGCAAGTTTGTAGAGAATTTAATTTGCTATAAAAAAGTCCTGTGGCATTTATTTAATCGTATCTCTTATATTTTCCTAGATAATCGATAAAGTTTAATGCCTGAATCGATCTTGGCGACAAGAATTTTCAAAAAACTTATCATACCTTGAAGACAGGCAAGTTAACGATAAAAAGGCATGTAAGCAAGTTTGTAGAGAATTTAATTTGCTATAAAAAAGTCCTGTGGCATTTATTTAATCGTATCTCTTATATTTTCCTAGATAATCGATGAAATTTAATGCCTGGATCGATCTTGGCGACAAAAATTTTCAAAAAACTTATCATAAATTGAAGACAAGCAAGTTAACGATAAAAAGGCATGTAAGAAATTTTGTAGAGAATTTAATTTGCTATAAAAAAGTCCTGTGGCATTTATTTAATCGTATCTCATATATTTTCCTAGATAATCGATGAAATTTAATGCCTGGATCGATCTTGGCGACAAGAATTTTCAAAAAACTTATCATACCTTTAAGACAAGCAAGTTAACGATAAAAAGGCATGTAAGAAATTTTGTAGAGAATTTAATTTGCTATAAAAAAGTCCTGTGGCATTTATTTTATCGTATCTCATATATTTTCCTAGATAATCGATGAAATTTAATGCCTGGATCGATCTTGGCGACAAGAATTTTCAAAAAACTTATCATACCTTTAAGACAAGCAAGTTAACGATAAAAAGGCATGTAAGAAATTTTGTAGAGAATTTAATTTGCTATAAAAAAGTCCTGTGGCATTTATTTAATCGTATCTCTTATATTTTCCTAGATAATCGATAAAGTTTAATGCCTGAATCGATCTTGGCGACAAGAATTTTCAAAAAACTTAGCATACCTTGAAGACAGGCAAGTTAACGATAAAAAGGCATGTAAGAAATTTTGTAGAGAATTTAATTTGCTATAAAAAAGTCCTGTGGCATTTATTTAATCGTATCTCTTATATTTTCCTAGATAATCGATAAAGTTTAATGCCTGAATCGATCTTGGCGACAAGAATTTTCAAAAAACTTATCATACCTTTAAGACAAGCAAGTTAACGATAAAAAGGCATGTAAGAAATTTTGTAGAGAATTTAATTTGCTATAAAAAAGTCCTGTGGCATTTATTTAATCGTATCTCTTATATTTTCCTAGATAATCGATAAAGTTTAATGCCTGGATCGATCTTGGCGACAAGAATTTTCAAAAAACTTATCATACCTTTAAGACAAGCAAGTTAACGATAAAAAGGCATGTAAGAAATTTTGTAGAGAATTTAATTTGCTATAAAAAAGTCCTGTGGCATTTATTTAATCGTATCTCTTATATTTTCCTAGATAATCGATAAAGTTTAATGCCTGAATCGATCTTGGCGACAAGAATTTTCAAAAAACTTAGCATACCTTGAAGACAGGCAAGTTAACGATAAAAAGGCATGTAAGAAATTTTGTAGAGAATTTAATTTGCTATAAAAAAGTCCTGTGGCATTTATTTAATCGTATCTCTTATATTTTCCTAGATAATCGATGAAATTTAATGCCTGGATCGATCATGGCGACAAGAATTTTCAAAAAACTTATCATACCTTTAAGACAAGCAAGTTAACGATAAAAAGGCATGTAAGAAATTATGTAGAGAATTTAATTTGCTATAAAAAAGTCCTGTGGCAATTATTTAATCGTATCTCATATATTTTCCTAGATAATCGATAAAGTTTAATGCCTGGATCGATCTTGGCGACAAGAATTTTCAAAAAACTTATCATACCTTAAAGACAATCAAGTTAACGATAAATAGGCATGTAAGAAATTTTGTAGAGAATTTAATTTGCTATAAAAAAAGTCCTGTGGCATTTATTTTATCGTATCTCGTATATTTTCCTAGATAATCGATGAAATTTAATGCCTGGATCGATCATGGCGACAAGAATTTTCAAAAAACTTATCATACCTTAAAGACAATCAAGTTAACGATAAATAGGCATGTAAGAAATTTTGTAGAGAATTTAATTGCTATAAAAAAAGTCCTGTGGCATTTATTTTATCGTATCTCGTATATTTTCCTAGATAATCGATGAAATTTAATGCCTGGATCGATCTTGGCGACAAAAATTTTCAAAAAACTTATCATAAATTGAAGACAAGCAAGTTAACGATAAAAAGGCATGTAAGAAATTTTGTAGAGAATTTAATTTGCTATAAAAAAGTCCTGTGGCATTTATTTAATCGTATCTCATATATTTTCCTAGATAATCGATGAAATTTAATGCCTGGATCGATCTTGGCGACAAGAATTTTCAAAAAACTTATCATACCTTTAAGACAAGCAAGTTAACGATAAAAAGGCATGTAAGAAATTTTGTAGAGAATTTAATTTGCTATAAAAAAGTCCTGTGGCATTTATTTTATCGTATCTCATATATTTTCCTAGATAATCGATGAAATTTAATGCCTGGATCGATCTTGGCGACAAGAATTTTCAAAAAACTTATCATACCTTTAAGACAAGCAAGTTAACGATAAAAAGGCATGTAAGAAATTTTGTAGAGAATTTAATTTGCTATAAAAAAGTCCTGTGGCATTTATTTAATCGTATCTCTTATATTTTCCTAGATAATCGATAAAGTTTAATGCCTGAATCGATCTTGGCGACAAGAATTTTCAAAAAACTTAGCATACCTTGAAGACAGGCAAGTTAACGATAAAAAGGCATGTAAGAAATTTTGTAGAGAATTTAATTTGCTATAAAAAAGTCCTGTGGCATTTATTTAATCGTATCTCTTATATTTTCCTAGATAATCGATGAAATTTAATGCCTGGATCGATCATGGCGACAAGAATTTTCAAAAAACTTATCATACCTTTAAGACAAGCAAGTTAACGATAAAAAGGCATGTAAGAAATTATGTAGAGAATTTAATTTGCTATAAAAAAGTCCTGTGGCAATTATTTAATCGTATCTCATATATTTTCCTAGATAATCGATAAAGTTTAATGCCTGGATCGATCTTGGCGACAAGAATTTTCAAAAAACTTATCATACCTTAAAGACAATCAAGTTAACGATAAATAGGCATGTAAGAAATTTTGTAGAGAATTTAATTTGCTATAAAAAAAGTCCTGTGGCATTTATTTTATCGTATCTCGTATATTTTCCTAGATAATCGATGAAATTTAATGCCTGGATCGATCATGGCGACAAGAATTTTCAAAAAACTTATCATACCTTAAAGACAATCAAGTTAACGATAAATAGGCATGTAAGAAATTTTGTAGAGAATTTAATTGCTATAAAAAAAGTCCTGTGGCATTTATTTTATCGTATCTCGTATATTTTCCTAGATAATCGATGAAATTTAATGCCTGGATCGATCTTGGCGACGAGAATTTTCAAAAAATTTATCATACCTTGAAGACAAGCAAGTTAACAATAAAAAGGCATGTAAGAAATTATGTAGAGAATTTAATTTGCTATAAAAAAGTCCTGTGGCATTTATTTAATCGTATCTCATATATTTTCCTAGATAATTGATGAAATTTAATGCCTGGATCGATCTTGGCGACAAGAATTTTCAAAAAACTTATCATACCTTTAAGACAAGCAAGTTAACGATAAAAAGGCATGTAAGAAATTTTGTAGAGAATTTAATTTGCTATAAAAAAGTCCTGTGGCATTTATTTTATCGTATCTCATATATTTTCCTAGATAATCGATGAAATTTAATGCCTGGATCGATCTTGGCGACAAGAATTTTCAAAAAACTTATCATACCTTGCCGACAAGCAAGTTAACGATAAAAAGGCATGTAAGAAATTATGTAGAGAATTTAATTTGCTATAAAAAAGTCCTGTGGCATTTATTTAATCGTATCTCATATATTTTCCTAGATAATTGATGAAATTTAATGCCTGGATCGATCTTGGCGACAAGAATTTTCAAAAAACTTATCATACCTTTAAGACAAGCAAGTTAACGATAAAAAGGCATGTAAGAAATTTTGTAGAGAATTTAATTTGCTATAAAAAAGTCCTGTGGCATTTATTTTATCGTATCTCATATATTTTCCTAGATAATCGATGAAATTTAATGCCTGGATCGATCTTGGCGACAAGAATTTTCAAAAAACTTATCATACCTTGCCGACAAGCAAGTTAACGATAAAAAGGCATGTAAGAAATTATGTAGAGAATTTAATTTGCTATAAAAAAGTCCTGTGGCATTTATTTAATCGTATCTCATATATTTTCCTAGATAATCGATGAAATTTAATGCCTGGATCGATCTTGGCGACAAGAATTTTCAAAAAACTTATCATAAATTGAAGACAAGCAAGTTAACGATAAAAAGACATGCAAGCAATTTTGTAGAGAATATAGCTTGCTATAAAAAAGTTATTTCGTATAATATCTGAAAGAATTCAAATGAGTGGCTCGATCCTGTGGCGACAAGAATTCTCAATAAATTCTGCCTGAAACTAATCAACGTAATTTCCCTTTTACCCATGAAACACCTTTTTCTCGTGTTGATTTACGTAACGCGAAGGATTTAAAATTAAAACTTGGCTTCACAAGGGTAACGATTCCCTCGTTAAATGAAAATATATAAAACCTCCTTGCTGACGTACTTCATCTTAATCTAATTACTTGCGTATAAGCCTTCACGTGACGGGAAACTACGATCTTAAAATACGATTTACATAAACGAATACAATTCGCATTAAACAGAATAAGCCCAACTTACTTACTACCCTTTTATTGTATGGCTAAGCACGAAATTATCTACTTAAACGTGGCTATATGTATAGAACGAAATCACTAGGTTTAAGATCTGGTGATCCAATAGGCCAGTCGCTGTATAGCTCTGCGTTACGTTAAGGAAAAAATTGTGGCCTCGTGTCATCATCTACTCGTATATTTCTCCTGCAGGTGTCTATTAATTAAAAAATAGTTTTACTGTTAATTAACGTTGTATTTAAATACTGCTTATCATAAATCACCAGTTAAAAAACATGATTCTTTATTCATAGTAATTTTCCACAAGAACAAGTAATTTATACACCAACAAATTGCAGTTCACTCGGTTTATTTTTAAACTTAATTTAAATGCGTCGCCAAGGTCCTGCTTCCCCAATTAATAAAAATTACCGTTCAATATTTATCAAACAGTAAACCGGTTTTTCGTAAATGTTGTAAGAACTATTTTTAAGCCGACATTTCCCGGTTGGGTACCTATGAGTGGGCATTATTCTTACTTTTACACACATACAAGGTCGGAGACAAAGAGTGGTCGGTCCCTAGGGGTCAGAATTGGGCGCATCACGTTAAGGCCAGGGGCGGCTCCAGGCAGGCCGGCAAATCAAATCAAAATGTTTTCTTTGAAATAATAAAAAAAAGAACAAAAAATCCTTTATTCATGCACGCCTAATACTACACTTTCGTTGTCCAACCTTGCTATAAAAAAATGTGAACGTTAATAAAGAAAGGTGCAAATTATGATGAATGACCTTTCGATGCATGCCCACGCATGTGGATCGAGTTGTTTTTGTTTTAATTAAGTTAATCAGATAACTTTTATAATTGCCGGATTAGAATTCTTGCAACACATCGAACCATACCGAATTTTGGTCAGGATGTAATGCAACCCGAAAAGGACGTTGGAAGGATTCGGTTTTTTCGAAAATAACGACGTTTGTTACTTTGTTCGGTACGTTTGTGACAATTTATTAATTTAATAAAAATTGTGCAAAAATGAGCACAAGATATATAAAATTCTACTTTACGCACTGTTAGGGACTAAAGTAAAGCAGCTACTTTACACACTGGTGCAGAAAAAAGGAACTTTCATATTAGATTATTTTGTAGATATTCCAAAATTTATTGATTGTGACAACTTTAAAATAAATGTGACAGTTATTTATAAAATTATTCTTTACGCACTTTTAGAGGCTAAAGTAAAGCTCCTTTACATTATCTACTGTTGCTTTCTTTCACATGACATTCTTTTTAAATATTAGAAAATTTATTAATTGTGATAATTTCAAAATAAATATAGTTATTTATAAAATTCTTCTTTAGAGGTCAAAGTAAAGCTACTTTACATATTGTTGCAGAAAAAAGAAATTTTCTTTCACGACATTTTTATTATTAGAAAATTTATTGATTGTAATCGTTTTAAAATAAATATGACAGTTATTTATAAAATTCCTTTTTACGCCCTGTTAGAAGCTAAAGTAAAGCTACTTTACATATTGCAGAAGAGTATATAAACTTTCTTTCACTCGAGATTCTTTTTAAATATTTAAAAATTTATTGATTGTGGCAATTTTAAAATAAATGTGACAGTTATTTATAAAATTCTTCTCTACGCCCTGTTAGAGGCTAAAGTAAAGCTACTTTACATGCTGTTGCAGAAGAGAAAGGAACTTTCTTTCACGAGATTCTTTTTAAATATTAGAAAATTTATTGATTGTGACAATTTTAAAATAAATGTGACAGTTATTTATAATATTTTTCTTCACGCCCTGTTAGAAGCTAAAGTAAAGCAAGGTACTTTACATATTGTTGCAGAAAAAAGGAACTTTCTTTCACATGATATTTTTTTTATTATTAGAAGATTTATTGATTGTGACAATTTTTAAATAAGTGTGACAGTTATTTATAAAATTCTTCTCTACGCCCTGTTAGAGGCTAAAGTAAAGCTACTTTACATGCCGTTGTAGAAAAGAAAGGAACTTTCTCTCATACGAGATTCTTTTTAAATATTACAAAATTTATTGATTGTGACAATTTTAAAATAAATGTGACAGTTATTTATAATATTTTTCTTCACGCCCTGTTAGAAGCTAAAGTAAAGCAAGTTACTTTACATATTGTTGCAGAAAAAAGGAACTTTCTTTCACATCACATTTTTTTATTATTAGAAGATTTATTGATTGTGGCAATTTTTAAATAAATGTGACAGTTATTTATAAAATTCTTCTCTACGCCCTATTAGAAGCTAAAGTAAAGCTACTTTACATGCCGTTGTAGAAAATAAAGGAACTTTCTCTCATACGAGATTCTTTTTAAATATTAGAAAATTTATTGATTGTGACAATTTTAAAATAAATGTGACAGTTATTTATAATATTTTTCTTCACGCCCTGTTAGAAGCTAAAGTAAAGCAAGGTACTTTACATATTGTTGCAGAAAAAAGGAACTTTCTTTCACATCACATTTTTTTATTATTAGAAGATTTATTGATTGTGGCAATTTTTAAATAAATGTGACAGTTATTTATAAAATTCTTCTCTACGCCCTATTAGAAGCTAAAGTAAAGCTACTTTACATGCCGTTGTAGAAAAGAAAGGAACTTTCTCTCATACGAGATTCTTTTTAAATATTAGAAAATTTATTGATTGTGACAATTTTAAAATAAATGTGACAGTTATTTATAATATTTTTCTTCACGCCCTGTTAGAAGCTAAAGTAAAGCAAGGTACTTTACATATTGTTGCAGAAAAAAGGAACTTTCTTTCACATCACATTTTTTTATTATTAGAAGATTTATTGATTGTGGCAATTTTTAAATAAATGTGACAGTTATTTATAAAATTCTTCTCTACGCCCTATTAGAAGCTAAAGTAAAGCTACTTTACATGCCGTTGTAGAAAAGAAAGGAACTTTCTCTCATACGAGATTCTTTTTAAATATTAGAAAATTTATTGATTGTGACAATTTTAAAATAAATGTGACAGTTATTTATAATATTTTTCTTCACGCCCTGTTAGAAGCTAAAGTAAAGCAAGGTACTTTACATATTGTTGCAGAAAAAAGGAACTTTCTTTCACGTCATTTTTTTTATTATTAGAAGATTTATTGATTGTGACAATTTTTAAATAAATGTGACAGTTATTTATAAAATTCTTCTTTACGCCCTGTTAGAGGCTAAAGTAAAGCTACTTTACATACTGTTGCAGAAGAGAAAGAAACTTTCTTTCACACGAGATTCTTTTTAAATATTAGAAAATTTATTGATTGTGACAATTTTAAAATAAATGTGACAGTTATTTATAATATTTTTCTTCACGCCCTGTTAGAAGCTAAAGTAAAGCAAGGTACTTTACATATTGTTGCAGAAAAAAGGAACTTTCTTTCACGTCATTTTTTTTATTATTAGAAGATTTATTGATTGTGACAATTTTTAAATAAATGTGACAGTTATTTATAAAATTCTTCTTTACGCCCTGTTAGAGGCTAAAGTAAAGCTACTTTACATACTGTTGCAGAAGAGAAAGAAACTTTCTTTCACACGAGATTCTTTTTAAATATTAGAAAATTTATTGATTGTGACAATTTTAAAATAAATGTGACAGTTATTTATAATATTTTTCTTCACGCCCTGTTAGAAGCTAAAGTAAAGCAAGGTACTTTACATATTGTTGCAGAAAAAAGGAACTTTCTTTCACATGACATTTTTTTTATTATTAGAAGATTTATTGATTGTGACAATTTTTAAATAAATGCGAGTTATTTATAAAATTCTTCTTTACGCCCTGTTAGAGGCTAAAGTAAAGCTACTTTACACATTGTTGCAGAATGAGATTGATGAAATTTTTTTAAATATTAGAAAATTTCTTGGTTGACAATTTAAAAATAGATATGAGTTATTAGAAATTTTATTGGATGTGACATTTTTGAAATAATTGTGATAGTTTTTTTAAAGTAGGTTTTTGACAATTTATTTAATGGAATTTGTGATAAGTGTGCGCGTTTCTTCACGCCTCACATCAACTTCCTTTATTGGTTCAACACAAAGGCCGTTTGGAAAGTCGTTTACGCAGATTTAGAACAGTAGCGGCCCCAACACGGATCCCTGCGGCACTCTGCGCTAAATGCCATCCTATCTCGTTACCTACGGAAAATCGAATATCTGCTTAATGATTCAATACGAGTGTGCGCCACAAAAAGTGTATTAACCTTATTCCTCGGCCAATTCACCATGCATACACCTGCGAGACAGCGTTAAAAATAAACTTAATTACGTGTTTTCATGTTCCCATCTAGGATTTATCGCTTTATTTTCAAAGCGTTGTAACCGACCCGGCTTTGTCTAAATGAACTTAAAAAAAAACGTTGTCTGAAAATAGAGTGCTATTTTAACATATTTTCCAGTTTGAAGGACGTAAAAATAGACAGGCATTTGGACGTGCGCCCAGTATGATATTGCATTTCTCTATTCTATCTTTAATT
Organism: Rhagium mordax; assembly: GCA_963680705.1. Lineage (NCBI taxonomy): Eukaryota > Metazoa > Arthropoda > Insecta > Coleoptera > Cerambycidae > Rhagium > Rhagium mordax. The sequence goes on along the minus strand of OY796659.1, from coordinate 77,578,059 downwards.
TGACTCTTATTCAGTTTCATTTTTTGACTTCGTGCTGCAAGCGGCCGCAGCGGCCAGAAATAAACGCGTCATGCGGCATTTTACTATGACGGGTTACAACAGCAAAAGCAGAAAAACATAATTAGCAGCCATGCGACTATTTTTTATTCATATAAATTTGTAATACAAACTTCGCCCTAAAATTAATATTTATAATACATATTCTCAACAAGTGAGATGAGTGGTTGACATGATATTGTAATTTTATGGGTCAACCTCATTTCGATGTAAATAATCTCGGATGTTTTTCCTACGGTGCGTAGGCGCTGTTTATCAGATATTCGGTACATTAAATAAATTTTCCATGAATCTCCTTATAATAGACGATGTGTTATTAAGCCTTGATTATTTTATAATTGGGTTATCTAGGAGCAGATACTTGGAAATGTTTTTAAAGCTCTTGGTTGCCGCCTTGACAGACCTGGTCGAGGAGTTGCGATGGCGAATTTTATTTGCTGTGGAAGAATTACCTCTCCAAGGAGCTTAAGAACAAAGACTGAGAGGCACGTTTATTAGTTGTGGTACCTAGATTGGTTTTATTGGTTTTTAAAAATAGGCATTTATCAATGAAATAATTGCACAAAAATTTAAAAATCTTGTTAGGTTAATTCTTGACCCACAGAAATGCAGATATGTAACTTTGTCCGTATCAAATTTGACCTTTTAACTTAATCCGATATGTTTTACTTGCAACAATGGGAAAAAAAACAAGGAACAGTGATAGTTTTTTAATTTCAAATTTCTACTGTTATTTAAATAAAAATATGTTTTTGTCAAGGTTATTATTATTTAAGTACAATATTGGTAATAACAAATTTTAGGGTAGGAATAACAGGGGAGGAGATAATCGCGAAAAACCGCTCTGACCGCTACTCCCAGCAGCATAAATCGTAAATTATTAAAAATAGAGAAAAATTTCGCATACAAAAGTTGTAGATTTTTTTATTCTTTACAATATTGGTAGTAACTAATTTTACGATAGGATTAACAGGAAAGGAGATAATCGCGAAAAACCGCTCTGATCGCTACTTCTGACCGCATAACTCGTAAAATATTAAAAGCACAAAAAAATTTCTCGAACAAAAGTTGTAGCATTTTTTATCTCCTACAATATTGGTAATAACTAATTTTAGGGTAGGGCTAACAGGAGAGGAGATAATAGAGAAAAACCTGTGTGATCGGTATTTCTGGCCGCTTAACTTCTGACTGATATTTTTGGGAAAACACTACACATAATTAATGACTGTGGTAAATTTCTCTACACTCTACAATATATAAAAAAATCATTCCCGGAATTATTATAGTTTCTTTTTCTTTATACTGACTACAATAAAATAATTTAGTCTTTAGTCCAAAGTTGATCATTTTTTTAAAACTATGGCTTTCAGAAACGAGTAAAATCCACCAATCCCCACCAATCAGGTACGCGCTCTGTACATGACTACATGTTTTAAATATTCATTGAAAACTAGCCACGCAACGCATCAGAACATGTGCTCGGCCATGTGTATTTTATTTATATTCCAATCATAAATTACCCAACACGAGACTAAAGAATGACGAATACACATTCCTAGAGCCTTCAGAAATGCTCTTAGACCACGTGAGCAGAAAATTATGCATATAATTACTTCACGTCTGTCATGTTCGAGCCAGGCCTATTAGCGAATCTCGTTTATTGCATCTAAAGTGGAGCCAACGCAATGTTAGTGCCAGCAAAACATACATGCAAAGCAATTCGTCGGTCAATCAGTCTGCGCCACGACTTGGGTACAATTTTTCACAGCACAAGCAAACATGCCTTATCACGGGCCCTCTCTGTACTAGAAATACTTTCCTGGCTGATAAAATTTGTCCTTAATCCGACAATGGAGGGTTCCCTATCGCCGCTCCAGGAAATAATCGAAAAAAATCGTTCTGACCGTTATTGTCACAAAAGAGACAAAATGTTTAAATAAAAGTTGTAGCTTTTTATATTCCCTACAATACTGGTAATACATAATTAATTTTAGGTTAGGATTAACAATAGAGGCGAAAATCGAGAAAAATCGCTCTGGCCGCTCTTCCTGGCCGCTTAACTTGTAAACTATGAACAGTACAGAAATATTTTTCAAACAAAAGTTGTAGCTTTTTATATTTCCTACAATATTGGTAATACATAATTTTAGGTTAGGATTAACAATAGAGGCGAAAATCGAGAAAAATCGCTCTGACCGCTCTTCCTGGCCGTTTAACTTGTAAACTATTAACAATAGAGAAATATTTTTCAAACAAAACTTGTAGCTTTTCTTTTTCCCTACAATATTGGTAAAAAATAATTTTAAAGTAAAATTAATAGGAGTGGATATAATCGAGAAAACCCGTTCTGACCGCAATTTTTTTTTTATTTTATTCAAGTGGTTTAGGCAAAAGTTAAAACTCATTCCCAATTTATCACAACACAAGCAAACGTTCAAATCGGGTACCTTATCAGTATCACGACTATCACTACCCTGTAAAAACCCCTGGCTGATAAGATTCATCCTTTGTCGCGTTAAGCCCACAAATTCGCGACTTCGCTATCGGCGCTCCAGTTCAAGGCCGCGATAAGCAAATTTCAAGACGAGCTCCACAGCAGAGTAACCTATTTTTACAAAACCATCGCAACCAGCTGTTGACTCTCGCATCGCTTTACCCGATATCGCAACGAGTTTTTAGTAATGAAGGATTGAACGCTTTTTATCTGGATTCCGTTTTGTCGGCCATGCCCGCGGGCCGATTTGTTTCCTTTCACTAATCCAAACCTGTTCTGCGCTAAATAAAAGACGCTATAAAGTTTATACCTACACAGCGGTCGCAAATGCCAAAGTTTACTGTTTTTATTTAAATGGTTTGCCGAGGTTTTTACAATCCCGCTGGGCTGGATTGTTTCAAATTCTGATAAAAGATAAAATATTTAAAATCGAAAGGGATTCCACCAGCATTGTTTTATTACAAAAGTATTTATTGTACCTACGTAGTTAGTTCGTAAGCTTTTATTGGCTTTTCTTTCTAAAAATAGCTTGCTTTGGAAAGCCACAAACATGCCAAATTCTAATCACCTTTGACTATTTACAACAAAGAATACCTTGTCGATCAAAACGTTGCGTTGGGTAATTTACGCACAGCTACGTCATTCTACATAGCTCAAAAATAATCCATCGTTTAAAAGCGGATTTAGACAAAAATGATAAATAAAAATAGGAAATATTTGTTTAGCTCAGTAAAAATTAAATAACCGAAAAAATTTCTTTTTAAATCAAGATAGGAGTCCCCGCAAGTAAACAACGCAACTTCTCTTGGCAAATAAGTTCTAAAACTGTGGAAATTCTCCTCCTGTTTACTAAGATGTATTTACCGCAAGTGAAATGTAATGAAAAATATCTCGAGTTAAAATAGACTTCTCGAAAAATATTTTTCAACGCACATATTTATGCGATGTTCAAGGTTTGGTTTTAACTTTCGTTTTCATTTTAGACCGGCAAAAAATGCGATGAATTAAGCGAGTGATTTATCGAATCCACCACGTGAACTTGGACACATACATCTTGTATAAAATGCAAATAGGGCGGCGGATTTTAACGCAGAGACCGCCAAGCGAGTGAGTAATGGCCATGGAATTTTTTTATCATTAGTTTCGTGTCGACGTTAAGAAACCAGTAGTAATAATGCGTAGGTCAGGTATACGAATCTATTCCATATGTTCCAATTCAATCTATCATTTTATAAAACAACTTCCCAAAATTCTCCCAAAAAAATCTATTTAATTAATTAATAAAGTAAATAAACCGATTTACGGTGACTAGAAAAATGAGCATTTTTTGCCTTTATCACTGTCACCGTTGCTCTTAATTAGTTATTAATTGCTCTTAATTGGCTATTAGAAATATTGTACTTATAAAACTTCCTACGACTTACGTTCAAACAGTTTTTAACCACGGTCAACTGTGTAAAAATTACAGCTGGTCGAATTATGTAGATTTTTACTTTTCCGGCCGCTGTAACTCGTAAAGTAATAACAATAGAGAAAATTTGTTGCAACAAAAGTTGTAGCTTTTTTTATTTGCTACAACATTGGTATAATGAATCTTAAGCTAGGATTAACTGGAGAGGAGATAATCGCGAAAAATCGTACTGATCGCTACTTCTGGCCGCATAACTTGTAAAATATTAAAAATTGAGAAAAATGTATTGAACAAAAGTTGTAGATTTTTGTATTCTCTACAATATTGGTAATAACTGATTTTACGATAGGACTAACAGGGGTGGAGATAATCGCGAAAAACCGCTCTGATCGCTACTTTTGGCCGCATAACTCGTAAAATATTGACAGTGCAGAAAAATTTCTCTAACAAAAGTTGTAGCTTTTTTCATTTCCTACCATATTGGTAATAACAAATTTTACGATAGGATTAACAGGAAAAGAGATAATCGCGAAAAACCGCTCTGACCGCTGCTTTTGGCCGCATAACTCGTGAAATATTAACAATAGCCAAAAATTTCGTATACAAAAGTTGTAGATTTTTTCATTCCCTACAATATTGGTAATAAATAATTTTACGATAGGATTAACAGGAGAGGAGATAATCACGAAAAACCGCTCTGACCGCTACTCCTGGCCGATTATTTTGTAAAGTACTAAAACTAGAGAAAAATTTCTTATACAAAAGTTGTAGCTTTTTTCATTCTCTACAATACTATACTAACTAATACTAGAATTAACATGAGTGACGATAATTGAGAAAAACCGTTTTGATCTGATCATTTTTTTTTTAGATTTTTGTTGATTTCTCAAAATAATGTAAATTTCTGTTTTTATTTATTTCATAAAAATGTTATTTCCAAGGTCACCTACAAGAATGTCCCAACAAAATTTACACCAAAATTTCTAATTTGCGTCCCGTCGGCAGATCAAAAATGAAATTTTTTTACTCATAATTTAAAGTTAAAAAAAATTAAATCGTAGGTATACTATTAACACCGAGTGGAAAAGAGGACAAAAATAATTATTTACTGCAAAATGGCGCTAATTACAAAATTATGAAGAGCAAAAAATTTCACTTTCAACTCTCGCCTACAAGAATTCACCGTATATATTTTGCAGCAAATTACAAAATTGGAAGCACTTTTAAAGAAACGACCTTGAAAACAACAATGAAACAAAAGAAAATAGAAAAGTCATTGGCTGAAACCGCGTGATCATTTTGGGCAATCAACAAAAATCGAAAAAAAAATTAAAATCTTGATTAGTTTGGAACCAAGTCAATCTGGACTATTATTTGAAGGCATCCTGTTCATAAAAACCAAAATATTTACAACGATATTAATAAAATGGAAAACAAAGTCCATAAGGTTCAAATAAAATTACTTAAAAATTCCTTTGTTGCCTTAATTACATACCTAAATATTTATTAGTTTGAACTTTGGACTATGAGAATCACTTTTTGACTTTTCAGGCTTGGATCATTTTTGGAGGAGAAATAATAAGATATAGTGCTAGGACTTGAAATCAAAAGTGTCAACCGAGGTGACAACGCCCTCAAATTTTATTGCATTTTATTTACATACAATATGTCAAGCAATTACAGAAACATACGTTATATTTAGGACCCACTGTAAGCGAAACAATTTTTTCAAAAATTCTACATTCTAAATTCCTTTCGATCCGCAATCGAACACACCTTTATCCAAGTTTATTTAAACGAGTATTTTTGACTTAAAAAAAAGTATAAGAAATCATTCTATCGATTGCTTCTTTGACGAAGCAATTTCGCCGAAAAAAACGCAATTTCTCGACACAATCGCCCCAGCTGAAATTTATACACCCATCCATACCTATGATAGAGGATTGCACCACAATTTACTCTGGCACGCAGCTTTTAATTGGGGCTCGTCGCTGCATAATCTCGAGTTGTACGTAATTGCGCCTCCTTGGCACATTTTCGGCGAAAAAGCCCACCCCAATCCCATTAACAAAACAAGCGGCCCCCGAGTACGCATGTGTGCAGGGCCGCCGCTACACCCGTGCCGTGCCATACGGTGAGCAAGAAATTTTTTTTACCAACCTGTAGAATATGCGAATCGGTCTCTCCTTCCAAATCTGACACCTGGACGCCGTCCCCATCGAAATCTGTATGATCTGACGGGCCACTAAAATCAGATACAACGCTGCTCCCACAACTGTTGCCAGAGTCTTCCATATTCACATCAACATGCTTGTATTCTGTACCCATAATCACTTGAACTACTTTGTTAAAGTTAAGTTAAAATGAGAACGAGCTGGATTATTAAAGGTAAGTGGAGTAGCACTGGGTACGTAACTCTCGGTAAGACGGACGGTAGTCGCTATGCACTTCACAGTATTTTTCACGGTTGATAAGATTATTGTGAATTAAGATTACTTTAGCCCAACCGCACACTCCACTAGTTCACGCCGCACTGGGAAGAGGTAGAGGTAGGGCAGACCGTAGAACTTGCGATCGCGACTCGCGGCCACGGCTCGACGGGCGCCTGCGTCTGCTTAATTCGCCGAGAACGAAATTCGCCCGCTACCAGCACCTTCTGGAAATGGAAAACTCCAGCAAAACGCGGCATGGCTGGCGCGCTTTTCGCTTTTCATTTGTCTCGCAAATACGGCCCTGTGTCCACTCGGTCATCGCAAGGGCCGCAAGCCGCAAGTCTTAGCGAGCAAAATTTTAATGCCGTTAGCCAGTGCCGTGCGTTGGTATGGACGCCATGGGCGGAGACACGGGGAGTCGCGAGGGCCAGCTTAAGGTTGATTCACAAATAAATTTGTGACCGCCGGTAATAAGAGGCCGCGAACAAGAATATGCTAGAAAGAATGTGACTGTTTTTTTGGTTAATATTGATTACACGAAAAAACATTTTTATTCATTTCTCTTCTACATACTTTTCTAATTTTAAAATTGTGAACTCCCGCAATCGATCATTTGTTTACCTCTGTTTAAAAATTCAGAGCTCATATTTTCTGAAATAATGGTATATTATTCAACGAGCGGTAATGGTAACTCACGCAGATGAGGTTTGCAGCACTCGCCTCCGGCTCGTGCTGTCAAGTGAATTGTTACCATTATCGCAAGCTGCATACTACTTTATCTACGATTATAATAATTGCAAGTCCGAATTCATCATTTTTGGTACAATTATTACTTAACTTAATCTGTCAAATCGCCTTCCTTCCCTCAGTAATAATGGACTATTCTATTTCACCGTATCGGAAATAAATGTCATTAATACACAAGTATACGGTTTAATATTTAAAAATTATTAAAGAAAATTTAGTCAGGGGTTTTCAAGGTCGCTGATTGCAAATCTGTTGTGAAAATTGAAAAATTCAAAATGGCGGACTCTAAATGGCGCGAATTTCAAATACAGATCTGTAATTTTGGCGTTATTTTCGATTTTAGCTGATAATGACGTGAAAGAAAATGTGAATTGTTACCAGTATCGCAACTCACGCAGGTGAAGTTTACAACACTCGCCTCCGGCTCGTGCTGTCAAGTGAGTTATTGCCATTATCGCAAGCTGAATACTATACTTTATCTACGATTATAAATTATAAGTTATTTCAATAAATATTAAATTGCAAGTTCGAATTCATCATTTCTGGCACAATTATTGCTTAACTTAATTTGAAAAGTGTCAAATCACCTTCCTCCCCTCAGTAATAATGGACAATTCTATTTCACCGTATCGAAAATAAATGTCATTTGTCATTAGTAACTATAGAGTATACAGTTTAATATTTAAAAATTGTAAAAAACATTTTTAGTCAGGGGTTTTCAAGGTCGCTGATTACAAATCTCTTGTGTAAATTAAAAAATTCAAAATGGCGGACTCTAAATGGCGCGAATTTCAAATACAGAACTGTGATTTTGGCGTTATTTTCGATTTTAGCTGATAATAATGTGATAGAAAATGTGAATTATTACCATTATCGCAATTCACGCAGGTGAAGTTTACAACACTCGCCTCCGGCTCGCGCTGTCAAGTGAGTTATTACTATTATCGCAAGATGAATACTATACTTTATCTACGATTATAAGTTGTATCAATAAATATTAAATTGCAAATCCGAATTCATCATTTTTGGCACAATTATTATATAACTTAAACTGTCAAATCACCTTCCTCCCCTCAGAAATAATGGACCATTCTATTTCACCGTATCGGAAATAAATGTCATTAATACACGAGTATACGGTTTAATATTTAAAAATTATTAAAGAAAATTTAGTCAGGGGTTTTCAAGGTCGCTGATTGCAAATCTGTTGTGAAAATTGAAAAATTCAAAATGGCGGAGTCTAAATGGCGCGAATTTCAAATACAGATCTGTAATTTTGGCGTTATTTTCGATTTTAGCTGATAATGACGTGAAAGAAAATGTGAATTCTTACCAGTATCGCAACTCACGCAGGTGAAGTTTACAACACTCGCCTCCGGCTCGTGCTGTTTAGTCAGTTATTATCATTATCGCAAGCTGAATACTATACTTTATCTACGATTATAAGTTATATCAATAAATATTAAATTGCAAGACCGAATTCATCATTTCTGGCACAATTATTGCTTAACTTAATTTGAAAAGTGTCAAATCACCTTCCTCCCCTCGGTAATAATGGACCATTCTATTTCACCGTATCGGAAATAAATGTTATTAGTCATTAACTTCCTCGTTTTTAAAGATATCGGAATAAAATTTTGTATGGTGAAATTAGGTAAGATTTCCAACTTTTTGTGACCTATCCGCCATATTTGTCACTCCCGGTTTCACCGGAAATGACCCCAATAGTCTTTTCTAAATGGACCACCCTGTATGTTTTTACATTTTTTAAATAAGGATCACATTTTGGATACATTTATACTATTTTGAACAATTTATACAGGGTTGCACGAAAAATAATTCGAATTTTAGTTGTTAATCTAGATGGCTGCGAATATGTTAAAATTATTTTTGTTCCAATGTAATTCATATAATAAAATACTAAAACGTCAATATGTCCAATAATACATCATACAGGGTGCTCTAAACTCATTAAAATCACATTTTTCAAAATAACTCTTCTTTTAATTGATATCTAACTTCAAATAAATTTTGATCAACCCTCTATATTTGTGTTAATATTTTATGATATGGAACAAGAATAAGAAATATAACAACACACCTTATAGTCCCAAGACAACTTTGTCGGTGGTTTTATGGAGATATGCAGTGGTCCTCAAAAGTTCAATAGGTTTTTACGTAAGGTAGGTCAATTTTTCAACTCTTTTTTATATTTTTTTACTAATATTCGTGTACAAATGTAAAATGTAAAAGGAATTAAATAAGTTGGGGTTCGCCCTGTATATCACCCTATTTTAATATGTTTCTTCTAATTTTTTTATGAAAACAAAATTAATGTAAATAAAAAAAATTGTTTTTCAATTATAAGTACTTATTTTTTAAGTAAATTTAAATTATTTAAATAAACTGATACATTTTAATATTTTTTGAGATAGCTACAGTTTAAGGTACATGGTAAGAGAGTAATAAGAGGGAGAGCAGGGGGGGGGGGGGGAATAAAAATTACACATTTTCTTTCGTCATTATTAAATTAAATCGAAAATAAGTCAGTTGCCACATTTCTGTATTTAAAATTCGCGCCGTTTAGAGTCAGCCATTTTAATTTTCCAATTTTTACAACAGATTTGTAATCAGCGCCCTTGAAAACCCCCGACTAAAAATTTTTTCCAAGAATTTTTAAATATTAAACCGTGTCGTATACTCTAATGTTTGTTGCCTATGCCATGCATGCATAAACTTTTTTTTTTTGAACCGCATACATTTGAAAATATAACGAAAAAGGTGCAAAAATCACGAAAATGCACTTTTTTGCATAAAAGTGCATATAAATATATATTCCCCCACCTACCAAGTGACCGTGTTATGATTTCCTGTTTGTGCATTTCTACACTTCCAAAATATTTTTTTCGCCTATAAAAACTTTCTTATATAGAGCTTTACAAAACCCGCCGAGTTTCAGGTAGACTGAGGCATCGCGTTCAGACGACTATTGTGACGTCAGCTCACGTGACATGTGTTTCACGGCCTATATTTCTCGGGGGTCACGCACCAGTATTCTAATTTTGAGAGACTCTATTTTGGAGTCGCAGAAAACAAATCTGGTAGCACTTTTTTCTCCATGTTCGCTTTCATATTGTAAATAGAAGACTCTTTTATAAACCAAATAAGCACTATCCAATCTTGCTACGACAAATATTAGTGAAGATACAGCCCATTGACTTTGATCCAATATAATCGATACAAGCTACAAACACCCCAAAAACTAACTTTCCCACGTCTCTCCCTCTAATATATTTTTGTCGCATAGGGCAACAGTAATGCATATATGGGGTGAATCAAAATAGTCTATATAACGAGAGAAATGAGAACTGTGGTTATAGAAATAAGGTTGTAAATATTTATTTTGATTTGATTTGGCAAAACCATTGCCACCAGAACCTGATTACTTCACGAATCAATCCTAAACTTAATACTAATCAACGCATGAACCAAAACAAAAAAAATATAACGGCAGTTTCCTAACACACGTAACACTGTCGTAAATTTATGAAATAGCGTCACGAAGCAACAAGTGTTTGCGGTTATTTTGTACATTTCTGTTGACAAATGTCTTCTTCGAAACCTCTATGCAATTGGAATTATTGTGAATATTGTTTACAGTTTTGTGGTCGACAAACGATTATTTACACCGTTTTTGCGCGCAATTCGTCAGAGAATGCGAACTCAGTAAGCTAATTAATGATTAATTAATTTATTGGAGAACAGGAACCACCGCTAACAATACTGATAAAAAAAAACACAGAAATTATTTGCGAATTGAGACTCAGATAATTGAATTATTTAACATTTTTTTGATGAGGAATGCCCGGAGATTTGCGCGTTTGGCTGGGAGCCGCCGAGGGGTGCGGTTGACTATGGTGCCAGACCGAGTTGGTGGCATTAAACTGATAAAACTGGGGAACCCGTAATTCCAAATGAATATCCCGGCGAATGACATGATCGAGGACATTGGAGGCTCCTTTAAGGCGCGTTTTCACGGGTCGATCTGAGTTGAACGATTTGGGTCGATTATTGAATCGAAAGCAAATTGAATATGTAAGCCATCTTTCCAAGATGATGATGATGATGCAATAGAATAATATTAGATAATCCTATTGGAATGGTCCTAGTGGATGATCCTACTGGGTGGTCCTATTGGATGATCCTATTGGAGGATCCTATTGGACGATCCTATTGAAATGATCCTATTGGAGATATCCTTTTGGAGGCTTCTATTGGGATGATCCTATTGGAATGGTCCTATTGGAGGCTTCTATTGGATGATCCTATTTGGTGGTACTATTGGATGGTCCTATTGAATCATCTAATGGGCACTATTAGAAGATCCAATTGATCATCTAGTAGGGCACTATTGCGACAAAATCATTGGATCATATCATTGGATCCATTGATATGATTTCGTATGCTTTCAATTCAATAGGCCAACCAAAAGCTTACCAGGACAAAATGATATATTGGTCCAATGTCGCGGTCCTCCATTCTATTAAGCACTTAATCGAATACTGTTGTCAAATCTGTGAGTCTAATTAAATGCTAATCGAATCGCACCGACTTATAATGTCAACGCCAATTATTTTTAACATTTAAACCTGAAAAGCCAAATTTTGGTGTCAGGGTCCGTCTCCCCTTCTGTATACTTTACAGGCTGCGTTATCTAGGTATTTATTGATTTGTTTTCGTGCTTTTAACAAACAACACTCTGAAAATCATCCGACTTATCTCTGAATGATTTAGTACCACTTTACTTATTTTGACACCGTATTTGCATCTGACTGGAAATAGAAGATACGCGTTATTATGGCAAGATCTGGAGTGACTTGCGAATCGATGATAACAGGTAATCTTCAGTTTTACGTGTAGGTACGCATTGTGGGAATGGCGATGAACTTGAAATGTCAAGGTTAGTTGTGTTAATTTGCTCGGACTCGATTAAATCAGCATGAATAACAGTGGGATACTTTTGGTTTCGTTTGGACGGCTCTTGGCTTGCCCCATTGGGCCACATATGGTTCAGTTTTGGTTTACAACTTAGAAATAATATATGTATAGTTGACGATAGATCTTCTTCTTCGTCTTGACGTTTCCATTTTTTTCCTCATTTTTTTGGACTATTTTTATTTTCTTTGCGTTTCCATTCTCAGCCTGTTAGAATTTCTTCCATTATCTTCCTGAATCGCATAATATTCCACTTAAAAAATCATGATTTCGTAATTACATTTTTGACTGCTTCGACAATTTGTATTTATAGAATATCTCCAATACCTATACCAATATTACTCTTTCGTTTAATGTTTACATACTTCGGTATTTATATCGAAATAACTGGAGTTTATGTATTTATAAAAATATTTTGTGCGCTTTCCGCAAATTTATTCAGGTGTGTCAAAGGTCGAAGGGTGCATATATTATCGACTACTGCGCATTTATGCTCTGCACAATTTATTACAAAATACGGCCCACGGATTTACATTAAAATGGGTCAATGGGTGTTATTTATACCGCAACGTTTTGACAAGAATTTCATTTATTTGAGTACTCCAATAATTTGAATATAAGAACTAACCTGGAGTTTAAGGATTTAAATTTAAGAACTTGGAGTTTAAGAACTTGGGGTTAGAGCGTTTGAAGATTAAAAATTTGGAGCCTAAGAATTTTAAATTTAAGAACTGGGGATTTAAAGATTTGGATTTAAGAACTTGGAGTTTAAGAATTTGAATCCAAGAACTTGGGGTTAAAGCGTTTGAAGATTAATAATTTGGAGCCTAAGAATTTTAGATTTAAGAACTGGGGATTTAAAGATTTGGATTTAAGAACTTGGAATTTAAGGGTTTGTAGTTAAAAAATTAATGGTTTAAGAACTTGGAGTTTAAAGATTTGGATTTAGGACCTTGGGGTTTGCGAACTTGGAGTTCAAGGGCTTGGAGTCTAAGCACTTATGGCTTCAATAGTATTAGTTACTATTTCAGTTAATTCAGGTTTAAAATATCCTAAACTTCCTATCGAGGCATGTCAAGCTAGGAAGAAGAAGCTTAAGAGAAGGAAGAAGACAGCTACAAAGAAGAAGAATAAGAACTGAAGCACAAAGAAGAGGAAGAGAAGGTGCACCACTGCAAAATATATAAAATTATAAAAAGTGTATTCCAGCAAAAATTAACTTTTTGGGTGTAAAGTAGTAATTAGCGTTAAAAATGACGATTTACTTTGCCATTTCTAAAAGACACGGAAAATTGAATCTCGTGTATTTTAACGACTGTAATAGACTGTAAAGGATTTTAACATTTATTTTTAACCATGTGATTAGGAGAGAGTGTTTGAAATCATGTACGATGTGGAGCAAACAAATGGATGTATTTGCTTTGGTAGAATAATTATGACCTTACACTAATAGAAATAAAATAAAGAGGCACTGTGGCTTGATTACGACCATCGAGATGCGAGAAAAACGTAAAAATTGCAGATTTTACTGATTTCTATCGTTGCAGGAAGATGTCATGTGATTATATGTACCTCGAATAATGTGAAATAATCATGATTTTCTTGGAAATTACGAAAAAATTGAAAAACCGTAAATCTTCAAGAAATCACGTAAACGCAGTTCTTAGACTCCAAGCCCTTAAATCCAAACCCTTGAACTCCAACCAAACCTCAAGATCCTAGCTCCAAATCTTTAAACTCCAAATTCTTAAATCACAAATTTTTAAACTCCAATCCGTTAAACTTCAAGTTCTAAAACATGAAGTTCTTAAATCTAAACCCTTAACATGAAGTTCTTAAATCTAAACCCTTAAACTCCAAGTTGATACAACCCAAGCTCTTAAATCCCGATTTAAAACCCCAGATTCTTAAATCCAAAATTTTAAAAGTCAAAGCTCTTAAACCCCAAATTCTTAAATCCAAATCCCTAAATTCCAAGTTCTTAAACTTGAAATTCTTAACTCTAAATCCTTAAATTCCAGGTTCTTAAACCGCAAATTTTTAAACTCCAAACTCCTACATCTCAAGTTCTTAATTCAAAACCCGAACTTCTTAAATCCAAATCCTTAAACTTCAAGTTCTTAAAACCGAAGTTCTTAAATTCAAATCCTTAAACTTCAAGTTCTTAAATCCCAACTTCCTTAAGCCAAATCTTTAAAAAACAGATTCTTAAATTCAAAGCTTTTAAATCCCAAATTTTTAAATTCCAAACCTTTAAACCCCAAGTCCTAAAATTACAAATTCTTAAATCCAAATCCTTAAACTCCAAATTCTTAAATCCAAACATTTAAATCCCCAGTTCTTAGACTCCAAATTTTTAAATTCCAAACTCTTAAACCCCAAGTTCTTGCATTTAAATTCTTAAACTCCAAGTTCTTAAATCTAAACTATTAAACTTCAAGTTCTTAAACCTCAAGTTCTTAAATCTAAATCCTTAAACTCCAGGTTCTTGCACTCCAAGTTCCTAAGTCCAAATCTTTACACATCAGGTTCTTATTTTTAAACTCCAAACCCTTAAATCTCAAGTTCTTAAATCAAAATTCTTAAACTTCAAGTTCTGAAACCCCAAGTTCTTTAATCCAAAACTTTAAACAACAGATTCTTAAATTTAAAGTTTTTAAACACCAAACCTTTAAACATTAAGTTCTTAATCCTTAAAGTCCAAGTTCTTAAATCCAAACCCTTATACCTCAAGTCCTTAAACCTGAAGTTCTTAAATCTTATCCTTAAACTTCAAGTTCCTAAACCTCAAGCTCTTAAACACAGTTCTTTAAACCACAGGTTTCTAAATCTAGAGTTCTTAAATCCCAAATTTTTAAACTCAACCTCTTAAACTACAAGATATAAAAGTTCTAAAATCAGAACCATATAGCTTAATAAACATCGAAAACAAAAATGATCTAGCCCGATCCGGAAACAGCATTCGCTTTGAAAACACGCTGATGTGTGCAATATCTCTAATAATTTCCTGTTTATAGACCAGGACCCATTATCGGGCAAACATATTTTGTACCGTTTTGGTTAGCCGCGATAAGCGGTATCAGATAATTATTATTTTTTATCTATACGAACATTAAAGTTCAACATTTGCATATATGTGAATGTGAAATAAATTTTTTAATATTAATTTTCTTGGCAACGATAATGCCAACGCCGAAATGTATGCATGTCGTATGGAAACTATATGCAAATATGCTAATTTAATGGGCGTACTCCACTTACTTGCGTACAGCATATGTAAAGTTCGAATTGAGCAACGTACTTTAAGTAGTTAAACAAAGATAATAAATACGCCGAACAAAATGACTGTTGAAAATCTCTTGGAATTGCAAAAATGCATAATATGCATCGGGAACGGAGCGACGGTCATTTACACGACATTTATTTGTGTTCAAACACAAGTGACGTAAATATAACGGTAATATATTTTGTCAAAAGAAGTCATATAATGTAACGATGTTGGAAAGAAATAATTCATAAAGTTCATCTATCAATTATATTATTGCGTTATTATGACGTAATTTTAAGTATTTTTATTAAACAACTAACACGCCGAGGAGGGTAGTGAAGTAATATTACCAATACTAGAGTTACTTCAGCTTTACTTTAACATGTAAACCATTTATTAAATAAGTTTGAATACATAATAAATAATTTTAAAATGAAGTCAAAAAGATGTATATAAGATGACGTTATAATGACGTTCATAAAAATACACAAAATCTGGCCATCTTTATATTATTTTTTATCTAGGAGAATAATGCGTTCTTAAGTAAGTAAATGTTTTCAAGGAATCAAAAACATTAAAAGCAGGTCATTTACGCGTCACTTAATGGTGTTTAAATGTCGGAAAAGTGACGTAAATATGACAGTAATAGTAATATATCATATCTAAAGAAGTCATATTACGATGTTGAAAAGAGGTAATATATGACGTTCTTCTATCCATGTTTTTCATGTAATTAAGATGTATTTTTAAATACTTCTACTACTGCTAGTTGGCTGAAGAGGGTAGTAAAGTAATTCTAAAAAATTCTTTAGCTTTAATATATAAATAATTTACATTTGTTTATATCGCATTCAATAATTTTAAAATGACGTCAAACGGATGTGTATAAGGTGACATCATATTGATGATTGATCATTTACACGTGACGTATTGACGTTTAAATAACGTACAAGTGACGTAAAATATAAAGAAGCCATATTGCGATGTTGGAAAAAAGTAATTTATGATGTTGTATCCATTGTGACTTTAGTTGGCTAAATAGGTTTAAATGCACATTATTTAATAGCGTTAATATGACGTCAAAAAGACGTATATGAGGCAAAATCTAGCCAGCTCGCTTCACATTTATATTATTTTGTATCTAGAAGAATAGCATGTCCTTAAACACAATTTGGAAAAGTTTCAAAGGAATTTAGAAACAGGTCATTTACACGTTTTTTATTTGTGTTTATATGACGTATAAGTGGCGTAAATATGACGACAATGTCAATATGCAGAAGCCATAGACGTAATTTATGACGTTCATCTATCCATGATTACCACGTTATTATGACTTTTCTTTTGTTACTTTTATCAAATTGATAGTACACTGAAAGTATTAAAAAATCTACAGGTTTTTCGTTTTAGTTTATAAATAATATACAAATTAATTTAGTACATACTTATTACGTCATTACATAATTTTAAAAAGACGTCCAAGAAACGTATATAAGGTGACATTATAACGATACCCACAAATAAACGTTAAAATAATCTTCTATCTTCCCAAACAGGCCACTCTGCTGATAGGCACAAACACGAAATTTAATCGGCACGCCCTCGACGAATTTATGATTAGGTATTTATGAGACCAATTTCAAATACGTACTTGGATCACCATGAAACGTGTGGCGATCTATCGCATGAATTATTCATCTCGAAGATGGATAAACATGCTGAGTTAGGGTGAATAAAATGTAAAATGGAATTGAATAAGAAGTGTTCCTCCCATTTTCTTTTATGCTAGAGCCAGAGCAGATTGTCGACAGGTCGATCGTGACGAACTTCAAGGCGCTGCAAAATACCTCAGCCCTGTTAAAGTTCAACAAATACCTCAGTTATTTTGTATTTCATAACAGGCTGCAGCTACAGTAGTCTTTTAATTTTTTTTTTTTTTTTGGTGAGTTGCTCTACCTCGAGCTTGGTAATTAAGTGAGAAAATGCGCGATAGTTGTCGGCGATTAAGACAAGTGCGTAATTATTTCATACATTTTCCACCTTTCAGCGACCTTATAATCGGCCTTCTCGCAACCGTTATACAGATACAAGCAGCGAATTTTTGTCTCAAGGTTTATGATTAAAATGAAAGTAGAACTGCCGTTGGACTTTTGTGGAATAGCAAAAGTGTCTTATGCGGGCAAATAAGCGTGCGGTTACGTAATGTTGCAGAAACAATCTGAAAATTTATTCTGCTCGCCTAATAGGGGTAAAACTGCGAAAATCCTCGGAGAGTGGCAGTGGCTTAATTTAACTTGGAGAGTGGTTGTTTGGCATTTTTTTGGTTAAATAAACACGCCGTAATTAGTATTCTTGTTTACAGCCCCTTTGTGTCAATAAAGGCAGTTTTCCTCTGTGCTATTTTTCATTTAAGAATTTTTTATGCGTGTGTCGAAAACCGCACGTATAAGGGATGTAGAAAATGGTTCAAAATCGTTAGGTCCTTACTAAAACATACGTCATATTCATTAGCCAACACTTGAATTGCCGCTAACGGGGTGTTCGATTTCCTGCCTTTAATCGTGGCTTTATGCAAATGACGGCGCAGAGTTTCCTTTGATGTGTAAGAATTAGACGCGCTCCCCAGCATGAGGAATGTTCGTCAAAGGCCACAGTTCGACAATTTCTTGCAACTAAAAGCGAGAATATTTCTCATAAATACCTCAATTTTTATATTAATTTTTTTTGGTAAAGCAAAAACATATTTATAGACTGTGTGTCATTGGTAATTATAGCCACAAGAGATTCAATCTCCAATCTAGAAATAATCAATCTTCTTGCACTTGTGCTAGTAGATAACATCCATTCTATAAAATGTCACCTGATAATTCATTGCTCGCCCTCTCATCAGCATATAATTCAAAACAACTCAGATTTTTAATTATAAGTAACCCAGTTAAAACCGCTACAAGTTGTTAAAACAACGTCTGTAATAAGCAATAACCGCAGGCATGAGCACTTAAGCCAGTCAGAAATGGCGTTTAATAGTCTAGCTAATGGCAAATGTCATCCATCGTTGAAGCAGTTATTAAACCCTGTGGTAGAATTATTTAAATCAATTCAAGTACTTACAATGTTTTCCTTAATCCTTCCTAATCAAATAAAAATCAATCATCAGTGTAGAACAGATGAGCAGCCCTTTTTCTACAGTACAGTTTGGAGTTTAAATATTTGGGGTTTTAAAAACTTTGAATTTAAGAATCTGGTGTTTAAATATTTGGATTAAAGAACTTCAGATTTAAGAACTTAGAGTTTAACGGTTTGGATTTAAGAACTTCAGGTTTAAAAAATTAGAGTTCAAGGGTCTAGGTTTAATAACTTGGAGATAACAATTTTGATTTAAGAACTTGATGTGTAAGGGTTTAGAGTTAAGGGATTTAAGAACTTTGAATTTAAGAACTTGGTGTTTAAGGATTTGGATTTAAGAATTTGAGGGTTTAAGAACCTGGAATTTAAGGATTTAGAGTTAAGAACTTGGAGTTTAAGGGTTTAGATTTAAGAACTTGTAGTTTAAGGGTTTAGATTTAAGAACTTCCTAATCAAATAAAAATCAATCTTCAGTGTAGAACAGATGAGCAGCCCTTTTTCTACAGTACAGTTTGGAGTTTAAAAATTTGGGATTTAAAAACTTTGAATTTAAGAATCTGGTGTTTAAACATTTGGATTAAAGAACTTCAGATTTAAGAACTTGGAGTTTAACGGTTTGGATTTAAGAACTTCAGGTTTAAAAAATTAGAGTTCAAGGGTCTAGGTTTAATAACTTGGAGATAACAATTTTGATTTAAGAACTTGATGTGTAAGGGTTTAGAGTTAAGGGATTTAAGAACTTTGAATTTAAGAACTTGGTGTTTAAGGATTTGGATTTAAGAATTTGAGGGTTTAAGAACCTGGAATTTAAGGATTTAGAGTTAAGAACTTGGAGTTTAAGGGTTTAGATTTAAGAACTTGTATTTTAGGGGGTTTAGATTTAAGAACTTCCTAATCAAATAAAAATCAATCTTCAGTGTAGAACAGATGAGCAGCCCTTTTTCTACAGTACAGTTTGGAGTTTAAAAATTTGGGGTTTAAAAACTTTGAATTTACGAATCTGGTGTTTAAACATTTGGATTAAAGAACTTCAGATTTAAGAACTTGGAGTTTAACGGTTTGGATTTAAGAACTTCAGGTTTAAAAAATTAGAGTTCAAGGGTCTAGGTTTAATAACTTGGAGATAACAATTTTGATTTAAGAACTTGATGTGTAAGGGTTTAGAGTTAAGGGATTTAAGAACTTTGAATTTAAGAACTTGGTGTTTAAGGATTTGGATTTAAGAATTTGAGGGTTTAAGAACCTGGAATTTAAGGATTTAGAGTTAAGAACTTGGAGTTTAAGGGTTTAGATTTAAGAACTTGTAGTTTAAGGGTTTAGATTTAAGAACTTCCTAATCAAATAAAAATCAATCTTCAGTGTAGAACAGATGAGCAGCCCTTTTTCTACAGTACAGTTTGGAGTTTAAAAATTTGGGATTTAAAAACTTTGAATTTAAGAATCTGGTGTTTAAACATTTGGATTAAAGAACTTCAGATTTAAGAACTTGGAGTTTAACGGTTTGGATTTAAGAACTTCAGGTTTAAAAAATTAGAGTTCAAGGGTCTAGGTTTAATAACTTGGAGATAACAATTTTGATTTAAGAACTTGATATGTAAGGGTTTAGAGTTAAGGGATTTAAGAACTTTGAATTTAAGAACTTGGTGTTTAAGGATTTGGATTTAAGAATTTGAGGGTTTAAGAACCTGGAATTTAAGGATTTAGAGTTAAGAACTTGGAGTTTAAGGGTTTAGATTTAAGAACTTGTAGTTTAAGGGTTTAGATTTAAGAACTTCCTAATCAAATAAAAATCAATCATCAGTGTAGAACAGATGAGCAGCCCTTTTTCTACAGTAAAAGTAATTAAATGCAACGTAGACAAGACACCGGTAGTGACATGCTGGACCAAGGGGACAAAATAATCAGTTTCTGGGGTTGCCAAGAGAGAAGTGGATGTTTCTTTTCAAAGAAATGTTGTCTTGGAACCTCTAATACCATTTTGCTATCATTCAAGACCACAACAATATCGTTAACGCTTCAGAAGAAGACCACGACAAAGATGGACAAAGACAACCAGAAAACTTTTTCACAAACCATCAGCTTCCCGAAAGCCTTGCATGCGCACTGCGATCGACTGGTCTAATTGCGCAATCAGTGTAATACCAGGCGCATTAATAGCCAGCAAAGGAATAAGCGGGCCAAACGTAAACCTTGCGGAACTCCCAGGCCACGCAGTATTCTCTCACTCTAGATTTTCCTTTACTGAGAACATACATTCCCTAATAGTCTTTTGTGCGTATAACTCTTTTGATATAACGGTGTGCAAATCCGTACCGCGGAGCTAAATACGGGGAATTCGCGGAAATGCATTTGCCAGTTAACCGCCTAACTAAGTGACCCACTTTTTAATGTTTGCAATCCTAATGCTTAAGAAAGAAGTTACAAATCATCCGCATTCATTCCAGTATATCTGCGATCAAGTTATTGCGCGCTCCGTGATAGAGAAAGTTGAGCGCGTTGTCGATCTTCGGCACGAAGCACGCCAACACTGGTATTCTTCAATGCCCCGTCGATGGGTTTTCTTTGTTGTGTTGCCTCATCGGTTGTTTATGGATTGTTATGAATTATGTACGCAGATTGCGATTATTTAACTCTGTCACGAATGGAAACGAGCAGCAACGAGAATCAGTAGTTGAACTATTAATAATTGCGTTCGGTCGTTGCCAAATATCACCATAATGGTTATATTAGGCATTAGTTTCTAATAACTCCCAACTTGTAGTTTGATTTAAGAACAAGGGCTTTAAGAACTTCGGATTTAAGAACTTAAGGTATAAGGGTTTGGATTTAAGAACTTGAAGTTTAAAGATTTGGATTTAAGAACTTTCAATTTTAGGACTTGATGCTTAAAGGTTTGGAGTTTAAAAATTTGGGGTTTAAAAACTTTGAATTTAAGAATCTGGTGTTTAAACATTTGGATCAAAGAACTTCAGATTTAAGAACTTGGAGTTTAACGGTTTGGATTTAAGAACTTCGGGTTTAAAAAATTAGAGTTCAAGGGTCTAGGTTTAATAACTTGGAGATAACAATTTTGATTTAAGAACTTGATGTGTAAGGGTTTAGAGTTAAGGGATTTAAGAACTTTGAATTTAAGAACTTGGTGTTTAAGGATTTGGATTTAAGAATTTGAGGGTTTAAGAACCTGGAATTTAAGGATTTAGAGTTAAGAACTTGTAGTTTAAGGGTTTAGATTTAAGAACTTGTAGTTTAAGGGTTTAGATTTAAGAACCTGGAATTTAAGGATTTAGAGTTAAGAACTTGTAGTTTAAGGGTTTAGATTTAAGAACTTGGAGTTTAAGAATTTGAATGTACGAACTTGGGGTTTAAGGCTTTGGAGTCTAAGAACTTTAGATTTAAGAACTGGAGGCTTACAGATTTGAATTTAAGAAGTTGCAGTTTAGGGACTTGGAGTTAAGAATTTGAAATTTTAGGACGTGGAGTTTAAAGTCTAGATTTAAGAACTTGGAGTTTAACAATTTTAATTTAGGAACTTGAGGTGTAAGGGTTTGGAGTTTAAAAAATTTGAGGTCTAAGAAATTTGAATTTACGAACCTGGTATTTAAAGATTTGGATTTAAGAATTAGGGGTTTAAGAACCTGAATTTTAAGGATTTAGAGTTAAAAACTTGAAGTTTAATGGTTCAGATTTAAGAATTTGAAGTTTAAGCGTTTGGAGAAAATTTGGAGTCTAAGAACTTTAAATTTAAAAACTTGGGGTTTAAAGATTTGGGTTTAAGAACTTGGAATTTAAGGATTTGAATTTAAGAATTAGTAATTTTAGGACTTTGGGTTTAAGAGCTTTGAGTTTAAAAATTTGAGATTTAAGAACTTTGGATTTAGGAACCTGGGGTTTAAAGATCTGGATTTAAGAGCTTGGGGATTTGAGAACTTGGAGTTTAAGAGTTTGGATTTAAGAATTTCGTGTTAAGGATTGGGGGTTCAAGGGTTTGGAGTCTAAAAATTTGTGGATTAAGAACTTCTGGTTTAAAAACTTGAAGTTCAAGGATTTAGGTTTAAGAACATGGAGTTTAAGAATTTTGAATTAGAACTTGAGGTGAAAGGGTTTGGAGTTTAAAAATTTGGGGTTTAAGAACTTTGAATTTATGAACCTGGTGTTTAAAGATTTGGAATTAAGAACTTGGGGTTTAAAAACCTGGAGTTTAGGAATTTAGATTTAAGAACTTGAGGTTTAAGACTTTGAATGTAAATTAGGGTTTAAGCGTTTGAGTTTAAACATTTGGAGGCTAAGAATTTTAGGTTTGAGAACTGTGGATTTATAGATTTGATTTTAAGAACTTGAGGTTTAAGGATTTGGAATTAAGAATTTGTAATTTTAGGACTTGGGGTTTAAGAGCTATGAGTTTAAACATTTGGGATTTAAGAACTTTAGAATTAAGAACCTGGGGTTCAAAGATCTGGATTTAAGAGTTTGGGGATTTAGGAACTTGGAATTTAAGAGTTTAGATTTAAGAACCTCGTGTTTAAGAACTTGGAGTTCAAAAGTTTGGAGTCTAAAAATTTGTGGTTTAAGATCTTGGGGTTTCAAGATTTAGATTTAAGAGCTTGGTTTTAAGGATTTGGATTTAAGAACTTGGAATTTTATGTCTTGAAGTTTAAGGGTTTGGATTTTAAAAGGGATTTAAGAACTTTGGAGTTAAGAACCTGTGGTATGAAGACCTGTATTTAAGAGCTTGGAGTTTAAGGGTTTGGATTTAAAACGTTCAAGTTAATGGTTTGGATTTAAGACCTTCAGGTTTAAATAGACGGAATTTAACGAATTGAAAAACGTTGAGAAATTTTTGTAAATACAATCGAAAAAATTCAGAGTTAGTCTAAAAGAGTCGCAGGTTAGCCTGAAAATTAAACGTTTTTTTCACTTTTGTCCCAAATAAAATTCCACGTTTGATTGATGTTATTTTAAAGTCATACAATGATAATAAAATTATAAACAAATTTATTTTATGTATTGCTTACAGGTTAAAGCTGAAGTACCAAAATAAAGATAAATAACGTTACAATTCACTTATTTCTAACATCGTAATATTGTTTTTGGTAAGTTACATATTTTCGTCATATTTACGTCAGTTATACGTTATGTCTAGACCAATAAGTGACGTGTAAATGACGTGGACTTACTACCTGATGAAAGCAGTGTTCAGAAATATAACAAAAATGCTCAAAACATAACTGGGAACTAACTGCTTGTTTCATCAACGAAATTGGCATCTGAAGACCTGCTTCTAGACTCCTTCCCTGTGTTTAAGACGTACTGTTCTCCCAAATTAAAAAAGTATAATATTACGTTATTTTAGCTTCTCTTTATGGACGTCATTATGATGTCAACAGACGTATTGTCCATTAAATGACATTGGTAGACAACGGACACACGCCCAATATGCGAGCAAACTGAAGCAATTTTATAAATAAGAACCAAATCGTTCGGAATTTTAAGGCAAACTAATTCGTATAATCACAGTGTATATTCTACAGTGACATCAGTGGCCATAACGTTGTTATTAACTCAATTGGAGAATACCAGATAATTATTAGGCAATAAATAATTTAAAATTGAAAAAGCCCAATTACGGGTAATTAATTAGTTTACGGGCTAAGAAGTGTTTTACGGTGTTATGAGAAATGCGATAGACAAGGCCAGAAATTTAAAATTAATGGAGCTGCAACCTTCGGATATAGGATAGGTATCAAATAAACCACCGGCTGACAACGTCTACATATCACTAGACGCCGAAACTCGATTTTTTCAGTGTATAAATAAAACGTTTCACGGCGCTATGAACAGTCGAATTATTTTACCTGCTAATGATATCGGGTGAATCGGCACCATTCCGATGACACGTGTGTATTTCGTACACATTATCAAAAAAGTTTAGAAAACGCCGAATTATTTCGCCTGCGAACGTACCACAACTAAAATTATTGCGATATGTGATTTTTTTCAAACGAGCCTAGTGCAAGCGCCTCGCAACTGCTGCCGGTGTGAAATTCGGACTAATAACACTAAACTGATTGCTGCTTCACGGAATACTTACGCAAACCGAACACAATAAAGTAATAATACTAACAATAAAATTATTTACGAAATTATAGTAGTTAATAGAGAAGGGTATTACAAAATGCGGCTTAATCGAATTATAGAAAAAATCCAATATCCAATATAATAACAGCACCGATTGTGCGAGTCATATTAATGAACGTTGCCCCATTCCTGTCTTTAATTACAGCAGAACGAGTAATAGCGGTCATGATATAACGATGGAGGATTACAGCGTTTAAGTATTTAGTATTTGATTCTTTTTTTACTGTTGTAAGGAATACCAGCAGTACTAAAATAAATTTCGCCCAGTATAATAACGAGGTATAAACGAATGAGATAGTCACAGTTAGAGGGAAATCATAAATCTCTTTGGTAGAAGATTCTGATTTTTTTTTTCAAAGCTACAACGGCTTTCGATCAAATAATTACGGACGGGTGGAGCAGTACACCCAGCCGTCGGCTCTCGCAATTGCGTGGGCTCTTTGAAAGAAAAAACTTCTGAATATTTATTGACTTAGATAAAAATTTTATAAAAAACCTTTTAAAGAGGAAGGACTCCTGCTTTCCTTTTATATATCATTTTATACTATTGACAAAATAAATAGGAATTTACAAATTACAGAAAGCACCTGTTGTATAAGTTCGTAAATGATTTAAGATTGGTTGATTTGTAATTATGTGACCCCTCGTTTAAGTACCATCCCTAACGCTATAATACCAATTTTATTGACAAACTACATAAATAACGACTTTTTCGACACTGATCGAGCACAGGGAAGTGGGTAGTACGATGCATAAATTACACATCTATTACTTTCTGTTAGCAAACGTGTAATTAAATCATTTAGTAATAATTACCTGCAATTAAGTGTAATTTAAAATTATCCTCTTCGTGGGTGATAAACATTCTTTAGAGTGTTTTTATCGAATATGTTATCCAACGATAGGCGCCAATAGATTACGTTTGTCCAAGGAGATTGAAAATCGACGAAGCTGTGAAATGTGAGAGAATATTTGGAGTTGCAACTATGTTTTTTCTCCAGCCTCTGTTCCAACTAGAAACACTTACCAGTTGAATGCACCGAAATGGGGCCAGATACCCCTCGAGGGACTCCCTCGGCAGCCTCTTTTTGTTCCACATCTCCACATGGCACTGGGGAAACTCAATACTCGACTAAGCTCAGGAGCTTTCCCTGCCTAATTCCACAAATTGAGCTCCTAATTGTGCCGTCTAGGGTGTTAATGATGTAGCAGATCAGCGAAACTGTTTATTTGCAATGAAAGACTAGTACTAATGGCGGCGAACTAAAGTTCAGCGTCGACGTGAGGGCTAATGTGAGGGGGTGGAAATTGTTTGCTTTTCTCAACTAATTGGGGTTGTTTGAAACGTTTGCGCAACGTAATAACATAAACGCCTACGTAAGAAAGTATAGAAATGAGTGCGTTTCAAAATGCTGTATTCAAAATTTGGAATTTGAAATCGGAAGTTTCTCTGGCGATTATACAAATTTATTTATTGTCGTCCACCAGAATTTAATACAACTGAAGATATGTTTCAAGCTCCTTTCTTTCACATCCGGGTCCAAATTGTTATGCTTCCTATATAAGGCGTAAACGTACTCGTTACTCTGCTCTTATATAAATAACGTACACGCCACAAATTCCGGCAGAACGGAATGCTAAAAACAAACAATAAACGATTCAAATGAATAACTTTAATCCAAAAGTGGTATCCAAAAAAATTCAAGACCATCGAGTTGTAAGTACGCACAGAAAAACTAGCCTCTTTAATATTTAAGAACATACACATATTTTTAGTATTTCCGTCCACATTGTTTTCAAACTTTAATTCAGTTTAAATCAATAGTATATTGTGTACCTAGTAGGAAAAGCCTAACATTCCCGAACGACCGCGCAAGCCGAGACAAGCAACACGGAGTTCGGGAATGTGCTTTTACTACGAGGTACACATACTATTTTTTCTGAAATCGCAATCAATACTTAATAAATTCAGATAATAATTGGGTCCGGGAAAGTTACTTTCCCGGCCTAGGCCGGGAAAGTAACTTTCCTGGTCTGTTTTCTAATGGTTGCTTAGCAACGAACGTGATTGTTTAGCAAAGGACTAAAATACTAGATTAGGGTATTTTGGGGTCCGAAATTGCGCCGAGAAAGTAGACATTCTTGAGCGATTTCACAAAAAATTATTTTTCAGTAATTTAAAAAAAATAATTTACTACCGACTTATCCTTGTTTAGTGTTTCACAGAATGGCTCACACTTGTCATCCATATTGCTGCATAATCTGGTAGTTTTGGAGATAAACTTAAAAAATCTTAGTGTTCGAAAATGGCGGAGGCGAAGCTTTAAGCGGTAAAGGTGCATTTTTTCAGTTTCTTGTCTATAATTATTTAGCAATGGCATTACCGTTAAAGGTACTTTTATACTAATTTGTACTCTATTAAATTACGCGTAAAATGAGCTGGGACTCATCCCTCTATGATAAATACTAGCAGAGATATAGCCCCTTAAAATTGATCCAAAAATCGCCGCAAACACCTCAGAAATTGCACTTTCTCAGGTTTCTCTTTATAAATCCTTTTTTGCATCGGGCAACAATAGTACATATACACTGAATTAAGGCACACTATGTTATGAGAAATATGAGCTAGGATTGAAGATCCTACAATAAACAATTTCGGAGATACAGAGCGTACAATTTGCAAGACCCTAAATACGCCATTTTTCTCCATGTTCTTTTTTACAACTGGACTTCTAGCCTTGGTCGGGGAAAGTATTTGTAACTAACATTATTTAGATTTCTTTAATAAAGAAAATAAATATTCTCTCTTGCCTCTACAATAGAAATCGAGATATAACTTCATCTCTACGAGTAAAAGTAAAAAAGCAAATTATACCTGTTCGTTGGGGTCGACTTAAACCGGCTATATTCCCACTTCTGTTCGTCGTAACAAGATGATATAGCGCTTATTTTGTTAGATAAAGAGTCTTAAATAATTTTAGTTACAAGTACGTTTCATGTCCGAGGCATAGAAATCGAGTTATAAGAAAAAAAATGGACATTAACAAAAAAAGGCAAATTTTGATATCTTGTCCGCTCTGTATCTTTGAAACTGTTTATCGTGTGATAATTCCTACCTCATTTTGGTCAGTATTGTTGTGGTAGGGGAAATTAATGTATTTTTATGTATTTTAATTGTTTAACTTGTATTCGTTTGCTTGGCCCCACGTTGGGCGCCAATTTATTTGTAGTGATAGGGGAAATTATTACATTTTTATTTATTTTAATTGTTTAAAAGGTAGGGTGGTAAAAATTTAGTAATATTTATTGCATGTTAGTTTAAAGAATGGTTTTTGAATAGCATGTCTTTAGTATTTATTTTATTTAGGAAGTATAGTAATTTAAGTTAATTTTAGAATTTATTTACTGGTTTATTTTAATTGTGACATTTTTTGACTTGGTCCACCCGTACTACTGATGCAAAATACTAATACCTGCGCCTTACACACAGCGACCAGTCTATTTGAGTTGATAAACGACCGTGTGTACTGTGCGAAGCGAATAACTTACTTTCAGGTTTTCTGTAATTCCTGTTTTCCTTTTCAGGGTCTCTTTGGGGTCTTTTAGTGGAGGAAACTTACCTTTCGTATTCTTTAGCTTATGTAATTTTTATTAATAAATGAATATTATGTTCTCAGTAGGTTTTGTTTTATTTTCAAGTGATTATAATTTAAAGTTGGTATGACATATGAAGTGGAGGGACCTGTAATTATTGAACTAGAGCTGGTTATACGGCATACGTGTAGTTCTTCAGCAGGACTCACAGATGTCGCCCTCACTAAGCACGGATACTGTTCTGATTGTTAGAATGAGCAAAATTTTTCATTTTTATCAAATCAGACATAGATGAGATGGCTTTCAAATTAACATCATTTATTCATTTAACAACATTAATATCGACAAATTTGGTAAATAAATCCTTAAGCTAAGAGCCTGCGATAACTTATCTATGTAAAATCTATTAACAAATGATATCCTTAATTTAATGATTAAAAAGAAAATGTCCCTCTTAACTTATCTTATTAGTAATGAGTAGTCTATCTGATATTTTTGTGTTCTATGGTTTTAACGAACTTATGAACCTACGGCCTTCACTGAAGTTCAATGACCGTGGTCAAAATGGCTGTCTTGCCAGATATTCTGTGCTTTCCGACAATTAATCAAGACTATTTTATGTGCCTAAGTCCTCAACTATATACTATGTAAGTACCTGATTTTTCATTCTTCTATTTGTTTATTTCTGGTGTAGCCAGGGTATTATCTCGTTCAACTTCGATCAAATTATTAATTATTGTAGCTGGTGAGTAATAATTTTCCTCTGGTTTTTCTCGTCTTTATCACAATTTTTATCTTTGTTTTCAGGAACGACTTCAATTACGTGACGCCTCTCATGAGGTGGTTTTTCAACAACTCTCTTTTTTGTTCCCGTCTCCATGGTGATCCTGAATTCTTTTTCTTATGAGGATACTAGATGCCAAACTATCATTTTGGGTTTGTAATTTTTGAAATAATTTTCTTATATGTAATCATGTTGTGGAAATTATATATTTTTGAACTCTAGGTCTCATGACCGATCTATACATATCCAATATGTCATATTTCGTTAAAACACAAATTCACTTGCCGTTCTTGGCTACGATGAAGCACTACATTTTTAAATTTCACTTCGCTATACCTTTCTACAGTTTTAATTTACAATGTGTCTATCCTTGTGGTATAGGCGATCAGTTTTACATACATTTACATCTACATCTTCTACGTTAGACTTTTCGCTAGATAAAATTACAACTTTGCTCATTCTTTATTAATTACCTACTGCTTATTTGACACTAGTGAATTATTGACTTGTTTAATATTACCTTTCTGCTGGTTAATGTTATTTTATTTATCAATTTTGTGGTTTCGATTTACTGTTTTAGGCGGTACGAACCACATCTGGTGAACCGTCTCACTGCTATCCCGTAACAGGTACAAGTGGCGCCTCCGCCAATAAATAGAAACTGCGAGGCATTTCTATAAAATCAGATTTTTTAAATTTATTTTTAAAAGTACCAATTTATGCCTGACCTGTTGGTGCTATTTAAAGTCTTCGGCAGAAAGTAAGGACTTAGGCCACTAAAAGAAAGAGCCAAAAAATTTTTCAAATATTTTCTTCAATATTTCATTTTGGGGGTTTGTTTCGCTCCCCCTGTACTTACCTGCAAAACAACAATTACCTCTCGGTCCCACAATAAAACAAATATGCAAGTGTCAGGTTGTTGCAGCGGTGATTGTCGCCGCGAACGTACGACTCGAAAATGTCAAGGACTGCTCGATCCGACAGTCTCAGCTCCGGCTCGCAGCTTAGCTCCGGTTTGCCCCGCTATAGTATATCGAGAGTGAAAGTCGACTTGTATGTGTATGCCAACAGAGTAGCAAAAGTAACGTGCATACATCATCTCGGGAGCACAGGGGGTGCATGTCTTGGCGTCAAATTAAGATTAATATATCACCGGTGGAAAGGTAACAGGGTTATTGTTCGCTCTGTGGATTAGAAGGGATTGTTTGCCTACTAGTGTGTGAACGAAATCTCTGCGAAGAAATTATATTAGATGCCTTTTTTAGCAGGGGATTCACACAGTCATATTTCGTGCAATCATCGCAAAACGCGTTGTTCCTGCAGGCGAAATAGGTGTCGATTTAAGGAAAAGGGGCAGGACAGCACTGTCTATTTTTCCTGCAGAAACATCATAATTGATGTTTTTACAAGATAGGCCCTGGGAGATCTCTTACTGATTAAAAGCATTGGGTTAGTCCCATTGGCATCCTTTCTGCTGGTCGCATCGCATTTACGTACCAACAAATACTCCAACAAACAATTTCATTCAGTAACGCAGAGCTGGTACAAAAAACTGTTAAATGCGACTTACAAAAAACGACCTAGCTATTGTTTAGGTCGAGAGAGCGAAGGAAGTTGAAGGCTTACCTTTAATGCTATTTAAGATACACAATGATGGATTGATGGATGTGAATTCCAGCCCTGAAAATTAATCCGTGAAATCGTAACGTGAACTTTGGTAAATTGGGAATGATTGGAGGCCTGCCACCAAAACAAAGAGCCAAGGCGGTCGCGTGTTTTAAACTTTAACATCGAATTCAGGTGCTTTGTGTTTTTAACAAATTCCCAATTTCTAACCGTCTTTATTTCTCGTTAACGACTTGCAGCAACCCACTTTTTTCCCGTTAAGGCCAACTTTGTAACAGCAGCCTTTGTAGATGACTGAAACAGAAATGTAAAAATTTAATAACAATGGTATTTATTTACAACGATTTACAAGGATACAAAACATATTTAAATTAAAACAAAACCTATTGAGAACATAATATTCGTTTATTAATAAAAATTACGTAAGCTAAAGAATACGAAAGGTAAGTTTCCTCCACTAAAAGACCCCAAAGAGACCCTGAAGAGGAAAACAGGAATTACAGAAAACCTGAAAGTAAGTTATTCGCTTCGCACAGTACACACGGTCGTTTATCAACGCAAATAGACTGGTCGCTGTGTGTAAGGCGCAGGTATTAGTATTTTGCATCAGTAGTACGGGTGGACCAAGTCAAAAAATGTCACAATTAAAATAAACCAGTAAATAAATTCTAAAATTAACCTAAATTACTATACTTCCTAAATAAAATAAATACTAAAGACATGCTATTCAAAAACCATTCTTTAAACTAACATGCAATAAATATTACTAAATTTTTTACCACCCTACCTTTTAAACAATTAAAATAAATAAAAATTTTATAATTTCCCCTATCACTACAAATAAATTGGCGCCCAACGTGGGGCCAAGCAAACGAATACAAGTTAAACAATTAAAATAAATAAAAATATATTAATTTCCCCTACCACAACAATACTGACCAAAATGAGGTAGGAATTAAAATCACACGATAAACAGTTTCAAAGATACAGAGCGGACAAGATATCAAAATTTTGCCTTTTTTTGTTAATGTCCATTTTTTTCTTATAACTCGATTTCTATGCCTCGGACATGAAACGTACTTGTAACTAAAATTATTTAAGACTCTTTATCTAACAAAATAAGCGCTATATCATCTTGTTACGACGAACAGAAGTGGGAATATAGCCGGTTTAAGTCGACCCCAACGAACAGGTATAATTTGCTTTTTTACTTTTACTCGTAGAGATGAAGTTATATATCGACTTCTATAGTAGAGGCAAGAGAGAATATTTATTTTCTTTATTAAAGAAATCTAAATAATGTTAGTTACAGATACTTTCCCCGACCAAGGCATAGAAGTCTAGTTGTAAAAAAGAACATGGAGAAAAATGGCGTATTCAGGGTCTTGCAAATTGTACGCTCTGAATCTCCGAAATTGTTTATTGTAGGATCTTCAATCCTAGCTCATATTTCTCTTAACATAGTGTGCCTTAATTCAGTGTATATGTACTATTGCTGCCCGATGCAAAAAAGGATTTATAAAGAGAAACCTGAGAAAGCGCAATTTCTGAGGTGTTTGCGGCGATTTTTGGATCAATTTTAAGGGGCTATATCTCTGCTAGTATTTATCATAGAGGGATGAGTCCCAGCTCATTTTACGCGTAATTTAATAGAGTACAAATTAGTATAAAAGTACCTTTAACGGTAATGCCATTGCTAAATAATTATAGACAAGAAACTGAAAAAATGCACCTTTACCGCTTAAAGCTTCGCCTCCGCCATTTTCGAACACTAAGATTTTTTAAGTTTATCTCCAAAACTACCAGATTATGCAGCAATATGGATGACAAGTGTGAGCCATTCTGTGAAACACTAAACAAGGATAAGTCTGTAGTGAATTATTTTTTTTAAATTACTGAAAAATATTTTTTTCTGAAATCGCTCAAGAATGTCTACTTTCTCGGCGCAATTTCGGACCTCAAAACACCCTATTCTAGTATTTTAGTCCGTTGCTAAACAATCACGTTCGTTGCTAAGCAACCAATAGAAAACAGTCCAGGAAAGTTACTATCCCGGCCTAGGATCCAATTATTATCTGAATTTATTAAGTATTGATTGCGATTTCAGAAACAATCGTATGTGTACCTCGTAGTAAAAGCACATTCCCGAACTCCGTGTTGCTTGTCTCGGCTTGCGCGGTCGTTCGGGAATGTTAGGCTTTTCCTACTAGGTACACAATATACTATTGATTTAAACTGAAATAAAGTTTGAAAACAATGTGAACGGAAATACTAAAAATATGTATATGTTCTTAAATATTAAAGAGGCTGGTTTTTCGGTGCGTACTTACTACTCGATGGTCTTGAATTTTTTTAGATACCACTTTGGATTAAAATTATTCATTTGCCTCGTTTATTGATTGTTTTTCGCATTCCGTTCTGCTGGAATTTGTGGCGTGCACGTTATTTATATAAGAGCAGAGTAACGAGTACGTTTACGCCTTATATAGGAAGCATAACAATTTGGACCCGGATGTGAAACAAAGGAGCTTGAAACATATCTTCAGTTGTATTAAATTCTGGTGGACGACAATAAATTAATTTGTGTAATCGCCAGAGAAACTTCCGATTTCAAATTCCAAATTTTGAATACAGCATTTTGAAACGCACTCATTTCTATACTTTCTTACGTAGGCGTTTATGTTATTACGTTGCGCAAACGCTTCAAACAACCTCAATTAGTTGAGAAAAGCAAACAATTTCCACCCCCTCACATTAGCCCTCACGTCGACGCTGAACTTTAGTTCGCCGCCATTAGTACTAGTCTTTCATTGCAAATAAACAGTTTCGCTGATCTGCTACATCATTAACACCCTAGACGCCACAATTAGGAGCTCAATTTGTGGAATTAGGCAGGGAAAGCTCCTGAGCTTAGTCGAGTATTGAGTTTCCCCAGTGCCATGTGGAGATGTGGAACAAAAAGAGGCTGCCGAGGGAGTCCCTCGAGGGGTATCTGGCCCCATTTCGGTGCATTCAACTGGTAAGTGTTGCTAGTTGGAACGAAGGCGGGAGGAAAAACAAAGTTGCAAGGATGGAATTTCGAATGTAACGAATCGATCTTTCATTAATAATAATAATAATAATAATAATAATATTTATTTACAAACATACAAACATATTTGAATACAGTGATAAATCAACAAAAGAGAAAATCCTTTTAGGCCCAATCAAAAAAGATGCTCCCAAAAAATTACATCCTGTAAAGTTTTTTAGAAGAAACAATCGCAAAGTACAAAAACTGTCACACTTGCGTTCTCAAAAACCGGCATCTTATCTTTTTACCCCGCTTCATACTTAGTTCGAAATGATCGCGTGAAAGCCGTAGAAAACGAAAAGTTCCAAACATTCAGTTAAAGTTAAATTATCTGCATCGGAACTTTAATCTCGTATAGTACTTTACACTGTATAGGCATCGAAGTTCGTAAAAGTTCTGCAGCATCAATCTCACTACGTCTTCCTTAGCTTATTGATCGGAAACTTCGTGCAAATCTACAAGCTTAAATTGTGTTACTAAAATATCCGAGAGAGTGAAGGACCTGTCAGCGGGAAAAGTTGGGCGTAAAAGTTAATCTTGGGACGTTGGACGTTACAACTGGGACACCAAAATGATCAATGCTCGAGTTTCGATCACATTTCAAATATTAAAAAGGAATAGATGTGCTTTTACTCCTTAGAGGGTGAAAGCGACCCCTAAATTTCGTTAATTCGTAGTTTGTCTTCCCTGCTATTCCGGAATTTGAACTTGTTTTCAAAGCACTCTAATATTATTTAAAAATGAATTTTTCTTCTGTTTTTTAAGTTCCTGATCTTGATTTGAAAATAAAGATGACCTGTGGTTTATCATCAAAAAGAAAAAACCTAAATGGACCCCAATTCTTCTCTATTGTCTATTATCTATGTATATGCACGGTTGCGCAATGATCATGGATATCTGCATTAAGACGTATTAATTAACTGAAATGTTAAAGCTGTGCACTTAGATTCCTTAATTATTATCCGATATTGCCAATTAGTTTCTGCATAATTACGCCGGTGCAATAATTTATTATTCATATGTAATGTCGCAACGCAAATTATAAGGTTCTGTTGTGTTAAAAAGGCACGCAGTGAGACAGTGACACACAAAACTGTGAAAAATGCAGTAAGTTAATGAATTTCTGAGATAATTTATTATTTCTACAATTATTTTGTTTTGTGCAACTGCCAGTTGCATAAATTAGTCAACTTTCAAATTCTTTCATAACGTTTAACAAATCACTTAATGTTTTGCTTTAATTCGTATAAATTTTGTTACAGGATTTTTTTGTAAATAAACAAAATTATATAACCGAATATTACGTTGCGTTTATTGTTGATAATTCAGTTATTAAAAATGTAACGAGGTGCGCACCGCCGATGAATCTAGTTGCGACATCCTCGCGACTCAACGCCTAGATATGGTAATTCTGTTACAATTTATAGACAGAACACAGGTGAAATAATGTATACGTATTTAAGCAATAGGTAATAGACGGGGATACAGTACAACTTCCGCTGCGAAAATTATGAAACACGGTTGAGTAAAGGGATAACATAAGGAGCCGCAGTGCTAATTGTAAAACTTGTAAAAATCGTCAAAAAAATCCTCCAGAGAAAACTAGTGTTTCAAACTCATATTTGGAGGCCATTTTTCGGAAAAACAGTACTTTTCTATAAAGAAACCGGTGGTGGGGGTATAAAATTTATTACAAACATTAGGAATGTCTTTTTTTCGCTGCAATTAATGATACTATAGGCAATTATTAAATTATCAAATAAATTTAGCCAATCCAATCACTTCAGCGGGCGTTATTCGCGTAAAATAAACAAAACAACGCGGCCTATCAAAGAGAAATATGGCGCGACATATTCACACATTCCAATTGCTCTGATAACATCCCTTGTAAATAAATACGAGAAAGTGGACAAATATTTTGAATACATTCGGAACATGAGACAAGACCGACTATCGTCACACACAGGGTGAGTCACTAATTTGAAATTACTTCCCCCAGATCGACGTGTCACAACATAAACCAATTTGATCGTCCGCGTCGGTACGTTTAATAGAAGCCAGTTTGAACACATGCCGACACTGTTATCACTTTATCTTCATCACAGTTAGGGTAGGTTAGTGTTTACTCATTCGTCTCCAAATTGTTGCTATTCCTTCATTTTTTTTTGGCATATTAAATTTTATAAATCTACATACATTTACGTTGCTCCCTTAAAATTAATAACGTAGTTGGAACTCGTCCTGTTTGTATAGTTCAGCCGTTTATCCGACGAATAAACACTCCTATCGCCTATCGGATTATAAAGTCACAGCTGCAGCGACTATTCTCTTCTACCCATGCACACAAATTGTATAATTGTATTTGTTTTATTGTCTCATTACACTAGTGTTATAAACCCTTATATAGCAACAAGATTAATTAGCTACATAAAGACAATTAAGTTCGTTATATGTTATACTATATAAATTTTCATTATGAACTCATTAATCATTATCTAGGAATAAGTTTCTTTTGCTACATAAACACTGCTATGATTTTTCCATGGAGCAATTTAAGCCATTATATAGCAATAAGTTCCTTTAGTTCATTATATAACAATAAGTTTTTTAAGTGTATAAACAGCGCCACGCTTTTACCTATAGAACAATTCAGTTCGTTAGATAATCCTTACATAGCAGTACATTTCTTTAACTCTATAAATTCTCTTTATGAACTTATTATATAGCAACAAGTTCCTTTACCTGTATAAAGACTGCCACGATTTTTCCACATACAGTTCATTAGTCTTTATATAGTTACAAGTGATTTTAGCTGCGTAAATTTAGCTTGCTATAAAACTTTTATATAGCAACAATAATAATTAGCTGTATCAAGATTGCCACGACTTTTCCCTGAGAATAATTATTAAGTTCACTAAGTAGTCGTTATATAGTAACAAGTCTCTTTAGTCCACAATACCATTGTAAACAATGACAATACAGTTCGTTAGTCGTTATAAAACACTGAATATTTTCAGCTGAATAAATTTAGCTAGTTATGAAACTTTTATATAGCAATAAGATTGATTAACTGTATAAAGACCATACTAGGTAGTATACAGTTCATTTTTCATTATAAAGCAACGAGGGTCCTTAGCTGTATTAGCACGCTATAAACTTATTATATAGCAACAAGTTCCTTTACCTGTATAAAGATTGCCACGGTGTTTCCACATACAGTTCTTTAGTCGTTATAAATCATCGAGTGTTTTCAGCTGTATCAATTCAGCTTGTTATAAAACATTTATATAGCAACAAGCATAATCAACTGTATAAAAAGTGCCCCTGACTTTCCTACATAAGTTCATTATATAGCCAAAGGTGCATTTAGCTGCGTAAATTTAGCTTGTTATAAAACTTTTATATAGCAAAAATAATAATTAACTTCATAAAGATTGTCACAACTTTTCCCCTAGAATAATTAAGTTCACTAAATAGTCGTTATATAGCAACAAGTCACTTTAGTTTTTCCACAATACAGTTCGTTAGTCGTTTTGAAGCACCGAGTGTTTCCAGCTGTATAAATTTAGCTAGTTATGAAACTTTTATATAGCAACAAGATTGATTAACTGTATAAAGACTATCCCAGACTTACCTATAGCACAAATATCTTTACTAAAAGTAGTATACAGTTCATTATTCGTTATAAAGCAGCGTGTGTCATTAGCTGTATAAGCACGCTATAAACTTATTATATAGCAACAAGTTCCTTTACCTGTATAAAGACTGACACGGTTTTTCCACATACAGTTCTTTAGTCGTTATAAAGCAACGAGTGTTTCTAGCTGTATCAGTTCAGCTTGTTATGTGACATTTATATAGCAACAAGTATAATCAACTGTATAAAAGGTACCCCAGACTTTCCTGTATAAGTTCATTAGTCGTTATATAGCTAAGTGCTTTTAGTTGCGTAAATTTAGCTTGTTATAAAACTTTTATATAGCAACAATAATAATTAACTGTATAAAGATTGCCACGACTTTTCTCATAGAATAATTGAGTTCACTAAGTAGTCGTTATATAGCAACAACTCTCTTTAGATTTTCCACAATACAGTTCGTTAGGCGTTATAAGGCACCGAGTATTTTCAGCTGTATAAATTGAGCTAGTTATGACGCTTTTATGTAACAACAAGATTGATTAACTGTATAAAGACTGTACTAGGTAGTATACAGTTCATTATTAATTATAAAGCAACGAGGGTCCTTAGCTGTATAAGCACGTTATAAACTTACTATATAGCAACAAGTTCCATTACCTGTATATAGGTTGCCTCAGTTTTTTTACATACAGATCGTTAGTCGTTATAAGACAACGAGTGTTTGAAGCTATATAAATTTAGCTTGTTATGAGACATTTATATAGCATCAAGTATAATCAACTGTATAAAGAGGACCCCAGACTTTTCTATACAAGTTCATTAGTCGTTATATAGCTTAAAGTGCTTTTAGCTGTAAATTTAGCTAGCTATACAACTTTTATATAGCAATATTAATAATTAGCTGTATAAAGATTGTCGAGACTTTTGCCCATAGAATAATAAGTTCGTTAAGTAGTCGTTATATAGCAACAAGTCTCTTTAGTTTTCCACAATACAGTTCGTTAGTCGTTATAAAGCACCGAGTGTTTTCAGCTGTATAAATATAGCTAGTTATGACGCTTTTATATAGCAACAAGATTGAATAAGTGTATAAAGATTATCCCAGACTTACCTATAGCACAAATACGTTCACTAAATATTATACAGTTCTTTATTCGTTATAAAGCAAGGAGAGTCCTTAGCTGTATAAGCACGTTACAAACTTATTATATAGCAGCAAGATTATTTACCTGTATACAGACTGCCACGGTTTTTTCACATACAGTTCGTCAGTCGTTATAAAGCAACGAGTATTTCCACCTCTATCAATTCAGCTTGTTATGAAACATTTATATAGCAACAAGTAAGTCAACTGTATAAAAAGCGCCCCAGACTTTCCTATATAAGTTCATTATTCGTTATATAGCTAAAAGTGCTTTTAGCTGCTTAAATTTAGCTTGTTATAAAACTTTTATATAACAACAATAACAGTTAGTTATATAAAGATAACTTCGTCTTTTCCCCTGGAATAATTAGATTCGCTAAGTAGTCGTTATATAGCAACAACTCTCTTTAGTTTTTCCGCAATACATTTTGTTAGTCGTTATAAAGCACTGAGTATTTTTAGCTGTATAAATTTAGCTAGTTATGACGCTTTTATATAGCAACAAGATTGATTAACTGTATAAAGAATTTAATATCCCATACTTACCCGTGGCATATATACGTTTACTAGGTAGTACACAGTTCATTATTCGTTATAAAGCAACAAGTGTCATGGGCTGTATAAGCACGTTGTAGACTTATTATATAGCAACAAGTTCCTTTACCTGTATAAAGATTGCCACGGTGTTAGTCGTTAGTCGTTATAAATCATCGAGTGTTTTCAGCTGTACCAATTCAGCTTGTTATGAAACATTTATATAGCAACATATATTATTAACTGTATAAAGAGCACCCCAGACTGTCCTATATAAGTTCATTAGTC
Source organism: Rhagium mordax (assembly GCA_963680705.1). Taxonomy (NCBI): domain Eukaryota; kingdom Metazoa; phylum Arthropoda; class Insecta; order Coleoptera; family Cerambycidae; genus Rhagium; species Rhagium mordax. The sequence continues at coordinate 77,538,714 of OY796659.1, read as the reverse complement.
GTTATATAGCTAAAAGTGCGTTCAGCTGCGTAAATTTAGCTTGTTATAAATCTTTTATATAGCAACAATAATAATTAGCTGTATAAAGACGACTTTTCCCATAGAATGATTAAGTTCACTAAGTAGTAGTTATATAGCAAAGTCTCTTTAGTTTTTCCACAATACAGTTCGTTGGCGTTATAAAGCATGTATAAATTTAGCTAGTTATGAAACTTTTATATAGCAACAAGATTGATTCACTGTATAAAGAAAGAGCTTTCCACATACAGTTTATTAGTTGTTATAAAGCAATGAGTTCATTAGCTTTATAAGCACGTTATAAACTTATTATATAGCAACAAGTTCCTTTAATTGTATAAAAACTTCGACGGTTTTTCCACGTACAATTTGATAGTCGTTATATATATTTATATAGCAACAAGTACTGTATAAAGACTATTCCAGACTTTCCTATAAAACAATTAAGTTCATTAGTCATTATATAGCTAAAACTGCTTTTTGCTGTATAAATTTAGCTAGTTTTATAGCAATACGCGCATTTAACTTATAAATTCAGTTCGTCATGAACTCAATATATAGCAACAAGTTTCCTTGACTATATAAAGACTGCCACGGTTTTCCACTTACAGCTCGCGAGTTGTTATAAAGCCACGAGCGTTGTCAGCTGTATAAATTCAGCTCGTTATATAGCAGTAGGTATAATCAACTGTATAAAGACTATATCAGACTTTCCTATAGAACTATTAAATCCATTAGGTAGTCGTATTATAGGGAAAAATGCTTTTAGCTGTGTAAATTTAGTTCGTTATAAAACTTTTATATAGCAAAAATATTAATAGGCTGTATAAAAATTCGTTAAGAAGTCGTTATATAGCAACAAGTTTCTTTAGTTAAGTAATGGTTTTTCTACAATACGGTTCTTTGGTCCTTATAAAGTAAGAAATGTATTTAGCTGTATAAATTCAGCTGGTGTAGGCACTTTTATATAGCAACAAGATTACTTAGCTGAATAAAGACTGCTACGGATTTTCTTATAGAACAATTCAGTTCATTAAGTAGTCATTATATAGCAACAAGTGTCTTTAACTGTATAAATTCAGCTAGTTTTACAATTTTTATATAGCAACATGAACGAATAAAGATTGCCACGGATAAATTACGTTTGTTAAATGCCTCTTTCAATAATGATCATCGAGCAGCAGTTTCATACCGATTAAAATTTTTATTTGACTAAAGGGCCACTTGTACTGCAGAGCTATGACTGGTATTCTAGCGGTATTTGAGAATGTTTGTTGCTTATTCTACCAAGTGATTTATGAATTAAGTTTAGTATTTCACATTCAGGTTATCCAAATATTGACGAAAGACGGAATAATTGGGCGTTAAAAGAATTTACGTTTTATGCGGTTAATATTTCATTCATTTAGTGTTACTCAACGTACGTACACAAATAAACTGGGATTTGAAACTGCAAATAATTAGCAGGAAAAAAAAGCTAATGTTGCCACAATGCTTTTATCAATGACTGCCCACTGAAATTTGTTCGAAATATTAGTTAATACAAAAAAAATAAGTGTACGCACCAGCATTGCCATTGAATCGCCCAAGCAAGGGACATTTACGCTTTTTACTTAAAATTTCCCTTTGGTCAAAACTGTATTTGCTACAAACAAACCACTTCCTCCTCGATTAAAACGAAACGCTTTATTTCATGCCTATTTGGGCAATCCGGCTGGATGGTTATCGACTGCATAAATAAAACCGGCCACGTTATTATGGACAGAGGGAGTAGGCGTGTGTATAGATTTAAATCCAAATTTACATATAGTACACAAAATTCGGCCTAATTATGTTATTTTCCTGCCTGATTTATTTCGATAGTAATCGAGGCGAAACCCAACTGAATAAAAGCTAATTGCAAAATAAATCACGTGATTATCGAAGCAATGTGGGAATTGTGGAATTATTGGTTTATTGCACATACATTAAGGCTTTTCCAAAATTAATCACTAGGTGATTTTTGCTCGCAGCTCCTCTTGTCCAATCACCTTGTCAGATTTCTGTTCAGCTCGCCGATTCTCACAATGCAAATCAACAAATATTAATTTGGCTCGATTGCAGCCGAGATAATCGCAAACAAAACAAATTAATTTATTAATGACGTGCGAGGTCGATACCTAATAAGTCGTTACGTAAATAGAGAAGGAAGTGGGAGTTGCGATACCGTTCAAGTTGAGCGGTCTGACGTTGGAGACGAGCTGATAAGAAGAGATTTTTTAGCCCACATAGTTGGAGTATCGGATGTTGGGCGGAATTCATGCGATTTTTGACCGACGACGCCAAATTTATCCTGGTTATACGAGTAACTCTTTGTTACTGATTGCCAATCTTGTGAGGTGTGGGTTTGACACAGGAGCAAAAACGAATCGAGTACTCCTAGGATAAGGATATGTGGGTGATGTTTTCGTAGGAGGTTTAATAGTCCTTTAGTCCAAATCTTACACACCGGTTAATAACGGCCACTTATAATGTAGAAATATACAACCGGGACTAACAACGTACGGTTTATATATAAAGGGGTCCACAAGGTCATGTTCGTATATAAAATTTATTTTATGTATATTTAGCAGCAGGAAATAATACACACAGCAGGAGCATCGCCCTGAAGCTTGCGTTGCATACAACCCGCACTCTCTACCCATCTGCACTAAATCACACAGGTTGTTGAACACGCCCTTTAGCCTCTTATCCGAACCGCACTAGATATATGCCATAATATACGATTTTATATATCATCCTTATGGCCCTTGTCTAGAAAAACAGTAGATTCTTTAACAAGTTCAAGGATACATTTTTATCACGTGCATTTTCCTTTGTGTTTGGAACGAGTAAGGGATGAAACTCCATCCAGACCGGAAGACAATCAGCACAATGCTCGTTATAGGAATTGCAACCGAAATGTCACCAGCAAATGATTTTAGCTTGGCTGTCGGATCGAAAAGAAACTCCGAAACTTTTATTTCATTGCGAGTTTAGTAATGGACGAAGTGAAATTGAAAGTTGGCGGTGAACTAGTTTATTTTAGTTTGAATCAACTTATATATTGTGACACTGCCGTAGCGAAGGCAACTGCCACGTTATTTGTTGGTGTATACAGAACCCTGAAATACGCAGAGACAACTGTCCCTAATCGCAGAATTATATATTTGTATGCAAACGCAACGACACATAATAAAAGTGTACAGTTACTGAGGCCATAAATACATTACGGAATGCCGACGAATTATCACCAAAGGACGTTAGAACAGACCAATTTTTAGCCATTAAACTAACATGGGAACAGTTTAAATACGTAAAACGAATAAAGCAAACATTGACCTTGCCAAAGCCGTGCCGTTTTTCTATCCAAAGCAGTTTGCGGCTATATCTTTTTAAACGCCTAAAAATACGCGCCTCGCAAGCCTTTAATCTCGTGATACAGAATCCGAACCGTATGCACGACCTAAGCACTCCGAATGGGATCCCATACCTAGCATATTTAATTAAAACTTGCTCTCAGTTATTTGAATTAAACATGTTTCCACGTCGTTTGGCGAAGTTTTAGAAATCGATCCGACTGTATCTGAACCGCACAGCATGTAATCGGAATAAGAGTGGAGTCGGCCTTCAAAAGTTGTTGTAAAGGTAGCGGAGGTGAGTGCCACTACCCGCAGATAAATATCAACTGCAAAATATGCGTGTAACTGTGCACGACGACGTTATGTTACGTTATTAACAATGGTAACAGCGTTGGCAATCACGTATATGAGCCCGCTTTTATGAAGCGATTAGAAAAATCCGTTATGGGATATGGCCTTAAAGGTTCGAATCTCTTGATAATGTGGACGGTAATTGTCGGGTTATAGGCCAGGCCTCGGGTATTTATTTAATTCGAACGCTGGAAACGAATGCGATTTTTAATTTCTTAGTCGTTAGTACGGATTGCTCAACTGGTACAAGTTCCAACGTTATTATCGGTCCCTCGGAACTGATAGACTATATACCGGGTAGAATATGCTTGAATTCGTGATTCTACAATGAACAGTTTTGGCGATACAAGCAGCAAGCTTGGGTTTGCAAGATCTCAAAATAAAACTTTTTTTTCTTCATCTTCACTTTTCTATTATATCTCAAATTCTATGCCTGGGATGGGAGATTGGCTGATAGCTGGCAACAACTAAGACTCTAACAAATCGAATGAGCACTATCCCGTCTTTCTACGACAAATATTAGTAGAGATACAACCTTTTGACTTTTGATCCAAGAATCGACACAAACATCCCAAAAAACGAATTTTCTCATATCTCCCCCTATAATTTTTTGTCGCGTCAAGCGACAATAGTGCACATAGGATGATTTAAAGTAGACTCTATAGGGAGTAGAATAAGCTTGAATTAGTGATTCTACAGCAAAAAGTTTCGGCGATACAGAGCGCCAAAGTTAGATTTGCAAGATTTCAAAATACGACCTTTTTTTTCTTCATGTTCCCTTTTGTATTGCAATTCAATTTCAATGCTTGGGATTGGAGATTGGCTTATAGCTGGCAACAATTAAAACTCTAACAAATCGAATGAGCACTATCCAGTCTTTCTACGACAAATATTAGTAGAGATACAACCATTTGACTTTTGATCCAAGAATCGACACAAACATCCCAAAAAACGAATTTTCTCATATCTCCCCCTATAATTTTTTGTCGCGTCAAGCGACAATAGTGCACATAGGATGATTTAAAGTAGACTCTATAGGGAGTAGAATAAGCTTGAATTAGTGATTCTACAGCAAAAAGTTTCGGCGATACAGAGCGCCAAAGTTAGATTTGCAAGATTTCAAAATACGACCTTTTTTTTCTTCATGTTCCCTTTTGTATTGCAATTCAATTTCAATGCTTGGGATTGGAGATTGGCTTATAGCTGGCAACAACTAAAACTCTAATAAATCGAATGAGCACTATCCCGTCTTTCTACGACAAATATTAGTAGAGTTACAACCCTTTGACTTTTGATCCAAGAATCGACACAAACACCTCAAGAAACGTACTTTCTCTCATCTCTTTCTATAATATCTTTTTGTGGCGTTCTTTGGGCGACAATAATTCATGTAGGATCTTTAGGGTTAGTCATGATTGTTAGCGCCACAAAATGGCGACCAAACGCATGACCCGGATTAAGGATCTTCTTTTTTAAGACGTTTCGAAACGGGCTTTACAAATCGTACGCGGATCTAACCGACGTCTTCGCCAAACCAAGTCCAATTCCAACATTTTCCATTTATTAGATCGATCACTCGCTTCGATTACTAAAAACAAAAGCTGTCGCAAACTGGTTCGCGCAAAAAAAACTGCCGCTCATTACGAAGCAGTTGTTTCCAACTTACGGGAGCAAAACCCGTTAATGCGGGGCCGTGGAAAAATGCAGGCGTGCACAAAAACCGAGCTGGTGTCCTTGTGACTACGCCCGTTCCACAGCTCGGCCCGATCTGTGTTGAACCTTCCCGTCACATTCGCCTCTCTTCCACCCATGGCTGCAAGGGATTCTGCACCAACGAGTCGGCGAGGAAAGGTCAAGGTTGGTGCGAAAAAGTGCATTTAGCTGTGACACAAGTGTTCGCGTTTCGACGGCGACAAAGGTGGCCAGGAGATGCAATTAAGTTATTTGTCTGGGTGGGGCCGTTTCGACCTTCGAGCAAAATTGGCACCAAAAAGTGTGAGCAAGTGTTGGAACTGATGAAAGAGTTAGTAGCGTCGAATAATGACAAAAATAGAAATTGCCGCTACATCTTCCCCATCAATTTTGAATCGAACCGGTCGACGCGCCGCCTCGGATTACCATGATTGGTTGAATAGGATCACACTTTGGGAGCACACGTGCCTTGTTCCGTTTTTTTGTGAACCGACCGAATACCTAAAGCTCATTGCTATTTTATTATTAAATTTATTCCACTTCAACCTTTGGTATTAGTTAGACGGAAATTGTTAGGGGAGATTGGTGCAATATTTGTGTAATTTACTGAATTCTAGCAGAAACATGTAGATGGTCAGACGTGTATAGAAAACAAAACTATCATCAATCAATTTGCATATCCATAATATTAATAAACATTATTATTATTATTATAACCGCGGCCGAATCTGAAAGTCAAATTTCATCGATCTTCGCGTCCCCTGACCACTGGAGCGTGCGACGTCCGGTCGCAGAGCCTTTCCAACATCATTTTGCATTGTGCATGGATATTAAATTGTCAAGTGGAATTTTACCAACGCCTCCGATCAAGTTGCATATATTTATCGCTGGCCGTGCCTACCCTGGTAGATTTAAGATATTGATGGCATTACAAATACCAACCGAGGTATCTCTTTATGATCTCGCTGAAGCCACTAAAACCAAATATGGCGCTTGCTTGCTTAATCAAGCCAACTGCTAGAAATGTAATAAAATTCGAACTTTATTGCTCGCAAAATGAATAGAGAATTTGTCTTAGGGAAAACGTTCGTTATACGACACAACATTAGGCAATACGCAAAATAAAATCATTGAATGCAGTAAGCTAGCAGAGCTGTTTTTCTATAAAAAAAAATTGGCGCAGTTGTAGGCGTTCCTTTAAATTTGTCCCTCGCAGTACATCTCTGGTGCCGCTGGGCGCGGGTAACGTCACTGCCTGAATATTAATAATCCGGAAACGAAAACAGATTACTCCCTTTAAATTTGTCCCTCGCAGTACATCTCTGGTGCCGCTGGGCGCGGGTAACGTCACTGCCTGAATATTAATAATCCGGAAACGAAAACAGATTACTCATTGAGCACATTAAAATAAATAACCCTGTACCGTCGGCGACCTTACATTTTTTCACTAATTATTGCGTGATGTATCTCTGACCGGAATGATTTGAATGGGACTATTCATTTCGCAAACGCCATTAGCCAAATTATGTGCAATCTCTCTTGTACGGCTAAGCTGGAATAATGTTAATATCACTATATATTACTTCTTGATATTTGTAAATATCAAGGTACTCCTAAATTAAATGTTTATGGGCACAATGTTTGTGTTTTTATTAGTTTTATTTCGAGGATATGCTAATTACAGGCACAGCCATTAAAAATTACCGAAAATGGAGATTGGCCAATAAATAATTAATTGTTGCATTTGTTTGCTGTCAAAAGCAGGCAAGGATTTATTTGAAATGTTTGAATATCTTTGCGGCTTGCGAGTTTATGGGTTTTTAAGTGTTTGTTAGGATCATTCATGGGTATGTTGTGGTTTAATGTGCAATCCGTAAGAATTGCCTTTCGCTTTTTTTTAATTATTATTAAAGTTGCAAAAGGTAACTAAACTAAAGAAAATTCTAGAATAATTAAAATACCCAAACCTGATTTAAAGTGAGCGCCAAAGAAAATCTCAAAATTCGACCTTTTTTCCTTCATGTCTCCTTTTTCCCTTATAATTTGACTTCTATGCATGGGGCGGAAATTGGGCTTATGACTAATATTATTAAGGACTCTTTGACAAATCGAATGAGTACCATCCCATCTTTCTACGACAAATATTAGTCGAGATACAGCTTCTTGACTTTTGATCCCAGAATCAACATAAATACCCCAATATACGACTTTCTCACATCTCTCCCTATAATAACTTTATGGCGCATCAGGCGACAATAGTGCATGCAGGGTGAATTAGAGTAGACTATATGACGAGTAGAATAAGCTTGAATTTGTGATCCTACAGTAAACAGTTTCGGCGATACAGAGCGTCAAAGTTAGGTTTGCAAAATCTCAAAAATACAACCCTTTTTCTTCATGTCTCATTTATCCTTATAATTCGACTTCTATGCTTGGGGTGGAAAATGGGCTTATAACTAACATTGTTTAGGACTTTTTGACAAATCGAACGAGCACTATCCCAACTTTCTACTACAAAAATTAACAGAGATACAGCCCCTTGACTTTTGATCCCAGAATCGACACAAACACCTCAAAGAACGACTTTCTTACGTCTCTCCCTATAATAAATTTATGACGCATCAGGCGACAATAGTGCATGTAGGGTGAATTAAAATAGACTATATGACGACTAAAATAAGCTTGAATGTGTGATCCTACAGTAAACAGTTTCGGCGATACAGAGCGTCAAAGTTAGATTTGCAAAATCTCAAAATACAACCTTTTTTCCTTCATGTCTCATTTTCCCTTATAATTCGACTTCTATGCTTGGGGTGGAAAATGGGCTTATAACTAACATTGTTTAGGACTTTTTGACAAATCGAATGAGCACTATCCCAACTTCCAACTACAAAAATTAACCGAGATACAGCCTCTTGACTTTTGATCCCAGAATCGACACAAACACCCCAAAAACGACTTTCTCACGTCTCTCCCTATAATATCTTTTTGTCGCGTTGGCCTCGGCCATATTTCATAGTTTACTTTAACAACCTGACCACTGATGTTACTTTCTCTTTATTCATCTTTTATCAAATCCTCAGCTGGGCGTCCTTAACTGACATTTTTCGATCCGACAGTAACCCTCGCGCCGAAAAAATATTTTCCACCTTAAAGTGCAAACGTATGTAAACAACAACAACGATAAATCACGCGGACAACAGTAATATTTTCTGCAATGCGCCCGCACCGTAATAATAATAGTAGTTAACGTTAACGGATACGGGCACGCCTACCCTAATGCAAATAAACCTCTGCAATAGTCGCCACGGAGATATTTATCTCAGTTTTGCGCGCATTAACGGAATTAATAAAATTTAATACTCTTATCCGTGTGCGCTGCCGCGAAAACTTGAAATTAAAGGAAAGAACTGGCCATTAAAATTGAGTGTTATATAAATTTTCTTTATATGAGCGTTTAAAGGCTTTAAAATGCGTCAAATAGCTACCTTTTCATTTATTATTATTAATAAATTAATGGCGTAATTGCTTTTAAAATAAAATAAAAAACATTTAAGTGGCTTATAAGCGTACTTTATAGGTAAAGCTGCAGGTAGTGGAGAAGGAGAAGGTTGGAAAGCCACAAGGGTCAGCTCTGAGTTTCGTTTGGTATTTCGCTTTCATTAACGAAATTATTGTAAAATAAATATATATGACGCAAATCTAATCTGCTGACTAGCTAACAGCAGGAACTTCATCAAATCAAATCAAATCAAACCAATCAAATCAAATCAAATCAAAATCAATCAAATCAAATCAAATCACACAATCACACCAACTCAACAACTCAAATCACATCACAATCAAACAATCAAATCAAACCAAATCAAATCATCAAATCAATATCAAATCAAATCAAATCACAAATCAATCAAATCAAATCAACATCAAATCAAATCAATCAAATCACAATCAAATCAAATCAAATCACACATCAAATCAAATCAAACACAAATCAATCAAATCAAATCAAATCAAATCAAAACAAATCAAATATCAAATCAAATATCAAAATCAAAAATCAAATCAAATATCAAATCAAAATCAAATCACAAATCAATCAAATCAAATCAAAAATCAATCAAATCAAATCAAATCAACCAATCAAATCAATCAAATCAATATCAAACATCAATTCAAATCAACATATCAATCAAATATCAAATCAAATAACAAATCAAAATCAAATCAAATATCAAATCAAATATCAAATCACAAATCAATCAAATATCAAATCAAAAAATCACAAATCAATATCAAATCAAATTACAAATCAATATCAAATCAAATATCAAATCAAATATCAAATCAAATATCAAATCAAATATCAAATCAAATCAAATATCTAATCATATCAAATCAAAATCAAATCAAATATCAAATCAAATATCAAATCAAATATCAAATCAAATCAAATCAAATCAAATCAAATCAAATCAAATATCAAATCAAATATCAAATCAAATCAAATCAAATCAAATCTCAAATCAAATCAAATCAAATATCAAATCAAATCAAATATCTAATCAAATCAAATCAAATCAAATATCTAATCAAATCAAATCAAATCAAATCAAATATCAAATCAAATCAAATCAAATATCAAATCAAATCAAATATCAAATCAAATATCTAATCAAATCAAATCAAATCTCAAATCAAATATCAAATCAAATCAAATCAAATCAAATCAAATATCAAATCAAATCAAATATCAAATCAAATCAAATATCTAATCAAATCAAATCAAATCTCAAATCAAATCTCAAATCAAATCTCAAATCAAATCAAATCAAATCAAATCAAATATCAAATCAAATTAAATCAAATCCCCAACAAGAAAATGAGGGAGTGCTTCCGAACTTTAATAAACTCGGCCTTAAAGTTCGCCAGACTATTCTTGCCCTTCAGTTTTAATTGCAATGCATCCCTAACCTAAATAAATATAACGGTGTTTCAATTCGATAATCTTGTTGACTTCGCCAGCCGCGTCGCAAGTTTATTTATTCTGTTATTCGAAAAATAAATTAATATTGTTTACGTCCAGTATCCTTACATAATAATTTATCTTTTTTTGTGTGATAAACAGCCGTTTCTTAAAGTTCAGCTAAAAATGTATATTCACAATCTAACAAATATTTTTAATAGAACTGTCGAAATCTTTATGACCCTCAGTAAATAACAAATATTTATGTACAATATGCAAATGAGTCAATCTGAACAGTTTAATTATAACCGTACCTGTTTTGTTTTATATATTTTGTTAATATTAAAATTCATTCCATCAAACGACGTCTCCAAAACGCATTTCTATCAACCCCATGCGATACCACCAGGGGCAATAATGCATTTAAATATTTTGTTGTTTTTTTTTATTCGCGTAAAAATGTAGCGGATTAATTCCTGAAGAGGGGTTGGAACCTTTGGTGTAGAACTTACACTTGGAGTAGTTTTCCACACACACCAAAACACTTTTGCACACACTCGACGCGCGTTTCGCCAACCAAGTTGGCATCATCGGGAGATGATTAAAACTGCAAGTTTTAATCATCTCCCGATGATGCCAACTTGGTTGGCGAAACGCGCGTCGAGTGTGTGCAAAAGTGTTTTGGTGTGTGTGGAAAACTACTCCAAGTGTAAGTTAGCGGATTAATGTTTTTTTGGTAAGGAAAAAGCCCGGAGATTTGCAACTCTTTCTGGGAGCCGTCGAGAAGTGCGGTCGATTATGGTACCGGGTCAGGTCAGTTAAGTTGCATTAACGTTATCTTATTGACTGCAATTAATTTAGCCATAGTAAGTAGTGCTCTAGTGATACCCACCTTGTTAATGCAAAAATGTAAAAGCAATTTATTTAGTTTTGACCCACTTAGACACAATTTTTGCCAACTAGCGATTTATTTTATTTAATAATGAGGTTGCTTAATTTACTTGCAAATGCATTTTTAGGTGAATCCGACCTAGAATTATTTAATAACCTGTTATGGTCGGTATCGCATTGTATAATTATCTTAATTGAATTACAACTCGTGGATTGGATAATTAATTTAAATTTTTAGTTAACCTCCCAGGCCTTGATGCTTGTTGGCATCTTACACTATTATTTGTAATTGGGTGTCACTGAAGACGACCGGATTTATAATCCTATCGTTCAACGTATGAGACATCCAACTATTATATTATCACGTTATTATGACGTATTTTTAATTACTTTTGTTAAACAGCTAGCACGCCGAGGAGGGTAGGGAAGTAAGCAATACTAGAGGTACTTCAGGTTTAACATGTAAATCATTTATTAAATAAGTCTGAATACAAAATATACAATTTTAAATTGAAGTCAAAAGGATGTATATGAGATGACGTCATAATGACGTTCATAAAAGTACACAAAATCTGGCCATCTTTATATTATTTTTTATCTAGGAGAATAATATGTTCTTAAGTAAATGTTTTCAAGGAATTAAAAACATTAAAAACAGGTCATTTACACGTCATTTAATGGTGTTTAAATGTCGGAAAAGCGACGTAAATATGACAGTAATATATCATTTCTAAAGAAGTCATATTACGATGTTGAAAAGAGGTAATTTATGACGTTCTTCTATCCATGTTTTTCATGTAATTAAGATGTATTTTTAAATACTTCTACTACTGCTAGTTGGCTGAAGAGGGTAGTAAAGTAATTCTAAAAAATTCTTTAGTTTTAACATATAAATAATTTACATTTGATTGCATCTCATTAAATAATTTTAGAATGACGTCAAACGGACGTGTATGAGGTGACATCATATTTATTGATGTCCATAAAAAGACGCTAAACCTATCCAGCTTGTTTCATTTTTATATTATTCTTAATCTACGAGAAAAATACGTACTCAAAACCATTGGAAATGTTTTAAAGAAACTTAGAAACAAGGTCATTTACACGTCTCTTATTGATGATTATAGGACGTATTTTTGAGTACCCTTACTAAATAGCTGGCACACCGAAGAGGGTAGAAAACTAATGCTAGAAAGGCTAGATATCCTATAATTTACAAAAAATAAATTTGAATACACACCATTAAATAATTTTAAAATGAAGTCAAACGGATGTATATGATGCGACATTGTAATGACGTCCATTGGACAATAAAATAATTAGGCTTTTCTTGCCAGCTTGCCTTATTATATTATTTTGATTCTACGACAATAATACGTTGTTAAATACAGTTTGGACACAGATCATTTACACGTGACTTATTGACGTTTATACGTACAAGTGACTTAAAAATATAAAGAAGCCATATTGCGACGTTGGAAAGAAGTAATTTATGATGTTGAATGATGATCTATCCATTTTGACTTTAGTTTTATCATGTATATAATTAACCAAATAGGTTTATATGGAAATTATTTAATAACGTTAATATGACGTCAAAAGGGCGTGTATGGGGCAAAATATAGCCAGCTCGCTTCACATTTATATTATTTTGTATCTAGAAGAATGGCATGTTCCTAAACACAATTTGGAAATGCTTTAAAGAAATTTAGAAACAGGTCATTTATACGTCTTTTATTGGTGTTGATATGACCTAAAAGTGACGTAAATATGACGGCAATATATCATACCTGAAGAAGCCTTATTATTATGTATTGTTTCGTTACTTTTACCTACTATGCACAACATACGTCACCTTGCCATGCCTTACCTGATGCAACAAACTTTTTTTATTGCCCTCACACCAGTATAGATATCTTTGCGAACCATCTAATACCAATCAAGTGGCATGATTCGATTCAAGATAGGAGCGACATTCTGGCCGGTTGCCTCTTAGTTTGGTTGCGATCGCATGTATGTCACGGCCACCAATTTAGAATCATTGAACTTGACGAATGCTTTGATGAAAACGAAAGTGGTTAAGCTCTTGCCATTTTAATTTGGCCAGGCTGCGTCGAGGGTCTTCAATTAGGAACGAACTTGATAAATCTCTCGACAAAAAATAATACTAGGTGCTTGGTACTGGGCGCAAAAGCGCCAAACATATTTTTTTAAATCCTTTTTAAAAAACCGAGTCTCTCTAAATCAGATTGTCAAATGCACTAAGACATGTCGCTTTCCAGCAACGCCTTTCGCTCGATGCAACCTCGACTACGTAAATAGTTATATAACTTTCATGTAACAAATTATTAGTTAGTGACTTTTCTAGGTCTATTCTACTACGCTCGACTCCTACGCCTCTAAAGCAGTTTTAACACGGCTGGTGCAGACGTTATGTCATAATATCTGCAGAGTATGTTCCGATTGGAAGTTGAGGTTTTAAACCTGAAATAAGTTTCTGTTTAAGATATCTTTACAGTTACATGCGGTAATTTATTTATAAAACAGTATTAAACTCACTTTTAGGTCATATAAACACTAATAAAAGACGTATAAATGACCTGTTTCTAAATTCTTTTATAGCATATCCAAGTCGTGTTTAAGAACATGCTATTCTTCTAGATACAAAATAATATAAATGTAAGGCGAGCTGGCTAGATTTTGCCTCATACATCCTTTTGACGTCATATTAACGTTATTAAATAATGTGCATTTAAACCTATTAGTCAATTATTTACATGATAAAACTAAAGTCAAAATGGATAGATCAACATTCAACATCATAAATTACTTCTTTCCGACATCGTAATATGGCTTCTTTATATTTTTAAGTCGCTTGTACGTTATATAAACGTCAATAAGTGTAAATGATCTGTTTCCAAACTGTATTTAACAACGTATTATTGTCGTAGAATTAAAATGACATATAAGGCAAGCTGGCAAGAAAAGCCTAATTATTTTATTGTCGTCTAATGGACGTCATTACAATGTCACATCATATACATCCGTTTGACTTCATTTTAAAATTATTTAATGGTGTGTATTCAAATTTATTTTTTGTAAATTGTAGTATCTCTAGCCTTTCTAGCAGTGGTTTCCTACCCTCTTCGGCGTGCCAGCTATTTACTAAGGGTACTCAAAAATACGTCTTAATGTCATGATAATCATGTATATAGATGAACGTCATAAATAAATTCTTTCAAAAGACGTAATAAGACTTCTTTAGACATGTGTAATATTGCTGTCATATTTACGCCACTTGGACGTCCTATAAACACCGATAAGAGACGTGTAAATGACCTTGTTTCTAAATTCCTTTAATGCATTTCCAAACTTTGTTTTTAAGAACTATTATGCTCCTAGATTAAGAATAATATAAAAAGCAAGCTGGATTCAGCATCTTTTTATGGACATCAATATGATGTCACCACATACACATCCGTTTGACGTCATTTTGAACTTATTTAATGAGATATAATCAAATGTGAATTATTTATATGTTAAAGCTAAAGAATTTTTTAGAATGACTTTATTACTCACTTCCGCCAACTAGCAGTGGTAGAAGTATTTAAAAATACATCTTAATTACATGAAAAACATGGATAGAATAACGTCATAAATTACCTCTTTTCAACATCGTAATATGACTTCTTTAGATATCATATATTACTGTCATATTTACGTAACTTTTCCGACATTTAAACACCATTAAGTGACGTGTAAATGACATGTTTTTAGTGTTTTTAATTCCTTGAAAACATTTACTAGTACTCCTAGATAAAAAATAATGTAAGGATGGCCAGATTTTCTGCACTTTTATGAACGTCATTATGACGTCATCTCATACACATCCTTTTAACTTCAATTTAAAATTATATATTATGCATTCAGACTTGTTTAATAAATGATTTACATGTTAAAGCTGAAATACCTCTAGTATTGCTTACTTCCCTCTCCTCCTTGGCGTGTTAGCTGTTTAACAAAAGTAATTAAAAATACGTCATAATAACTTGATAATATAATAGATGGATGTCTCATGCGTTGAACGATAGGATTATATCCGGTCGTCTTCAGTGACACCCAATTACAAATAGTATAAGATGCCAACAAGCATCAAGGACTGTGAGGTTAACTAAAAATTCGAATTAATTATCCAATCCACGAGTTGTAATTCAATTAAGATCATTATACAATGCGATACCGACCACAACAGAAGGTTATTAATGAATTCTAGTTCGAATTCACCAAAAAATGCATCTGCAAGTACATTAAGCAACCTCATTATTAAATAAAATGAATTCGCTAGTTGGCAAAAATTGTGTCTAAGTGGGTCAAAACTAAATAAATTGCCTTTACACTTTTACATCAACAAGGTGAGTATCACTAGTGCACTACTTAGTGTGGCTAAATTAATTGAGCACGGTAACTAAAAAAATATTTAATTTAACTGTCAATGCCTCCTCGTTCAGTCGCTTCTGTAAGTGAGCTTGAAGTTAATTTACTAATTTACGAGGGCGCTAGCAGAAAACAGGTAGAGAAATTATCGAGTCTAATAAGTTGTAGATTAAATGTTTATATCTTACCTAATATATCCAACCAACCTGGCCTGGCACCATAGTCGACCGCACCTCTCGGTGGCTCCCAGAAAAAGTTGCAAATATCCGGGCTTTTTCCTTACCAAAAAAAAACGTTAACGCACTACATATTTTATATGAAATAAAATAAGAAAATAGACTTTAGCTACATTTATAAGTTAGATGACGAATTGGTGCTAAAACAGTTCCTTGAGGAACACCAGAAACGGCGAAGAACGTCTCTGATGCGATTGCATTAACAAAGTAGAGTAAATAATTAGACAAAGAACTGTTACGCATTAGAATCTCTGGTTTGATTTGGCGCCTCCACCACGTCGGTACAAAATATTATGACACGTTGGTAACCTTCGGCCGAATTTAAAAGTAATCCTCACCGTAACCTTTCTGAGATATATCGCAAGACAACCGCGATCATTATTCTAGAATGAAAATATCATTGACATTTATCAATCCATTATCGACCGATGTCCATTCCCTCAATTACAGCTCTGGCACAAGCAATTTAATAAATATTATTCAGTATTAATACAGTGTTATTAAATAAATTGAATGAGTTCGATTTAGTCCATTAAACTCTTTGTTGTAATAGTTACTAACCTTGCACAACAATCAGGCGTATATATACAGGATATGCTAAATATAGTCTGTTACATAAGTCCGAATCCTTCTTTGTCTTATATGCAAATCTCGATTGAGTTAAAACTAATAAGAAAGCCACCATATAAATAACAACAAAAAAGGAGTCGTGTGTCTCCAACCGTAGACAAATATTTAAATTGGAAATGTTGAGGTCATGGGATGGTATTAGATTATGCTCATCGAACTGTCTTACTGGGTTTGTGTTAGAGTTAGCTAGCTATTTTGTTTGTTTAATAGTAACTGGTTAATGGACGTCGATAAATTAGTCTCGATATAACAAGTTTTTACACGTTTTTTTTGGACTAGGAATTCGAATAAACACACGAGTTTGAAATTCCATGCCATCCTTACCTGTCATTCAATAAGGTGAAATCGCTCCATTCGAAGTGAAGACAAGGGAATTTGAAGGTTCAAAATTATGGAGTATCTTAAGCTACTATCGATATGTATGACGTTTGTCTTTCACTTTGCGAATTAACTGTCTCAACCGTACACCGATTTTGTTGCGTGCGCAATAATCCATTGTTCCAACTTGGTTCCATCATCAGACCAAAGGAAAGAAGACCTAAGGGCGTGGTATCCAGGATGAGCCCTTAAACGAATAACAACATCAATTTTTTCAAATGAGAAAAAACGTTGGTAAAATAGGGTAAACGTGAGAAAAATAACGATAAATATGGATAAAATAAGAATGAACAAATGTGTGTGGAAAAAATAAGGACTTTATATGAATAAAATAATAAAGATAAAATAAGAATAAATAAAGATAAAAGTGATGTATATAAAAATAGATAAGGATGAAATATGGATTAAATGAGGACAAATAAAGAATATAAGGGTAAATAAAGATGAATGTATAGAAAATAAGGGTAAACGTGGAGAAAATAAGGATAAATATAGATAAAGTAAAGATAAATATGAATGAAATAAATAAAATTTATTCAAATAAGGATAAATGTGGGGAACATGATGTGAAAATAGAGGTAAATATGGATAAAAGTAAGGAAATACGTTTCTATTCAAATAAGGATAAATGGGGAGAAATTTAGGTGGAAATGAAGATAAATATGGATAAAATTAAGGATAAAGATAGATAAAATAAATAGAACATATGCAAATAAGGATCAATGTGTGTAAAATAAGGGTAAACGTGGAGAAAATAAGGATAAATATAGATAAAATAAATATGCATGAAATAAATAAAATTTATCAAATAAGGATAAATGTGAGAAAAATCAGATAAAAATAAAGATAAATATGGATGAAGTTGAGGGTAAATAAAGATAAATATGGATGAAACATGAGTATAAATATGAATAACATAAAGGTAAATAAACATAACATAAATAAAATGCTATTCAATTAAGGATAAATGGAGGGAAAATAAAGGAACAAAGATAAACATGGATAAATACGGTAAATAAATATAAAATAAATAAAATCTGTTCAAACAAGAATTAATGTTGAGAAAATAGTGGTAAACATGGGAAGATAAGGATAAATATAGATAAAATAAAGATAAATGTGAATGAAATAAATTATTCAAATAAGGAAAATGTGCGAAAAATGAGGTGAAAAAATAAAGATAATATAGATTATTTCACTCAGAAATTATTAACCAATGAAACTACTACAATTTTTAAATTTGGACCAATGACAGCAGTATTATATCGATAAAATCCCTGAAACAGTTTTATCGCGATAAAATCGTTCTTTATGTCAACTGTCACTTAATACGTTACTTTGACATTTCGTCGTTAAAGATATGTTTTTGTATTTAAATAATTTATTCGTGAAATATTCTCCGCAAATACCATTCGTGCTTGAAAATTTTACCTATAAATTTTTTCTCGAGCGATATTGCCAACAGTAATATTACTCGTGTAAATTGGTCACTTTATTATCAAAAATTAAATCCCTCGCGCTAAAGCGCTCGTGATTTAATTAGATAACAAAGTGGCCAATTTACACTCTTAATATTACAAGGCAATATCGCTCTTGAAAAAAATTTATCGATAAAATTTTAAGCACTTATGATATTACATACGATAAAATTAAGGATAAATATGGATATAATGAGGGTAAATAAAGATATATATGGATAAAATAAGGGTATAAATATGAATAATATATAGGTAAATAAATATAAAATAAATACAATTTTATTCAAATAAGGATAAATGTGGGATAAATGAGGTCAAAACAAATATAATTAATATTAAGGATAAATATGGATAAAATGAGTGCAAATAAAGATAAAATAAATAAAATTTATTTAAATAAGATTAATGTATAGAAAATAAGGGTAACGTGAGAAAATAAGGATAAATATAGATAAAATAAAGATAAATACGAATGAAATGAATAAAATTTATTCAAATAAAGGTAAATGTGAGAAAAATGAGGTGAAAGTAAAGATAAATATGGATACAATTAAGGACAAAAATATGAACAATGTGAGAGTAAATAAAGATAGATATTGATAATATTAGTGTATAATTATGAATAACATAGACGTAAATAGATATAAGATAAATACAATTATATTCAAATAAGGATAGATATTGGGAAAATGAGGCGAAAATAAAGATAAATATGGATAAAATTAATGATAAACATGGATAAAGTGAGAGTAAAGATAAAATAAATAAAATTTATTCAAATAAGGATAAATACGGATAAAATAAAGATAAATATAAATGAAATAAATAAAATTTATTCGAATAAGGATAATGTGCTAAAAATGAGGTGAAAACTAAAGATAAATATAGATAAAATAAGGGTATAAATATGAATAATATAAAGGTAAATAAAGATAAGATAAATACAATTCTATTCAAATAAGGTTAAATGTGGGGAAACGGAGATAAAAATAAAAATAAATATAGATAAAAAGGATAACCTGAGAAAATAATGATAAATATAGATTAAATAAAGAGAAATATGAATGAAATAAATAAAATCTATTTAAATAAAGATGGGTATGTATAATATGAGTGTTATATGAATAGAATACGAGTAAATAAAAATAAAAAATAATAAATTCTTTTAAAATAAGGATAATTGTCGGAAATTAAAGCTAAATGTGGGGAAGTAAGGATTTTATATGGATAGAATAAAGATAAAATGGATTAAACAAGAGTATATGTATAAATAAAATAAATACAATTTATTCAAATACAGATGGATAAGTAAAGATAGATGTTGGTAGAAATATGGGATATAAATATGAATAGAATAAAGGTAATAAAGATAAGATAAATACAATTCTATTTAAATAAAGATAAATGTGATGAAAATAAGGATAAATACGGATAAAATAAGGGTGAGTAAAGATAAAATACAAAAAATCTATTCAAATAAGGATAAATATGACAAAAATAAGGAGTCAGTCAATGCCAGTACATCTTTACTGTGGTTCAAAGATCACCTTCCACAAACCTATCCATATTATTATTGAAGATAAAGAGGAGTGACCAACAGGAAAGCCTGACATTTTACGTAAAGACTAACCTGGTATAGAGACAAGTCCAGAAATGAAACAGAGGCTGGGGTATGAACACGATAGGATAAGTTCCTTTTTGGGACACTGCTTTATCGTACTTGAGACAGATATTCTCGCTATACTTTTTAATAATAATAATAAACAATGTAAACAATTGTTAATGATACAAATATCTTATTGCACGCTAAATTCCACATCAGTTTTCTGTTTATAAAATATAATTAAATAAAATCAGTCAGTTAACATTTTTCGTAGATTTTGCTGAAGAAAACGCACCTAGTGTTTCATTTGTCTGACACCTGCATCCTGCAAGACATAAAAGGATAATCACCTCGGCTGACGCTCCCTTGCGGCGGTGACTGACCGACGACATCAACAAGACAATAGTAGATATAATATTGCAATACGAGATAAGTATCTAGTGGTAAGGATGACGTACGAGCAGCAGCAGATCGCTTGTATGCTAATTAAGTGCAGGATGTATTGCAGAAGCACTTTATTTATGATGCAATAAAAACAGCGAATACTAATACGGATTTAATTTCAATTAAATATAAATATTGTTACGTACTCGGCATGCTTGAGAACAAAATTGCTGTCTAAAACATCAACAAGTGAGAAGGTAACCTCACAAAAAGGCTCTTTACACTTGGAATGCCACAAGGATCTGTATTAAGGCCGGTTGAACGATTTAAATTTAACGATGTAAAAATTGTTATTGAAAGCGTTCAATATAAACCTTGTTGTTTGATTTTATTGTTGAGTGAACTGGTTGCCATGATTTGGATGGTAAGAGCGATAGTAATAAAATCCTTAATATTTCAATGACATTAACTGAAGAACGTTTCCGTGCTAATAAATATTGCGATGCATTTCGAAAATAAATGTTAATGGTATCTTTTGTTTACGTACCTATGTTTATTGTTTACAGTGTAGTATAACCTTTTAATTTAATTTTTAATTGCTAAAATTTATAATTTTTCCTGCTTTATAATTGATTCCTGGTGGTCATGGATTATTTGAGTAATTGATACAAGTGGTCAAGTGCATTATATTCATTTTCTCCTCTTGTATCTTGTGCTTCCTAAGTATGTAAATCTTCTGTCTGATCACTGTCGAATTGGTTATTATCTGTTTCATCGTCTTCTATTTTCATGATTTTGGTCTCATTCTTGTTTATATTTCTGCTTCTTCTTTCAGTTTTAATTTTTTCGCATTTGTATTGAGCTTTCCGTCAGTAGACAGGCTCAAATTCTATACCTACGTTTTTGAGGTTACTGATCATGATTGTGATGTCGGAATTTCATTTTGACAGCTGTCAACTGTCAAACTGACAATATGAAAGTTTCAGCATTTTGAAAAGAAGTTCTTTTTATGTGTAGACCATCAATACCCACGTTTCTGCGGTCGGTCATCATGATTTTATGTCTGAATTTCATTTTGACAGCTGCCAACTGTCAAACTGACGGTTTGGGAATTCCAACATTTTGTGAAGAAGTTTCTTTTACATGAACTATCAATACTCATGTTTTTAAGGTCGCTGATCACGATTTAGATGTCGGAATTTCATTTTGATGGATGTCAACTGTCAAACTGACAGTTTAATAATTGATATATTTTCAAATGAAGTTTTTTTATGAGTAAATCATCAATGCCCACGTTCTTGAGATCGCTGATCACGATGTTGATGTCGGAATTTAATTTTGACAGATGTCAACTGTCAAACTGACAGTATAAAAATTTGAGCATTTCAAAAGTTCTTTTATGAGGAAATCATTAATATCCACATTTTTGAGGTCGCTGATCACAATGTTGATATCGGAAATTTGTTTTGACAGCTATAACTGTCAAACTGTAAAAATTACAACGTTTTGAAAAAAGTTCTTTTATGTGTAAACCATCAATGTGCACGTTTTTAAGGTCGCTGATCGCGATTTTGATGTCAGACTTTCATTATGACAGCTGTCAAACTGTCAAATTGACAGTATGAAAACGTCAACATTTTCAAAAGATGTTTTGTTATGTGTAAACTACCAATATCCACGTTTCTGAGGTCGCTGATCACAATTCTGATGTCGGAATTTCATTTTGACAGCTGTCAACTGTTAAACTGACAGTATGACAATTTCAGCATTTTGAAAATAAGTTCCTTTTATATGTAAATCATCAATACCTACGTTTTGAGATGACTGTTCACGATTTAGAAGTCGGAATTTTATTTTGACAGCTGCCAGCTGTCAAACTGACAGTTTGAAAATTCCATTATTTTGATAATAAGTTCTTTTTATGTGTAAATCATTAACACCTACGTTCTTGACGTCGCTGATCATTATTTTGATGTGGGAATGTCATTTTGACTGCCAACTGTCAAACTGACAGTTTGAAAATTCCATTATTTTGAAAATAAGTTCTTTTTATGTGTAAATTATCAACACCTACGTTCTTGAAGTCTCTGAACACGATTTTGATGTCGAAATTTCGTTTTGACAGCTGTCAAACTGTCAAACTGACAGGTTTAAAATTCAAACATTTTGTAAAGAAGCTATTTTTATGTGTAAACCATCAATACCCAGTTTTTGAGTTCGTTTATCACGCTTTTGATGTCGGAATTTCATTTTGACAGCTGTCAACTGTAAAACTGACAGTTTGAAAATTACAACATTTGGAAAATAAGTTCCTTTTATATGTAAATCATCAATACCTACGTTTTTGAGGTGACTGATCACGATTTTGAAGTCGGAATTTTATTTTGACAGCTGCCAGCTGTCAAATTGACAGTTTGAAAATCCCATTATTTTGAAAATAAGTTCTTTTTATGTGTAAATCATCAACACCTACGTTTTTGAGGTCGCTGAACACGATTTTGATGTCAAAATTTAATTTTGACAGTTGTCAAACTGACAGTATTAAAATTCAATCATTTTGTAAAAAAGCTCTTTTTACGTGTAAACCATCAATACCTAGTTTTTGAGGTCGTTTATCACGATTTTGATGCCGAAATTTTATTTTGACTGCTGCCAACTGTCAAACTGACAGTTTTAAAATTCCATTATTTTCAGAATAAGTTCTTTTTATGTGTAAGTCATCAACACCTACGTTTCTGAGGTCACTGATCACGATTTTGATGTAACGATTTCTTTTTGACTGTCAACTGTCAAACTGACAGTTTGAAACTTCAAATATTTTGAAAAAGGTTCTTTAACCATCAACACTTATGTTTTTGAGGTCGTTGATCACGATTTTAATGTCGTAATTTCACTTTGACAGCTGTCAACTGTCAAACTGACAGTTTGAAAATTCCAACTAAAAAATTTTTTATGAAGTGGAAATTTTTAATGATAAGGACGATTTCTACACTATCTGGGCCTTGTAGGCAAAAAATTATGCGAAACTAGAGTATTTAGTAGCCGGATTCGGTTTCAGGGCGCCAAAATACGTCGGAAAAAATGGGTCCTGTTTTTGGTAATGGATTTTTTTTGTGTGTGGCTGTGGATTATTCTTTTGTTCTTGGAATTTTTTCTTATTTCCATGTTACTTAGTAACTTTAATTAGTTCTGTTGAGATGTCGTCTACACCTACTGCTTTGTGATTCTTTAACGTTTTTATGGCCTCTTTAATTTCTTCTCTTGTGATTGTTTCTTCATTTATATTGATTTGGTTTCCTATTTGTTTAACTTCGTCCATTATTTCTTCTTGTGTTGTTGCTGTCTTGTATATTTCGATTCATCTCCCTTCAATTTATATATTTGTTTCAAAAATTTTCTTTTACCCTTGTCTCGGTTATCATTTTCTTCATTGCTTTCTTCTTTTGTTAGCTCGTATAGGAATTTCATACCACTTTTTCGTGCTGCTTCTTCTGTTTCTTTCAGTGTTTCTTCTCTATGTTTTCCCTTATCATTTCCAGCACTAATTTATCTTCTTCGTTGTATAGTTTTTCCTGTAGTTTTTTTCAATTTCATGTTAACTGGTGAGTATTTTTTGTTTGGTCCTTCTTCTTTCTTCTACTCTCTGTCACGTCTGTTCTAAAATCCATACTTCTTGTTTAACTTTTTTATATACTAGTACATCCTTTGCTGTTTCTTGCTAAAGGATATTAATGTCGTCTGGCCTCTGGGAAGTATGGAGATGCTCTGAAAAATAAATCTAGGCATAAAGAAGTAAGATTCAGCTGTGACTGCGCACAGACCCGATATGTTTGAAACAAGGTTGGTCCAGATT
The DNA here is from genome assembly GCA_963680705.1 of Rhagium mordax. Taxonomy (NCBI): domain Eukaryota; kingdom Metazoa; phylum Arthropoda; class Insecta; order Coleoptera; family Cerambycidae; genus Rhagium; species Rhagium mordax. The sequence continues at coordinate 77,514,420 of OY796659.1, read as the reverse complement.
GGAGCTAGATGATTGAATCATCTAATTGTAGCTCTGGAAGGCCAGTATAAGGTCAGACCACTTGTTAAACTGTTTTGGGGAGTGCGAGTGAAGCCCTCAAGTGTCTGAGGTTCAATCACCTCAACACCAAAAGGCTTTCGCTTACTTGGTTGGTCCTGAGCATTATTACAAATCTGAAGAAGTTTGAACAGGGATTAAATAGCTCCCTTAAAAATATAACAGCTACTCCTGTACTAAAAATTCCAAATTGCGTGGCGCACCTAACCACTGCTGTCACTTTTGAGCATAGTTACAGATAATCCTTATTTGCCTTCAACAAGGAAGTGTACGCCATAAATTTTAATTTGGTTACATTCAAATTATGTTTTTAGATTTAGTAACGTAAGCAAAACAGACATTATTAATTTAAGTGTGTCATTTTCAGGTTGTCTGGCATATTAATAAACCTTGATGACCACTTTTTTAGCCACTTCCAATTCTAAGTTTAAGGTCAAGTATTAAAAATTCAGTGAATAAATCAAACGAACAGCTTTTTACGCATTACCGTGATGAAAGTTGCGAAATATGCAAATGGTATACGAAAACCTGATGAACTTTTAATTAAAAATATATGAACAAACAAAGTGTCACATTTTGAACGAAATAAACATCGTTACGTTTTGTTTAGAACAATCGCAAGCTACGTGCTGCATATTAATGAGTAAGAACACGTATGGCACGTAAAATCAGAACTGCAACAAGCAGCAAATGTCAGACTAAATAGCTCCGAAGAGAATTCGATTATTTCAAGGATTATGTGCAGGCTCATAAAGCAATTAACCCAGATTAATGAAAGATGATTCGTTTTGCAACAGATATTTTCTAAATGTTAGTCCCGCCGTCAGATTAAGTGCGTTCGCGTCCTTACCCATTATTCCTTACGAATGCATTGCAAAATTTCAGTAATCGTTTAGATGGATGGCATTCTAGAGGAAAAAAAGTGTGTCAATTAGTTCTTGAATATCTTAAGGTTGGTGTAAAAAAATAATTTTACAGTCTAACATTATATTTATGCTTTAGAAGACGAACTTCAGATTATTTTATAATACCAAAAGATCAAAAAAAACAAGGCCAAGGGCGCCTACCGATTTTTTATTAGTTGAACAATCTAACCAATAAGTAATGATATTAACATAAAGTATTTATTTCGCTCATTCAGCAATTACACGATGATAAGTTTGAGAATACCTCCAGCAGCAGCATGCAGCGCACATTCCAAAACCATTTTTTACAAAAATTACAATATCAGACCAAATTTTAATTAGAAAGGCCCGGAAAATCATTAAAGTGATCCTATCTAGTTTACAATACTAACAAATGAGCAAAAAAAACAAAAATTCGTTTTGTAAATATTTAACATTTTATTGACAAATAAATCTTACAATGAAATACAATATTATAAAAACATGTACAGACGCAAGATATTCAAAAAAAAAAACAAAACACGCTATAAAGATATATAATTAAAAATTTAACATAACATAAACATACAATTTGAATTACATTAAATAAACGAACAACTAAAAATATACCACTTTGATTAAGATACATTAAAAATATCACAAGAACATGAAGCAATTGCAGATTGTTTTTATTAATTATAGCACTCTCAACCTCAAGTAGATGACCTTTCAATAAAACAGTGCAAGAAAATAACGATTTATTACAATGCAACTGATTGCTGCTAACGAACTGGATTTTCGAGCAGTCCCAATAATTAATACATAATTCATCACTGGATATCATGGTTAAATTCCGTGTAATTATACCTATAAATATAGATTAACTAGCTATATTCAAACCAAATAGCATGGGAACAATGGCACTTAATTCTGTACAGAATTTTTGCGTCGCGATAACCATCTATCATGTAGACGGAGACGCGAAACCTGTCTAGATCCTTACATTTATTACAAGATACCGAAAAATCGTTGGAATAAGGATGTTAAGCCGGAAAACTGTCATTGCCATTTTAATGTAAACTGATATGTCTGTTGACGCCACCGTTCAAGTTCTCGTCCGACCGAATAGGTCTTAGAACGTCACCGTTCAGGTTCCCGTCCGACCAAATGGCTCCAACACGAAATTGACGCCACCGTTCAAGTTCTCGTTGTGTTTTAACCAGATTCCGAGGGTATCCTTTAAATAAGTTGCGCCAAGTTTACTTTAATAAATGGGCGTTGACCTCATTTCACGATACGATTATATTTCTAACCCTTTGTGCTGCATAAAGTCGTAATTGTCCAATTCAAATCCGTTTTAAAAGTTTACTCAAAGTTGCGCATTTAATTCCCATCGAAATATAATCGCATTACGATTCCAACAAATTCAGTTTTATTCAGGACTCAATTGAAAGCGGCAAAATGGAAAATTAGGGATGAATAATTTGCCGGCAAATTTCGCCATTATTAACAAAGCCAGCTCGACAAGGACAAATTAAATTTTGCTCCGTTTGGGCCTCGCGGGGCACTAAATGCATTGCGTTGCACATGCCAGGATCGATCGACATACAGATTCGTGCAGAGGTGCATATTAAATATTTAGTGATAAATACGAATTATCGTATTGCAGCTGCTGGAACCACGCTAACAGCAGGCAGATTGTCACGTTACTATATCTATGAATAACCGTATTTAACAATGGGATAAATGGCTCTGTGACACACAAACTGAATTAACAGAATCAAACAAAGAGGATTAATCACGATTTGTTAGTGGATGATTCGAGGTAGCCACCAAGTCTGTTTTGGAAGAGTGAAATCAGCGCTGGATTGTAGAGTCCAAAATGCTGGATAACCTTAAGTGTTTATGACACTGCGAAGGCTGGGGATCACGCTCGAAGATTGGGGTCAAGATAAGCGAAGGGAACTCTGATTTGTCATGAAACAGAAAATAGTGTCTATCCTCGGCGCTGAACAAGTTTCCATTGTGATGATACAGGACGAGCAGAAAGACTGATAAACGTTTCCATCCACGTGAAGTAGAGCAGATATGAAACGTGCTTACGTTCTTTTATCCAAATTGTGATTAGAGATGCCTAAAAAATCACTCTAGTGGATGTTTTTCACATGATGTCTAAGAATAGACCCAAACATCACCATGTGAGACCAAATTGTGATTGGAGATGCCTAGAAAATCATTCAAGTAAATATTTTTCACAAAATCTCGCAAAAATGGACCTAACATCACCTTATTAGACCAAATTGTGATTAAAAATGCTCAGGGATTCACTTAAATGGATGTTCTTCACGTATCTCTAAAAATAAACCAAAATATCACCATGTGAGACCAAATTGTGATTAAAGATGTTCAAAAAAATCACACAAGTAAATATTTTCCACAAAATTTCCTAACATCACCTTATTAGACAAAATTGTGATTATAAATGCTCAGAGGTTCACTTAAGGGAATGTTTTTCACATAATCTCTAAAAATAAACCAAAATATCACCATGTGAGGCCAAATTGTGATTGGAAAATACCAGAAAATTTCTCTAGTGGATGTTTTTCACATAATCTCTAAAATAGACCCAAACATCAATATATGAGACCAAATGGTGATTGGAGATGCCTAGAAAATCATTCATGTAAATATTTTCCACACAATCTCTCAAAATTGGACCTAACATCACCATTATTAGACCAAATTGTGATTGAAAATGCTCAGGGATTCACTTAAGAGGATGTTTTTCACATAATCTCTAAATATAAACCAAAATATCACCATGTGAGGCCAAATTGTGATTGGAAAATACCAGAAAATTTCTCTAGTGGATGTTTTTCACATAATCTCTAAAATAGACCCAAACATCAATATATGAGACCAAATGGTGATTGGAGATGCCTAGAAAATCATTCATGTAAATATTTTCCACACAATCTCTCAAAATTGGACCTAACATCACCATTATTAGACCAAATTGTGATTGAAAATGCTCAGGGATTCACTTAAGAGGATGTTTTTCACATAATCTCTAAATATAAACCAAAATATCACCATGTGAGGCCAAATTGTGATTGGAAAATACCAGAAAATTTCTCTAGTGGATGTTTTTCACATAATCTCTAAAATAGACCCAAACATCAATATATGAGACCAAATGGTGATTGGAGATGCCTAGAAAATCATTCATGTAAATATTTTCCACACAATCTCTCAAAATTGGACCTAACATCACCATTATTAGACCAAATTGTGATTGAAAATGCTCAGGGATTCACTTAAGAGGATGTTTTTCACATAATCTCTAAATATAAACCAAAATATCACCATGTGAGGCCAAATTGTGATTGGAAAATACCAGAAAATTTCTCTAGTGGATGTTTTTCACATAATCTCTAAAATAGACCCAAACATCAATATATGAGACCAAATGGTGATTGGAGATGCCTAGAAAATCATTCATGTAAATATTTTCCACACAATCTCTCAAAATTGGACCTAACATCACCATTATTAGACCAAATTGTGATTGAAAATGCTCAGGGATTCACTTAAGAGGATGTTTTTCACATAATCTCTAAATATAAACCAAAATATCACCATGTGAGGCCAAATTGTGATTAGAATATACTAGAAAATTTCTCTAGTGGATTTTTTTCACATAATCTCTAAAAATAAACCCAAACCATGTGAGACCAAATTGTGATTGGAGATGCCTAGAAAATCATTCAAGTAAATATTTTTCACAAAATTTCGCAAAAATGGACCTAACATCACCTTATTAGATTGTGATTAAACATGCTCAGGGATTCACTTAAGGGGATGTTTTTCACGTAATCTCTAAAAATAAACCAAAATATCATCATGTGAGACCAAATTGTGATTAGAATATACTGAAAAAATCACTGAAGGGGATATTTCTTTACAAAATCTCTAAAAATAGGCCAAACATCAGACCAAATTGTGAATGAAGATGCCAGAAAAATCGCTCACGGGGATGTTTCACATAAAATTTATCATCACCATATTAGACCAAATTGTGATTAAAAATGGTCAGAAAATAACTCTGGGGATGTTTTGCAGTAAAACTTAAGGGACCATCCTAAATTTAAAAAAAATTTCGATTGTGTATACTGCGCCTCAAAAATCAATCAAAAATGTTTTTATAAACTTTTTTCCCTATTTTTCATCCCCCCTCCCTACCTCAAATGCTCTTGAAATTAATGGAATAACCCTGCCAGGATGCTTTCTTCTCGCTTTACGATACTCGAATCATAATTGCATTATAAATGTCCCAGCCTGATATGGTGTCGTAATGTTAATTAGGGAGAGTCAACAATAATTAATTATAGAGCACAAACAACATAATTAGCTATTTAATAACGAATTTAAACATTCTCTTGTAATCGGGTTACGAGATGATTTGAAAGTAATCCATACGGTTAATAACATCATTCAAGAAGATGCCTCGAGGTCGTTCGAGACATGCCGATTGCATTACACATTTGGCGATTGCCAGGGAGTATTACTTAACTCTAACCAGTGCACCGGCTTGGAATAATCTGTGCCATTTAGCACGTTACGATACTGTCGATGAAATTTAGTAAATATAAATAAATAAATAAATCAAGATCCATAATAATGCTTCTCAGCATACTATTTTTGGAAAATAATTATGGCGGGTTAAGGTTTTTTTGATAAGGAAAAAGCCCGGAGATTTGCAACTTTTGCTGCGAGCCGCCGAAGGGTGCGGTCGACTATGGTCCCAGATATCTCTCTTACTCTGACGAGTAATATAAACGTTCCATAAGGGCCACTTCAGTGCAAGAATGAACCAAAATTACTTTCGTAAATATTTTTATAAACAGTTTCAACTTAAGTTATGAATCTCTAGCAAGAATCAACGTGGCGTGTGGTCAGCGTACGCATTATTTGTGTCAAATTGTAGAGGACTTTGAAAATCTTTTAAAAAATATGTTGGCGTGCATCGCTAATCGCTAGGTAAAAAATAAACGATTCGGTTATCTTACTGGTAATTCGACTTACAGCAATGCATATTTAAGTATGTATAGTTTTAAAATCGTTATTGTCACGCGACGAGTTCATGAGCACCGCGCCAGAGGCGTAGCAATCAGAAAAAGTCCGAGTGAAAAATATAGTTTTAGATTCTTGCGCTTGTCGGATCAAACTACTATAGTAGGCTCTTAAAACGTTGGAGGAATTTTAGGACATTTGGAAGGATCAGGTGGTGCACCCCCATCGTTATAAAGCTCCAGTAAGAGATTTATTTAGTAACAATATCGATCGGAAAAGGTGCTTCGACCGGCAACTTCGCCAGATTTTAACCCCTTAAATTTTGGCTCTAAGATATTCCACAATCACCATACTCTAACAATCACTCTAGGGCATATATTTTTTTTTAATCTTTAAAATAAACCAAACATCACCTTGTCAGACCAAATTGTGATTAAAGATGCCCAGAAAATCGCTCAAGGTGATGTCTTTCACAATATTTCGCAAAAATGAACCATATTAGTCCAAATTGTGATTAAAAATACTCTTAACAGTCACTCTAGGGCATATATATTTTTTTAATCTCTAAAATAAACCAAACATCACCTTGTCAGACCAAATTGTGATTCAGGATGCCCAGAAAATTGCCCAAGGGGATGTCCTTCACAATATTTCGCAAAAATGAACCATATTAGTCCAAATTGTAATTAAAAATACTCTAACAATCACTCTAGGGCATATATATTTTTTCTAATCTCTAAAATAAACCAAACATCACCATGTCAGACCAAATTGTGATTAAAGATGCCCAGAAAATTGTTCAAGAGGATGCCTTTTACAAAATTTTGCAAAAATGAACCATATTAGTCCAAATTGTAATTAAAAATACTCTAACAATCACTCTAGGGCATATATATTTTTTCTAATCTCTAAAATAAACCAAACATCACCATGTCAGACCAAATTGTGATTAAAGATGCCCAGAAAATTGCTCAAGGTGATGTCTTTCACAATATTTCGCAAAAATGAACCATATTAGTCCAAATTGTGATTAAAAATACTCTAACAATCACTCTAGGGCATATATATTTTTTTTAATCTCTAAAATAAACCAATCATCACCATGTCAGACCAAATTGTGATTAAAGATGCCCAGAAAATTGCTCAAGGTGATGTCTTTCACAATATTTCGCAAAAATGAACCATATTAGTCCAAATTGTAATTAAAAATACTCTAACAATCACTCTAGGGCATATATATTTTTTCTAATCTCTAAAATAAACCAAACATCACCATGTCAGACCAAATTGTGATTAAAGATGCCCAGAAAATTGCTCAAGGTGATGTCTTTCACAATATTTCGCAAAAATGAACCATATTAGTCCAAATTGTAATTAAAAATACTCTAACAATCACTCTAGGGCATATATATTTTTTCTAATCTCTAAAATAAACCAAACATCACCATGTCAGACCAAATTGTGATTAAAGATGCCCAGAAAATTGCTCAAGGTGATGTCTTTCACAATATTTCGCAAAAATGAACCATATTAGTCCAAATTGTGATTAAAAATACTCTAACAATCACTCTAGGGCATATATATTTTTTTTAATCTCTAAAATAAACCAATCATCACCATGTCAGACCAAATTGTGATTAAAGATGCCCAGAAAATTGCTCAAGAAGATGTTTTTCACAAAATTTCGCAAAAATGAACCATATTAGACCAAATTGTGATTAAAAATACTCTAACAATCACTCTAGGGCATATATATTTTTTTTAATCTCTAAAATAAACCAAACATCACCATGTCAGACCAAATTGTGATTAAAGATGCCCAGAAAATTGCTCAAGAGGATGTCTTTCACAAAATTTCGCAAAAATGAACCATATTAGACCAAATTGTGATTAAAAATACTCTAACAATCACTCTAGGGTATATATATATTTTTTAATCTCTAAAATAAGCCAAACATCACCATGTCAGACCAAATTGTGATTAAAGATGCCCAGAAAATTGCTCAAGAGGATGTTTTTCACAAAATTTCGCAAAAATGAACCATATTAGTCCAAATTGTGATTAAAAATACTCTAACAATCACTCTAGGGTATATATATATTTTTTAATCTCTAAAATAAGCCAAACATCACCATGTCAGACCAAATTGTGATTAAAGATGCCCAGAAAATTGCTCAAGAGGATGTTTTTCACAAAATTTCGCAAAAATGAACCATATTAGACCAAATTGTGATTAAAAATATTCTAACAATCACTCTAGGGCATATATATTTTTTTAAATCTCTAAAATAAACCAAACATCACCATGTCAGACCAAATTGTGATTAAAGATGCCCAGAAAATTTCTCAAGAGGATGTCTTTCACAAAATTTCGCAAAAATGAACTATATTAGTCCAAATTGTGATTAAAAATACTCTAACAATCACTCTAGGGCATATATATTTTTTTAAATCTCTAAAATAAACCAAACATCACCATGTCAGACCAAATTGTGACTAAAGATGCCCAGAAAATAGCTCAAGAGGATGTCTTTCATAAAATTTCGCAAAACTGAACCATATTAGTCCAAATTGTGATTAAAAATACTCTAACAATCACTCTAGGGCATACATATTTTTTTTAATCTCTAAAATAAACCAATCATCACCATGTCAGACCAAATTGTGATTAAAGATGCCCAGAAAATTGCTCAAGAGGATGTCTTTCATAAAATTTCGCAAAAATTAATCATATTAGTCCAAATTGTGATTAAAAATACTCTAACAATCACTCTAGGGCATATATATTTTTTTAATCTCTAAAATAAACCAATCATCACCATGTCAGACCAAATTGTGGTTAAAGATGCCCAGAAAATTGCTCAAGAGGATGTCTTTCACAGAATTTCGCAAAAATGAACCGTAGTAGACCAAATTGTGATTAAAAATACTTTAACAATCACTCTAGGGCATATATATTTTTTTTATTTCTAAAATAAACCAAACATCACCATGTCAGACTAAATTGTGATTAAAGATGCCCAGAAAATTGCTCAAGGTGATGTCTTTCACAATATTTCCCAAATATAGACCAAACTTCACCTTATTAGACCAAATTGTGATTAGAAATTGTTGCATCAAACTACTATAGTAGGCTCTTAAAAGGTCGGAGGAATTCAAGGACATTTGTAAGGATCAGCCAACATTTCAACAAGGTGGTGCACCCCTCATATCGATCGGAAAAGGTGCTTCAGTGAAATGACCGGCAACTCCGCCAGATTTTAACCCCTTAAATTTTTTTCCCTAAGATATTCAACAATGCGCGATGTATTTCTCGATACGGGTCTATATCCACTTTATCTGAGGAAACCCCCTCTTACAGGGCCCGGATTATTTATATTTTCCTCACTGAGCCCTTATCCATATCCTGGTTACGTCAATGAGGCAGTTTGTACAATAATTATGAAAATGTGCTAACCAGTTATTTACCTCATATATTACTAGTCTCTTTTCTATAAGTATAGTAAATTATTTAAAGTCGGAATAGACGATTGCTGCTATACAGGGTCTGCCTAGTGCCTATTGCTCGAATTTAAATAAGTTCAACGCCTGCTACCCGGCTTCATAAGCAATTTTATAATAAGTGATTCAGTGCAGTAAGTAAGTAAGGCCAAAGATAAGACGTTATGTATTCTAAAAAAAACAAACAAATTTGTTTATCGACATGAATTCGACATGAGATACAAAATCAGCTGCTGGGATATCTTATCACACCAGAGGTTAATTAGTGTTTAAATTCTACCCACTGCAAGCACCATATTTATAGTTTTTAGTAATGATGGAAAACGTGTAATTGTAGCTATCAATGATTTATAATTATAAATAAATAGTAAATAAAAATGATACCAGGTGATAAGGGGTCAAATCTTAACAACTTAACGATGATTTTTAATTGTCACAATAATACTATTTGTTCATTATACATAAATATTTTTCTGCACATCACGTTATCGGAACAGCTTGTAGTATAAATAATTAATTAATCTGTATTTATCCTTGGATCTGAAAAATATTGAAAAGTTGGAGCTTCTACTGCATTTTTAGCTTTTTAGATTTCGAGACGCTCGATTTCGAATAGCGCGCTGGTTTGCATAATGGCACGACTAAAGTCTAAAACGCAAAACAGAGCAGAACTAGATGGTGCCCCAATTTCATAGTTACATATACTTATAACCATAACTATAAATAAAACAACTTATACACGAACTGGACGCCCTAACTATTTTTAAGTATTGTAAACAACTTAATTGTTACAATTGGTTTTTTATATTTAAATACTTAGTTGTTGTGCGTACCCGGATCTGGATTCCGAATCGAGTAGGAATTTATTGTTTCGCAAAGGCCGCCCGTCGTCTTTTTTCTTCGGCAACTCGACATCCGGTTGACAACTAGGTGCACTCCCACGGTGATATAACTAAATCGCAATTAAGAGCAGGAATCATCATTGTTTATTTGTATGCGATGTAGTTCGCGCGCATAAAATTAATAATAACTAATTTTTTGCCTAGCATCATGGCAGGTTTTCAGCAACCAGATGTGCTAGATCCTAGAGGCGTATATAGGACAGACGAAGTTAGAGATACAAATGATGATTTGACATTTATAACTATAACAATATGATTTTTTTGGTAAAAGTATGTCCAAGGACACTTACCTTAGCACTTGTCCTGACATAGTGATATTATATTTATTTTTGTTGCATTACTTCAACACCTTATTGTTATTTTTGTACTTGCACAAAATATTTTCCTCTATAATTGTCAGAAGACGCTATTTTGGAGTCGGAGAACACAAATGTAAAATAAATTCTTCATGAAATACGCACAAACCTTTCTGGAGCTAACCGGTGGACACTCTCAGCCTCTTCTGTAAGAATGTCTTTTTATAAAAATACATCCAAGGACACTTACCTTAACACTTGTCCTGACATAGTGATATTTTGTATATCCAAGGACCCTTACCTTAGCACTTGTCCTGACATAGTGATATTTTATTTATTTTTGTTGCATTACTTCAACACTCTATTGATTTTTTTTTATCAAATTATATCCAAGGACACTTACCTTAGCACTTGTCCTGACATAGTGATATTTTGTTTGTTTTTGTTACATTTCTTCAACACCTTATTAGTATTTTTGTACTTCCACTAAATATTTTAAAATTCTATCTAGAATTTTCAGAAGACCCTATTTTGGGGTCGGAGAACACGAACCTAAAATTAATTCTTCATGAAATACGCACAAACCTTTCTGGAGCTAACCGTTGGACACTCTCAGTTCTTCTGTAAGAATGTCTTTCTATAAAAATATATCCAACGACACTTACCTTAGCACTTGTCCTGACTTAGTGATATTTTGTATATTCAAGAACACTTACCTTAGCACTTGTCCTGACAGTGATATTTTGTTCGTTTTTGTTGCATTTCTTCAACACCTATTGGTGTTTATGTACTTACACTAAATATTTTCCTTTAAAATTTTCAGGAGACCCTATTTTGGAGTCGGAGAACACGAATCTAAAATTAATTCTTCATGAAATATGCACAAACCTTTCTGGAGCTAACCGGTGGACACTCTTAGCCTCTTCTGTAAGAATGTCTTTTTATAAAAATACATCCAAGGACACTTGCCTTAGCACTTGTTCTAGCTTAGTGATATTCTGTATATCCAAGGACACTTACCTTAGCATTTGTCCTGACATAGTGATATTTTATTCGTTTTTGTTGCATTTCTTCAACACCTTATTGGTGTTTATGTACTTGCACTAAATATTTTCCTCTAAAATTATCAGGAGACTCTATTTTGGAGTCGGAGAACACGAATATAAAATTAATTCTTCATGAAATATGCACAAACGTTTCTGGAGCTAACCGGTCGATTATTTTAGTCTCTTCTGTGAGAATGTCTTTTTATAAAAATACATCCAAGGACACTTTTACCTTAGCACTTGTCCTGACATAGTGATATTTTGTATATCCAAGGACACTTACCTTAGCACTTGTCTTGACATAGTGTTATTTTGTTCATTTTTGTTGCATTTCTTCAAGACTTTGTTGGTATTTATGTACCTATATTAAATGTTGTATTACTACGTATTTATTTCGGATTTATGATTGCTTTGTAACAAATTAAATTTCAAGTCCCTAGGCGAAATTTTTGCAATCCTTCCCAAATGCAAATGAATGAATATTTTCGATTGATTTATTGCCAGTGCTTGTATCAAGTTTCTAGTATTTTCTAACTTTTTTTACGTGCAGAAAAGGTCACAATAGAAGAAAGTAAAATACACCTCTTTAATTTATGACTAAATTAAATTGGAGGTGTGATTGACCCTAATCATTTTTTTTATTAAAAAAAAAGGTTACGTTAGCACGACGTCTTGCAAACAATACATCTGCTTAATTAATGGTTTTAGGTGGGTGCGAATGAACCTTAATTCATCATTTATCGGGCTTTGAACTTTAGCCAATCACAGATTCAAATCTGGAGAAGTCTCAGTGCTTTGGTATGCCTACCTTATTGCATTCAACGATTTTCTTTTGCGTACTTAGTGCGTTTACGCTATTGTATAATAAATATTTATAGTTCTCTTAATTTGGATGGATTGCATTCAATATCACATCGTAATTAGAATCGCTCCAGCCTTGTCCAGATCAATTATTTCAGTTCTATTAACCTTTTCCTTGTATTTGGAACAGCAAAACTAAAATCGTCTACCTACTTCCGTCCTGCGAAACGAGCATTAATCACAGTGTGAGTACCCGGTAACTGTTGGGGAAAAAAATTCGGGCCCAGTTTGTGAGGATGATTAATGGTGTAGGTGACGAGGTAGGCTAGGTTTATTTCTCAATTAGACATTGAAAAAAATCGTAATTATTTTATATTATTCATGGATAGGCATAGGCGTGACGTGAAAAACGATTTAATTCGTGTCCTATAATGCACCACCACATTATTCTGTAACCATGCGCCCCACGTTGGGCGCCGATTATTTTCCATATTAACCATTCTAGGTTTTTCCTTGCCGAATGCCAAAATTCCAACAATATTGTGAAATTTAAAGGGTGGACTGAGTAATTTGATGCATTACCGTCCCACTCGTGACGATATATTTAATTTTTATCTTGCCTATGCCTGCGTAAGAGTGAACGATAGAACACCTGACGCAAGGAGATTGCTAATTATATTTTAGAAGTGAACGAAACCCGGACCAACGCAACCAACACGTTTTTTATTTCTAACCTCCTATCACAACCGTTTTTTTTTTAGCGTTGCAGGCAAAAAGAACGCCACTGCTGCGATAGATCTACATTGAATCGAGCAATTTAAAGTATCAGTTAACATTAATCAACGTTTTGAACGCGGATTCAGTTCCTCATTTCACTTTTGTCGAACAATCTGCATGAGTTGTGAATCGCAAAAAAATCTCGCCAGCTAGTTCACGAGATGGGACGTATGATCAAGCGATATGCCAAGAGCTCCGTGGGTTTCGCTGCTCATTAGTCTAGTTCTGGTTAAAAAAAAGGACCTTGTCAAAAATCCGCTATGCAGACTCGCGAGCGGCCTTCGACTTTTCAGTAATCGCGCGGATTCGATTTTTTTGTTGCAAACGAAGAATTTCGTTTGACGTCTTACCAGCGCCTTTCACCGCGCCGGGGACCTCGCGAAGGGCGCCACACTCCGGTTCTTTGTCTCGTAATAAACATTATACAAGTGTGTTGTTGCATGTTATCACAGATTTTTATTCGTTAAGTTATTCGAATAAATAAATATGTTTTTAAATACATATTTGTGTAATTAGCGTATTAATATACTTTTGCGTCAGCAGTGGTTAATTTTCTTGCCTCATCTTTGCACGCCATTGATAATACGCTCATTTTTTGTTGCTGCTGCTCATTAAAAATAATAATCTTTTTTGAATAAAAAAAACTCGTTTAAAGTCCGCGACATTTTCGACCACACCAAGCACACTTGCTTTGTCCGCTGGCCACTGAATAATCATTTATTCAAATGCACCTTTTTGTTTATTTATTTATATGCCATTACATAATATTATAATTGTCCCCAAATAAATGCGCGAATATTAACAATGCAGGTCATGGATACATTTTACGTATTTATTATATTATTTTATTTCCATAACGTGGGGGAGAGCGACGTTACGTTGTATCAGTGATTGAAAATGCACTCTTTTAACAAATAGTCAAACTATATAAATACAACAATGAAGTCCCTACGATATATAGTGAGCTTAATAGTACAGTGTATTATTAGTGCGATATCAAACGAGCTTATTTTGCCAACTGCAAACAAAGAATTGTTTGTTTTTAAACTTTTAGTCAGAAGGACTAAACTACAAAATGGTAGAGTCAGTTAATTCGACTTAATATATTTCACAAATTGATGTCTGATGGTCTTGACTTTATTACTTTTAAAAAACTATTGATTCTAAAGCATCGAGCTCGTCGTAACTGTTTATCAGGAGGACTAAAGTACAAAACTGCAGATTCAGCTAATTCGACTCTATACGTTTTACAAATTCAGTCTAATATCAAACGAGCTTGTTTTACCATCCTCAGCTCACTATACACATACATTGTTTATTTTTGAATTTTCAATCAGGAGGACTAAAGTACAAAATATACGGTTTTAGTCAATTCGATCTAATATATTTTACAAACTGATTGGTGTTGTCTTTAACTTGCACTACACTAAAAATCGCTTATTCTAGAGCCTCGCGTCCATCGTGACTTTTGATCAGGAGGACTAAAGTACAAAATTACAGTTACAGTTAATTCGACCCAATACGCCTCTCCAAATCAAAACTTAATACCAAACGAAATTGATTTTGCCATCTTTAGTTTGCCATACACAAAAACTGTTCGTTTTTTAATTCTTAATTAGAAGGACTAAAGTTCAAGAAAATGGTATAGTTTCAGCTAATTCGCATTAATATATTTTACAACTAATATCTGATGGGCTTGGCTTTATGACTTTTACGTCACTGTGAGAAAAAAAAATTAGTTCTAAAGCATCGAGCTCATTCTAACTCTTTATCAGGAGGACTAAAGTACAAAATGGCAGATTCGGCTAATTCGACTCAATACATTTTACTAATTCACAGTCTAATATCAAACGAGCTTGATTTTACCATCCCCAGCACACTATACACGAACCATTGTTTATCTTTGAATTTTCAATCAGGAGGACTAAAATACAAAATGCACAGTTTTAGCCAGTTCGACTTAATATATTTTACAAACTGATATCTGATGGTTTTTACTTTACTGCCTTTAACTTGCTTTAGACAAAAAATCACCTATTCTAGAGTCTCGCTCGCATCGTGACTAGAGGACAAAATTACAGTTACAGCTAATTTTCCCCAATGCGTCAGGAGGACTAAAGTACAAAATTACAGTTACAGCTAATTCGACTCAATACGCCTCATCAAATCAAAACTTAATACCAAACGAGCTTGATTTTGTCATCTTTAGTTCATCATACACAAAAAATTGTTTGTTCTTGAACTTTTAGTTAGAAGGACTAAATTACAAAATGCACAGTTTCAGCTATTTCCATCCAATACATTTTAGCATTTCATAGTCTAATATCAAACGAGCTTGAATTTCCCATCTTTAGTTCACTATTCACAAAAAATTGTTTATTTTAGAACTTTTAGTCAGAATGGCACAAATTCAACTAATTCGACCTAATATTTTTTATAAACTGATATCTGATGGCCTTATCTCAATTGTCTTTAATTCTTCGTACCAAAAAAATTGTATATTTTAGAGCCTTGCGCCCATGACTTTTGAACAAAAGGACTAAAGTACAAAATTACAGTTTCAGATAGTTCGACCCAATACGTATTACCAATTCACAACCTAATATCAAACGAGCTTAATATTACCATCTTTAGCTCACTGTACACAAAAGAATATTAATTTTTAAATTTTTAATCAAAAGGACTAAACTACAAAATGGTACAGTTTCAGCTAATTCGATCTAATAATATTTTAAATACTTACTGCATTTAACTCACTGTACACAAACAACTTTATATTTTAGAGCTTCGCACCCATCGTAACTTTTGATAAGGAGGACTAAAGTACAATATGGTAGTTTCAGTTAATTCCATCTAATACATTTTAGCATTTCATAGCCTAATATCAAATGAGCTTGAATTTAACATCTTTATTTCACTGTCCACAAAAAATTGTTTATTATAGAATTTTCAATCAGAAGGACTAAACGACAAAATGGTACTGTTACAGCTAATTCGACCTAATATATTTTATAAACCGATTCTGATGGCCTTGCCTTTATTGCCTTTAATTCTCCTTGTCCAAAAATATGCCTATTTTAGAACCTTGCGCCCATCATGACTTTTGAGGAAGAGGACTAAAGTACAAAATTTCACTTTCAGATAGTTCGACCCAATTCGTTTTACCAACTCACAACCTAATATCAAGCGAGCTTAATATTACCATCTTTAGCTAAGAATTTTTGTTTTTGAATTTTTGATCAGAGGGACTAAACTACAAAATAGCCCAATTTCAATTAATTCGACCTAATATATTTAACAAATTGATTTTTGATGGTGTTGACCTTACTGCTTTTAACTCACTGTACACAAAGAACTGTATATTCTAGAGCTTCGTGCCCATCGTAGCTTTTGATAAGGAGGACTAAAGTACAAATTAGCAACTTCAGTTAATTCCATCCAATACATTTTACATTAATATCAAACGAGCTTGAATTTACTATCTTTAGTTCACTATGCACAAAAAATTGTTTATTTTAGAACTTTTAATCAGAAGGACTAAACTACAAAATGGTACTGTTACAGTTAATTCGACCTAATATACTTTACAAACCGATATCTGATGATCTTGTCTTTATGTATTGTCTTTAATTCTCCGTACCCAAAAAGGTGCCTATTTCAGAGCCTTGCGCTCATGACAAAAGGACTAAAGTACAAAATTGCAGTTTCAGATAGTTTGACCTAATACGTTTTACCAATTCACAACCTAACATCAAACAAGCTTGATAATATAATTTTTAGCTTACTTGTACACAAAAGATTATTTATTTTTGAATTTTCAATCAAAAGGACTAAACTACAAAATGGCACAGCTTCAGCTAATTCGACCTTATATATTTTACAAACTTATTCCTGATGTTCTTGACCTTACTGCCTTTAAATAATTGTACACAAACAACTTTAAGATATTCTAGAGCTTCGTGCCCATCGTAAGTTTTGATAAGGAGGACTAAAGTACAAAATGACAATTTCAGCTAATCCCATTCAATACATTTTAGCATTTCATAACTTAATATCACACGAGCATAAATTTACCATCTTTAGTTCACTATACACAAAAATTGTTTATTTTAGAACTCTTAATCAAAAGGACTAAACTACAAAATTGTACAGTTTCAGCTAACTCGACCTAATATATTTTACAAACTTATATCTGATGGTCTTATCTTTATTGTCTTTAACTCTCTCTTAACAAAAAAACTGACCATTTTAGAGCCTTGCGCCCATCGTGACTCAAGAGGACTAAAGTACAAAATGACAGTTTTGGCTAATTAAACTTTTACGATGGTTTACGATCATTTATAAGGGCCTTTCGAAAATTCCATCGCCTTCCCTGCTGCCCCACTCGCCCGTCCCGATCGAGCGAAATTAACATATCGAACGGAATTGAGTCGAACGAAAACAAGTTAAAAAATGGCCAAGGACTTTTCCTCTAGTCACGGGTGTGGCCGCCGTACAAATAACGATAGATTCATGTTTCAGATTTCTGTTTACCTGTTTCTTTATAGTCAACACATTTCAAATTAATTTAATGATTCTGTACCTTGTGCAAACAACAATCTCTTAAATTGCATAGCTTGCATAACTTAAGTATGTGCGACTTATTATATTAGTCTTCCGTATGGATCGGGTTGGGATGTTGAAAAAGGAAGACCGTATTTATCCGATTTGGATGGTTGAATGCATTGTTGGGCAAACTTCACTTTTATCTCTTATTATTTATCTGACAATAGGAGGAAAGTAACAGCGTATTTCGAAGGAGGTTACGCAACGAGTCCATAATATGTGATATTTTGTTATAATCTATTGAGCGCAATAGATAAAATTACATAAATTAAATTAAATCATATTTGTTTCCAGTCCAGCGCCGGCCCCGTTAAATGAAAGTAGTAATTGAGAGATTTAGTAATATGTTAACCGTGCTGTTACGGATCGGTGGTGGGTTGAAATAACAAAAAAATGCGTATGGCCTACTCGCCCAGCACGTTCAATAAATCCAAGGGGTGTATGCGGTGTTCGCACGTTAAAATAGGGCGACTTTCGAATCCTATATTAGTTACTTGGGCTATGCGATTAAAAAAATTGTATTTTTTTATTGTCGTAGTTTTTGTCAGTTTTCGAGTTTTTGAAAAAAAAAACCAACGTCAATCTTTTTTCTTTTTAATTATTTTTTATTCGTCTTTAAAGTTGTACCCTGTGACCTCGACTTCCTCGAATAAATGAGTAACAAATTTAATCATTGTCCCCCCTCCCCCCCCCCTCGTATAGTCGTCGTAGGTAAGTAAAGTGTGGCAGTTAAGTTACGCTTCAGTTCAATTTGACTGACATAATATTCAATTTTTTATGCACCATTATGAGCGTTAATTTAATAATTTCTTTCAAGGTCGCCTCGTGTCTTATTAAAAACTTATTATAATTTCGGCATATCTTTTATAGATTAGTAGGTTTTTTTTGTTAACATACTTGTTACATAATTTATAAATTTCAACGGTTAACATGGAAAATTATATTATATAGAATTATAATTTGATATTAAAACTAATGTTACAATAAAAAGACCCAGTAGGAAAAAAAATATTAAATTATCTGAATAATTGAAATGACAAACAAAAGACAAATCAGTTATTTGACCAACGCTCTAGTAAATTCCAGGTAAATAATCAAATTTTAAAAAATAGTTAATAACGTATGAATTGGTTTATGAAATTCTTCGTCTTCTTCTTCCTCGTTAGCTCCCTTATCTTCTTCCTCTTCTTCTTCTTCTTCTTCTTCCTCTTCAATCCAAAATATTTGCTTTTCTGGCTAGCGCCAAAAAGTATTGAATTATGTTATAATATCATAAAATTTAAATATGTTTCTTCTTCTTCCTATTCTGCTTCTTCGTCTTCTTCTTCTTCTTCTTCTTCTTCTTCTTCTTCTTCTTCTTCTTCTTCTTCTTCTTCTTCTTTATTTCTGTTTAAAATGGTGGTAGTCGATGGAAAATCATTTTAAAATATTATTTATCTTCAAGCAATTGAATCAATTTTTCATTCAATTAAAAAAAAATTAGCAATTCTCCAAAATCTCATTTACGAAAGATCACACAAAATAGCTGTTCTGGCTGGCACCTAGAAGTACGAATTATTGTCATAGTTTTATGAAATTTATATCCTCGTCTTCTTCCTCTTCTCCCAATCTTCTTCTTCTACATATTTTCTTCTTCTTCTTTTTTATATTCTTTTATATTCCTCTAAATTGACGATGGAAAACATCTTAAAATATTGTTTATTCAAAAGCAATTAAATCAAGTTTTCTTTCATTATTTTATTTCGTTAATACTATGTTGGGAGTAAGGAAACAACAATCTTCTAAAATCTCATCGGTGAACGAACATCCAAAATATTTGATTTATCAGGCTGGCGCCAAAAAGTACTGAATTATGTGATAGTTTCATGAGATTTAATTATATTTCTTCTTCTTCCGTTTCCTCTTTCTCTTTTTCTTCTTCTTCTTCTTCATATCTCTTTAAAATCTTGATGTCAGTCGATGGAAAATTATTTTGAAATATAATTTATTTGCAAGCAATTGAATCGATTTCTCATCCAATATATAAATTCGTAAAAACGCTGCAGGGAGTAAAAAAAATAAATAATCCTTTATCTCATTAATGGAAGAACACCCAAAATCACTGCTCCTCTGGCTGGCACCAAGAAGTGAATTATGTCATAATTTTATGTAATATAAATCCCCATATTCTTTTTATCCTACTATTTTCTTCTTTTGCTGATACTGCTTCCTCTTCTTCTTCTTCTTATTCTTCTTCTCCTTCATATTCCTCTAAATTGACGTAAGCCGATGGAATATCATCTTAAAATATTGTTTATTCTGAAGCAATTAAATCAAGTTTGCTTCCATTATCCATATTTGTAAAAGCTATGTCGGAAGTCAGGAAATTAAATAATCCTCTAAAATCGCATTGACAGTGCGGACACCCAAAATAACTGGTCTTCAGGCTGACGTCAGGAAGCATTGAATTATACCATTTCTATGAAATCCATGTAATTGTCTACTTCTGTTTTACTTGCTCTTCTTATTCTTCTTCTATTTCATATATTTATCTCTAAAATGTTGTTAGACGATCGCAAAGCATTTGACAATATTTTTTATTGGCAAGCAATTAAATCGATTTTTTCCCCATAATTTAAATTCGTAGGAAAATGCATGGAATGAAAAACTAAACAATCCTCTAAAATCGTATTGATGAAAAATAGTTGCTCGTCTTCTACTTCAACTTCTTCTTCTTCTTCTTCTTCTTCTTCTTCTTCTTCTTCTTCTTCTTCTTCTTCTTCTTCTTTGTATATCTCAAAAACAACGTCAATGAAATCATCTTAAAATATTGATTATTCGCAAGCAGTTAAATCAATTTTTCATCTTCCATTATTTAAATTCGTAAAAGCAATGCAGGTACTGAAAAACCTAAACAATTCCCTAAAATCTCATAGACGAAAGAACACCCAAAATATTTGCTCTTCTGGCTGATGCCAAGAAATGCTGAATTATGTCGGTTTTATAAAATTTTGGTTCTCGTCTTCTTATTCTTCCGCTTCCTTTATTTAGATGGATTTTTTTCTTTTCTAAATTATTTAAACTCTTAATGGCTATGACGAGAGTAAAAAAAATAACAATCCTCTAGAATTGCGTTGATAAAATTTAAGACCTCGTCTTCTTCTTCCTTTTCTGGTTTTACTTTCTCTGTTTCTTCTTCTTCTTTTCATGTGGTGTTAATATATCGAAATCATTTTAAAATTGTGCTGAATTGAAAGCAGTTAAATCGATTTTTTATATTCGTAAAAACAACGCTGTGAGTAAAGAAATTAAATAATCCTCTAAAATCGCATTTATGGAGGAATACCTAAAATAACTGCTCTTCTTGCTGGCGCCAAGAAATACTGCATTATATCATACTTTTGTAAAGTCGTCATCGTCTTCTTCTTGCTATTCCAACTTCCCTTCTTCTTCTTCTTCTTCTTCTTCTTCATTATATATCTCTAAAATAGCGTTAGCCAATCGAAATATTTTTAAAATCTCGTTTATTTGCGCGCAATTAAATCCATCAAATAATTACATTCATTCAAATGTTGAACTAGTTTTATTTAACTCTCCTTCATTATTAATAACAAGTTAACAGTTTCTTTGCTACAGCGTTACTGTAAATCAAAAGAGAAGGTACGCATTTGCCGTTGCGTCAAACTCATCCGTGAAGCAATCCTAATTACATTGATATATGTATAACAAGACGAAATAAATTGTGGATGCCCTAAAATGGACATATTGTAATGCCTGGCTATATATTAACGAGTTAATTATCCTCTTGAGTCTTGGGCAACGCAAAATATATCCTAAGCGCACTATTGGTATCTTTTCATATCAAATTGCTCGTTCGGTTTCATAAGTCGAATTATGTGGATATTAAAAGCAATCACCGTGGCAACCTTGGGAGTTGTTAAAAACGGGGAATTTTGTGAAATTGGAACAGGCTAAGCGAAACGGAGACCAACGATCTGGACTGAATCGACGGTAAGGTATTGGACGATGCAAATAAGAGGAAATATCTACAAAACTTAAGAAACAAACAAATTTCTTTCTTTCACATGGTAGGACCAAAAATCGCTAATGTAGACCAAGTAGTCGTATTCCTTTGTCCACTGAGTTAAACGTCTAGTAGCAGTTTCCTATTATCGAAACGATAAATAACGATCTCTTTATCTGTCAGCAGATCTGCTTGACGCATATTACCACACGCTATCTTAACTCTGATCAATCAAATAATCGTGAAACAGACCGGCGAATAATAAACAAAGAATCGAACAACGTCAAGTCGTGAAGAAAACACTCAGATCGTGCGAGCCCACCCCCTGATCTATTTTGTAACATGAGGTGGCGGATCTCCAGAAGGTGTCTTCCCATATGGCGCCCAACCTTGCCATCAGAGCTGGTGAATTTTATTTAAATTAAACATCACTGACCTCTTCGCTGTGGCTCGTGTGCAGCCATGAACCTGAATTATCTCCGTTGTCACGTTATCTGTCAACTGCATTTATTTCGCGATCGTATGAATAAAAAAAATTTACATATTGGCCGAAGCACTGACCGAAAACAAAAATGGAATTGTTAATCGAAGCATGATCGCTTCCTGTTGAGGGTGTATCGTATTCATCCTTGCCTTGCTCGCGTTATGTACAGGGTGAACGTTGCCATCGCGGAATTCTTCATGGAAAAAGAACATACTTTTAAGAGGAAGAAGAGATGTTGCAATAGGAAGAAGAAGACGACGACGACTTTACAAAAGTATGATATAATGCAGTATTTCTTGGCGCCAGTCAGAAGAGCAGTTATTTTAGGTATTCCTCCATAAATGTGATTTTAGAGGATTATTTGATTTCTTTACTCACAGCGTTGTTTTTACGAATATAAAAAATCGATTTAACTGCTTCCAAGTGAGCACAATTTTAAAATGATTTCGATATATTAACACCACATGAAAGATGAAGAAGAAACAGAGAAAGTAAAACCAGAAAAGGAAGAAGAAGACGAGGTCTTAAATTTTATCAACGCGATTCCAGTGGATTGTTATTTTTTTTACTCTCGTCATAGCTATTAAGAATTTAAATAATTTAGAAAAGAAAAAAAATCCATATAAATAAAGGAAGCAGAGGAATAAGAAGACGAGAACCAAAATTTTATAAAACCGACATAATTCAACATTTCTTGGCATCAGCCAGAAGAGCAAATATTTTGGGTGTTCTTTCGTCAATGAGATTGTAGAGAATTGTTTAGGTTTTTTAGTGCCCGGATTGCTTTTACGAATTTAAATAATGGAATATGAAAAATTTATGTAATTGCTTGCGAATAAACAATATTTTAAGATGATTTTTCATTGATGTTGTTTTTGAGATACACAAAGAAGAAGAAGAAGAAGAGGAAGAAGAAGAATAAAACTAACAAGAAGAAGTTGAAGAAGAAGAAGAATTATTTTTCATCAATACGATTTTAGAGGATTGTTTAGTTTTTTCATTCCCCGCATTTCCCTAAGAATTTAAATTATGGGGGAAAAATCGATTTAATTGCTTGCCAATAAACAATATTTTCAAATGATTTGCGATCGTCTAACAACATTATAGGGATATATATGAATTGAAGAAGAAGAAGAAGAGGAAGTGAAAGGAGAAGTAGACGATTACATGGATTTCATAGACATGGCATAATTCAATGCTTCTTGACGTCAGCCAGAAGACCAGTTATTTTGGGTGTTGTCACTGTCAATGTGATTTTAGAGGATTATTTAATTTCTTTACTTCCGACATAGCTTTTACAAGGATAATGGAAGCAAACTTGATTTAATTGCTTGTGAATAAACAATATTTTAAGATGATATTCCATCGGCTTACGTCAATTTAGAGGAATATGAAGGAGAAGAAGAATAAGAAGAAGAAGAAGAGGAAGAAGTAGCAGCAGAAGAAGAAAATAGTAGAATAAAAGGAATATGGGAATTTATATTTCATAAAGTTATGACATAATTCACTTCTTGGTGGCAGCCAGAGGAGCTGCAGTGATTTTGGGTGTTCCTCCATTAATGAGATAGAGGATTATTTATTTTTTTTACTCCCTGCAGCGTTTTTACGAATTTAAATATTGGATGAGAAATCGATTCAATTGCTTGCAAATAAATTATATTTCAAAATGATTTTCCATCGACTAACATCAAGATTTTAAAGAGATATGAAGAAGAAGAAGAAGAGAAAGAGGAAACGGAAGAAGAAAAAATATAATTAAATCTCATGAAACTATCACATAATTCAGTACTTTTTGGCGCCAGCCTGATATATAAAATATTTTGGATGTTCGTTCACCGATGAGATTTTAGAAGATTGTTGTTTCCTTACTCCCAACATAGTATTAACGAAATAAAATAATGAAAGAAAACTTGATTTAATTGCTTTTGAGTAAACAACATTTTAAGATGTTTTCCATCGTCAATAATTTAGAGGAATGTAAAGAAGAAGAAGAAGAAAATGAGAAGAAGAAGAAAACGAACAAGAAAACGATGAAGAAGAAGAAGAAGAAGAAGACGAAGACGAAGAAGAAGAAGATTGGGAGAAAAGGAATTT
This sequence comes from Rhagium mordax, assembly GCA_963680705.1. Taxonomy (NCBI): domain Eukaryota; kingdom Metazoa; phylum Arthropoda; class Insecta; order Coleoptera; family Cerambycidae; genus Rhagium; species Rhagium mordax. The sequence goes on along the minus strand of OY796659.1, from coordinate 77,489,896 downwards.
AAATTTCATAAAACTGTGACATAATTCAGTACTTCTAGGCGCCAGCCAGAACAGTTATTTTGTGTGATCTTTCGTAAATGAGATTTTTTTTAGTTGTTGCATTGTTCTGCGAATTTAAAAATTGAATGAGAAATTGATTCAATTGCTTGCAGATAAATAATATTTTAAAATGATTTTCTATCGACTACCATCATTTTAAAGAGAAATAAAGAAGAAGAAGAAGACGAAGAAGCAGAAGAGGAAGAGGAGGAAGAAGAAGAAAAATTTTAAATTTTATGATATTATGACATAATTCAATACTTTTTGGCGCTAGCCAGAAAAGCAAATATTTTGGATGTTCTCTTATCGTTGAGAATTTAGAAGATTGTTTAGTTCTTTACCCCAGCATAGCATTTACGAAATTAAATAATGGGAAAAAACTTCATTTAATTGCTTGCGAATGAACAATATTTTAAGACGATTTTTCATTGACGTTGTTTTTGAGATATACAAAGAAGAAGAAGAAGAAGAAAAGGAAGACGCAGTAGAAGAAGACGGTAATTTAAATTTTATAAAACCGTGACAAAATTCAGTACTTGTTGGCGCCAACCAGAAAAGCAATTATTTCCATCAATGCGATGTTAGAGGATTGTTTAGTTTTCATTCCCCGCATTTCCCAGTGGAAAAATTCGATCGAATTGTTTGCCAATAAACAATATTTTCAAATGATTTGCGAACGTCTAACAGCATTATGAGGATATATGTGAATTGGAAGAAGAAGAAAAATAAGAAAAGGAAGTGAAAGAAGAAGTAGACGATTACATAGATTCAGTGCTTCTTGACGTCAGCCAGAAGACCAGTTATTTTGGGTGTTCTCACTGTCAATGCGATTTTGGAGGATTATTTGAGGTTACTAACTTGTTCAATGCTCTTTCCATTCCAGTTCTATTTCCTGTGAGCTTATGGTCTCTTTAGTTTCCTCCACCTCTCTCACTACGCTTCGTCACATTTCCTCTTATTTTTTTTTCTGTATTTAAATTCGTCTCTTCCAGTAGGTTTTTAAAATATATTTTCCGTCTTTCCATGGTATCTTCTTCATCTGTTGAAATATCATCTTTAATGTTGTTTATCGTAAAACTCTTGTTTTTCTTTCGTATCTTACAGCATCAAAGAATGATTTCTGATCTTCTATTTTTTTCCGAAATCGGCCCAAGGCTTTTGTTTCTCTTCCTTCACCGTCTTGACTCTTATTCTTTCTATTTTATATTCATCATAATCTGCTTGGCTCTTGGTGCTTTCATTTTTTCCTTGCTAGCTTCTTTCCTCTAACTGCTTTTTTAATTTTTTCTGTCCACCAATGTATTCTATTTTTCTATTTACTATCTTCCTCTTTCCTTCTACTTTTATTACCATTATCCCATTTCACTACTACTACTAGAAAATGGTAACTTCCCACTTCCTATCTCCGGTGCCCTCATAACCTTTACGTCTTTTATTTTTCTTCGGATCTCTTTTGATCTTGTGTGTTTTTTATGATGAAAATGTGAGTTTGCTTCAATTAGCTCATTATCCACATAGAAGTGCAGAATTCCCTCCCCAATTGCATTCCTTGGTTCTCTTCCGTACTTTCCCAGGTACCACTCTATTCCTTCATTTTTGTTTCCAACCTTTCCGTTCGAATCGTCCATTAAATTTCCTCATATTTACTCTCGTCTAATTGTTGCTGTAGCTCTTGGAAAACTTTATCTTCTTCATCTGTTTTCACGTTTTCGTTTGGACCAAATGCCACTATCAGTAAGTACCTACTCGTCCTAATTTTTTCATCTTTTATTTTGCCAAATCTTTTACCAATTTCATTTTTCTTCTTTCAATATTGGAGCTACCCCCGACCAAATCATCCAGCAATCTTTTGCTAATTTTATGGTACCATTTCCTTTCATTTTCATCTTTATTTTACCTATAACGTTTAACTTGTCTATTTCGTCAATTAAATCGATTTCTTTTCCACTAATGCTTTTCACATTCCATGCACCCAGGGTATTCAAATTTTTTTTTAACTAGGTTTGAATACTGAGCTTAGAACTGAGATCTGTTAGTTCACAACTTTTTCCAGTTGAAACCCATAAAGAATCTAGAGTAAGAAAACGTGAAGAACTATTAAAAACCATTTCATTATTGAATTGGGTAAACATTTAATAGCATATTTTATCCGATGCTACATAATTGCTTGTTTCACAACTAAAAGAAATTCCACAAAACGATCGCTGTGCCAATAATCATTGTATAATTCATCTCATGAACGCTTCTGCATTAGCCGAGAAAAAACGGGGCTCCCTCTCCGTCCTCGCCGTTTGGGTGCTTATGGTTGAGTAGCTTAAAAGTTGAATGTAAACGGTAGTTGATATCCTTGACAAGGACGTTAGTGCGGGCGGTTGATCCCCCTCCCCGGTCCCCCCCAGCCGTTCCAGGCTGCTTAGAACCAGCAATTCACATTCGATTTCTAATTCTAGCTCTCTGAGGCCAAACATTCTGAATTGTTACAACATTAAAGCAAAACTACGAAATTGCATATCTTAACACCAGGTGCCGAGCCAGCGGCGCGCGGCGAGACGCTGGTCAAAAATACAATATTTAATTAATAAGAAAATGTTTGCAGGAAATGTTCTTAGCTTCTGGTTTCTATCTATTCTTTTCTATTTTCAACCATCAAAATTATTGATATAATCATTAGAGAAGAAGACAGCAGCTTTTAATCCATGATCATCTTTGACCAAGATAATTTTTGATATCCTGGTATTATCTGTGCAATATCACATACAAAATAAGGGTCATCGCTTGCTGATGTTGCCCAACCAACAGACATTACGTAACTTTAAATTGATTTTTTTTTTTCAATAAACGAATTGTCCAAGACGGTTAAGGTGTGACCGTTTAACTTTCGTGCGATTGATGGAAAAAACTAGAGCGTAAAATATAAATAGTATTATTGCATTATCGCAATTTATTTAAATAATCGCCGGGTAGAAAATGCACACGCCTTGCAATTTATTAAAGACGACTATCAACTGTTTCTCAATGCTGCTTTAATGCGGAAAAAATGGGGCAATCGTTCGAAAATACCTTGAAGGCTGCGGCATTAAGTCATAGAATACACGCAGCGCAATGGTCTAGGGATATTACTGTAGTGTTACAGTTACATATATATGTATATATATATATAATAATTGAAGAGGAAATATAGGATTCCTTGTTTAAAATTGAAAAAAATAAAGCCGACAGCCCCTGCGGGGCTGTCTTTTTTGAAAGAAAAAATTAAGGGTTTCTTCTTTAAAATTGTAGAAATTTTAAAAATAAATAAGACTAATAAAAACGGCAATTTAATATTGACTAATTAAGCTTATTCGAATTTGTAGCAAACAAATCTGTCACATTATTGAGGTTAGATATAATAACACTCAGCAGTACAGTGGGTTGCATAGCCCCTGCGCTATATGTTCCATAAAATAGCATAGATCGTCACCTGTTTCTAAATTTAAGCTTCAAGTCATACGTTCCCAAAGTTTCACATCTTCTCACCTTTGTGTCACACCTACAACCCGCTGAATACGTCTAAACCTAAACCACTGCGTCGAGCGTACATTCTATCTATCGTCGCGTCATTGTCGTCTTGTTCTTATTTTTATCCTCTCATTAAGATTAGGTAACAGTGAATGTTAACGCTGTCGGAAGACTGTCATTAAAATAGGCGCTCGCTCCATCCAAACATTCTCTTGGCATTTCGGAGTACGCGTGCACAGGAAAAGTTTTACTTTCACGGCGTACTCCGCCAGTTTTTTTAGGCTCTTCAGGCGGGGTATTGTAGGTCCTCTTATCTCGCATTACAAAATATTAACAATAAAAGTTCATTTGGTTTCGTTTTTATTCCAATACCGCATGGGTCTATGGGGTTATGTAATCGAAAACACTTGTTCGGTTGAGTTTGAAAGCAGTTACTTAATTATCGCATCAGCGAAGTCGTTTGTCTATACGAGACCAGTCTACGCTCTGACTGCCTTAGTGACGATACAGCTGGACAGCCCAAAATTTCAAAAGTGTTTATGTTGCATAAGACGAGCATAAGACTTGAATTGTATTAGACAGGGAAGTCGAGAAATCGAACAGCTTGGATAGTTCGCTTCTAGCAGCCCGCCCGACCAGTCCAGCTTAGTAAGTCGTAACTCGTCCTGTTGTTGATGTACCTAGATGTAAATTCCGTATGTCGTTTCAAGGAGGTAATAAAAATACGAAAGTCAATAACAGCTTATTTAATAATCTAATAAGCGATGGACAGCTTCTAGACAACGCCATTTATCCGGCAAGTAGAAGGGTTCAAAAACGTGCGGGAACGGCGTGTCGAACCCCGTGACTCTGGCTATCGGGGCCTCGAGATGAAGAAAACATTCCTCCTGCAACAGACAAGTGTATTAACGTTTTTACTATCATTATCTAGGATTTATACAGCGGGTTTCTTATGTTTATTTATCACTGGAGAAACATCAATTACCCGCGTCGAAAATTATGATTCAGTTGGTTATTTTTAGCTTACAAATGACTGCTTGTAAACAACACGACAACACACGTATTGCGTGCAGAGTGCAGAGCATTAATCGCATGGTCTTGTTTACAGGGGGAGCTTAAACTTAACCCACAAACGTTGCTTTTACTTTTACCAATAATCCTAAACAAAGACTTAAGTCATTCATCCTTCTGATTAGTTACAAATAAAGAACAAATAATTAACTGAAATACGACGCCATGCAGCTATAAGGAGCCTTCATAAATGATCGTAAACCACGTGCTTTAAAATAGGCAACCAGATATACATTTTATTTTTTCCAGCGTGTGTGGTTGCCTCATTCAGCAGACGCGTTATTCGAAAGCTCTTTTTAGTTTCTATTGGAAGTTTCCATTATTAGAGGTTGAATTCAAAATAAGACGGCTGCTGTCTGCTTGCAGTAAACTCGTAAAACGTAACGCCGAATATCCCGAGACATATCGATTTTCCTCTCCTTGCCATTAAAACACGACGACGTACTTACTGAATGCCTTTGATAGCAATTTACTGATACACTGGAGAAATGAACTGTTTATACTTAAGCACCCTGGTGATCTGCGCGAACGTAAAAAATAAATGTAAACCTACGTGACGTATGCGTTATGGATCGACTTGTCGATCCACTTATTTGTCTGGCAAATGAGAGCTAATTATAAAAATATAACCAATAAACTGTCTATGATTGATGATGAGACTTTACCTGTATGGTTGCTGCCAGTTCCGCGCCAAATCCCCCAGTCAGAGGTGCTTCGTGTGCGATGAGGACGCGTTTGGTTTTTTTAATGGACTAAAACAAAGTAACAAATTAATATAAACGCTTTTGTTAGCGCATTTCTTAATGAAGACCATAAGAAGGTCAAAACGCCAAGAACTAACTAATCCACGCGGCAGAAAATCCAGAAACTCTTCTACAAATCATCATCTCCCCGAATTGTGAACTTCTCGCGCGACACAAACCCGATGATATAAATAAATAAACAGACAACCGTAAAAATTTCCAATACTGTAATAAATTCAAGGCGAGCCATAAAATCTTAAACTTAATAACACAGTAGGTGATGGATTACCTTACATACGGTGTCCATGTCCCAGGGTACAATCGAGACAAGGTCTATCACTTCACAAGATACTTTAAATTTGCTCTGGGCTAATTGTGCCACTTCTTTCAGTACGTGCACTTGGGTGCCCCATCCTATAAGCGTTACATCATCGCCTAAAGAAAATACAATAAATCAAGCAAGGAAGTTTAAGTACACAAGCATTTGTTATTTACTACTAGGTACCAGCAATTATCAAACGCGGAAAATATTGTAACGTGCGAGCGGGAACCTGTAAATTCAGTAAACTGTCAAACACGTGACTAAAAGTAGGCAACCAGATATACATTTTATTATTAGTAATACCCTTGGGTGTATATAAGGTTGCCTAATTCTGTACACACTTGGTTTACAACAATTTATCAAGACCTTTTACTATAAAATGAAGTAAGTGGGCCATGATGAGCCGGTAGATGGCGCAGATGTTTTAATTTAAAAATCTACGGTTTGGTGAGTTTCTTTGACTATATATTTTTTGAATCTAGGATTTACTGGAGAGTAACAGGTTGTAAATCACATAATTAGGCAACCATATATACATCCAAAGGTATTACTTATGCAGAAAGATCCAAATGTATACCTGGTTACCTATTTTTCGTCACGTGGTTTACATCAATGAAAGGTTAGAGCTTAATATCTCACCTTTCACAAGTACATCGGCTCTACCAATAGGCAGTTGGTAATCATCCACGGGTACTTCTTCCACGGCTGCTCGATATAAAGTTTTAGGTTCGAAAATGATGCAAGGGTCCGGGTCCCTAATACAGCTCAGTAGTAACCCCTTGGCTTTTATCGGTCCTCGAGGAACGACTATCTGAAAATATACACTGGATACGAAAAATATATATTTTATTTTCTGCTGGCGTGTAAAAGTTGCAAATTTTTAAAAAGTATTCCACAAATAATTAAATAAGTACGCAATAATTGATTGTAAGCCAGGTGATTAGGCAACAATATATACACTTAATGCACAAAAAACAAACCTATGTGTGTATAGTGGGTTGCTTGTTTTTGATCACGTGATTTACAATCATTTATGACGCAATGCGTTGGTCGCACATAAAAAAAGATAATTTATTTCCTACCTTTAGCCCCGGAGTGTGGGCGAAATAAGCCTCCGGGCTTTGCGAGTGATATAAACCTCCGTGTCCGACAGCGCCACAAGGGGCCCTCACAGTAAGTTTTCCACAGTCGAACTGGCCTCCGCTTCGATATCTGAATTTTGCAGCTTCATTTACCAACTGTGACACAAAAATGAATGATAAAATTTGAATTTGTTTTTTTTTCAAAAAATTTTTACATAAATAGAATTAGCCAAAAATAAATATTTTCTTGTTTTTGGTCAACACTCACCATATATATATGTAGCTATAATAAAGCAGAGGGATTTAAGTGTCCTGCAAGTAGTAGATAAATGTATCTACACCGCAATGTATTTCATGTTGCCTAACCATATGAACAATAATTTGTTTCGCGTTCCATTCGGACTAACAAAATAATCCAATGTTTAATCTAGTTGTTGTTATACCATTAGTAATAAACTTCTTATTATGATTATTACAAAATAAAAATGTAACCATAGGCGTAGCAAACTGTGTTTTTTGTTTAAAAATCAAATGAATTGAAGTATTTTTCACGTAACTTTTATAAAATCGACAGTTGACATCTGACATCTGACAACTCTAGTAACTTTTTGTTTCTTAAATTAGTCAAGGCCAACGAGAGGCGCGTGGTAGAAATTAAAGTCAATTTAACACCCAGCAGGGTAAAAAAGCATTGCCAGCAATAACAAAAAGTGAGGTTAAATATAAATTTCCTGGATTCACGCCTGATCGTTGTAAGAAGTTGTATCTCAACGTATGGAGTGGGCTAATTTAAGGATAAAGGTTTGCAAGCCATTCTGTCAAATAGTGTCTGTCTGTCAGTTGTTAAATACGCGGCGAACATTTAAACCAACCTGATCAAACGCCGGAAATATGTAATCCGCGAACTGGATTTCCGCAATGGCCGTCGACCCCATGGCGGCCACGCCAATTCCAAATCCCACGATCCCTTGTTCGCACAGCGGCGTGTTGAACACCCTGGATTTCCCGTACTTCTTCTGTAGCCCCATCGTGCACCTGAACACTCCTCCAAATCCCACGTCCTCCCCGAAAATAAGCGCGCTCTCGTCTTTTCCCAGGGCGGTGTCCAAGGCGCTGTTTATCGCCTGGAACATGTTCATCTTCGCCTTTTCCCCTGAAAGAAGAAGTAGAAGTAAAATGACATTTTTCGAGTTGTTTAGCGTTAACGTTACAGTTAAAGTTGTATTTTACTGCCTAGGCAATAAAAGTGGCACTTCGGTCCACAGAATTTGACAGTTGGTGAGAATTTGACAGTACATATCAAACATAACAGTCATTAGTGTCATTGTAGTTTTGAGGTTATGTTTTGATTTTATGCTTGATTTTGTTTTTTTTTTTTCGAAAATGGTGCAAGATTGTTATGTGTAAAAGCCAAGAGGCTAAAAATAGTAACATCGTTGTACCGATTTTCGGTGAACAACGAACTTCTACTAGATAAATGGCTTCAGCCATATGCCTAGTTTGTGTAACATTCATGGATTAGACAATTGGATGAGATGCCAAGGCAACCGTAGTTGATCATATAATTTGCCTTTTAGCTTATTTTGAGTTGTGTTGGGCGCCAATATTACTTGCTACAAATCCGAAAAATTTGAATTGGAATATTTGTTCCACTTTGTATCATTAAATTATGACAGTTATTGCATAATCTTGACGTAAGACGCTAAACCTTGAATCTTCACTCTTATCGCCTATATTAAGAAACATTGACCTCATGGTGCGATGATGATGTTTATTATATCAACAAGACAATATGCTAGAATTTTGCCCCTTCTGCTCGAACCTATTGGTCGTGGAGGCGAATCAGAACGATAAACTCCAATTCGCGTGCACCATATGCCCTGTGGTCTTCCTAGTGAAAAGACGGATATCCTACAGGAGGTACTACAAGCTGAAGGAGATCGACGAGGAGCTAAGCAGCGGGGAGGCTTGGAAAAACGTGGACTCCACCGAGGAGCGCTGCCCAGAGTGCGGCCACGAACGAGCTTACTTCATGCAGCTACAAACAAGGTCAGCAGACGAACCTATGACCACGTTCTACCGTTGTTGCAACTCAGACTGCAACCACAACTGGCGCCAGTGACAAGTCAGTTGGATCTAACCTCAATGTCACTAGGTAAGCTAGTTACGCCGTTTATGCCTAGACTCATTCCCATAGCAAATCCATCGTCGGAACTGATCGCGCTGGAATACTTAAAGGCTGGTTCCATCATAGCTATACCAACAGATACAGTGTATGGACTAGCTTGTGACGCTACCAATGCTCGTGCTGTTAACGACATTTACGCTATTAAAGACAGAGAGCACGCCAAACCGCTAGCTATATGCCTTGGGGAAACAAGGCACGTTGAAGCCTGGGCAAACGTTGAGCATCTGCCACCCAACCTTCTGGCTGCTCTGCTACCAGGTCCGGTGACTTTAATTTTGGACATTGCCAGTGCTGGGGATAACTTAAGCAAATCAGTTAGTCCAGTTGGTAAAGTAGCTATCAGAGTACCCGACCATGCGTTCGTAAGACGCTTAGCTTGCTGTTTGGGGAAACCAATGGCTCTCACCAGCGCCAATTTAAGCAACGAACCAAGTGCTGTGGAGGTGACGGGATTTGCATCCGTTTGGGATAAAATCCCTGCAATATTCGACGGAGGTAAATTAGGACTGTTAGGAGGACACCAGGGCGCATCTACTGTTGTGGATATTTCAGCAGCTGGGTCGTATCGGATCCTGCGAGAAGGAGCGGGCTTTATGGAGACGATCAGTATCTTAAGAAAGTGTAAATTGACACTTGGTGAAGAGGCAGTTCTTAAATAGTGGCAATGGATCCATTGGAGGGGCTAATTGTTTAGTTTGTGATTATTTAATTGTAGGGAAAATAAAAATGTCTATAAATTAATGACTATATATATATATATATATATATGTATATATACTATGATCATTTATTTAATTGTAGGGAAAATAAAAATGTCTATAAATTAATGACTATATATATGTATATACATATATATATATATATATATATATATATATATATATATATATATATATATATATATATATATATATATATATATATATATATGTATATATACTATGATCATTTATTTAATTGTAGGGAAAATAAAAATGTCTATAAATTAATGACTATATATATATATACAAATATATATACATATATATATGTATATATACTACGATCGTTATTGCCAAAAATTAGTATATTTTCTAATTTTAGTTTACTCACCCTGGACTGGCGTACTTGCATCCGGCGTGTAAACAAAATGATTCCTTTTGGAAACTACACCGCTCAGAACTTTAACCTCATTATTGATTCTTCGCAAACAGGTCGTGCACGCCGTATTCAAAGCCATCCTAATGATGATATTAAAAAATAGCTGTTACAGTTTATAATACTATATCGCCGCACGATATGGAGTTCACTTTGTCGACTTGCAACAACAAATATCAGCGTTGATGTAACAAAACATAGAAACTTGTCAGGCGTTGCGTTTTGACCTTGTGAACTTTGTTATCGCTGGGAATTTAAATTTTTAATATCGCTGTTTAAACATGGTCCGATAATAATAAGGATTTAAGTAATTAGAGTGGCTTATCTACTACTGCGTGTGGTGGGCAACGAAACAAGATCTTCTATTTTTCTCAGTTAATCCTTATCTCCTTTACTCTTGTTCTTGCTTTTCTTCTTGATGTCTTTTCTTCATTTTTCTTGTTTCTCATTTTTTCTTGACGTTTCTGCTCCTGATCTTCCAAAATTTTTCCCTGATATTCAACTTTGCTTAGTTCATTCTTGTGTAAGAAGCAAAGAGGATATTGATCGACCAGCGCGCTTGCCCGACCTAATTCCATTAGATTTATTTCCTATCGTAAAATCGGTGGCTTATGGAGCTACCTCATCAGACTTTGAAAGATCTTTAAGTCTCACATGCGTTCATTTTACAAAGTAAACACAAAAATTATATTCTTTAAAAAGTTTATTCTTATAAATTCTAGGCTAAATGTATATAAAATAAGTGCGACATCCTTCACCTTCACAAATCGGAGCTGTCTTCTGATTCCTCTGGAATTGGGCTGATTCCAACCTCTTTCTGGCTTCTCAACTCGCAGATCTGTAAACGTAAAAATATTATATTGCGTCAACTTAACAAACTAAGAGGTTCTTTTGTCTCGAGCGGTATCACTTCCCGCGATAAAACTGAAACAAAGCAACCTGTTGTATTATTTACCTCCTGCAAAAGTGCCTTCTCCTTAGTGGCGGCTCTGTGCAATAACACTTTGACTTTATCCAACAAATGGGTCTTTTGTTCCAGTTGCTCCTTTATGCTGGCAAGCTCGTCCGCTAGACCAGCCGAGTTGTCGTTGTCGGGCTTGTTTGAGACGCCCTTCATCTTGCTCCTTGCGGCGGTCAATTCCTGCTCTAGCTGGCCAACTTTCTGAATGCTTTCTCCGTATTGTTCCTTCAGACGGGCGTAATCTCTTTTCAGTTTATCACTGGACGCCTGGAAAAGAAGATTGGCTTAATGGGCGCCAGCAGCTGACGTCATGGCAACAGCTGATAGCGAGGCGAGCAAGTTGTTGGTAAAGGATTTTGTGAATTAGGCCAGTGTGGAAGGGAAGGAAAGCCCTTGGCTAAGTGCGTATAATTTTGTATATTAATTAAAAAGGAACGGTAACAATTTGCAAATGTGACTGCAAAAATTTTGGAAAAGTCAGTAAGACTGACTTTGGTGGTGCTTATTTCTGGCGCTATTTTTCGTAGACAATTGAACCAAAGTTCATCTTGCTCAGGACTCCTGTTGGTCGCAGAGAAGCCAGTACCTTAGTAAGTCCCACCACCCGGCCAAGTACTTACCGTCCGGTCTGACAGAGGCCTCTTGCCAGTCAACAACCGTTTATTTTCCGCCTGGAGCTTCTCGACCACCCTCTTCAAAATAAAGACAGTCCTCTCCAGCTCCGACACCCTTTTGGAATCAGCATTCGTTGGGGAGGGATTGCAGGGATTATCGAGCTCTTTCCTGGTGCTTTCGTTTTTGAGCACATCAACGTAACTGCAAGCGCAAGCGAACAATTATAGACTTTGAAAAATGCAACGGCGTACGCCACTTACTTTTCCAAGTGGTGAATTTGTTGGTGGAGGTGCGGCAGCTCCTTGTTGGACTTCTCCAAATCCAGCTTGAGGTCCAGGTTTTCCGCATCGAGGGACAGGTTCCTTTTCTGGAGGGTAGACACAGCGACTTGCAGGCGCTCCATTTCGGCGCGCACCTCAGCTGTACCCTACGAAAAACATATCAAACATTAGAAGGTTTGTTGCTCATGAGGTCAAAATCTTGAAATAGCAGAGACTTCCAAATCGGATACCTGAAAGGGAAAAAATTTGGGCAAAAGTTTTAAGATCAAGGGGAGCAAAAACTGGTGACCTTGACGTGATAATCAAATAATGTCATCAATTCTACTTAATTTTTAACCCGATTATATAATTGCTTTAGAACAAATAAAATTTGCATCTACAACCAATCTGAATGGCATTTTTTTCTAATCTGCTATGAAACGCAATCAACTGGTTCATTCACAAAACTTTGGCGCCTTTAATTATCGATTATTAGTAGTAAATATTAATTGAGTAATCAATGACTGAGCAGTGGAAAAAGGTAAACATTTCATTATCTTTGATGATTTAAGAGTAGAACGGTTCCGAAACTGTATATATTAATTTATTACAATTTTCGTCTTGTACCGTTAATGTAGGTCACTAATCCTCCGCATCAAGAAGACACCGTTTCTTAGCTGTAAGAGTATTAAATAACTGTAACCTGTGGAGCGTATGGTTTCTTGAAATAGAAAGCCTTCATAGTACCCGTTTGTTAATCGAGGAATGTTGTAGTGTTTTTTTGTGTTTTTTTATAAATCTTGTGAATATCGATTAAGATGGAATTATAATCGTTTTGATGTAAGTATTAAAATCCATTATGTTAATTGACACCTCTTGATATACTTTTTTTTCTATTAATTGATTAGAACATAAAAACAAACTTTTTTTTAAGAATATCCATAATTTGTCCCCCATTGCAACTCCTTGGTTAAAACAAATTTCCTATTCCTGTCTTGCCATAAAAATAAATCAGTCCGATATTTTAGGGCCTTCCTTCGACGTAATTACGTTAATATATGCCATATTTTTTACAGTAAGCCAATTAACCTTAGCATTCACCCACTAACTGCTCTTCCGGATGCTGTTAATGGTAATGGGTCATTTAAACTGCCGAAGTAGGAAGCAAATTTAAGATTTAAAAATGCAAATTTGCAAAAAAGTCATTAATTAACGTCAGCCACTGAACATCCTTTCATTATATAGTTGCTAATTATTAAACACGTTGGGCGCCAATTTGCCCAACGGGGCTGGGCGGGCTGTCCCTCTATATAAGTATAAGTTGTAGGATCTCGGAGTTTTTAAGTTGGAATAGGTTAGGAATTTCGGGAAAAAGTAGTCAGACAGGTGCCGGGGTAGAGAAAATGAAAAAAATTTAAAAATGGCGGACAGCCCCTGCGGGGCTGTTTTTTGAAAGAAAAAATTGAGGGTTTCTTCTTTGAAATCGAAAAGAAAAACAAATCGGACAGCCCCTGCGGGGCTTTATGTTACAGATCACCTTCCGACTGAGGCCAAAAGGAGTAACGATGCCGATCATATCCGACAACATCTTCGCCATACTCGTGGCCATTGTCACAATTCTCGTATATGTCTATTTCAAATACGCCCACACTTACTGGCAAAAAGTGGGAGTGCCTCAGCTGGACCCATCTTTCCCCTTCGGCGATATGGCCTCCGTGATATTCCGGAGGCAGAACATGGGCGACAAGATCAAGGAGATCTACGACAAAATGAAAGGCCACAAGTACGTCGGGCTGTATTTCTTCAGCAGAAGGGCCTTCCTACCCTTGGATCCGGTACTGATAAAGAGCATACTAAGCACGGATTTTCCGCATTTCTACGACAGGGGCATTTACTACGACGAGGACGACGACCCGCTGAGCGCCCATTTGTTCTCCATAGCAGGTGAGAACAACGAAGTTCTATCTAATTTTTATGATTATAGACGGTCCAAACCTGCCGATTATTATTATTATTATTATTATTATTTTTTTTTTCGGTTATCCGATGGTGGACAGTCTCCGTGGCCTCCGATTATTATTATTATTATTATTTTTATTATTATTATTATTATTATGTGTAGGTCCCAAATGGAAGCACCTGCGCACGAAGCTGACGCCCGCGTACTCCCCCGGCAAACTAAAATACATGTTCAATACGATCGTGGAGTGCGGCCACCAGATGATGGACATCCTGAAAGAAATCTCCCTGCAGGACGGCACCGTCGAGATCAAAGAGATTCTGGCCAGGTACACCACGGACGTCATCGGCTCGTGCGCATTCGGCCTCGAGTGCAACTGCATGCGGAATCCCCAGGCGGAGTTCAGGCTGATGGGGAAGAGGGCCTTCACGCAAACCGTTGGCGACGTCTTAAAGATGGTAAGTCGTCGGATTTGGTTGCACAAAATACGTCTCATCGTGTTTGCAGATAGTTATAAGAAGTTTCCCCTCCTTGGCCAAAATCCTGGGCTTGGGAGTCTTCTCAAGCACTGTTACCAGTTTCTTCAATCGGGTAGTCAGGGAGACTATAGAATACCGAGAGAAGAATAACGTTACCAGAAAAGACTTCCTCCAACTGCTGATTCAGCTAAGAAGGGATGGACAGATTGAAGATGGCAGCGATGAAAATAAGGTAATATAGATTTAATGAAGGATGAGTTGAGTTACCAACCAGCATTTTGCAGACATCAATTGGAACCACTCTGACGATGGAGGAAGCGGCAGCGCAGGCATTTATCTTCTTTCTGGCTGGTTTCGAAACCACTTCAACAACTATCAGCTTCGCCTTGTTCGAAATGGCGCTAAACAAAGAAATCCAAAGGAAGGCGAGAGATGAAGTGGACAAGCTTTTCGACAAACACGACGGACTCAATTATGAAGCTGTGATGGAAATGCATTACTTGGATACCGTTATTTTTGGTAAGTGATTGGAACACTGCACCTCCACCCTTGGTTGTTAATTATCCTTGTAGAAACCATGCGGAAGTACCCCCCGGCGCCGGTGTTTCTCAGGAAATGCACGAAGACCTACCGAGTACCGGACACGGACGTACTCATCGAGGAAGGGTTATCAGTCCTGATACCCTGTTACGGATTGCACAGAGATCCGGAATACTTCCCGGATCCCGAACTGTTTGATCCTGATCGTTTCAATCAGGAGAATAAGGCGAAGATATGGGACTACACTTACATGCCTTTCGGCGACGGACCGCGGAATTGCATCGGTAAGGGCGGTTATTTAACCAGCGTAGATAACTTGAGCGCAACTGGTTTTCAGGCATGAGGTTCGCAATGATCCAAGCCAAGATCGCCTTGTCGTTGACGCTGAAGAATTTCAAATTCCACCTGAACAAGAGGACGAAGCTGCCGCTGAAGATGGAGACCAAGGGCATTATTTTGGCGCCCATTGGTGGGTTGTGGATAGACTTGGAGCCTGTATCTAAAACCTAGCTATGGTAAGTGTTATCTGGGTTGGGAAATATTTATTATTATTACTATTATTAATCGGAATGGCTTGCAACAGCTGCCTTTGGATGACCCGTTACACTACCCCCCACACATTTGTTTTAGTTACCTTTAATTAAACATTAAACAACTCCTAACAGATCATTTCATCAAATTAAAAATGTATTTCCTTTGGGTTCATGTAAACAAACGAACAATGTCTTTTATGAAAACTCATTTGTTTTAGAAAATATCAAAGGTGAAACCTTTCAGCGTATTTCCTTACATATATTACGAATGATGTTTTCAATTGTACACTGAGTGGCTTCCGGCGGAATGTCGAGCGGAAAAGGAAATTAAACAGTTGAAACTCTGCCATTAGAAATATTATATAACATTGTTTACTGGTTACTATTTATATCAATTTTTATCGAGTCTTCCCACTTGTCTACACAGGGAAGGGGAAGGGTGAAAGGTTTCATTCCTGCCTTAAGAATCCCACTACAGAATCACTAAAGTCCCCTTCGACTTATTATCGTGCGCTGATAATTGTTACTTTTATTTTTTAAGATTTATTTCAAATATTAGAAGCAAAGGAACTGGTAAATATTTTGACGTGTACTACGTTCCTCCACTTACCTTTGCAGTTAACTCCAATATGGCGATCTTCCTCTCCTGGGCTTCCAGCTTCTCCTGCATCATCGCCGCTCCAAGGCCGCCGGAGTGATGCTGCTGCATCTCCAGTCGAGAAGTCATAGCCTCCACATCCGCTAGCAGCTTCATATTTTCAATCCTCAGCACCTCAATCTCCCTGCAGCTAGCAACGTTGACGTTGGTGCTCTTCAGATTCTTTATCCTGTTTTCCAGGTTGTGCTTCTCCCTTTCCAGCCTCTCGATGAGCAGTCTGTAGCCGGCGGTGGTTTGCTGGAGCTTCTCGAATTCGTTGTCGCGCTCCTTCAGTTTGTTCTTTAGTTTCTCCGAGGTCTGTTGCCAATGCTTCATTTTCTTCCACTTGTCGAAGTCTTCGGAGGCTTGCACTCTGTGGGCGTCGTTCATTGAAATCTGCTCCGCCAGGCTTTGTTTCAGGTCGGCCATCTCGTTTTCGAGCGATGCTATTTTGCGCTGGAGTTGGTCTTTTATGGATTTCTCCGTTTTATCAACTCTGGCCAAATTGGGTCTAAAATTGCGTCCAAGTAAAATGATGATAAAAAAATTAGTGGTGAAATAAAGAAGAGAAATTAGAATATAAAAACAAGCATCTAAAGGTAATAAAGGTATTGCAAAGCAGTAAATTATTGTGGGGGATCTGATTCATGGCAAGCCTCATACTTTCTCAAAACTTGCGCTTTCAATTCTCGAATCTCCTCCCTAGCACTCCTCTCTTTATTGAGCAGTTGTTCGTATCTCTTCTTGAGGAGCTCGATTTCCTTTACGAGTGAATCGTTTGATGCTTCTAAGTCGTTGACTTTTGGGGCTGAATCCTGGTCCAGGTTTTCGCCGGCGAGAACTCGCCTTGCCTCGTTCTACAAAAATTAAGATATATTACTCCAATGATCCTCAATTTATATTTACACTCACCCTTGCTTGGCGCAATTTGACGGTTAATTCGTGGATTTTGTCGTCTTTCTCCTTTACCAGTCTCCCAATATCGACATCCAGATGGTCCGTACATTCGCTCTTGTGTCTGGTAATGAGCTGCTTCAACTTATTTTTCTCGTCGTTGCCCAGCTCCTTCAATTTTTCGGAATCGGTCTTGTAGACGGACAGTTCGTTTCTGTGCTGCTCCTCCAAGCTAAAAACAACAAATGTATACCAACACGACGTAAAATTTGGCATTTACTTACCTCTTCCTCAGCTCCTCCATCGCGGCTAGTCTGTCGTTCGCCAGCGACCTCCACCTTACCGCCTCTTGTCGGCTGGACTGCAGCTGGGCTTCCAAACTGGTAACTTTAGTGTGCAAGTCTGCGGTGTGCTTCTCAAGGGCATGGACTTGCGTCATGTATTGGTCTATAGCGGCTCTATTTGGTCGTGATTTGGAAAACGTCTCCTCCATGCTAAAAACAAAGTTATATATTGCTGGAACGACTCCGGTCACACCGTTATATTTACTGCAAGCATTTCTGTTTCTCTTCTGCCAAGGCTTTCTGCAAAATTTGCAACTCCTCTTGGAGCCTCGCGGCAGCAAGACTGTGCTTGTCCCTGTCCACTTTTAGCAGCGTTTGATACTTCATTATTTCTTCCTCTCTGCTCTTCAAATTGTCTTGTAAAGCTTTTAAAGTAGTCTAAAAACAAAATAATTGGTTTATTTCTGCTTATTATTATTATAATTGTTGTTTTACCTCTAGAGCTAAAATTTCCTCTTTGTTATCGCTTTTCTCATACTGCACGACATTGTCGCCGCCTGCTCCGGCTGGATGTACTTCTTCCTTTTTGTTCTGCAGCTCCAAAATGTGGCGCTCGTAAAACATTATCTGGCTCTGCTTGTCACCAATTTGCTTCCTGAACAAGCTTATGGTCATCTCCAACTCGGTTATCTTGTTCTTCAATTGGCTCAAATGTCTTTCCTTCTCTTCTGTTTCCTCGCGAATCTTCAGCAGCTCTGATTTTAGGCTGGCAACTTGGTTGGCTTCGTCCGATTTGTTCTCGGTGGTTTCCTTCAGCACTACCTCAACGGTTTGCACCTCAGCTGACTTGGTTAATTTAATAACCGGAGTGGGAGGTTTTGCGACCTCCTTTGTTTCTTGGATTGGGCTCTCTTTAGGTGGCGCGTCTGTATCAAAATTTTTCTGCCAAAGCAACAGCTCCTCGTCCAGCTTTGATATTTGCTCGTCTTGCATCTTTACTCGTTCCATAAAATGTCGCAGCTGGATTTCCTTGAACTCAGATTGGCGCCTATACCTTAGTTCCTAAAGCAACAAACACTTAATGCTAGAAATAGATTTGTTTTCAATACCTACGCTTAGCTGTAAAGTTTTCTTCTCTTGCATCCAATTCAAGACTTTCTTGACCTCCTCGTTGTCTCCTTCGGCGAGTATGCGTTTTTGGTTTAGCAGGTTTTGCAGCTCGGTTTCCAGCTGTTCTTTTAGAATCTCAACCTCATTTTCTACCATTTTTGCTTGGTGCAACTTAAGGAAGGTTTCGTGCCTCTCTTTGTTTATGGTCCTTAAGTTGTCTAGGTATATTTCCTCGCAACACAATGGCGCACATCCCAAGTACTGCTGCTTCTGTTTGGTCAGCAAATTTCGTAGAATGCTGCATAAAATAAAACAATTAAACCATATTTTCACCAAATCATCAATCGGTAAAGAAGGAGATGTTAACCTCCCTGGTTCCCAACTAACCACACTAAAGCTACACTTACCAAATCTTTTTCGCCATCTGCGCCTCTTTTTCCACAGCTTCAATCTTCTCCTGTTCATACTTAACACCACTAGTTGCGTTCATCTCTTTGGTTAGCTTTAATTCTTCGACTGCTGCATCTAACTGCGCTCTACAAAGGTTCTCAGATTGTCTGCAATGCAACAAATCCGAATTTAACTGCGCTATGATCATTTTCTCGTCCGACACAGAGACCAGGTCCACTATCTGATGCTTCAAATGTAACAACTCTTGCTCCTTGCAGTTGTTCCACATCTGCTGAACGTTGAAGCTCTCTTTGGCCAGCCTTAGGTCTTCTTCTAGCTTGTTTCTGAGCGTTTCTAAATTGTCGTTTTGCTTCAGCAGGTCATTGTTGGCTGTCTGTAGCTGTTTATATGAGCCTCTGTCCACGTAGTTGCAGAGGCTGTCTTCTGCCTCCTTCAGTTGCTCCTGGAGGATTAAGTTTTTCTTCAGCAAGTCCTCGTTGTATTTGGTGTATTCCTGGAAGCGCTCCTCTGATTTGTTCAGCTGTTCTTTTACCAATTCGTATAGGTTATTCGTGTGGTTTGCCCTCTGCCTCTCTGTGATTTCGCTAACCTCGCTCTCTGCCAGCTTCTGCGAAAGCTTTTCCACTTTATCATCTGCGTTCTGTACGCTTTGAATTGCCACTTTTGACAAAAGCTCAGCGAGCTTGGTTTTCAGTTCCGCCTTGTCCTTTTCTAAGATCTTTTGAGTCTCCTCCATCATTCTGATTTCGGCATCCGTGTCTTCCTTTTCGCTTTTGATGTTCTGCGCTAGGGCTCTGTACTTAATAGTCGTGTCGTCCAGATTCTTCTGTACTTCTTTGAACACCTCGAATTCTACTGATATCTCGTTTAGGTTCTTCAGGATCCTCGCGTTGTTCTCCAATGTTTTGTTAGCTCGTGATAGCTCACCAACGTCTTTGGTGTAGGTTTTTTGGCATTCACTTATATCGTTATTTAGATTTTTAATTATTGTGTTAAGTCGGTTGGTTTCGTTTTCTAAAAATCGCACTTTTCTGTTTAGCAAGATGTTGTTCGTGACGATTTCTTCTATTTTTTTAAACTTATCTTGGTCTGCTTCGCCTTCAGCTAACACGTTTAACTTGGACTCGGCCATTTCATATTTGCTTTCGAGATCCGCCAGGCTTTCTTCCTTAAGTTTTACTTGCTCTTCCAGGTTTGCTTTAGCACTCAAAAGCTCATTCAATGTCATAATGATTTGTTGTTCCCAAACGTACAGTTCTTTTTCAAAATGCGCGATTATATCTTCTTTTTCCAAGTGCGATCTAGACCTATCAATAATTCTCTTCAGCTGTTCTTCCAGCGTCTCCTTAATATTATCTGGACTGTTAAGATCCTTAACTGGTAGAGCTACGCTTTGATCCTCCGCACCAAGATCCTCAGGAATATTCAACCGGTCAACTTTAACTTCTTCCTCAACTCCAACTGTTTCTTTTAGATCATCAGCCGGCTCTGTTTTGTCGTCCATGGATCTGTACGTTAGAACTTCAATTTTCGTCTCCCGCAGCTGCTCCCTTAATTCGGTATTGATGCCCTCTAAGTTGTGGAGCTCGGCTTGCAGTCTCATAGCAGGATGGTACCAGCCCGAGATATGTTTGACGTCCAAGGCTCTGAGCAGCTGTTCAAAAGTCTCGGACTTGATTTCGTTCAAAGTGGAAGTCTTTTTGACGTTTATACTGTTCAGTATCTCGTGCATCCCCTTTCGCAACGCCTCGTTCTCCTCCGCGAGAGCTTTGTTTTCGTCCGTTATACTCGAATCGACAGCTCGGTCTATCTTCCAGTTGTCATAGGCTGGTTTCTGACCAAGATCCAAAATTTGGTTGGTCAACGAGGAAATGATTTGGTGAAGTTTGTGGACTTCTGATTTCAGTGCTAACTTCTCTTCCTCGAATTTCCTTAATTGCTTCTTCAGCGTATCTAGTTCTCGCTTCTGCCGCTTTTGTCTGGTGGTAAAGCCTTCTGTGGTGAGTTGTTCGTCCTCGGAAATGCCCAATTTATCTCTACGAAACAAAACATTGTCCCTTGTTATATACAACAAAATATTTGTATTTAATGTGACATACCTCAGTAAGGCGTTTTCTTTCTCTAGCAGGTCACAATTGTCCTGCAATTTATTCGTAGTCTTCACCAAGCTAATGATTTGCTTTTCCTTAATTCTGTTGTCTGACTTCAACTCGTGCAGTTCCTCTATTTTAACTACCAAGTCGACCTGCCCGTTTTCTCGCATCTTGCTTAAAATTTTCTTTAGCTGTAAATAAACTTTATCAGAAAGTAATTATGACAAGAAGCTGGTGTTACCTCTTCTTCTTTACTAGCTGCGCATTTTTCCGCGTAAGCTACCTCCTCTTGCAAGTTCTGGCAACGCTGGTGAGCTCCCTTCACCTGTCTCTTCAGCTCTTTCATGCCGATGCTCAAGTCTTTGATCTTTTTGGCGTCTTGTTCCCTCTCTTCCTTGAGCTTCTTCAGGATCTCTGTGCTCTCTTCCATCTCCTTGGTGGCTATGTGTAGCTGGGTCTGGACCTCCATTAGTTGGCTTTCCCGTTCTGTAAGTGTTCTTTGTAACGCGTTAATATGCGACTTTTCCAATTCGTCGTTTGGTAGGCTCGATAGAGATGAGTTCACGCTGGTTTGGTGGATGTTGGATTTCAGTTCTTTGATTTCGGCATCTTTTTGCTCCAATATTTCCTAAGCAATAAATGGTTTTAGCGTAAGTGTTATGTGTGTGTTACAAGCCTACCTTCCATTGATCCACGCGTACGTTTATTTCTTCTGCAAACTCACGCATCTCCTCTTCCAGTTTCTTCTTCTCTTGTTGTAATTCGTCAAGCTCGTTCTGCAGCAGTTCATATTGGGCTGATATTTTCTTGTACGATTCTGAAAAGGTCTAGTTTAGGCCGTGCGCGAATAATTTTTTTAATATTACCATCATTTTCTTCTAAGGCAGCCTCTTTCGCCTTCAAGATGTCGGTCATGGTAACAATCTCCTTTGTGGCAGTAGCCAGCTCATCTCTAACTTTGGATAATTTGTTGCGCAAGACAAAGTTTTCTTTCTCGACTTCCTGCAAAAAACATAATTTATTATTATTATTATAATATAGTAGGTTGAATACTTGCCTCAATGTCTTGGAGAAGGTCAGATATTTGTTTGTTTTTGGTGTGAATGGTCTCGACGAGCTCCTTCTGCTGATCTCTGATTGTTTCCGATACATCAGACTCGCTACCCGCCTCCTGGGGCCGCGACTGTATTTCATTTTGCAAGTGTTTGTTTTCTTGTTCCAAATTTCGTACTTTATTGTTTAGCTACAAAACAATTGTGGATTGTTTATGTTTAATCAGATCTGAATTGCTTTATTCAAGATATTGATTTTCATTTATCTATAATGTGCAATTTCATCATAAATTTAGAATAAATAATAGTATCTAAGGCCTTAGGTTATGAGGAGGGTCTGAAATGTATCCATCAGGCATTTTTTTCTTTGCTAATAATGCAGGAATGCCAAAAAATTGGCTTAACTGTACGTTTGATTTCTGCAGGATGATTTCGAAAATAGTACTCTAATTGAAAAGTTTGATACATCACATAATTTGTAACAAAAACAGTTTTTCATTTTATGTACAAGAAAATTTTAAATTTTAAAAGAATTAGAAAAAATGTGGCAACCGCGCGATCATAACTTCTAGCCCCACTCTCTCCCAAGACACTACTCAACTACTGGAAGAATGGAAGGTTTATTTATAAAAATCTAAATTAAAAATATTTATAACTTACCTTGCCTATTTCTGTAACATGTTTTTCATTGTTTTTGGTGGCTTTCCTGTATTTTACTTTTAATTCCATGTACTTTTGTTCCAAATCTAAAACGTTAATGAAATTTTTTTACTGTTTAATTATGCCTACCAAATTAGAGTGCTTTGAATTTGGCCAATGGCATGAACCACAGAGACTTTATAGGGACAGAGACGACAATAGAGCCAAAGTCACGCTCACCCGCCATTATGAGGCTGAATTTATCAGAACTAACATAACCTTAAATTTTTTGTTTTGCAAATTTATTTTTAATTTTCACTTAGATTTTTGTAGTTTTAGCCAGGTTTCATTGTAACATTTAAAAACTCTCGGACAGTAGAATAGGGTATGCGCATATGCGAGATTTTTAAGCAAAATTGGTTATAAAAGATAGTTAATGCTATAAAAAAATTAAGAACAATAAAATTTATCGACAATGTAGCCTATATTTATGTATTTGGTAATTAAAATTTATATTATTTTAAGTTTACGAACACTGGCCGAGAACAAACGATGGAATTCGAATCTCACCGTGCTGGGCGTGACGTCAATCACTGGTATTTTTTTGACAGAACTTTAGAATCTTTTATGTTCGCCGTTGTGCATATACCATACTGTTTACGTGTAGATTCAATGTGCGATTTCGGCGTTAAATATTAACATTTTTCACGGAAAAGTGAGTGGAACAGATTTTGTAAAAGCCCAAAGAGATAATATGGCCAATGTTGCTCTCTTTGTTGCTGTACTACGTTTAGGTGGAAGGCGCCTTTTTCTACCAGTTTGACAATCAAAATTCATGATCTTTTAATTGTATGTAACTACCCATTAATTTAAACATCATAGTTTTCTAAATCTTCCTCTAATTGACAAAAAAAATAAAATACATAACCTAAAATTGTATGATTTTACAGAGGTACAAAATCGCACTTACGTTGAAATGATCCTCACATACATTCCCTTTAGTCTTTTCTGATATATCAATTTCACTCCTTTTCATGGTACGTAACCATAATTTTCGTTTTTTCTTTAATTTAGCGCTTGATCGTATATTGGTAATGAGACAAATCTTTTTTCTGGTGTTTTTCTTGTGGACGACTGGCACTGAGGTATTTAACAGTACCTTGGATGCTTAATATCAATATCCTTCTTTTCCATTGTAAAATGCTGCATTAAACGCTATTTTAAAAAGTTTTACACAACATTAAACATCAAACATATTAAATGGAAATGCCAGTGTCTGACGTCACAACACCACAGCAGCCATTTGCATGACGTCACCGTCATTTTCGGAACTCTTTAAAATAATCAATTTTTGTTAATTTTTTTTGGATAATGGGTTACATTTTAACCGTTTTTTTTTATTGCGATAGCTATTTAGTAAGTTAATTTACAAAATTACATTTATATCAAAAATCATGCGCATACCTTATTATAAAGTTTCAATATTGTAGATTATTTCAAATAGACTGCTAATTATAGGTTAGAATTCTAACCAACAAAAAGCATTTTGGCTTGATTTTCTTTAGTTGACTATTGACTATAATAATTATTAGTGTAATTTAATGAAAGTCCAGAATATTTTAGTTGTGTATTATGCAAAAATGTATGTACTTAAGAATATAAAAATATGAATGCACGTGTGAGGTTAGGTAAAATTGTAAATTTCATTCAAATGTTTTTAGCAAAAAAAATTTAAATTTCACGCTAGCCAATTATACAATGAATTTTTATATTTTCTACAATTTTTAAAACAGCTTTTTCCTAGACTTTCCTAGTTAAACAATAAATGAGTAAACAGTCGAATGGCTAACAATGAGGCATGTCGAGAAATAAACTAAACCAACACTTACCTTATGACTACAATATATACAGTATAAAATTATTAAATAAGTCCTTAAATATAAGTAGTTCTTTTCACAATTTTAGCATTTTTAGCCTCTTAATGGCGCTACATACCACGTGAATCGAACGACCAATCAAAATGTTGACAAGCCTTTGTCGCCACTGTCCGTATAAAGTCTCTGTAGCATAAACCATAGAAGCGACACTCATATACTACGCCTTTGACAATTGGTTGACAAATGATGACCTTCGCCATCTTTTTGTAGGTATATAGCTCAGGAAATTTTAAAGTACCAGAGGGCGTATACTTAACTGTTCTTTTGCTCTATATTACAACCGATTAAAAAAATTTGACGCACTTGTTGGAATAACTTCAAGAAATTAATGCTATATATTAACAAACCCTGCGAGTATATTTAGACATTTTTTAGCTTTAATTACAATTTTTTTCCACGCCTTTATAGTTTTGTGTGACTGTGCTTTTAAGTGCAATGTGCAGAAAACTTACTTTCGTATTCAATAGAACTGGACTTCCTGGACCGGGAGCTTCTCCCATCCGTGTCCGACTCCACCAACCGCCTGGCTTCCTCTTCCCCCTGCCGTATCGCAACCTCCTCAAGCTCGTGCAGCAACGTCTCCACCTGCTCCCCTTTGTACTTTAAAATCGCTTGACTTACCTTCAGCAAGGCCCTGCATTTTTCCACGTCAATCTCCTCGTCACTCTCAAACCAAGTGACGGTGTTGTAGAGCTCGTCTTTTTGATCGTCATTTAAATCTTCTGGCGAAAGGGAAAGAATGTACTTCCAATCCATATTTTTCCTCTAAAAAATATTGTATAATGTGCTGCAAGCTGTCGTTAGTGACAATCGACTAGACTTTGGGAACAGCTGTCCTAGCAGTTGTTTGGTGTGGTCGTTACCTAGCAACTGGTGCAATTTATTCGTATTGGCAATACAGAGTGGCACAGACAGGTATTGTTGTTTAGAGCCGTCAGCTCAGCGAACTTTTATATTTATTAGCTGTTTGAGCAAAAATTTTAAAATGTTTTTTTATGTTAAATATATTGGTAAAGCTGACTGGGAACATACCTGTATATGAGATAAAAACGCAGACTAATTTCTAGACTATGAAGATTTCCAAAAGACCGAGGACTTGGAGAGTTTGGCGTCCGAATTGTCGGAGGTTTTTCCAAAGCAAAATAAAGAATTACTAGTAAATCCCGACTGCTTTATAGGGATCATCTTGGACCATATATACGACGCCGCCGGGATAGAAGAAGACATAAGGCGTAAACTCTAAGACACCGCGAGCGATTTATTAAGACAGCTTAATTTTTAGGCGATTTCGACTTGGCAAACGAGAGAGCGAAAGTTTTAAATATAAATACATACCCGCCAGATCACAATGCGCTAGATATTTTCACCGAGAGAGCGACCTATTACATTGTTTATTGCGACAGTAAGGACCTTTGCGCGCGAAACAGCAGACGATTAATGATTATTTATTTTAGAGGAACGGAATAAAGTGAGGCCCTTGCTCAGCATATCATCCACAGAATATTTGATCTTCGTTGATTACCAAAGAAGAAGGTCCTCGTTAAGTAAGGTTGGTTCAAAAGTATATTTTTTTGAAAACTGACAGAGTGGAGATATACCAGATAATACAGAGGGTATTCTCGAAAGTGGGGCTTTTCTTAAGACTGGAATAGCAATCGTCAAATTAATTGGTTTTCCTGGGAATCACCCAAATCAAACTCCCTTAGTAAGGCAGCCCTCCTCACAACCATGCACGCAAGGGGGTTTTGCTTTAATATATTTTATCCCACCCAGACCCCCTCATTCATTTGTTTTTCTTGTTCAATGGCCAATATAAACCTAAGGACGCACAATTTAAAAATTTTGAGTTTACAAAAAGAATAGTCGCTAAAAAAAATTAATAAGTAAAACTCCTAATCTAGGAACAAACTTTATTCACCAATACCATATGAATCAAAAAGTACTTATACCTAAGTAAGAGTCATCTATATTACTTAAAAAGTTAATATTTATTTATTGAACATTTTTAAAATATCGCACTTATGTTTTCCTTGCTTGGAAGAAAACTAAAATTACTCACAGTAATTTTAGTTACCTACTATAAATAATTAATGTTAGTTATGTAAAGTAACTAGCTATCGCCCAGATCTGTATGTTCCTACTATTATGCCTGGAACGATCTTTACCTTAAATGGCTTTGAATTTCCTAAACTAGTTATTTTGTGCTTTTAGAGAAGACGCAGCGGCAGCAAGGCCAGCCACCAGTCCCTGACCAAAGGAAAGAAGGCCAGTGTTGTCAGAAGTTTAAAATCCGCACCGTCAAAATCCAAGGCAACGCCATAATCATTACCCTATTTATTTTCCTAAAACTTTGTACAAACTTAAAATATTATAATTTACTTTTTGGTTTTGCTATATTGTTATCTTGACTAAATTCCTTCTCCCATTCACATATATTCTTTGCTTTTAAGTTGTACGACTTCCCGTGGCGACCTAAGCCCGAGATGAATCGCTTCGCCCCTTGGATGGCATCCGTTATTAATACCCTCTTGCCGTTCTGCTGCTCATACTTCAGAAGGTCCTCGTAAGCTTTGTTGTAGGCAGCGTTGTAGGTGGAATCTCTGTCAACGTTGAGACACTCCTGGGGAAACTTCACCAGGGAAGATGCTAGGTTTACCGCCTGGCCCAAAGCTGGTAAAGAAGAAATTGACATTAGTTAAAACATACAAATTTTATTAACGTAAAGACTTGTTTCAAGTACCTGTTCCGCAAGCGACTATTCTATTGACGACTCCCCACTCAAACGCCTCTTTGGCGTTAAGCGATCGACCAGTTAGTATCAGATCTAGTGCCCTGGAAAGGCCTATCATGGCCTGAAGCCTTACTGTAGCTCCGTCCGTTAACGGTATACCTAGAAAATAACGATAAACAATCCGGGAATAAATATAGATATCGGGTAGGTAATATCGATTGGTTATTTCATAAATCTCAGACCTTTCACGTACTCCAAGTTTATGTACATAGGAATTGATATGGATTTTAAATTACTATTTCATTATTCGTATTAATAATTACCTACCAAACCTCCTCCCGTACAGTCCCACGATTGCTGTGTCTTCCATGACTCTCAAATCGCACATCAGAGCGAGTTCAAGCCCTTCTGCAACTGCGTAACCATTTATAGCAGCGACCATTGGTTTCTTCACGTACTTCGTTGAAAGTCCCTACAAATTTAACTACGTAGCATTTATCGCTCTGTAAATACGAATTTAAAAACAAACCGTTAGCCCATTCTCAAATAAATCGTCAAGCTGAGGGTCTTTGTCAAAATTGGATAACTCCTTCAGGTCATATCCAGAGCAGAAGTTCCCTCCAGTGCCGTAGAGCACAGCGGCATACGAAGTGTTGTCCTCCTCGAATTGCGTAATGGCATCTTTGATTTGTGTAGCGGTGGTAAAATCAACGCAGTTTCGTTTCTCTGGCCTGTTGATGCCGATTGTTGTGATATTACCAACTTTGTCTATCAATACACCTTAAAAACCTGAACTGTTTACTTTATTCTTGAGAAATTCATTGTACTTACTGCTGGAATATAAGGAAGTCATATTTCTTATTGTCCTTGGAAGCAACAAACTAAAACTGCTTTTAAACATACTGAAGGAAATAACATTTTTTGTCTTAATTATGCATTGTAATTATTAGTTAATTGGCAATTTGGAGAAAAATAATAAATTTAAACATTTTTAGGTTAGAATTTGATCATTTGAACGTCACATGTCAAAGTTCCGATCTATCAACCGGTGGAATGTCGAGAAGTCCGAAATGAGCTTCATATGAATTCTCGTTCGTTTCACCTACGCTAGAGTACACTTGGTGTGGAAAAGTGTAGGTATGTCAATAAGTTGAAAGTTAACAATTCAGTATTAAACATTTACCAAATTATTTGATGGGAGACATTTCCGTTCAAATGCGGCTTATTTGTTGTTGCTTATTAGAAAATATCTCATATGGAATAGGGAAATATGAAAATTACGAACTTTTAATAGCTTTATTTGTTAAAACACTTCACATTATCTATAACTAGACAAAATAAAATTTTAAAAGTAGTTTAACTTGTTGCTGCGCTTTATACAAACTCTTAAATTACCAACAAATAAATACAAACGTATTTATTCGTCCTCTTACGATCATAAAAACTGATCAACAATAATAGTTATTGACTTGTGAAATCACACTAATAATTCATTTCGTAACATATATCACAATTCTTATGCATAATAAAACAATTACATAACAAGATTAAAACAATTTATGCATAATATAGCCCTAAAATTAAAATAATCGAAGAAAAAGTTGGAATGAGAAAAAAATATATAAACAAATTTCTTTATCACAATTTCAGTATGTAAAGCAATTTAAGTAGTTTTAGAACACAACAGTAATATAAATATACTGGGCGTCATAGAAAGTATGACATATAGGTACTTTCTGTGACGCCCGATACATATCGACTTCATTGAAAACATATTTAACAAAATGCTAATAGTAAACAACTCAGTCAATAAAAATATCTTTGAAATTACCAAAAATTCTATCTTAGATTATTGTGTAAGTATATTCCACTCCAATGGTCTTGAAATAGAGACAACGAAGTTGGCTGTGCTATTATTTTTTGGGTTCCATATTCTTTTCAAAAGCCAACAAAATGGTAGTTCCACAACTCATCCCAATTTAAAGACGCATGGAATGGAATATACGTATACATTTAATACTGATTTTCATTTACTGATAATTGAAGAGAAACCTACAAGGTTCCATTCTTTGCCCCCTACTTGTGTGTTTATAAAAAAATGTTTAATTTACAGATATTTCTTAGTCCTCTTTAATGTGAGGTTAACAAGAAGTTCTAATTCTGTTTAAATATTTGTAGATATGTTTTAATCTTAAAATCTATCTCAATACAGTTTGGTAAAATAATAACCAACATAATAAAAAAACTGCTAAAATAAATGAAACAGTATAGTCGCTGCACTACAACATAAAAATGAATACTTTCTACATTAAGTCATCGCCAACTTTTACAAAATTATGTGCTAGCAGTTCACGGGCTGTGGCTCTTTCTTTCGGGTCGTGCTTAAAGCACATTTCCAAGAAATCGAGACCTTCATCTATCATATCGTCGGGAGGATCTGGACTTTGCCCCATGCCCACTTTGAACATGATTTGGTAATTCGAATCATACTGCGCCCATGGACGCTAAAAAAAACAATAATAGTCAATTAACAATATATATTATACGATCAAGCTTAATGATGAAATTTTAATTGGGTTTAAACTTTAAACCTACCTGCCCTGAAGCCATTTCTACCACTACACATCCTACAGACCAAATGTCCGCTGCCCGACCATGACCCACCGACATATTCTTTGTAAAAACTTCCGGTGCCATATAAGCTAAAAATTATTATCAATTAACTGTCGTCTAGATTAATTTTGTTAAAGATCAAAAACAATACAAAAAATATTTAATATATACTATATAGTTTTTTAATACCTTGCGTGCCAACGAATCCTTTCAATTCTCCGGGCATGGTGGTGTTGTATTGTATCTTAGTTGCACACCCAAAATCTCCAATTTTCAAACAGTTGCCTTCATCAGTCAAAAAAATATTAGCTGTCTTAATGTCCCTGTGGACGATGCCGTGGTGGTGCAAGCATGCCACGCCTGACACCAGTTGAAAGGTGTACCTTCTAACTAGCAACTCAGGAAGGCCATGCTCGGTAGCTGCTATGAGACTCTCTAGAGTGCCCTCGGCACAGAACTCCATAAATATCAACATTTCATCCTAAGAATGCAAACAAACAGAATTAGTACCGACAGTATAATAATCGTGGCGAAATAAAAATATTTAAAAGAAAACACGATTTACCTTATGAACCTCCACTCCATAATAACGAACTAAATTTGTATGCACGATTCCCTCCAGAATCTTCATTTCTTCCGAAACCCTCTTTATGGTCGCGTTATCGTTATGTTGCAAGGCGATCTCCTTCACAGCCATCATATCGCCGGTATTGTTGTTAACAGCAGTATAGACCTTACCGAAACGTCCCTGGCCTATTTTAATACCTCGTTGCCATGAAAACGTGACGTTTCTCCTACGAATGTGGCTTTTGTTCTCCGTGCTGCAGGTCAGCACTTTTCCGATGAGGTTATCCTTACGTAGACGATTATCCAGTTCAGCGTCCAGAATCTCCATCGCCTCTCGGTAATGCTCGGCGTGCGTTTTCGGCGGGAATATTATCCTGACAGTTGGAGATCCATTTCTTTCCTCTTTTTTTAAACTGCAACAATAACGTAGTAGATAAAAGACTGAAAAAATTTGATTAACGTAACGAATTAATTGACGAAGTAGAGGTTGAAGTAAGAACAACACTTGGCTATTGGGGGGTATATTTGTTTTCCTATTTCTGTGTGAACCCCGAGGTACTCACCTAGTAACACCCATATTGACGGCATCAACAAAGTCCGTCACCGGCGACTGTTGCTCCGTACTAGTCTTCCTGCTAGCCCCCGATCGTTGGCTCTTATACGTCGGTCTGGGGCTCGGCGAGGACCCTCTCGACCTGGCCCGAATATGTTCCAAGCTGGACCTCGGGGAGGCTGAGTGGAATCCACTCTCGGGCGTGTTGGGCGCCGTGGTGCCTATAACGTGGGATATGCAGATGTCCATGTCCTTCTTTAGGTTCTCAAATTTTTCTTCGGTTAAGTGTTTGGTGTTGGCTGGCTCGCAGACCGTCAACAGGAACTCCATGCCTTGGAACGCCCATCTTGGGCGCATGCCGCGGCCCCTCTCGCAGCGTTCCGTTACGAACTTCATCCATAAGTTGGCGAACTCCACCATGCTTTGCACCAGGCGGTTGCGGAATTCAGGAGGCACGGTGTCGGACATTTCTTTATAGAACTGAAAATGTATATTTAATTATTTTTAAAACAAATACTAAATACTGACTTACCTCGAAACCAAACCGATAAACCTGCATCAAAATCTCCCTAATCCTCGAGTTTAAAGCGTTCTTGTCCATTTCCTCAAGTGTCGTGATATTGATGTGCTCGAATAAACCCTGCACTTTGCCTATAGCGGCTGGGATTATGCACTTAAAAGCGATAATAGATTCCTAAAATAAAACAAGACTATAGATTGTTCACGAAGTAGTAATCCTTATCGTTTACCTCACCTTCAATACCGTTTTACAACTTGAGGGCACTGACTCGTATCTAAATGCGGATTTTGAAAATGCCATGGTTTTCAGGCTCATTTCTCGCTCCTCGTTGAAGAGGGCCTGAAGTTCTCGACAAACAGAAAACAGGTTTTGCCTAAAAGCAGAGAAAAAAAAGAATATTGATTGTCTTATTTTAAATTAATTCACCCTGCACTTAGCGATATATATTGGCAAAACCTTAACTTACTTAATGTTGATTTCGTCCTCTTTAGAAATCGCGCTAAGAACCTCCTCGATTCTCTTCATTAACCTCTCGCCAATCCGCCTCAAAATAGACCCCAAAATATTGGACATTTTGCAGCTCAACAACTCATTGCCGCCCGGAATAAATTTAATGACACCTAAAGAGAACTGATACTCCTCTTCAAGCAAATTTTTCTGGAAAGTGTTGTGGTGTAACAACGCCCACTGCTCCAGGTAATCTAAATAGTCCGTAAAAACTTTAAGAACACAATCGTCGAATAGCGCCAACTTGTCTGTAAAAGTATCAGTTTTTTCGTTGGTACCGGCAGTGGCAGCTTCGAGATACTGGCAAAACCTTTCCCGTTCCACAGTCGCTACTCGCAGGCCTTCCTTTAACTCCCTCATCAACTGTCTAACGCTAAGAGGGGAGGGATTTTCGGGCTTCTGCTCGAGACGCATGAGCAAATACTCGTAGAGGACGTCCAGGGATACCATGGCGAGGAATAAGAAAGTTGAACGGTAGGAAGGTAGGTCAAGAGCTTTGGCCTCAGGGCTCCAACACCCGTACCGGTGCAACTCTTCCTCTTCAGAATCGCAGCAAACCTGAAAACAACACCGGAAGATCTCAATACAAGGATAAAGGGTAGGACGTCAAAAGAACACTTTAAAATAAAATATGTCATTAATAGCTGCACTTGTGAATTTACCTTAGAAAACACCTCATCGTTCTCCGGCACCTCCAAAGTGCACAACGCCTTCCTTAGCACATACCGATGCAAACGCTCCAAAAAATTCAAGCTCTTATCCAGACCCTTGGTCTTCAAAACGTTCTCTATGTATCTCCTAAACGGCGACATATTGTTTTCGTCTTTCTTACACAAGAGCATGGCTACAGGGCCGATGTTGAAGCAATCGCTGCACCTGCCGTAACTGTAATAATCGTTCGTCGAAGAATTGGAGCTGTTGTTGCTGTCCGAGGGGCTGCTGGAGCTCATGTCGTCCCCCAACAAAGGCCAGTTTCCAGACTTGGTCTCTAGTAACGTGAACAGACGCCCGAGAATGTTCATCTTAAGTCTCTGGTTTCTCATCAGATTGTACCACAGGCACATCGCTTTCACCCTCCCCACTATCTCAGGGCTGCAATACAGGGGGTACAGCTCGGCAAATGCCTTACTCGAAGGGAACAAACTCTCGGCGTCCTCCAGTCTTTTGAGTAAATTTTCGATGTCCCGCATGGCGTCGTTCTGGCACTCCAAGCAAGATAGGCAGTATATCGACAGGCAGCCCGAGCAGTCGTCCTCCACACCGCTGTCGCTGTTGTGCGTGGAATATCTCCGGGAGTGCCGTCGGAATCGGTAGTTCTGTATGTCATGCAAAAGGGGCTCGACGATTTCCCTGGCAGCGCAAAGGTAGGCGTCTTCTTCTGTCGGGGTGCGCTCGGCATGGTAGGCCTGCAGCTCCAGCCAAATTACGTCTTTCACCTCGTTTTGCCAGAGGGTCTCCTCGCGGCTCATCTGGAAAGGGTATGGATACGGTTAGTATTTTTTTTAGATTTGAAAAAAAAAATTTATTACAAATTCATACAACATTGGGTTGCGTATTTTTTGTCAATAAAAGTTATGGCCAAAAATTGTAAAAAAAATTTCATTTTTTTCGTGCGATTTTTTTCTCTGGCGCGCTAATATGCAACTAGACTTGAAAAATATATTCCAAAACGTTATAAGAGCCTTCATAAATAATCGTAAACCAAGTGACTAAAAATAGGCAACCAGATGTACGTTTTCTTCTTCCTGCACACGTAACACCATTGGATGTATATCTGGTTGCCTAACTCTGCAGTCACGTGGTTTACAATCATTTACGAAGCGCCTTTACTGAGCCAAAGTGTTACTTACGACCCTCCTGGGGTTCCGGTCCTGCATCTGCTTGTCCCGACAGCCCATCCTGATAAGGGCCCTCAAGGTGTGATAGAACTCCACCCTAGACGCCGGGCACTCATCGCTAGCACTACCGACACTACTTTGCTCGCTGAAGGTCACCGAATTGCCACTCTTTCCGTTAACACTCTGTCTGTTGCAAGGTACCGTTCGGCAGGACAAGCTCATGAACCGGTTGCAGCTCTCGATCTGGTAGCTGGGCGTCTTGGGGTACTCCAACTCCTGGGGTTGCCCGACGGGTTTTTCGGTCGTGACCGCCTGGGCGCTGGCGATGTCCAGCTTCAGGTCTCGCTCGGATCCTCGCAGCAGCTTCATCTGGCGCTTGTTGGATCGCTTATTGGGACCTGGAAATGGAGGAAGAGGGGGTTAAGTGAATTGTGAGAACCGGGACGTTTGTCGCTGGTCAATCGTAATCAGATCAGCCCGGCCAGCCAGCCAGGGGGAGAAGAAGAAGAAGAAGAAGAAGAAGAAAGGCGTTTTTTGATTCATAAAGGCATTAAAGATGATTATTTGGACTCGACATGGACGAGCCAAAAATCGCCTTACGCAACACCAAATTAAAACTGAATGTTAAATAATTGACACAATTATTATATTATTATCTATCAAGAACAACACTTGCGTATAAAAAAAATAGCTTGCCGCGCAGCGACGACGGTCTAATAATCTCCAGTTATATTTTTATATCTTGTGCGTCAAATACTTCCCAAATTAGACTGCTTCGTTTGTCGCTTAAAAATTGAAATGATTATTTACATTTATTTATACATGCAAGCGAAAGCACATTCATAATCAGCTGATAGCGTGGTGGCTGGCGCCGCTATAAATAATTGTATGGGAAAGTGCTTCTATATTGTTTTCGCCAATAAACTAGATACGTACTATTTAACACTATTGATATGAGTAATCCGTACATTACGCTTATCTCTTATCCCGTCGCGTCGTGTAATATATAAATAATCTCGTAAACAATAGTTATAGTACGATGCGCAACTATATTAGAAATTAATTTTAAAAGATGCAGTAAATGTACAAAACCACGGATCTATAATAAAAGATAAAGTATTGCATATATAATTTGTTTGTTTGTTGCTAGAAGAATCACATTCTAACTGCCCATGTGAAAGAATATATTTTTACTGTATGTGTTTGTATTTTTGAATACGATTCTCAATACTTTTTAGAATCTTGGCAACATCGCATAAGAGAATGACGGATGTTGGAGGAAGTTTGTTTATAGTGTCAGTTTGAGTTGTTTGTATGGGTAACGCGCATGTGACGTCACAACTAACCTCAAAAATATGCATTTTCTAAAATTTTCGAATATGTGTTATGACAATTTTAACAAAATTTCTTCTTGGATCCCGTACTATCAACTAAAATCTATTTCGGTGTATTATTAATAAATTATTAATTAAGTTCTAATAATATGCTTTTTGTTGGTTAGAATTCCAACCTATAATTAGCAGTCTATTTTTAATGTGAAATATTGAAAATTTATATTGTCTGAGAGGGTCTTAAATTTTATAACGGATTCAAGCTAAAACTACAAAAATTGAAATTGAAAATAAATTTGCAAAAACTAAAAATTTAAGGTTATGTTAAGTCATATGATGCACATAATCAATTAATACTATCATTTATTAATAATATTCAATTTATCGACTGCATTTTGTGAGTGTAAATATAGACGATGCCGGAAATGCAAAAGACCACAACAGCTCAAATATATTTTTCTACAGGTAAATGTAGAAACTAATGTTTTGCAGTGACATTAGCGTACATTTTTTTAATATTATTGTTTTATTGTCTACGCATGTGGTGTTGGAAGAAACAGGAACATAACCACACTTTCCTTAAATAATTGTATCTATAATAAAAGATATATTATTTCATTCTTTGTTTTGTTGTCAGTAAGAATCACATTCTAAGAGCCTTTTTATTGAATAAATGCGCAACGTTGTAAAACAAATGACAACTGCCGAACTGCCCTTGGCATGTTATGATATATTTATCTAACATTTAACCAGTAACAGAAAGAATATAATATTTCACTATTGTCTACGCCTATGTCATTGGAGGGAGCTTTGACAGAAACATAACCACACAATTATCTACATAAAACCATGGATTTATAAAAAAGGCGGATACCTCCGCTCTGACGGTACATTACATGGCCCGGAATTCAGCCCGGAACGGAATGCTAGAATCTCCCTGATTGGTCGATTTGAAAACCGCCTGTTTTCAAGGACGTTGCGGATTCAACTTCAACTATGTGCGTGTTCGGTAATGACATAAATATCCTCAAAGTTGTCCCGATGCGTTCGGTTATTGGAGATTTAGACGAAAAAAATAAATCTGCCCCGTTCGAATATTTTAGAGGAGACCTGATAGATGTCCTCGATTTGCTCGGATATTTTAGACCGACGAAACTGACAAATATTTCAAAATGCGTGAATTCTTGTTTTGACAGATAAATATAACCACAAAAGCTAATTTCATCTTTCAAATGCAATTTGTTAAAAATGAAAAAACGAAATTATTTGCGAGGTGTCTAAATATTCAAATAGAAACGAGGATGTAATGAAAGCACTTATAATTGCATGAGTTTCCTTGTAAGTGTGTAGAATAACAATTTCTTACAAAATATCATTTGAATTGAATTGAATTATTTAGGGTTAAGTTAAGTAAGATCAGCTGTGATCAGAGCGTAGCATATCGGTGTGTAAGTGTGGTTAGGTTAATTATGACATATAGGTTTGACACCAAATATTAATTCCGTTCGTTTATTTTCCAAGCATCGGAGCAATTTTCCATCACGTGACTAAAAATCTATTGCATTTTACTCGAATCTGCGATGTAACACGCACTGTCCGTAATCCGGATGAGTGTTTATGTCAAAATAATGGATATTTCATCGAATTATTTGAAAAACGAATCCTAACCTATAATCATACTTGTTTCGTTTGACGTTTTAAAGAAGTAATTAAAGTAAGATTAATAATATTACATATTACATTACAATTTGTAAAAGTAAAGTTAATAAATTCCTACCGAAATACCGCAATCATGGGAATGCCCTAACTAAAATGCCCGGAACAAAGCTGTCAAGTCCGGACGCGTGTTCCGGGCCATGTGAATGACCGAGAAGTCGTTGGAGGAAGCTTTAACAGAAACATAACCACACTTTCTATGAATTCACAAGTCGTCTTGCTCAGAGACTTTATATGGACAGTGGCGACAAAGGGTTGTCTGCATTTTTATTGGTAGATGGAATCACGTGGTATGTACCGCCATTAAGAGGCTAAAAATGCTAAAATTGTTTAAGCTGTCATATTATATTGTGTATACTTGTGCATCTTTAACAATTTAATGTGGCTTATAAAACGTATAAAAACTATTTGTGGTTAGTGTATTGTGAAAAGATCTATTTAATGACGTAGGTATTTAATAATTTCATATTATAAAAAAAAAACATAAAACACCACAGAAATTAGACATATATTACCTATATTATTGTATTCATAAGGTAAGTGTTGGTTTAGTTTATTTCTCGTCACGCCTCATTGTTGGCCATTCGACTGTTTTTTTAAAAATTGTAGAAAACTTATATTCATTGTTATTGGCTAGTGTGATTTTAAATTTTTTTGCAAAAAATACATTTTAATGAAATTTACAACTTTATCTAACCTCACACATTCACACATATTCTTATATTTTTAAGAAGTACACACATTTTTGAATAATACATAACTAAAATATTCTAGACTTTCATTAAATTACACTAATAATTATAGTATCATAATACGAGTGTTTCATTAGTCAACTAAAGAAAACCAATCCATAATGCTTTTTGTTGGTTGGAAATCTAACCTATAATTAGCAGTCTATTTTAAATAATCTACAATATTGAAACTTTATAAATCTACTGCCCGAGAGAGTTTTTAAATGTTACAATGGATCCAAGCTAAAACTGCATAAATTAAAATGAAAATAAATTTGCAGAACTAAAAATTTAAGGTTATGTTAGTCCTGATAAATTTGGCCTCATAATGGCGGGTGGGCGTGACTTTGGTGCTTTATAAAACATTTAAATTTTATCACCGCGAATATGAGCCCTGCGCCCAATTTGTGTGCGAACTTGCATTATTTTTTTCTTTAAAATGCTGATTACGATAGAAGGTGGGGAGAATGTGAAGATGCATTATTTCACCTAACCTAACTTTTTACTAGATCTTCCAATGTTAAGTGAAAAGCGAATTGGAAAGTATGTATAAAGTGGCACCTCTTTTGCTGCTGTGAAAGAACTTAAAAGAAGCCCCAGAAGAAACCCAGTCCCTGCATCGAAGAAGACGATAAAAACAAAAAGAATAAATGAAGAAGAACTGAATGTAGGAATTAATCTCACTTTAATTGTTTGTATGCTTCTACACAAACCGCCACAAATCTACCGCGATAAACCGTGGTAAAGCAAGACAATTTAAAAACATCGCGGTTAGACAATTGGTGGTTTGCCATAAGCAGCGCCCGAGGAAATGGCTATAAATTAGACATTAAAATTATTGATAATGCTGGAGACGAATTATTTCTAAGTTAATTTATTTGAGTGCTTGACGTGTCGACCATCTTTTGAAGCGAATACATTTTTCGTTCATAACTTGGAGACAACTAAACATTGTGTCAAAACTACTGTGATGAATTTACACCCACTTTACAGAAATTTGTAATATAGCCCTCTCATAGCGGGTTCTTAAATGTGGTGGTTCAGCAGTCGTCCTAGAGATGGCGCCAACGGTACGAAAACGAATTCGGACTAGAGAATTGTGGAATGGTCTAGATTATGCCAGAAGGTATCTCTGCAGGCATATAAAGGCCAAGATGGTCTACTGCTCTGAATATTTTTAAGTAAAACAACGAAACCAATAAAATATTAACTTTTACCTTGTTCGTCGGTGTAGTCGGCTTTGGCGACGAGTTCGTCGTACATGGCGCTGACGGTATTCCTTCGGCCCAGGGGGGTCTTTGCTCTTACCACTTTCGGAGAAGACATGGCTACACTAGAATACAAAACAACAAATCAGCATCGCATTATTTATTTATTTATTTATATAAAATTATTATTATTATTATTATTTTTCACCACCCTCATAATTTCATGAAAACGAGCAGTACCTTTGCGAATTTCGGACATCATTTTAGTGTTGTTATTATTATCAATTCAAAAACACCACACTCCATTAAAGTAAACAACCGTCCAACTCACGTCAGTGAAATGTATCTGGATTGATAAACATCACTATCAGTAAATGAATTTGTTTTATTTTTTTCTTCTCATCGTTCCTATCATTTAAGGGACATGAATCACGTTTTCAGAAACGCTATAATAGGTAAAATGTAAAATCAATACGTGATCGACTAATCGCCACATCTTAACGAAATTATAAATTATTTAGGTATTGATTAGCAAGTTTATAATTAAACAGCCAAATTCAGTCGAAATTCTATGACAAATACGAACACTTGGTAATCAACACGAGGTTCAAGGAGGTATAAACTGATTGTTCATACAAAGTTTACTCCACCACCACGTTGAACTAAGTCCCGTTTATTCACATAAATTAGATTTCCCTGACTTCACTACACAGCTTTATTTTGGTTGTTCGGAAAACTATTTTTCCAAGCATTTCATTGAATTTTATATAATTATAACTTTCATAACCGTCGTTAAAAATACAATGTCTCAAAACTGTTTAATAAATATTCCACATTATTTGTGGCGCCAAGGCCAATAACCAGAACTTGATACTTTGATACCAAGACCGGGTCACATGTGCGATAATACCGGAATAACTACACTTCTAGGTGAGCCGGTGAGCCGATACGACTCCGGTAACTCCAGTAAATAAAATAATCATTTTACAGTATCGCTTTATCAAAGGCATAAATCAAACTCAAATGCTGTTTCGCAGTTTCGCTTGGACTGTCCAATCATCAGGCATAATTTATATTTGAAACCGACGATAATCATCTGGCGATAACGTGATTGGAACCGATGACTGGGAAAGCATGCCAAGAATGTGGGGTTTATAAGCAGACCTGGCAGAATATGGTAATTAATTATTTTTAACCGTTTTTATACTATTCGCAGAAATGTAAATCGCGTTTGCCAGCGGATTTCTAAAATCGTAAACAGTTTTACACGTTATGTTTATGTTAGTGAGAGTATCAACCATGGAACACATTTTAAAAATTGAATTAATCAACAATCAGAATTTTTTTCTCGTCCAATACATAGTTTATTTAAAAGTAACAAATGAGAAAATAGTTAGTAAATAAATGAGGATGCAGCAATTTAAACAAACGGACTAAACAAATGCATAACTCTTGTCACTTGTCAGTTGTCACCATTTTCAAAAAAGTGCCACCTACTAGAGAGTCGCCATATTAAGACAACTTTTGGAAAATTTAGTGATTTTAAGTTGGCAACATTTCGATTGGCCTCCCTGAGCAAATGTCAAAGTGTACCTTCTTTTGAATTGAGACTTTTGATGCGCTGTTTCTTGTACTTGTGTTAATATGGAGGCATACTGGGTCGATGTTTTTCTGAAATATGCAATCATTGATTTAAGAAGTCGGTGATAGAGTCATAATTGAAACTATACAGAAGACACTCTTGTCGGCGTCTTTGATATTTCGTTGACAAATCCGAGTTTCTTCGTCATCTTTTTGTAGGTACCAGCATACATATAAGAACAAGTATGGACAAGGTTTTAAAATCCTTTGTTGTGAAAAATTCACGACGAATGACCTTCAAAAGTGCGCCATCTTGTTTGGTCGATCGTTCGGCCACTCATCAACAGAGGTCGTTCGAAAAAATAATTTATTGAAATAATGGGTGACGCGCACGTGGCCTCACAACTAACCTCGAAAATAGGCATTTCCTAAAATTTTCGATTATGTCAATTTTATTAACATTTCTGCTTGGTTCTTGCATTATCAATTAGAATCTTGTTATTATTAATAAAGTTTTAATCGCCTTATATCTAATAAAATAAAACTAAGATGCTTTTTGCTGGTTGGAATTCCAACCTATAATTAGCAGTCTACTTTTCATAATCTACAATATTGCAACTTTATAAATCTACTGACGAGTTTTTAAATGTTACAACGGACCCAAGTTAAAACACAAAAATTAAAGTGAAAATAAATTTCCAAAAACTAAAAATTTAAGGTTATGTTAGTCCTGATAAATGTAGCCTCATAATGACGGATGGGCGTAACTTTGGCTCTATTGTCGTCACTGTCCCTATAAAGTCTGTAGTGAATCAGTGACGACAAAGGGTTGTCAGCATTTTGATTGGTAGTTGGATTCACGTGATATTTGAGGCTAAAAATGCTAAAATTATTTAATCCTTCGCCCGGCATATATACTTGTGCATCTTTAACACTTTATTGTGACTTATTAAACGTATAAAAACTATTTGTGATTAGTGTATTGTGAAAAGAGCTATTTAAAGATTTATTTAATAATTTTATATTACATATTGTATTCATTAGGTAAATGTTGGTTTAGTTGCATAATACATAGGTAACTAAAATATTCTAGACTTTCCTTAAATTGCACTAATAATAATTATAGTATCATAATACGAGTGTTTCAATAGTCAATTAAAGAAAACCAAGCCAAAATGATTTTTGTTGGTTAGAATTCTAACCTATAATTAGCAGTCTATTTTAAATAATCTACAATTGAAACTTTATAAATCTACTGTCTGAAAGAGATTTTAAATGTTACAATGGATCCTAGAACTACAAAAATTAAAATGAAAATTGAAAATAAATTTGCAAAACTAAAAATGGAAGGTTATGTTAGCCACTGTGCGTATAGTCTCTGTAGTCATGATCATATTGATTGTTAATTTGAAATATGTAAATTAGCACTTTGTCCGTTCTTGTTATAAGCTGGTATAACGCGCGGGAAATTTGAAAACATAACTTTATATCATTGTAATTTGCGCATGGCTAAGACTTTTAATAAGTAAAGGTCAAATTAATTAAATATGTAATAGGTTGTACTTTCTTTATAATAACGGAGGGAATCCCATCATGCCCGGCTATACGTTGGTTTTTTTAATTTTAATTTCAATGAGTTGGCCAGCTCTTTTGCAAAACGTTCCAGAAAGATCTTATGCTGAAAAAATTGTACAGCTTGCTTTAAGCGTTATTTGGAGATATATTATTAACAATATCTATCGATGCTTTTGAAAAACATTTTCACGCTGGGACCTACGTCGAGACCTACGTTATGACTTAACAACTTTAGTTGAATTTTTATTTGTGCATTTGATTTTGCAGCGTAACACTAATTAAAGAAAGTAATGGTTTTGTTACACATGCTTTATTTAAGATATTCTCGACTAATGGAAGTTAGTTCGCTTTGATTTTTATGTTCGACATAAAACAATAAACAATTCAGTGAGCGACTGACCATTCAGGAATAGATTTTTTCTATATACATACAAGTAAACCAAATATTGATTCAAGACTCCTGCGAGACTGAATTTTATTTATTTTTCAAGTCAAATCCAGGAACCTAATTCGATTACATTAAATTTCTAAATAGAAAACTGAATCTACCTACAACCAAGTACTTATTTATTTTATTCTTGCTTCTTCTTCTATGCTATCAATACTTATTAACGATGACCAAATGTTCAAGAACTTCAGTTATCATAAAATTAAATAACACTGTTTACTTCGTTTCGGTTGAACATAAATAATTACTATTTATGATTTTAAGCAAAAACTGCTTAATAATGATTGCAACATATTACATTCCTGAAAGTTTTAATTAAGTAAATTGTTTACAACATCTAAGCATGCAGAATCTTCACAATCTGGCTGAATAAAAAAATTAAGCGTGTTATACTTTAGTCATAAAATAAATAAATATACAAACCCCGTTTGTTTGTCCCTCTGCTTCCTCTCGCGATTTTTCCTCAAAATCTTCGTCCTCGGGGGGGTTTTCCCGTAGATATCATATTCACTTAACTCATCGTTTTCTAATGGGCTGTGCTCATCCATGTTTTCACTTTAGAAAGTTATTCGCAGTGGTTAATTGCCCGAATAAAAATTAATCCACTTATAGGATAATCAAATCACGAATTAGCGTAAAAGGGTTTCATCAAATATGATTATCTCGATAATAAACCAAATGCAAATACCCAGAGCATTTTATCAATGTTTACATAACCTCCCTTTCCACGGCTGATCTGGAAAACCAGACGGCAATATCAATAACATTTTAACTAAACGATAACTAGCATAAATCGCCTAAAAGGGATATTCACAACGCGATCCATAATAGGTGATTACCGATTAATTAGTATTATTCAACACAGATAACGAGTTACCGCTACGTGTTTCTACGAATGTACGAATTGTCGACTGTCAGATGGTGTTCGACAGCTGACAGCGATGACAAATGATAATTTGCCCTTGATTTGACTTTTGTGCGTTCCGCCATCTGCTGGGCGTAACTGACATCAATTACGTTTTGCCAAACGTCAGAAAACAGAAAATCAGTTTGAACACTTTGAACATTTTCAGGCAACAAGGTTCTAGAGTTCTACTAAATCGGCTCCCGATTTGAAAGTTCATTTTGATATTTCTGTGCGCGATTTAAATTTATCCACA
Organism: Rhagium mordax; assembly: GCA_963680705.1. Lineage (NCBI taxonomy): Eukaryota > Metazoa > Arthropoda > Insecta > Coleoptera > Cerambycidae > Rhagium > Rhagium mordax. The sequence goes on along the minus strand of OY796659.1, from coordinate 77,446,332 downwards.
AACGAATCACAATTTGTGGCTTATACGTTCCTACAGGTACGTACAATTCAAATTTTATTATATATTAACACTTTTAATTGCTCAACCACATGTTTATGCCTAAATAAACTTCGTGTACGTAAACTTTAAAAATAAAAATCGGCTGGTCAAGAGTACTGTTTTAAGTAATGCATGGACATTAGCCACTAAAACAATATAACACTCGAATATTTATTACATAAAAAAAACTACAGCGAGATAATTTATCCAGGTGGCCAGTGCATTTGGCGTCCGCCCAAAATATGAATATGAAGATGATACACTGACTGGCAACCGTCAGGTCCATTATTTATAACTAATCGATATCCATTTGGTAGACGTTTCTGTGCTAGTGTTTTTGCAGTAAGCAGAACATGACCAAGTATCTAAAATACAATTAGATGAAATCGATATTATAATATGTAGTTTATACGTAGATATACCAATATAAAAAGTATTGTTACCTCTTTATCACTTTCTGTGCTAGCATCTAACGTAGCAATTCGCTTCTTGGGAATTACAAGGAAATGTGTAGGTGCTTGCGGGTTTACATCATTAAACGCCAGACATTTATCGTCTTCGAATATAATATCTGCTGGTAATTGTCTGGATATGATTTTGTCAAATATTGTTTCTTTACCTTTATCGGACTTGGCTTTTTGCGCTCTTTCTACCTCGGAAGTCATCTAAAACGATTATTAATACCATGGAATTGACTAGCGCTTTGAATAAAGGAATTTTTTACTTAATGACTAGCAATAATTTAAAAGTACATACATATCGTGGTCGTAAAATACCGGTGGATAAACTTGAAAAAGACGTACACCCTTTCTGTATTATTTTACTAAAAATAAATGCCATTTCATTTGTTATTGTTATTTTTGAACTTTAAATAAAACATAACCTACATTTTGTGCAAAGTGGACTTTCGAATCTTTTCAATTTTAGCGGTCTGACATCTACCGTTGGTAGTAGAACGGATCACAGAACATCTAAAAGGGAATACCTCAGATGAACAAAGAGATAAATCAACCTGTCAAAGTGTTATAAAGTTGGTAGAAATGCTGCTTAAACCGTAGGAAATTTCGGTTTTTACTGTTGGAAAGCGAAAGCCTATAAATTTTGTAGGTTGGAATTTCAAATTTTATTTTCACTGAATTAAACTCAAATTCAATAAAAATTATGAAGGTTGTGCAAGAACATTTAACCTTCCGGCCTATTTTGTATATTGTTTTTAATTTAGAAATGTAATATTTTAAAAATATATAAAATTCGCGAAAATCACGTACCGCGAGATGGCGCTGAAAATCTAGTGCGTGTATGAACCAAGTGGTGAACAACAAACCTTTGACAGTGTTTTGACATTTGCGATAAATTTAGAGGTTAATTCTAGTAACAAATTTTTTTATTAAAGTATCGTGTCAACCGTTTTAATAATTGATTGCATTGTTATATTGTTTATAAACTAGTTAAATATAATAACAGCACTTTAAACAAACTTTTAATTTTAAAAATCACAAGATAAATTTAAGAAACCCGCGAACTGACAGTGACAGTAGTGACAGCGTTTGTTCACTATGAATTACCCATCATATTGAGATTACGCCAAAAAATATAGATGTCGCCCACTTCGTGATTTTCGCGAAGAATTTGACACCGTGCAGTCTCTAGTAATATCAACTCCATGGTTCACAAAGTTGCTGACGCATGCTCAATAAGCACGAGGGTATTGCGCATGCGCAGGCGCAGTACGTAGGCCATTTTGTTTACTGTTTGCTTGCTTTTGCTTGATTGATAGAGCGGGTACGGCAAAGTGTTCCATTTCTAATATTTTAGTTTTTGTTTTGTGGCAAAAGAGAAATCAAACATGAAACACGACGATAAAGTAAGTATAATTATTATAATTTTTATCATACCTGCTGAAAATTTGGCTGTTTGAAAGTAGGTATTTAATGGAATGAAGAACGGACGCTACGATGACGCGTCATTATTAAAATTCGTCGTTTATTGATTGTTGTATTTATCTTATTTTGAACCATTCGAAACAATTTGTAAACCTGATGTTATTAAGCAGTTATGACTGTCTAATCATGTATTTCTTTATGTTAAAGCGATTTGCATGAATTCTAAGCATCTGACATTCTTAAAATAAATTATTTGTCTTTAGGGGGATAAGTCAGAGCCTGAGCAATTCCGTAAATTGTTCATCGGAGGATTGGACTTCAGAACAACTGATGACTCCCTGAAGAAACATTTCGAACAATGGGGCGAAATTGTGGACGTTGTAGTTATGAAGGATCCTACGACAAAGCGTTCACGGGGTTTTGGTTTCATTACCTACTCAAAAGCACAAATGGTAGATGACGCACAAAATGCCCGTCCTCATAGAGTAGACGGTAGAGTTGTTGAGCCAAAAAGAGCTGTGCCGAGACAAGAAATCGGTAGGCCCGAAGCTGGCGCAACCGTAAAGAAACTGTTCGTTGGTGGACTGAAAGAAGACGTTGAAGAGGACGATTTGAAGGAGCATTTCGGTCAATACGGCAGCATCTTGTCTTGCACTATTGTGACGGATAAGGAAACCGGGAAGAAAAGAGGCTTTGGCTTTCTTGAATTTGAAGATTACGATTCTGTGGACAAGATATGCTGTAAGTACATACCTAAAATAACTTGTCCTCTAGGTAACCCAATCATTTATGTTTTCAGTGCAGCGCAACCACTCGATCAAAGGTAAACATGTTGATGTGAAGAAGGCGCTGAGTAAAGCTGAAATGGAGAGAGCAAGCGGAGGTGGCGGCGGTGGCGGTGGTTCCAGTGGCCAAGGTCGAGGTGGTCGCGGTGGCGGCAGAGGCGGTAACTTCAACAACAGCGGCGGTGGTGGAAATTGGAACAATCGAGGCGGCCAGGGTGACTGGAACAACCCTCAAAGTGGTCCAAGCAGTTACGGAGGTGGCCCTTGGGCTCAGGGTCCTTGGGACAATTCTGGCAGCAACTGGGGCGGACCTCAACAAGGAGGCTACGGCCAAGGTGGCAGCAACTGGGGCCAAGGCAGCCAGGACAACTTTGGCAACAACTACCAACAGGGTTACGGCGGCGGCGCCGTGAGGAATAACTACCAGCAACAACGACCAGCACCATACAGTAAGTATAATTTGATTTTTTTTATGTGTGCCATCTAATGATTGTGTTGTATGTTATGTTAAGAATCGTTAAAGCCAGTAGGTAGCAAGACACATTGAGGTGAGTTTTACTATAGTTTAGTATTTTGATTTGTTGAATGGGTGAAGGTGCTGGAATTTTTAATGATCGATTATTAGTTTTTCGCGGGCGCGTTGTATAGGTTACTGCATAGGACAAATAAATAGGGCGAAATACAATTATTAACTGAAAATATTCAGCCTAACCTGACACCCTGGTGTGCATTTTAGTTTTTCATATGTGCGCTTTGTATACTAAAAATAGCTCCCTCTTTTCATGTGGGTTTTTTCTTAAAATTACAGTTTGAGGTAGGTTGGTTTTTGTTGCTGGAAGAGCAGTTTTTTATATTGCGTTACGTTCAAAAATAAAATAAATAACGTACGCAAATCGAACTCGTCAGTATCATTGGGGTTTGGTGAAATTTAGATAAGTTTTAATATTAGAAATGTTAAGGCGTACCAACCAAGTCTTGAAGGAGTTGGGAAATGTGGCAAACAACACAATGCTTCTAGTTGTAAAGATATTAAAGCTGCTATATATTTCTGCGCTTTCTTAAATTTCGCGAAATATAACCGTGTTATCCGAGCAAAAAAATGCACCATAAAGAGCATAAATGTTGACAAAATATTTAAAGATGTTAAAATACATCCCTGACGTACTCGTTTGTTTGACGTTTTTCTGACAGGTTTGATTTCACTTTTATGCTTTTCATTAGACTTAGAAAAACGAGAAAATTAATGTAGTTGGGGTAAAAATATATCGCAAAGAAAAGTCCTTATGTAACTACCTATACATATTGTTATAGTTTAACCTTCACCTTTATTCACTATTGTACAGGGTGGCCCTAAATTCGACGCCTTCCGTTTGAGATTAAATTTATTTTTAAAGAGAATATCTCCCTTAAGGGAAAAGCGTCGAATTTAATACCACCCGATATATTCGATTTACTTGCACGTTAGTTTAATAAAATTATATCAATAACCGAAAAACTAATAATCTATTATTAAAAAGAAATTAGAGAAATTGTTTATTTTTCTTGGAATTTTATATTAAATTAAGTGATGGTGATTATATATTACAAAGTATTTTTTTAAGAGGAAAAAAAAATCTTATTTACCTACTAAGCTGAATTTAAACTTTAAATTAATATAATTTTATTATTTATTTTATTTTATTATTTATTAAAAATTCAACAATATACAGGGTGTCCCAGAAATAAGTGCACAAAAAGAAACCGCATATTCCCGAGGTCAAAATAAATCGATTGGACCAAACTTACCTCTACACCAAAATGCTTCCTAAGGGAGCTACAGGCCCCTGAAGACGGTTTTTATTTATTATCTCCGAAACTGTTCAAGTTAAAGTAATGAAATTTTGCACATACACTAAACTTTCTAAGCCTAACAAAATGAGGTGAATAACATCTCAAAATTTTTACCAAGGGTGGGTCAAGCTGTCGGGGTGGTAGGTAAAAATTACCGCAACTTTTTTATTTGTAAATTTTTTTGAGTTTTGACTTCAAATTATGAATTGTCAGAGTTTTTCACAAAGAAAATGCCCCCTTGTGCAACTTCGATTGGAGGCACCGTTTTCGAGATAAATTCATTTTAATATTCAAATGCATGCTCTAAAATGATTAGGTAAGTGGACTAATTTTTTCCTTTTCTCGTCAAAACAAAATTTAAGAGCCAGATCAAACCAAGATTTTCTTATTTATTTTAACAACTGCTCAAAATGCTTAAATTTTGTTTCGACGCGAAAAGGAAAAAATTTGTCCACTTACCTAATCATTTTAGAGCATGCATTTGAATATTAAAATAAATTTATCTCCAAAATGGTGCCTCCAATCGAAGTTGCACAAGAGGGCATTTTCTTTGTGAAAAACTCTGACAATTCATAATTTGAAGTCAAAACTCAAAAAAATTTACAAATAAAAAAGTTGCGGTAATTTTTACCCCCCACCCCTACAGCTTGACCCACCCTTGGTAAAAATTTTGAGATGATATTCACCTCATTATGTTAGGCTTAGAAAGTTTAGTGGATGTGCAAAATTTCATTACTTTAACTTGAACAGTTTCGGAGATAATATGTAAATAAAAACCGTCTTCAGGGGCCCACATTTAGGGGCCTGCAGCTCTCTTAGGAAGCATTTTGGTATAGAGGTAAGTTTGGTCCAATCGATTTATTTTGACCTCGGGAATATGTGGTTTCTTTTTGTGCACTTATTTCTGGGACACCCTGTATATATTTCAAAGTAAATAATACGGATAATAATTTATTTAATTTCGAGCTTAAATTTAGAGTCTTGATCTAAATTTACTTGAAAAAAATTAACAGGCAATAAATTCATTTAGTCGGTTTGTTTTTAGTTAAATTATATCAAAAATTTTTCTCAATAAAATATGCATGCTGTTATATGAATATACAGTGTGACCCATTCGAAAGCGGCGTACTTAGTTTTCACGTGAAAAAATCGCTAATATGATTTCTCAAATTTTCGCTCCAAAAATATTGCAAAGTAGGCCTTGATTTTTGTGATAGACTATCAATTTGCCAGAAAATGCAGTTTTCCATGAGCAACAATCTAAAAAAAAGTCGATCAAAATCGTACCAAAAATAGCCACTTTACAGGGGTGGCCCGCTTTCAAATGGGTCACTGTATTTTTCTTTTATAAATAAATCGATTTGAGTACCAAAGTGCTGACGAAAGTATCGATTATAATAAATGACCTTAGTCGGTTACATTTTTTTGCAAAATTGCACACTTTTCGTTCTTTACGTTCAATTGGATGGCTTAAATGCATGTCTAGTCCAAATCTATAGAAATTCATATTTCATTTCTGAAGCTATATTATGCTCTTAGGGGCAAATATGAAGAAAGTTGGAAATCTCTATTCAACAAAGTTCGCTCAAATTTTTCATCTTAAACATACCATATCATCGTTATTTTAGGATTCGTTAAGACCATTCGTGATCCTTTTACATTAAATTCGAATTTCTCAAAAAATAGAATTAAACGCAGATGCTGGTTCCATGTTAGTGTCTTCTCTTAAATGATGCCTAACAACTTTGCTGACTTTAATATTAATCTGCTCACTACTCAAAATATGTATAATCGCTGAAACTTTTCTGAAATTTCCAGGTAATCCTGACGTATAACAAAAAGGCGGTGTTAAAACAAATTTAATCCCATGCAGCGTAATCAGTTATTTTTTACTCAAAATAGTGCCAGGCCTGAAATGATGTCTTTCGAATTTTTTTGTAAATATTAAAAAAACAAAAGTCAATTATTAGATTATTGTTGCGCGGTTTAGAATTCAGCGTCGCTTGGCATCCAAAACGTTTCATTATCAATGGGGCTCTTAAACTTGCTACTCAAATCCACCGCTAATGCAAAGGGATCATGTATGGATAATTTCATCTAATTCCATCGGCTGTAAATAAAATCGTCTTCAATAGATTTTAAATTACAATTTTGCCAGCACATTTTCCAAGTACTTGTGCCACCCACCGCGAGGCCTTTGTCAAATTCGGTGAGCCTAGGTTTATGTCTGTTTAGGGGGAAATGTGTTGCCAAAGTTAGAATATGAAGGATATTATGGACTTTGTTCTGTTGTTGTAGATACTGGAGGCTTCGGCGGTTACCAGCAAAACGGCGGAAATCAAGGACCTAGGAGATATTAACATGTAAGTGCACTGATACACTGCTTAAAAACGGCAGTGCCAGGTGTACATAAATCATATCCCCGCTCCATACGGAGCGTAGTTTAAATTTGTCTCACATAATATTTAACACACAATTAATGGACCTAAACGGTTAACTGTGCTTTTGTACAAAATAATGAGGGAGTTGCACAGGGTTTCACGTAAAGAGCTTACTGGTTTATTAGTTATTTGTGCGGAAATAGAATTTTTCACTCGACCGATAAACGAGTACTTATAAGGCTTATAAAATCGTCCAAGTATTATAAAGGTTAGTTAGTTGTGCAATATAGTGTTTTGTGCAAAACCCTGTTTCACCAACACACTTATTAAAATTTGATGTGTTTATGTAAGTTAGTTTTATGGTGTGACAACGTCACGATATTTACTCTTTTTTCTTTTTAATTACTTTTGACATTTCACGTTAGATATAGGTTGTAATGTAACTGTATTTTGAATAATTTATTAAAGATGATAAGATAGTATAATTTTAGTCTTTTTCGTCAAATAGTAGGTGTAGGAGTGAAGGTTGTGAATAGGTTAAACAGGTCATCACAGGTAGGCTATGTTTGTGTTCAGCAATTTGTTAGGTCAACTTTGGGATGTAGGCAATAATGAAGCTGATATTTCGCGTGTAAAAACAATCGTACAGTGTTGGGGTCGAAAAATATGGTAGAGTAATACCAATTGTGGATACCTCCATGCGGATTTAAAAACGACATTTAGATTTGTTACTAATAGCAAAGCATAAGAGGTAAAGAGGTAACCTATTTAATAGGAGCGTTAGGTTTGTAGCAACAACGTTATGAAACACGTCGCAGTGTCCGCAAAACATTAGACGTTACACAGTAAGATCGATAGGTTTTTCTGACGAGGGTTGACATTTTTAATATGGCTCTGATTGGCAGATTAATAATTTCTTTTTCACGTGAAAATATATTAGGCGAATTTTACATAATTGGGTATATTATGTACGAGATGTTAAAATGCATGTTTGAATATTTTGTATATACAGGGTGTCCCACTAATTGTGCTCACCATGAGTATCTTGAAAACGGTAAGATATACAAGGTAGGTTAAATGTAAAGCGTATCAAGGCTTACTATTATGTGCAAATATATATTAGTGAAATCGACTCGTTTTTGTTTCATAAGCGAAAACACGATTTTTGTCATTTTCATTTTTCCTTTATAACTTCTTTATTTTTGAAACTATTTTGATGGGGTTGTTTCTTTCTTAGAGCACTTTTTTATGCAGATTTTGAAAAAATTATAATATTTTTGCCAAGGAGTTATAAAGGAAAAGTGAAAATGACAAAAATTAATTTTTTGCCTATAAAACAAAAACGACTTGATGTTATTAAAATATTTTTGCACATAATAGTAAGCCTTGATAAGCTCTACATGTGGTGTCATTTAACCTACCTTGTGTCTCTTACCGTTTCCAAGATACCCGTTATGAGCACGATAAGTGGCACATCCTGTATAGTACATAAGCGGATCCAGAAGACCCCTCGGGGGGGTATTAACAACATAAACTATAAACTCTCATAAATAATTAACTTCCACCATATTAATAATTATACAGGGTCCTGCAACAGTGCGTCGGGCTTCCATACCATACAAATTAGGAAATTCATTCGAGTACAGTTCTTAACTAAATGTGACGGAGCACCGCAGGAAAATATTTTCGAACGTCCAGGGTGTCACAAAAACTTGTGCCGCCTGTCGGGCAAGTTTTTTTAAATGAAACACCCTATATATTTTACCATATTTTAGACGGCCTTAATGTTCCTCATTCACACCTAAAATATGAGAACAGTCAAGTGCTTCACTTGGAAGTAAAAAATTAAAAATGAAATATAAAGCAATTTACATTGCTAAAGAAAAACGCCCTCCATTTTTCGGAACGGAGATTTGAAAGCAAAACAAGGTTCGAAACTTTTTGATAAACGTCGTAGGATACCGTATCTAAAATTGTTTGTGTTCCATCATGTACAGGGCACTCGAAAAATAAATTCAAATTCCGAGTATTTTAAATTGATTTATCTCTGTTTTTATCAAATGGAACACCCTGTATATTTTTACGTAGTAATATGCAGAATGAAAACATTTTTTGTATAGGCGTTACTATTGAAATTTCTATCCGTTTTTGAGATAATTGGCAAATATTAAACATGGGCTGATAGAACGACTTTCATTTAAAGAAAATTTTAATAAAACAACAGTACATTAAACTACAACTATATTAAATGTTCAAAGTGTCTTCGGAAATGCGTCACAATTTTTTGTGACACCCTGGACGTTCGAAAATATTTTCCTGCGGTGCTCCTTCACATTTATTAAGAACTGTACTCGAATGAATTTCCTAACTTGTATGGTATAGGAGCTATGGAAGCCCGACGCACTGTTGCAGGACCCTGTATAATGTGAATTAAATATATTGATGCTTCTTTTGTTGTTTGGGTAAATAATAAACATATTATTATTATTAATATTAAAACTAATTTCTTAATCTTCAAATCCACCAATGGTATAGTAAATTGGGCCTGAAATGTAATTGAACTATAATGTGTAGTACATTGTTGATTTCAGAATAAAAAGGTCTTCTAAAATTCAATATGGGAAAATCAGGACCGTACTAAAAAATTGAAGTTGATGATTGCTCTAACAGGAAATATATATATAAAAAAAAAAATGGTAACACAATCTTTAAGAAGTTACGATAAAAAAGTTTTGTCAGTTTCGCTCTAACTTTAGTATTACCGCTGAAAAAAAAATTAAATTAAAAATCCGGAAATCGTTTTTTCAAAATCATATCAAGGATTTTTAGACGACTTACGGAACTTTTTACCCATTTAACCAGATTCATATCTCATACTATTAACGAGATCCCATACTGGCTCCCCTTATCTTGGACAGTGTAATATAGTTCTTGCGTTATTCAAAACTACCACCATTTTATAAATTAGCTTATTACTTATCGTCGGAGGACGTTAACTTTAATGTCGTTTGAAGTTGGCCTAATAAATTGTTGAACACTAAAGCAGATACGAACCAACGATTTCATTAACTAAAATGGAGTTATTTAGGTCTGAATAGGATAATTATGTTAGGAAGATCAGCAGTATTGTTTTAGTGTAGACAGAAAAACATAAACAGTGATATAAGTCGAGGTTAATAGCGATAGCAATAGGTATGTATAGATTTAGTTTTTGTTAGGTTAACTGTTACACACACTTGTATCTATTTAGCTCAGGTTTCTTTTGTGCTAGCTGTCTAAAAGAAGTCAGTTTAGATTTAGGTGATTCGGATTATATTATTTATTTAGGTTGATTTCAAGAGAATAATGTTTTTTTTTTATATAAGGTTCCTTAGTGAGAGATGTAATCAAAATACAGTATTAAAGCTAACCTGGGTTAGGTAGGATTTAGGCAAGTTTAGAGTGAAATCGCGAAAATCAACTAGACATTCAGGGGGTTGTGAAACTCAAATTAAATTTTTAAAATAAAAGCTGAGAAGTGTTTTATGTAAAAGAAACTATTGGAAAACTGTTCTGTTCTGTTACTCTTATCAAAAATTAATTTTCATGTACTTTATCACATAACGATATAAATAATCGCGCCGTTGTTGGGTACGTTATCATCGCCGCTGGCTCTTGGCATTTTTACCGGTGATCCGATAGTTTCATTTTACATTGGTTGGAAAATTGGTCATTAACAACCCTGTACTAAGAGAGCGTAACAAAAATTCATATTCTGATCACGTAAATTCATTTTTGTTTTTCCATTCATCACATAAGACGGCAGTTTTGTCAGAGCAAATAGTTATTCCTGCACACTTGTGTGATTCAAAACTAATCTTTTTTTATTTTTTCGGGACCAGTTTGAGTTACCCACCGTCTAAGGAAACCGTTGGGTGAGTATTGAAGTCTGTCCGTGAAGGCTGTGAGTATTGTTAAAGTATATTATCATTTATTTAACTTTTACCAAGTCTGATTCGTTCAACAGGACGTGACGTCGTCTTCCGCTAGGACCGATTTAAGGGGTACACGTGTTGCAACAACGGAGGTTTCAGTTATTTTGTAGTACAAAATTGTAAAGAGTGTACAATCGATGTGCATAAATGAACCTAGAATTTTTTTTGGCAGCAACAAATTTTAAAATATAAATACAGGGTGTCCCAGTTATCGTGCTCACCGTGGATATCTTGGAAACGATAAAAGCTAGGTAGGTTAAATGACACTAAATGTAGAGCTTATCAAGGCTTACTATTATGTGTAAAAATATTTTACGACTCGTTTTTGTTTCGTAAGCAAAAAACTGATTTTTGTCATTTTCATTGTTCCTTTGTAACTCCTTTATGAAAATATTTTGCAGTTTTTTCTTTCTTAGATTTTCAGATATTAACACCAACTTTCATTGTTCAAAGAATGAAAAAGCCGCATTAAAATATTTTCATAAATAAAAAAGTTATAATGGAAAAATAAAAATGATAAAAATCAGTTTTTTTCCTATAAAACGAGTTGAATTTACTAAAATATTTTTGCACATAATAGTAAGCCTTCATAAGTTTTACATTTTGTGTTATTTAACCTACCTCGTATCTCTTACTATTTCCAAGATACCCACGGTGAGCATGATAAGTGGGACACCTTGTATATCTAAAAACTACATAAAACATATCCAGGTCACTAGATGTGTATTCTTGGGTTCCTGCAAATTTAACAACGGCTGAAATTTTTGATGTTGCAAAGACTTGTGGAAATAAGGTTCGCTGGTCTAATTGGTGGTATACTTGGTTGAACAAATCATCTTCTGTATCTATTGGGAAAAGTCGTGTTTGTTGCAAAGTAATGTGAGGTAATTTGAAAGTTGTGCCAAGGTTACCAAGCTTGCTGTCATTAAATTTCTCTGGAATATATTAATGGTTTTGCCAAATATTAAATTCATAGATAATTACAAGCGAAAAATTCAGGAATAATTTTATTGCTTTACTTTTGATGTCGTAGCCCTAGAATGTATACGCGGAAGCGTTAAAATAATCGTAAAGTTGATCTGAGCTTGTACTGAAGTTTTTCCCATAAGATCCAGAATGGCGATTTTTTTCTGGCGTTGTACATTTTTTCAAGGGTTTATCTTGCCCACTGTCCCATCAAATGTACAGAAAATTATTGTAAAATTAATATTTTTGGCTTTTATATACCTAGTTTTTTTAGATATCAGACGTAACCTCGCAATAAAAATATTATTCTACAGCACTGTGTTTTATTTTTATTCGATATAATTTTTCCTTAAGGATAGAATTTATATTTGTCAAAATGGATAACCATGTGAAGTGTCGTTCATAGAAAAAATTGCGAGGTCAACACCATTCTGCCGAAACTTTGCGATGGGTGATTTTTCTCTTGTATCTTGTATAATCTCTAAATTGGAGTCACTTTCTTAAAAGTCAATCGAATCAAATTTCTCTGGAATACAAAGAATAGAATATACAGGGTGTTGAACGAAAGTATGACAAGAACATAATACTTAGGGAGAGTAAGTTTTTTATTTTTATTTTACCGAAACTGTTTTCGAATCATTGTTTGATTTCCTTTTTAAAGGTGAAAATTTTTAATTAAATTTAAGTTTCTCTTTTTCTTTTGTTTCTTGTGTCTTTTTGGTAAAATTGTGTGGATTTTTAATATGTTCTAGCTATCACAAACAATATACAGTATGCCTATATGCCTATTTTAAGAGGAACTTTGTGATTTGTAGACAAGAATATTAAAAAGCGCAAATTTTTAAACGCCTGCAACTCAGCTATTTGACGAGTTTAGGCCAAAACTGATTGTAAAAATGGGACGAATAGAACCGCGTAGTTAAAAATGTACTTTAGTTTGGATCCATTATAACATTTAAAAACTCTCGGGCAGTGGATTTAGGTAGTTTCAATATTGTAGATTAAATTAAATAAACTGCTAATTATAGGTTGGAATTCTAACCGACAAAAAGTATCTTATTAGATTAAGGCAATTAAAACTTTATTAATAGTGGGCTGAACAAGCTTTTAGTTAATAGTACAGGAACCAAGCAGAAATTTTGATAAAATGGACGTAACAGATGCATATTTTTGAGGTATTATAGAAAAAATATATAGGTACCGATTAGTTATTACAAATTGCTAATTGCCCATTGGTGCATCTGTTAGTGTATCTTTATTCATCCATCGCAGGTATTTATTCGCTGCAAAGCCGTTTTATTAGAGCCGAAATATAAATATCGTGCTCAACAATCATCGCGGTAAGCAGAGCGTGCCGACGTTTAACAAAAGAACAGATTATACCACCGCGTGCGATCCAGGTGGAAGTTCCCGCGTCAGGGCTTGACCCTCACTTAATTTCTATTTTCTTTCTCGTTTTTAAAGACCGCAATAAAATATCCATAGATATTGCCGCTCCGACAACGGCCTGCATGCCCCAAGAAAATGAAACGCTGATTGCGATGCCGGATCGGGCGTAAAAGAAAACTCCGAGATGTTGTTCCAATCCGGTTTTTATGGGGATATTCGTATTGACTATTATATATTACATATTACTTCGGCTTGTCAGTTCGCAGGATTGAACATCTTTATTTTTAATCTCGAATAATGGTATGCAAATACTTGAAATGTTTCGGACTATTTTTAATTCCGTCGCTGTGTTACTATTTAGTGCCCCCTGTACATGCGGTATCTGTACGAATTTAAATCAATATGTAGTCTTATTTTAACCAAATTTTATGAGAAAGAAAGTTCATACTACTTAAGTGTGTCACAGTACAGAGATGACAATAGAGCCAAAGCCACGCCCACCCGCCATTATGAGGTCAAATTTATCAGAACTAACATAACCTAATTTTTGTAGTTTTAGCTTGGATCCATGTATTGTAACGTTTAAAAACTCTCTCTATCAGATTTATAAAGCTTCAATATTGTAGATTATTTAAAGTAGACTGCTAATTATAGGTTAGAATTCTAACCAACAAAAAAGCATTCTGGCTTGGTTTTCTTTAGTTGACTATTGATACACTCGTATGATACTATAATTTTAGCAAAAAAAAATTTCAATTTCAAATTTCACTCTAGCCAATAATACAATGAATTTATATTTTCTACAATTTTTAAAACGCCTTTTTCCTAGACTTTTTCAGTTAAACAATTAATGAGTAAATAGTCAAATGGCCAACAATAAGGCATGACGAGAAATAATCTAAACCAACACTTACCTTGTTTAATAATAAGAATATAATATGACAGCTTAAACAATTTCAGCATTTTTAGCCTCTTAATGGCGGTACATACCACGTAAATCCAACTACCAATCAAAATGCTGACAAGTGACAACTCATTGTCGCCACTGTCCCTGTACCGTCAAATCCTAACCTAAAACGTCGGGCACAGAACATCTAAAAAAATCGTAGATTGAGCGTGGTCATAGATTTTATAAAATATTTTAGAATGATTGAAAGTTGTAACCAATTTCGCAGCAGGAAATTTGTATTAAACCACTTATATTTTATCCTGTACCTAGTTACGTTTGGAAGCCCGTTTTAATTCGCAAAATTTTGTCGTTTTATGTAAAATAACATGAATTTTAAGTAAAAAATGTATATCGCTATAGGTAAATCAATTTATCGTGAATAAAAGTTCGTTTGATCGAGTGTCACCTCTCTTGTGGAAACCCAAGGGAATTGAACTTTGGATTACGGTAATGTCAGCTAGTAGAAGAATTCGGGAGAAAACACAATTTAGTTCCTAATATTTATTAACTTTCGTATATATGTACATATAAAATAATAATAAAAATTATAAGACTAGAGTCCAAAATGAGGCCAATCTGATGAAGTATCCGAGGGCTAGAGTTTGTGTATTAAAACAATGTAGGCTAATCAAATAGTAGAGAGCCGCCATGGTAAGACAACATTTAGGGAATTTAGTGATTTAAAGTTTTTGACAGGTGTGAATATTTCGGTTGAATGACCTTGAACAAATGCCATTTGGATTGTAAGTTTTGTTCGTTTTATTTCCAAAACAATTTAACTTGAGTTTTCTATAGAAGATGGAAATAAAAACAATTTTTGATTAAATTCAGCGAGGATCAGGTGTACGAATTTCGAGGCCAAAACCACATCGCCCTGTACAGTGAAGAGGCAAGTCAAAGCTCTTTTATTATCACTCATCAATTTTTCTATTTTACACAACTTTTGAGCCGCTTTATACATATTTATTTCTAATTCAACATTTGAACTTCCCGCCTTGCATTTGTCTTAACATGGCGGCTGCTAGTGGATGAACAATTGTTTTAAAAAGTCCGTGGCACCCGCCCACTAACATTTTAGCCCAAAACAAGGAATTAAACCAGATCATTTTGTTAGCCATTGTACGAATATTCATCAGTGATATACTGCAAATGGAATAAATTACCTTGTAGCTATCAAATAAATAATAAAGTAACAAAATAAATATTTATACTACATTAATATCATTTTCGCCGCTGTTGTAATCGCTATTGTCGAGGAAATTTGGGCTGCTTGACGTGCTGGGCTGGGGCAAAGACAACTGAGATTGTATCAGCGACGGTACGTGGAAACATGGGCCTTCTATGCAGATCGGGCACAAGCTTCCCGGAAACGCCCCTAATAGTTTCCTGCAAAAAAAAGGTAAGAATTTTCGTATATAAGCACTTTTACTTGTTTGTTTTTTTTTTTTCTAGTAATCCTTATTAATAAATTCTCAATCTAAGGGTTGGCGTAATCTAAAATCGCATCAAGATCTAAATGAATTATCGTCCCCTAATTGGAGCACTAATCCGTGCGTACATTGTCGTCCTACCTTTGATAAAGGACAAATCCTGCTCATACGGATCGTTTAACTGCGCCTATACGTACGTCTTTGTTTGTATTTTTAAGCATCTAATTATCACCCTACACTTAACAATTACAATAAAGCAATAAGGGCTGTTATGCGTTGTTTGCATGACAAAAAGTTGTAAGAATAACAATTATTACGAGTAAAATGCTAATAGACCCGCTTGAAGTAATGTGAAATAATTATGGACGAACAGGTGTTTATCCTTGATATTGATATTTTTTCTTGCGGGTTACATCTTGACACCCGTTTGTCTAGTGTCCAAAACCATTATGCAACTCTTACCTGTAATGGTGATCTATATGCGCCTTCTCTATTCTCTTGTCTTTCGCCCTTCGGTTCTGGAACCAAATTTTGATTTGCGTCTCGGACAGCCTCAGGGTTTCCGCCAGCTCGCAACGCCTCCCTCTGCTTATATACTCTGATCTTTGATACTCTATCTCCAAGCGAAGGGTTTGTTCGCTGCTGAACGTTGTCCTTTGCCTCCGCGGCCTACCCTCTTTGCGGCGCCTTCGAGCCACTGCAAGAAACATAAAAGATACATAGGTGGTACAGCCAATCTGTCGGTACCTATAGATTTTCATTAAATTATACTCATAATTATAGTATAATACGAGTGTTTCAATAGTCGACTAAAGAAAACCAAGCCAAACTGCTTTTTGTTGGTTAGAATTCTAACCTATAATTAGCAGTTTATTTTAAATAATCTGCAATATTGAAACTTTATGAATCTACTGTCTGAGAGAGTTTTTAAATGTTACAATGCAAGCTAAAACCACAAAAATTAAAATGAAAATCGAAAATGAATTTGCAAAACTAAAAATTTAAGGTTATGTTGTCCTGATAAATTTAGCCTAGTAATGGCAGGCGGGCGTGACTTCGGCTCTATTGTCGTCACCGTCTATACTTTTCCATAATATAGGTATTGTTTTTTGTTTGTTTAAATACCTACCCGAGCGAGGAGTAGCCCGGTAAGTCTTGGAAAACTTCGGGCCCCGAAAGGCATAAGCCCTCCTGCGGGATTCCACCTCCGCAGCATCACAATAAAACGCGAGCGTTATAAACTGTAAACTTCAGCTTTCAGAGAGGATTTGTCGGACGAAAAATAGATATTGCGGAGTATTGTTATTGTCAAAGCTGCGGGGCTTTGTGTAATCGCATTACCGACAATTCATTCAAAATCTGCGTGTTTGTAAACACTTCAAACTCGGTGGAATATAACACGTCGATATCGCCTAACGTGTGCAGTGACTGTAATTATTGTTAATGTTATATTATACCTACCGTATAACTGTATTTGCAGAAACTGTATGTTGAACTATATTTTCTTATAATGAATATTAATTATTTTTATCTGCTCTTATTAGGTTATATATTAATTAATCAACAAAGTCACCTGTGAATCTTTGTTTACACCAATCTCCTTTAACTTCATGCCTAGCCTGTCCAATAGCAATTATTTTCCGATACGCGGTGAAATAGAATGGTCCATTTTATTATTGAGGGGAGGAAAGTGATTTGACGTTTAACTAAGTTAAGTAATAATAGTGCCAAAAATGAAGAATTCGGACTTGCAAAGGTTAGTATTTACTGTTATTATCGTAGATAAAGTATATTATTCTACAAGTGGTAATAATAAATAACTCGGTTGATGAATTACAGCTCTCGCCTTCGGCTCGCGCTGCAAAATTCATCGGCTTGAGTTATGTAGTATATTACCACTTGTAGAATAATATACTATTATTCCGTAGAATTCTGTAAGATTTATGCTATTTTCTTTACATATACTTTAAACATATTATGGTACCTAATTAATGCAATTTATATCATTCTGATGATTTCCAATAAGAATGAGAGAATTTATTATTAATTACGAAATAATTATTTGAGAATGGTTTTCTCACTATTCCTTCAATTAAATTATATTAATATAAGGGTGTCGAGGCCCCACTCGGACAACCCCGTCTGAATACTCATTTATTGTACGAGGTTATAAATTGCCAGATATAAATCATTATGATCCCACATGGGTTCCTGTTATAATTACTTTTACCTATTCGTCAGTGTTTAGAAGTAAAATGTAAGTTGCATCTGGTCTTTCCCTCGGCCGTTATTAATTGGTATAAGTGAAACTGGTAAATTGCGCCCTCTTCTTATTTTTTATGCGATCATCTACGTATATACCTCTGTTAGAATATTATATATGCGAACTCATAAATAAAAATTAGATGTTAGAAATTTGGAAGCAGATAAAATTTTCCAAAAAAGTTATATATACATATATATATGTATATATATTTATCATAAATAATTCCTCTTCAGAGGCTGATCAATTTATGGGCCAAGCTTCCTTTCTCCCTGGCCTGCCACGTAATGCTCATTACCGTACACCGTCCTAAAAGAACCCCGTTAGTTCCAACGGATGAACAATCAATTATGAATTATCTCCGGTTAATTTGGCACGTCGCGCATCCCTCAGGTGATAGTAATAGGTTTCGTGTATCTGTTATAGTGCGAGTACGGACTCGACCATATGCCGCAAGGCTACCTCGGGCTTCCCGTTTCCGTCAATCACGGTAGGAACGCATATGTCATCCTGCAGGACCAAGAGAGTGGCCAAGTTCACACGGTCATTGTCTAGCGCCCGATCCGGAGGATGGATCGTGTCGAATCGACTGTAATTCCTGAGCCAGAACAACCAACAGAATAATCTTTAATAGTAATAATAGTCCAATAGTGAAAAATGCTCTTCCCGATTTTTGTTCGTGGACAAACAAATATATATTTTGTAAAAGTGTGAAATTTATTGGCGCCCAACAAAGCTCATTACGCCGGTACTTTCGAGCTGTGTGTCCACATTTGTTAACATCGATATCCAAAAACCACCCTTCCGATATGACAATTGAACGACGCTTGATACAGGAAGTAAGCAATACAGTGACCAGCAGATTGTGATTTAACAATTTAGCGAAAGGAAGTCGTAATGATCTCACGCTTGGTGTTTACACATGTATTGCTTCTGGTAACAATATCGACAAGCAAATCGGATTTGGTTAACGATTTATAAACAGGCTAAGCGGGAGATATTGAATGTGATTTTACGTGATATTTTTATTTATATTCCTTTAAATCTCCCAGCGCTGAGTAGTTGTTTTTATGGGATTCGACAATAATTGTGCGTTTTAAACTGGTTTCAATAATTTTTACGTCCAACAGATTTTATATTTGTATGCATCAATATAAATATGTACAGGGTGCCCACCTGTCCACGTGGTGCGTATTTCTTCCGTAACTCCTCAGCTATTGTAGATAGACAAAAATTTTTACGACAAAAGTTGTTCAGCAATCAACACTGCATATTCAAAAAATATTACTAGTCACATAGGGTGTTCCGTTTAGGCTGGGCAGTAACCAACTTTGTCAAATTAAGCGAAACACCCTGTATATTATTCCAAATTTGGTTAGAGAATGCCAAGAGCTTTCCAATGAACTATCATAGTATGTACTTCTTTTGAGCGGTTTTTGAAATATTCTATTTTTTGTCGAAATTTTGACAGATGTAGAACCTAAAGAGAAATGCCATATTTTCCAAATTAAAAATAATTTTTAACTTTTTATTGTAGCAGCTGATTAAGCTAGATACGAATTTTCAAATGATCTATTAGAATTTAAACTTTCGTCTACAGGGTGTTCATAATTTGATTTCGAAAGTGTAGATTTAAAAACATCAATAACTTTCTTATGTTAAAGGGCCCACCCTGTGCACAATCCAATCCGCAGTATCACGTAAACGTGGTCCATTAAAAAACTCGAAATACGATCCAGATCCCGGGCACAAAGACGCCACCGAAACATTTGTTTCTCGGCCAACAAGTACAGGTTCTGCAACTTCACCAGCGCGACAAAGCAAAAGATTTTCACACCTCCGTAAATACAGCATGTTTTGTTGGGCAAGTTCTCACAGTTAGAGTGTCGAATTCAGAAAATAAGTCCAACACAATATGAAATGTAAAATATTATTATGATGAGATTACATCTGCACAGTTGAACAATTCTGAATGGCTCGGGCTGGCGATGTGGTGGGGGTGGGACAAGACATGTGTCGTCCTTCGTTCGCGTCCTGATATCCTCCTCATTATTATCTCGCCTGCGAATTGAAGTCATTGGCGGCTCCTGCGAGTCATTGATGCCAGCGAAAGAAGTTTGATATTGTTATTACTGTTACTATATATGTGCTTATCAGGATTGAGATTAGAAATTAAGCTCTTTTGTCTAATTAGCGCTGTTTGCAATTTGTTCAGGAAAAAGGACTAAAGATAGTAACCGCAAATATTTCTTCCCGATCGCTATTTGTTTAGTATCAGTTGAAAAATGTGTGCTACTTTTTGGTGTCTTATATTTTTTGTTTTCTCTATTAAAATATATCAGACTTAGCAAATATTTCTCTAGACTTGTAACCAATGGTGCAGGGTCATTCCATTCTTTATATATTGACAATTGTAAAGACAAAAGATTTATGTATAATTATACTTGACATATCATATAATATGATGAATAATGACGTATTAGGTAAGACAATGGAGAATATCGGTAAATATTTCCGCTTTTAGCAGTACAAACGGCAATTGTTTTCAAAATCAAGACGACGCGGCCATGATGATTCTTGGCTGAACAATATTATAAATAAAGCATAGTATTTATAATATTGTTCTTAAAACTTTAAGACCCAATATCTCAAAAACGGGTTATCTAAACATAGGCAAACTATATATTTTTGGAATCGGAGAAATATGCCCTTCAAACGCGTGGATCCATATATAGGGTGTTTCATTTAAAAAAATTAAGGTTATGCAGAAACATTACATTTCCGATGTTCATTTGTTTTTTCTGACAACGAATTCTATAAGGTGCAGGGTCATTCCATTCTTTATATATTGACAATTGTAAAGACAAAAGATTTATGTATAATTATACTTGCAGTTGCACATAATTATATAATATGATGAATAATAGCGTATTAGGTAAGACAATGGAGAATATCGGTAAATATTTCGGCTAAGAGCAGTACAAACGTCAACGAATTCATTTGTTTTTAAAATCTAGACGACGCGGCCATGATGATTCATGGCCACTATGCTTTATTTATAATATTGTTCTTAAAACTTTAGGGCCCAATGTCTCAAAAACGGCTTATCCAAACATAGGCAAACTATATATTTTTGGAATCAGAGAAATGTGCTCTTTAAACGCGTGGATCCATATACAGGGTGGTCCATTAAAAAAAATGAGGGTTATGCAGAAACATTACATTTCCGATGTGCGTTTGTTATTTCTGAAAACTAATTTGTTAGGAAATATTTTAGTGCGTCACATAATAAGTGAGGATTATATTTTAATTTAATTTTGTTTTTTTAATTTTGAAGACGAAAAACTTAAGGATAATAAAATTTCTAATGGAGGGTGGTGTAAATCTACAGGGTGGATATTTTAAATAGGCCACTTCAAATATAAATTTCTATAATTCTGTCAAAAACTTACGAAATGCCGACAATCCAGCCGCCGCAGCCGCCAGTTGCGATTCGTTCCCATGTGGCAAGATAAACGGTAACGGTGTCGCCAGTATAGGAATGGGGGCAATTAAATCGGTCTCGGGCTTCCTGACTTCAAACGAAGACTTTCCCGCGTCCCTCGTAGGTTTCTCGTCTTCGAGGTCGCCGTAGATTTTTTGGAAAAACTCCCTCGGCGATGAGGGTTGGTTCACTTTGGGCTTAGTCGGGCCTGGCGGGGTGCAGGAGGTCATCATGTCGGGGTTAAAAGTTCCTGCAATTTTTTTGAGGGGACTAATAACTGATCAACGCTAGAGACGTAACTCCAGATAATTTCAGTTCTAGAAAGCTTTGTTTCATTAGGTATTTATTTATCAAATTTCTTTTCCTAAAAAGTTCTAATGTAAAAAAAGTGTACAAAATGTGCGCTTTTTTGAGAAAACAAAACTTTGCAAGTTCAGGTCATCATGATGAAGGTGCTTCCATAAGTAATTCATGAAAGAGTTCAAAACAGATCACAACAAACCAACTTAAATATAAAAAAGTTGACAAAATTAAATGTAAATGAATAATTATTGGCGGGACGTATCGAAAAAAATTAATTTAAAAAATTTACGTACAAGCTTTTTCTAAAAATGTCTCTCGAGACCTCATGGCTTTGTCGATTCATATTTCAATCTATTGTATATTATTTTGAAATTTTAATGGTTAAATGCATAACCAATAAAATAAACTTTCTGGAACTAAACACATTTTTGTAATCGAATATAATCTGGAGTTATTAGTAAAAGGTGTTAAAAGCAGTACCTCTACTACCTCCACATATTTTTTTACATTATTAAAATAAGTTGATGAGTTATAGAAGACGATACAAATTTTATAGATTGCGGGGCCTCCCGCCTCAGATTAATTTTATTTGCTTAATTATTTGTTAAATTTGCGCTTTCTCTCTTAAGACAACCGCCTCATCAGTGACGTGACGACTGACGAGCATTGGATTACAAATGTGCTGTACTTATTTTAATAATATAAAAATATGAACAATCATTCAATTTTAAATAGATATGAGTAAGCGAAAAACTAGACTTACCTTTTTAATTATAAACTAACCATTTCACCCCTTTTTATTTATGAAATTTAATAAAACAAATATTTGTATTAATAATCACTGATCCGGGTAATCGAATATGTCAACCACCAACCACGAACACTTAAGCCCAGTAAGTAGTAAATTTAAAATGCCTAATGATGAAATGATGATTCGGACGCGTGCCGTAAGGGCGGGTTTTAGGAAGGGGCGGATCCGGCGCTACCCAACCGGCGATCTCATTTGCAGCCCTTTATCGCTTTTATAGCTAATTTGATCTGTTTGCTTTGGATTATCCAGCCTCTAAATACCTACAAATTGTTAATTTTTAGATTACCTACAAGCACGCTTGTTTTTTAATCATTTTTTAGTTCATAAGACTATAAAAAAATACAAAAGACGTCGAGGCTTCACGTCACATTTTTTAATAATAATAGATAATGATCCCAAGCAATGCGAGTGGAAAAATTATAAATTCGCACAATCGAAAGTAATGTTGAGAACGCTATTTTCCTCTATGACCTCATAGAAGCTTTTCTTGCAGCCTAAACTCCTTTAGAAAAATTAAAGAAGCCACTTTATGTACCTTTCTTGAAAAATATATGAACCGTGAACACTCCCTCATACGAATACATTTCGACAAGGTTATGTTGATTGGGTTTATAAAGCTGCAATTTAAAAAATGCGTGAGAATTTCGCAGACAATTTTGTGTAGACAAATCTGACTTTTTTTTCTATGCTTACCTATCCTTGAATACTAAAACACCACTAAATTTTACTATTGAATGAAACTATTTAATATTATATACAATCACAATAATATACAGGGTGTCCCGATTTTAAACCGACAAACTGCGGGTACAGAAACTTCACATGAAATTATGACATACCCCTTCTAACATTTCTTCTCTATCGAGCCTCCTAACGGAGATACAGGGTGTTGAAAATTCAATTTATTTTTTGTTTTTCTTTAATAATTTCCACAATATTAAAGATAGGGAAACCAAACTTGGTACACATAGTTAGGTTGTGAGGGTCCATCTTTGCTATGGGTCAGAGTTGAACTGAGGCGCGCCAGTGGCGTGCGGTGTGGTCACGTCGACATAATTTTAAGGAAAATAGTATGTGCACTAATTTTTTTCGCAATTCTGATCAGATTTTCATAATTTACGGTTCATTTTCTAAAAAAACTTGCTCATGTAAAATTTTGATTGAGGCATTAGTTTTCGAGATATTTGCGTCTGAACAAAACGATGCACCAAAAACACAATTATCATGTCGAGAATAGTTCTGATGAAATTATATCCCTTCTAAAATTTCTCTATAGCCATTCCTAACGGAAATACGGGGTGTTGATTTTTTTGATAATTTGTTTATGCAATTTCGTAACAAACAAATTTTTCTTTTGACAGAAATAATATTGACTTGCAAAAGGCCTTAAAAACGCCTCATTGCAAAAGAAGAAAAACATTAAAACATTAAATTGACAGTTCAGTTCAGTATATCCCTTAGAAAATCAGATTGAAAATTATTTTGAAAGGGCTGTCTTAATTAATTAATTGTGTTTTTGGTGCATCGTTTTGTTCAGACGCAAATATCTCGAACACTAACGTCTCAGTCAAAATTTTACATGAGCAAGTTTTTTTAGAAAATTAACCGTAAATTATGAAAATCTGATCAGAATTGCGAAAAAAATTAGTGCACATACTTTTTTCCTTAAAATTATGTCGACGTGACCACACCGCACGCCACTGGCGCGCCTCAGTTCAACTCTGAACCATAGCAAAGATGGACCCTCACAACAACTATGTATACCAAGTTTGGTTTCCCTATCTTTAATATTGTGGAAGTTATTAAAGAAAAACAAAAAATAAATTGAATTTTCAACACCCTGTATCTCCGTTAGGAGGCTCGATAGAGAAGAAATGTTAGAAGGGGTTGTCATAATTTCATGTGAACTTTCTGTACCCGAAGTTTGTCGGTTTAAAATCTGGACACCCTGTATTCTGTCACAGATATAGTTAATCTGTGATTCTGTCACAAAGTGCGGTTATTGCTCTTTATTTTGGTTTTTGTACGCTGGTTTTCAAATCCATAATGGAAACACAAACCAGTATTATTATTTACATGTAGATAAGAACATACAGAAAGAATCTTCAAATCCATTTCAATAAGTTTATAATAAATAAGGTTATTTTCGAGGTTATTTTCTGCGTCACCACAACTGAACGAAAAATGAATTGACGAAAACTTCTGATATGATCTAAAGTGATACGTAAATGATATGAACCTGTAGATTCGCCAAAGAAATACGGCTCAGATCATCATTAATGTATTTTGCGTCACAAACATAAAAGAACTCAAGATTGAGGTTAGTATTATTTGCAGCCACTCAAATACGCGCAATGGTAGATGTCAACTCTTCTTCTTCTGTAATAAAATTACCTCGAGCGCCATCTATTGTCTACTAGCTAAAGTCGATATGTAATGTTGGTATGCAATTATGTAAAGATAAATTAACTACTATCAGTGACATGAAACTATCTGTATCGCTGCTACTATGATATAACCACATCGATTATGACGATTATGCCCATTACCCATATCTTTTTTTGCATCTAATGCCAAATCTTAATGCAGTATTATTTATTATGTTTATTTATCTTTTGTATTTTATTCGTATTCAGCCTGTAGTTGATCTCATCTCTGTCAGTGTAGCTCAGTGCTACATGTCGTGTGCAAAGGAAAGAACCTACTGAGGAACTCTGGGTAGATAGAATGTGACTGTCGACAGTGACACCAACCTTCCAGCGAGTGGCTAACTTCTCGTTAGTTATTTTTTTGACGTTTCATATCGAAGATCCTTAATCATCCTTATGTACTTTTTTAGTTTTTAGCGAGTTTAGTGAATAATAAAATAAGGAAATATGGATGAACCTATTGTTAATGAAACTGATGCGATGATCCTGTACTGAGAGGGGTAATTTATTGATTATTAAAACGGCTAAAAATGTTTTTTTTGTAGGTTACGTTATCATGCTTTTTAATAGCGTTTTCTACTTGACAAAAACTGGGCACTGAGTGCGCACCGAGTGCAACTAACATGTTCCACTTAGTTGCACTTTTACAGTTTCGAGTGTTCTACTTGGGCACTTGCACTCATATTTGTCGCACTGAGTGCAGTTTTTTAGCACCGTACTTCGATGTCGGTGCTAGTGCCAGTGCAATAAAAATATGGCGTCAGATTTGAAACAAATAGTTATTGAGAACTTTTTAGCAACGTCTTCCTCATCAGGTGATGACGAATTTTTGGAACAAGTTATGGATTAGTTCAGTTATACAATTTATAGCATATTCGTCGTCGGCTGAAAATGAATTCCTGCATGTTATTTTATAAAATATATTAAAGTATACATATTTGTTAGCCGGGAGAAGAGATTTCTGTCCCCTTCAGTATTTATTGTTATTAGCTCCTCCTAATTAAAAAATAAAACTTGAAATTGGCTGAACCGGCCATGATTAGGTTAGGATTATTGTTGATAAGATGAATTAAAATCAGTGCACATTTGAGAACTTGTTCTATTTACCTCGCACTAGTGCAGCACTGGCTGAGTACTAATTGCACCAAGTGCGCCCTCGGCACTTGCCGAGTTCTTGCAATTAGAAAACGCTATAACTATAAATTGCTTAATTTAATTTTTAGATACCTATATAATACATTTTACATTTGGAAAATTGACTACACTTGTTCCAATATCCACTACAACGAAAACACTGTGCGAAATTAAAAAATGCCTTTACAGCAAGCCGGAAGTAAAGAATAGTCTGATGAGGAGCAAGCTGGACCAAGTTCTGCCCAAAAAGTCGCTTGTTAGGTTCAAACAAAGCAACGATGGGTGAAAAAAATCTACAGAGACAAAACTTTACAAGCTAGAAGTGCAGGCAGATGAACCGTGGACAGAGTGCATGTGATATAAACATAATACTACCCGTAGTAACGTAAGTATACATGGTAAAGGAACTATATGAGTTATTATATCGGTAGGAATTCAAAGTCATTGTTCCTAAAACTTAAACGCATTCATAATCATTTCGAATCGAATGATCTCTCTGTTGCAATAATCGAATGGTCGATTATTCGGCAGTAATTGGAATATTTCGATTATATCAATAGCTTTGTTTGTCATCAGCCACTGGTGTACACATTTTACACTTTTTGCCAGTAAGTCGTTTGTTATAAATTAGTGTAGAGTGCTAGCCGCTTGGTATACTAGTACAGTGTACTTGTACGTTTGACACTGACTCCTGAGGAGGTATAACGAGTGTCGATAGTGCAGCGCAGGCGCCTTATAATAAGTTTGAGGTTTGTGTTCATGTAGGCAAAATGTAGGGTTGACGCCGTTTCATTTCGAAGTTATTGCCGTGTTCATCTACAATTACAGTTTTTTCCACCTGTACATTTTCAAAAAAAACTATGAGTTATGTTATGCTATATGGGTAGGTATCTATTCACTTCAAATGAAAATTATTATTTATAGGTTATGTTGATTTTTAAATTTTCGTGCATCAAAACTTATTTCCTGCCCGTGCTGGCAACGCGTTTCTAACTTCACACCAGTTCTTGAGCGCCATCTACTGCCTACTAGTAAAGTTGAGACCTTTTCGGAAACTTGCTCGGTTGTTTAATGTCATGTGACAGTTACACCCGATCTTTCACTACGTGAGTAAACGAACGACATTTGATGTGATCTAGTTAACTCGAGTAAGTTTCCGAAAATGCCTTCAGCTAGCAGCGGCTAACTTCTCGTTGGTTGGTTTCATTCCATATTCCATTCCTTTGCTTTTGCTATTCCTATCCTATCTCCTATCTCTAAAGTTTCTAGCCAGATTTAGTGAATAATAAAGAAGTATGGATGAACCAGTTGTAATGAATTTGAAGACAGTGATGATCCTGTAGTGAGAGAGGTAATTTATTGTTATAAAACAGCCACATATGAACATGCTTTTTGTTCAACTTTTAAATTGCTTAATTTAATTTTTAGATACCTATAACATCTGTAAAATTTATTACACTTGTTCCAATGTCCACTAAAACGAAAACGCTCTACGAACGAACATAAAAATGCCTTTACAAGCCAGTAATTCACGAAGTAAAGTTAGACATAGAGTCCCCAAATTGTGACATAAATAATTGCTCACGAGTTGGATGAGGATATAAATTATTCTAAAAAAGATAAACATGTTTTTTTCTAGAGTGAATAAGTGGACAAGGTATTTATCCAGTCTATCAGAGCACTTAAGGAAGCTAATAAATACGCAGTGGATACTTATAATGGCAGCGAAATACGTTTAACGGCTTTAAAAGGTTAAATAATAGTTGTTACATCTCAGTAGCATTGTCTCACAATGACTGTTGTAGGGATTTTTTAATTTCGTCCTAATTTTCTTTGTATGGAAAAAGGATTAAAGCAACAAGTCACTGTTCGGTTCAAACAAAGCAACGATAGGTAAAAGAAATCTACAGAGGCAAAACATTATAAGCTAGAAGTGCAGATGAACCGTGGACTGAGTGCATGTGTATGAACA
This sequence comes from Rhagium mordax, assembly GCA_963680705.1. NCBI lineage: Eukaryota > Metazoa > Arthropoda > Insecta > Coleoptera > Cerambycidae > Rhagium > Rhagium mordax. The sequence continues at coordinate 77,418,310 of OY796659.1, read as the reverse complement.
TAATACTACCCTTAATAATGTAAGTAATGCATGGTAAAGGAACTATACGAGTTATTATATCGGTAGAAATTCAAAGTCATTGTTCTTAAGACTTATTCATAATCATTTCAAATCGAACGATCTCTCTGTAGCAATAATGGAATGATCGATTATTCGGCAGTAATCGGAATATTTCGATTATATCATAGCTTCGTTTGTCATCAGTCACTAGTGTACACATTTTACACTTTTTGGCAATAAATCGGTTGTTATAAATTAGTGCAGACAGTGCTAGCCGTTTGGTATACCAGTGCAGTGTACACATTCTTGTACTTTTGACACTGACTTTTGAGGAGGTGTAACGAGTGTCAAAAGTGCAGTGCGGGCACCTTATAAGTTTGAGGTTTATGTTCATGTAGGCAAAATGTAGGGTTGACGCCGTTTTATTTCGAAGTTATTGCCGTGTCCATCTACAACGTTCAGTTTTTTTCACCTGTACATTTAAAAAAAAAAACTATGAGTTGCGCTATATGGGTAGGTACCATTCACTTCAAATAAAAATCTATTGTTTATAGGTTATGTTGCTTTTTAAATTCTGACTGAGTAAACTTCTAAAGTGTTAACAAATTTGTACACTTTTCTCCACTGTGCGTTGATGACAAACAAAGCTAATATCGCCCAACAGAAGGCGATGTATACTGCGTTCGGTTTTTACATACCCGAAATCTAGCTTTGCTCGTTTACCTCATTTGCCTTATTAAATAAACTTCATTGTTGCTACCCCAAAATAAAAAAATAAATAATTTATGGGGTTATGTTTTGTCACTCTGTTAATCTGTTCGGTAATTTAAAAAAAGAATATGTTCCGTTAATCGACTATATATTAACGGAACATATTGTAAATTAGGCTCGTTTTGCCTCGGTGATCACGTGACAAATCTATATCTGCCCGCTCGCCTCTGGGCTTTTAAAACCGAACGCAGTTTGTATAAGGTGACGTGAGCGGCGATATAGCGATCGGAAACATGAAAATAACCAAATAATTCATGTAAACTTTTCAAATTTCAAATGATTAATCACTCGAATGACCATTTGATTATTAGCATGCGGATGCCGAATATCCGATTATTAGAATCATTCGATTATGCCATTGATTAAAATAAAATAATAAAGATGCGCAACTGTCAAGGTTTCGAGATTTTAGTGTTGTATTTTTTTACCAATAGCTTTATGATTGTCTTCAATTTTAAGGGCTATACAGCCACATTACAAATACCTTCCCGTAGTACTAAAAATTGATGATAATCATGAAGTTATTGGCAAAGAAATACAATACTAAAATCTCGAAACCTTGACAGTTGCACCTCTTATTATTTTGTACTCAATGATTATGCCTATCTAGATCATTTCATTTCAAAGAAATTTTCGTATATCAAAACTTACTTCCTGCCATTGCTGGCAACGCGTTGCTAACTTCCCACCGATTCTTGAGCCGTCCACTGTCTAGTGTGCAACTAACCATAGAGACGAATGAACTAATTTAGCACATAACCACATCGATGTCGCGATATGTCCATTTAGCCATATCATTTATTTAAGGTTATGTTATATTCTGTGATGATCATTGAGTAAAATATTATTTTTTACTCAATGGTGATGATATATTACTTTGTAAGGGCGAAAAAATGTTTAAATGAGCTCATTAAGGTACTTTTATTGACAATGTTAACTGACGTCGAGAAGTAGATTTGCATATTCGTAGAGTGATATATTCCTCTTATATTTATAATATACTCAGTTATGCTCATCTCTATTTCTGTTTCAGGTTCTTCCAATCTTGCCTAACTAACAATGTTGGATTAAGTCAAAGAATTTTAGTAGTTCTGTTCGATATTTGAGTACCGAGAGATGGAGGAGACCAACTTGAATCGTTCCTTCCAGAATTAATCATGACTAGTGGAAAGTTGGGACGTGGAATATAAACTTTAGGTATGTGTATAAAATGCGACACGTATTGTTTATTTATTCAGTTTTAACTTTATCTTTGTTTCGGTTATGATTTCATATGTTCAAAACTGCCATTTTATGTATGGTGAGGTGAGACAATATTGTACCCTGTGGCGCCGGTTCTTAATAAAAAATGAATTGCATGATTCGCCACAAGTTTTAAACTTGTTGTTTTACTGTTTAAATGCTGTGGCAAATCATGCACTAGATTATTTTTTTAAATTAAACTTTGCCGGAAACGGTCACTGCCCTGCAGACTTACCTGAGGTCCATGAGCATAAAATAGATTTTGAATAGATTATAAGTAATTAAAGGATATTGCATATACATAGTTATAGTTATAGCTTAAGTAAAATGACATTGATACTCAGGATGGGCGCATTCGTTTAAAAATTTCTCGATCATTCGATTATTGGAATAATCGGCGCAATTCGATTATATGTTCTGTGATCTGTGATGGATCCAATAACCGTTTTTTGGTAGGATTTTTTTAATTCCCAAGCGGATGGGAGCTTTTTTTAAAAATGTAACTGATTCAATAACCCAGCTCAGGAGCAAGGTTACTAATTTGGTTAACTTAATATGACCAAGTGAATAACCAGATCGCTCGACCGTGATTTGGTTAACCAAAACTATATTGTTCCATCACTTGATGTCAGCCCAAGTATTCTAATGGAAAATGATCGAATGACAGAACGGTACCCAGCGTTTAATATACATATAAATAAGTGTATCTATGGCGATTAACCTAACCTAAGCAGGCAATTTTAGTTAAATCGGGGTGAATCGGTTTTTGTATTTGCGCCAGCCAAACATTTTATTTGGCGCCAGCCAACAACGCAATTCAGGTTTTGGGTAGTTTATGATCATTCGATTATTAGCATCACCGGATTATTGAGATCATTCGATTATTCCAATCTTGAGCGCCATCTATTATCTACTAGTTAAAGTCGATTTGTAAAATTGTTGTGCAATCATCCATAAAGACAATTGAACTAATTTAGTACGTAACCATATTGATTATCGCGATATGCCCATTACCCATATCGTTTGTTTAAGGTTATGTTAATGTGTTGTATTATTTTGTAAAGGAAAAAAATGTTTATGAGGTCATCTGAAGGTATTTACTTTTATTGACAATGTTAACTGACGCCGAAAAGTAGATTTGGATATTCGTATTGCTCTTATATTTATAATATACTCACTTATTACGCTTTACGCTCATCTTTATTTCTGTTTCAGATTCTTGCAACCTTGCCTAATAATGTTGGATTAATTAAAAGAATTTCAGTACCTCCTATCGATATTTGAGCACCGAGAGATGGAGGAGACCACCAACATGATTCGTTCCTTCCAGAATTAATCATGACTATATAGTGGAAAGTTGGGACGTGCAATATCAATTTTAGGTATGTGTATAAAATGCAGCACGTCTGGATTAAATGTTGAGGGAATATCTATGATTGCCTCCTGTTTATTCAGTTTTAACTTTATCTCTGTTTCGATTATGATTTCATACTTCCAAAACTACCATTTCAAGAAGAAAATTGTCAGAAAATTATATTACAATCCTGCGACTCCGGTTCTTAATAAAAAATGTATTGCATTATTCACTACAAGTTTTTTCAACAATCTGCACGGAACTTTAGTCGCTACCAGTAATAAGAAAATTAATTATTGTAATGTGCGTTTCAGATGGAAAAATCCATAGCAGATGATGCCATCTATAAAGAAGATATCTTCAACCGACCATCCTATATGAGCTGAAGAGTACATCCCAACGTAAGCCCCAGCTGATTAAGCAAATTAGGAAGTCAGAAGTTGCAGGGAGGATGAAACATCATCTCAATCAAATTGTTCAGAAAAATCGTTGCACCAGACTTTAATTCTTCTTGTAAGTACAATTGTAAAATTATATTGATTACGTTTATTTGAATTAAAAATCAGTGCAAATTTTGCTATAGGATGTGTCATTTTATAAGTTACCAACTGTGAATTTTATAAGATGCTTATTAAAAAATAACTGTATATGTATCTAGTGGGAAAAACTAGTGTTTATCACGTTCACTGCATTATCTGATATTTGCGTTTTGCTGTGGGAGCGATACGGGTCTATAGAATCTCGCAGTTGTGCGCGCTATCTTGCGATACGGGGTACATATGTCCCGTACGTGTATTTTATTAAAAAGTAGCCTCTATCTTGCTCGCCATATGAGCTAGCCAATTGCCGCCAGCAACCATAGTGCAATACGGGGACACATATGTCCCGTATCGAAGCGAACATGTTATGGCACGTAGCATGAAAAGGCGCAGCCGAGTTCGATAATATGCTAAGTGCCATAAATACACTTAGTGCACGTGTTACGTACGATATTTTGTTTACGTTCGTTGTTTGTTTAAGGGAAAATTTTAAATGTATAAAGATTTGGAAGATCTCGGTCTCATTCCTCGTTAGACAGCGTGACTAAGCCACGTCTATTACATTTTTTTGATAAACTATATTTATTTGAAATCAGAAACAAGAATAAAACATAAACAAAATCATAGACGTATAGAACTAGACCAACTGAGTTCGGTTTTTACATATCTGAAAGCTAGCTCTGCTCGTTTACCTCATTTGCCGTTCGGTAATAGACAATACATGCTCATTCAGATCTCCTCTGCGTTCGGTAAGCATAAATACGAGCGGTCAGCGCTATCTCGTTGAGCTCGACTTCAAGACGTCGAACAAACAGATTTTATAGGGTTCTTCTGTCATCTGTCTATTATAAGTACAACCAAGAAGACTGTTCTCTAGTCTTCTTGAGTACAACATAACAGAACACATAGATTAAATAAACGTCATTGTTTTTTCTGATTAAATTAGGCTCGTTTGCCTCGGTGATCACGTGTGATAAATCTATATCTGCCCGCTCTCCTCTGGATTTTTGAAACCGAACACAGTAACTCTAGACTCAGAGCAACTCAACATTCCGTGTCTAGGAACTGACAATATATTCTGTGATGTTATATTACTTTGTAAAGGAGAAAAATGTTTCAATGAGCTCATCTTATGGTATTTACTAAATTTATAATATACTCGGTTATTATGCCCATCTTTTTTTCTGTTTCAGATTCTTGCAACCTTGCCTGATAATGTTGGATTAATTCAAAGAATTTCAGTAGCTCTGATCAATATTTGAGAACCGAGAGATGGAGGAGACCAACAAGAATCGTTCCTTCCAGAATGAATCATGACTAGTGGAAAGTTTGGACGTGGAATATCAACTTTAGGTATGTGTACTGCAGCACGTCTGGATTAAATGTTGAGAGAATATGTATGATTCCAGTTCATTCAGTTTTAACTTCATCTTTGTTTCGATTATGATTTCGTACTTCCAAAACTGCCATTTTATTACAAAAATTGTCAGAACATATTTCTACCCTGCGGCGCTGGTTCTTAAAAAAATATATTGTATTGCATGATTCGCCACAGTTTTAAACTTGTTATTTTACTGTTTAAAGGCTGTGGCAGATCATGCACTAGATTATTTTTTTAAATTAAACTTGTGGGATACTGCCGCTGCCCTGCATGCGTGTGAAGTATATCAAAACTTATTTCCTTGGCTTTGCTGGCAACGCGTTGCTACCTTCACACCAGTTCCGCTATGCTAGTTCTGTGGTTATGTTATGAATATGATAGTTAAGATGGCTGCCTTTTCAGAGTATTTTAGCCTGTGTGTTTAAGATTTGGTTTTTTTGAGGAAAAGTAAACTTTTTCGTTTCACATCTCTTTTCTCATCTCATATTATTTGCACACGCAGTGACAAATAAGGAAACCTGTTCTTATTTGCTTGAGAAGTTACGGGAAGAAAATGTACACCGTTGTAGACCGTGTATGCCTTGTGTTCAATCATGAAGAGAGAAAGGGGTCACAACTTGATTGAGCTCTTCTAGCTCTCTCAACTAAATTTTCTCGGTTAATTTGACAATATACCAGCATGTATGTGTGCAAGATGCTGTGCCCTCTGGAGGTATTATGGAAAGGACCAATTTGACTAGTATACAGCCTGATTTAACTTGGATGTTCACCAATAATGTGGCATAAGGAAATTGTTGGGCAACTTTGCCCCCGTGTAACCGAATCTCTATCTCTAACTGGTTCCGAGATCCCTATGGGAAGCATCCATTTTAAATCAGCCTTTGTGTTACTAAATATTTAATAGATAAATTCTAGTTACTGTTTTCTCATATGATATCCAGGCCCGGACTAGACCTCATTCTGCTACCGGGCAAATTTTTTGACCGGCCCCACCCCAGCCGATTGTTTTGTAACTGTGATAGTACAGATCACAATAATTTTATTATTTAGGTACATATTTTATATTATAAACGGCAAAGATATAAAATAAGACGTTCATTTGTCAACAGTATAAAGGTATGTTCATGCACTCGCGATTTGCGATTTTCAGGATTTAATTTGATTGGCTAGTTTCAAAAATGTTAGACACAACTATTTGTAATTCAATTTATTGCGAGAATCGCAAAATTTAAATTTGGGGGGCGGGAAAATTGAAATTGTTTCTATTCTTTGCGATTATCGCGAAATTTTTTTAAACTGCACATGGGCTTTTCTTCATAGAGATTCCGATGAACTATATTTTTCTTTGCATATAAGCCCCGGATCTTTTCTTTTCATAAAAATTTCTCTCACTGCACAATATCTCTGTATTTTTTTTCTTTTTCTGATTAAATACTAAGTTATAATTATTCTTCTACGTTTTAAAAGCCTCAACACATAAGCACTATTCACTATTCATGGTATTTACTTGTTATCAAGTAGTTTTTTCGTTTTTTGTTGTATGTATAATTTTTTGGTTAACAGCAACAACAGCAAGTCTGACAAGACAAGTATGTTTGAAATTCAAAAGTAACTAGTTTTCGCGTTTGTGCATGAACGAACATTATTTTTCGTTTAAAAACCGCATATCGCAAATCGCAAGTGCATGAACTTATCTTTAAAGTTAAAACATAAGTCTTGTCAAATGTGGCATGGGCCAGTGGCGTGGCGTATTATATACAGCGCGATAAAAATATGAGGGTACTTTATATTAATTTAATATTTGTTATAAAAAGCCCACGGGGCATTTGCCCGGCTGCCCGCCGCTCCAGTCCGGGCCTGGTGATATTTGATGGCATCAAATTGGGCACTATACTCCAACCATCGAGTAAAAGCATAATATAAAGAACCAGAATGTGGCCTATGCATGGCGCTATAGTTAAATATGGTTATTTAATTTTAGTACTCAATTCATTTATTGTCACGGTATATTATTATAAAATACAGGGAGTGTATAGGTATTCAACCGAACGTTTGATTCTTTAGTAGCGGTATTATTTAACCGAGCATATACACTCCTTAAAATATATCTATTTCTTATTCAACTGCTGAAAGAAAGTTCTATTTATTTGTATTGACTATGGTTATTTGCCAGATTTGTGGTTATGTAATAAATTGGTTCATTTGTCCTTATTGGACCCATGGGTTGATGTGAACCCGGTGGTGTCGATTAATTCAATAATCGAATGATCGATAATATTTCACTCGAATGCGCTCATGTCAATCTCTATTCGCTAAGATGTGTGTGAAGTTAGCAACGCGACGAAAATTTATTTTTAAAAATATTGAGGGAGTAGTGAAATTAGAGGCAACTAATCTAGAATTAAATATTTTTGAACGCTATTACAATCTAAAAGATTAATAAATTCGATTTATATAATGAAACTTTAATTCAAAAATAAATAAAAACATTATATACATCGCCTTACAACTCCTATAAGGTGAAAATGTTCGATCAGAAAAAAACTGCAACGGCATATCCGCCATAACATGTCTCCAACACATTTTATTTTCCTAGGTGGAAATACACCACAGCAGCGCCGGGACAATTTATCCTGTATAAACGTTATTACGGCTGATCGAAGATTTTTGCCCTATAGGGGTTTATATATTGTATTTATTTTATTATCACTGAACAAGCAGTCTCAACATCATGCCTCATGCAGCATGATAAATTTTGAGGTTAGAATACAGCTGACTGAAGTTAGTTGCATTATATCAAAATTTACTTCCTTAGCGTTGCTGGCAACGAGTTGCTAACTTCAGACCAGTTCAGCTACGCTAGTCTGTTTCATAGTTATGACGTCATGCAGCGTGATAAATTTTGAGGTTAGAATACAGCTGACTGAAGTTAGTTGCACTATATCAAAACTTCCTTCCTTGGCGTTGCTAACTTCACACCAGATCCAACTGACTGAAGTTAGTTGCACTATATCAAAACTTATTTCCTTAGCGTTGCTGGCAACGAGTTGCTAACTTCAGAGCAGTTCAGCTACGCTAGTTCTGTGTTCCGTGGTTATGACGTTGTTATGATGATTGATGGTTACCTTTCATGTTCTGTGGAGTTATGACAACTGATCAGAGTATTTTAGCCAATGTGTATAAAATTTGATTTCTCTGTGGAAAAGCAAACTTTTTCGCAATGGATAAAAGGTGCATTACTCGCTGAACGTCCACCTGTGTTAATACACCGAAAAATTGGATGGAATTAAGTTGTTTTTAATGATACAAAATGTTGATGTCAAAGAGTGAAATTTCAGGATTTATTTTTGCAAAAACGGTGCGTTTGCATGGAAAACTTATTTCAGTTTCGAGTTCTCCGACTTCAAAACAGGAACTTTCAGACCAAGATGTGTGGTTGCTAGTAAGGTACATAGTTTTTTGCTGAAATTGATTCAGGTTAGGTTCGTTTTTTGTTCCACTTAGCGTTTCACATCTCTTTTCATCTTATAATATTTGCATTGCTACACGCATAGACAAATAAGGAAACCTGTTCTTATTTGCTTGAGGAGTTACGGGAAGGAAAATGTACACCTTGTAACTGGTGTAAACTACACAAAATATAATACGCTATCCTTCATCATACTTTTATTGTTTCAGCTGGATACGCTGCAACCCGCACAGAGGCAGGTACCTTTATCGAAGTAGATGGACGCCAAGTTCCACTAAAGTTCCTCTAAGTCAGCATGATGTTCCGATTGTGGTAGAACCTGGTGTGACTTTTTAATACTTGGAAACTAATACCTCACATGCGGATATAAATATGGATGGAACTAACAGGTTTGATTTTAAATTTACATCTTTACATTAGAGTAGTTACAGTTAAATTGGTTAGTTTTTAATACCCCGGTATTATATTATGTTGTGGCTGTTTCTCGTTGTAAACCGTGTATGCTTTGTGTTCAATCATGAAGAGAGAACGCGGGGTATCACAACTTGATTGAGCTCTTCTAGCGCTCTCAACTAAATTTGACATTATACCAGCATGTATGTGTGCAGGATGCTGTGCCCTCTGGAGGTATTATGGAAAGGACCAATTTGACTAGTATTACAGGCTGATTCGACTTGGATGTCATTAGAACGGCAGTTGCTGCAATTTTTTCTTGCACTTGCAGCAAATAGCTCCTGATTTATTTTGATTGGACTTGCATGGAAATGCTGGTGATTTTTTTAGTAATTTTCATATTGCCAACCCCCTTACAAATTCCCTGCAGCGTACAGAAGTGTCTAAGTTGCTTTTGTAAATTTATTATAATTTAAAATGGTCATGTAGCGAGTTGCTTTATTCACCGGTTGATCCACCAGATGTTTTATCTTGTTCAAACTTCGGAGATAGAATGAGATAAAACACATTTGATGGATCCACCGGTGAATAAAACAACTCGCCCCTAGTTTCAAAACACTGCAAATTGATTGGTCTATATTCGACCAATCACATTGCAGTGTTTTGAAACTTATTGAATTTATTTCGTCGCCAAGAAATGGCTTATATAAACTGATGGTTTATGCAGTGAAATTTGTTTGGTTGGTACTCCTGACGCAATAATAATTTCAGAAATAAGAATTGCTGACTGCAAAACAGATACGCCATTTGTAGCAGGGAGCATTTTGCAGCAAAAAAAATTGCCGACTGTAAAGCGTTCTTTACATCTCAATGTATATCATTTTTTACTCAATGGCTGCAACCCATTATTATACAGGGTGTCCCGTAAATAATGGATAATCCTGAAAATGGTAATAGGCCAGGCCATAACCTATCGGAATATCACAGCTTGACCTTATTGAAAACCCTGCGGTTTTCGAGACATGGGCACTCTTGAAATTTTCAAAAGGTCAATATGTGATATTCTGTTGGGTTTTGGCTTGGCCTATTACTAGTTTCAGGATTATCCATTATTTACAAGACACCCTGTATGAATACAACTTGAACTTTTCTGATATATTTGATTTTCCAGGGCTGGTATTGGATCTTATTGGGGCCCACTGACGCACGACCATTCGCTAGAAAATTTGGAGGACAGGGAACTTTGAAATTTTTTGTTTATTTGCTTCTGTGTTGTATATTTTTTTATGTTTACTTACTCTGTTTCGTTGTGCCTGGCAATTATAAATAAACATATTTTAAATGATATGCATTTTAATTTTTCACGTTTACTAAAAGATAATTAAGAGAAAAGTGGAATTAAGACCGTCAATTGAAATTGTGGTATTAAAAATTTCCCAAAGATGGAGCCACTTCCATGTCGCAGATAAAAATGTGCTGCAAAATATCTACACTTTTAAACTTAACTGTTGCGACTTGCTCTTTGTCTTAAATCTCAAGTGAAAATTGAATTGAATTGAAAAGATATTTCTTGCCAAGTTTGAAACGTTGATCGATTTGTTATAAATTTAAATTTTTGCAAACGCCTTATTAAATCGTCTTAATTTTTGAAGGTACGTCATGTTGACCAAAGATGGCGCCACATAAAATTTTTGTATTTCGCTGATACAGATCTGTCGGACGGCTATATAAACTAAATATTTTCAGACTTCTTCAGTAACTCCAATGCTACGGGGGGGGGTGTATTACTATTTTTTAAGAAAAATATTATAAATACTAAGTATTAATATATATATTACTATCTATCTTCTTATAAAACAAAAATTCTAAAGCAGGAAAGACACTCCATGGAGTGAGGTCGGTCTGGGATCCCAACCCTTCCCCACCCTTGTGGGTACCGTACTTATAAAGCCTCAGGACCGGAATACTTCTGCGGAATATATGTGGCGCCATCTTTTGTAATATTATTGAACTACAAATTTTCACCGAAACGTTGGAATTTTAAGCGAAATATTAACTACAACATTAAACTAATTTTACTTAATCCAAACATAGGAAAGAGAAACTATAAATCCTGATACAACTTTATATCAATTGTTCAATTTTGAAGAAAAATATCAACTGGTACATTAGATTAATTTTTCAATCCATTCAATAAAGTCTATAATTTCTATGATTTTAGTAGGTATGGGATTGCAGAAATAACAAAATTAAATGCATATACAAATATTTATTTCTGAAAGAACTACAGAGTTAAATATATAATAAAAAATACATCATAGTTAAGTACACTGGATAACACTCTGTAGGAGTCTTCCACATAACGCTCTCCATCTTCCTTGTCCATCCTAACGTTGGCCCTAGAACAAAGAATACAGGATTTTATGCATGACGGGCGATAAAGTGTACTTTAGCGCCCAGTTATGCGGGCGTTAGGTCCAACTTTATGGCCCACGGGCCCTATTATCACCCTCGAGTAATAAAGTAACTTTATAAAGTTTATATTTCAATAGCGGGCTATGGCCCGCTATTGAAATATAATGAGCCCGAGATTGGCTTTGTTTGACCATCGCTAGGTAACGACTTCGAATTGCTTGAATGACAGCAACAACGGGTGTTTATAATTTGCTGACCAGGCATTTCCTTCAAGGTGCAGCATCCATATTTTGGATTTTGATAGTTAATCAGTTTGTACTGCTGTTACCAGGAATATAACTCAATTTGCACCCTTATATGGGGTAGTTTTCTCTTGCAATTTTAAATAGAAGTCCGCTTACTGAATATTTCTAGATTTCCCAAAACGTTCATATTTTATATTTATATATAACTCTTATTCAAATATCTACTTGCTACCACCCACGAAATTTAAGTCGCACCCCCAGTAAGGGTAGTTTACCCATTCAATTTTAAATAAAAGTCCGCTGACTGGGTATTACTGGATTAATACCGAGTCAGCGGACTTTTATTTAAAATTGCACTGGGGGTGCGACTTAAATTTCGTGGGTGGTAGCAAGCAGATATTTGAATAAGAGTTCAAAATATAAAATATGAACGTTTTGGGAAATCTAGAAATACCCAATCAGCAAACTTTTATTTAAAATTGCAACGGTAAACTACCCCTTAATTATAAGGGTGCAAATTTATTTATATTAGGGTGTATTCTGTATCGCCTGTCGTTAATTATAATGGACTGTTAAAATTCTTATCCAATCAGGCCAAAGATTTCCTCAAAATGAGGGGCTCTGATTGAATAAGAATTTTAACAGTCCGTTATAATTAACGACAGGCGATACAGAATACACCCTATTGCTGGTAACAGCAGAACAAACTATCAAAATCCAAAATATGGATGCTGCACTTTGAAGGGAATGCCTGGTAAGCAAATTATTTTCTCCCACAACATTCAAGCAACAGTTAATATGTCATGTCAATCAAAACGAATCTAAATTTTTAACTAACCCTATAAACCGCTAGAACATAAAATTTTGTATGTACCACGGGAGTAATAAACGTTCATGGCCATTAACGTGTAATAATAATAATATTTTCATGCTGCGGGCCGTAAACGTTTACCTTACGCCCTTGATACACATCTGATGTGACAGTTTCCACTAATACTAGCAAATTTTACTCAATTCACATTTCACCAACCAAGTTGGTATCATCTGGAGATAATTCAAAACTACATTCAAATACATAGAGGACGTTTTGAGGTAAGTCCTTCTGAGGAAAATAGAGGCAGATACATGAAATTATTATTTTTTTCTATGATCGTGAAAAAAGTTTATACCATATTTAATTCTATTGCACTTTGCTTTGATAACAATGAAATAACGTGTGCAAAAAATGTGTTTATGGCACTTAGCATATTGTCCAACTCGGCTGTGCCTTAATTTTCACGCTACGTGCCATAAACACTAGCTTTTCGCACTAGATACATAAATAGCAATTTTTTTATAAACATCTTATAAAAGACGCACCCTGTAGCAAATGTAGCAAAAGGTGCACTGAAATGGGATTAGAGCACAAGGCGTTGGATCGCCCAATGAAGAGAAACAAACGTAATCAATATTTTTTTACAATTGTACTTACAAGAAGAATTAAAGCCTGATGTCAGGATTTTTCTGAACAATTTGATAGAGATGATATTGAATCCTACCTGCAACTTCTGACTCCTTAATTTGATTAATCAGTTGGGGTTTGTTTACGTTGTGATGCTCATATAGGACGATCGGTTGAAGTAATTTACAGTTCATCTGCTGGATTGTTTTCCATCTGAAATGCATATTATTACAATAATTAAATTCCTTATTACTGGTATTTGCAACGACTAAAGTTCCATGCATATTGTTGAAAATTGTTCAACTAAACAACTAACCTATACAACTATATTTAATATCCTCAAGTGTTTCAAATTTACTGCGTGAATTTTTAAAACGCGAGTGCGCGAACCCAGAACATAATACTTTTATAATCTATTCGAAACCTAAGACCTCTTCGGAAACTTACTGGTTACTTATTCGGTTGTTTGATATCACGTGACAGTTATACCCGATCACAAACACTTTTCTTGAAGTACACGAACGCTTGTTTGTTTTCATTTCGTTTCTTAACCTCAAAGATTTTCCTCTTCTTGCATGTTACTCATAATTCATTAACGCAGACAATAAATAAAATAATATCATTTATTAATAAAATAATATCATTTATTAAGTCACAGCACAGAATACGAACGCCATTTGATGTGATCTACTTAACTCGAAAAGTTTCCGAAAATGCCTTATAATTCTATTCGAATTTCGAAACCTACTCACGAACCTCGGGAAGTTGACTTGCAGGCTGATGTGAAGTTAGCCACGCATTGCTAACTTCACAAATATGTGTGAAGTTAGCGATATAAGTAGAACTGGTGTGAAGTTAACAACGCGTTGCCAGCACAGTAACGCCAAAGGAAATAAGTTTTGATATTCTTCGAGATTTATTTCAAATTCTCTTAAAAATATTGAGGGAGTAGCGAAATTAACGGCAACTAATCTATAATTAAATATTTTTAACACTTACAACCTAAAAGATTAATAAATTCGATTCGAGACTTTATTTCAAAAATAAATTAAAAAATAGTTGTTGGCGAGACATAAATGGCGGATAATATGCCGTAGCAGGTTTTTACTGACAAACGAGATTTTTCGAAAAATTGTCATGATTGCATAAAATATTCACACACGGGCACAGAAACTCGCATGGAGAAAGACTAGCGCTCGACATTAAAAGTCATACTAAAAGTTTTGCGGACAAATTGCTAAAGCGCCACGCATTGTTCGCCGCCAGCATAGGCCATGTTCCGGCGTCCGGCTCTTTATATTATACCCAATGGTTGAAATATAGTGCTCAATTTGATGCCACCAAATATCATAGGGTAAAAACAGAAACTACAATTTACCGACTGAATATTTAGTAATACAAATGCTAACTTAAAATGGATGCTTCCCAATGGGATCTCAGAAACCAAGGTGAAACAGCCTGTATGCCAGTCAAATCAGTCAATGGACTGGAGGTATTATGGAATGCCATAATATCTCCAGCATCCTACACACGTACATGCTAGTATATCGTCAAATTAAGTGAAAAAAATTTAGTTAGAAAACTAGAGCTCAAACAATTTGTGATATCCTGTTCATTCTTTATCATTGAACACAAGGTATAGACGGTCTACAACGCCAAACCGCCCTGCCATATAATACCGGGGTATTAAAGACTAACCAATTTAACTGTAACTATTCTAATACCGTAAGACGCTGAGCAGTAAGCGGATAGGAAAATCCTATGTATTTATGTACATGTGCATAAGGTTCAGAATACCGCGGTTCTTTGGCCACCAATCGTGGGCACAGTCGATAGTCACCCCACTATTTATATGGCGCTATTCTGAGCCATATTGCACATGCACATAAGTGCATAGGATGTTCCTATCTGCTTAGTGCTTAGCGCCTTACGGTATAAAGATGTAAATTTAAAATCTAACCTGTTGGTTTGTTTCATATATATCCGCATGCGAGTTATTAGTTTTTATCTATTAAAAACTCACTCCTGGTTCTACCACAATCGGATCATTATGACTTAGAGGAACCTTAGTGGAACTTGGCGTCCATCTACTTCGATAAAGTAACCTGCCTACGTTCGAGTTGCAGCGTATCTAGCTGAAACAATAAAAGTAACATGAAGGATAGTGTATTATATTTTGTGAATGATTATCTGCTTCAAATCATTAATCAGCTAAATATAACTTTAATTCTCTAATACCGGGGTATTAAAGACTAACCAATTTAACTGTAACTACTCTAATGCAAAGATGTAAATTTAAAATCAAACCTGTTAGTTCGTTCCATATTTATATGGAACCTGCCTCTGTGCGAGTTGCAGCGTATCCAGCTGAAACAATAAAAGTAACATGAGGGATAATGTATTATATTTTGTGAAGTTTACACCAGTTACAAGGTGTACATATTCCTTCCCGTAACTTCTCAAGCAAATTAGAATAGGTTTCCTTATTTGTCTCTGCGTGTAGCAATGCAAATATTATAAGATAAGAGATGTGAAACGCTAAGCGGAACAAAAATCAAACCTAACCTCAATCAATTTCAGCGAAAAAACTATGTACCTTACTAGCAACCACACATCTTGGCCTGAAAGTTCCTGTTTTGAAGTCGGAGAACTCTAAACTGAAATAAGTTTTCCATGCAAACGCTCCGTTTTTGCAAAATAAATCCTGAAATTTTACTCTTTGACACCAACATTTTGTATCATTAAAAACAACATTCCATCCAATTTTTCAGTGCATTCACACAGGGGGACAGGGGGACGTTCAGCGAGTAATACACCCGTTTTATCCATTATCAAATTTTAATTTTATACACATCTTTGGCTAAAATACTCTGGTCATAGCACCAATGAAAGGTAAGGTAGCCATCATAACAAAGTCAGAACCAGCGTAGCGGAACTGGTCTGAAGTTAGCAACGCCAAGGAAATAAGTTTTGATATAGTGCAACTAACTTCACTCGCCTGTATTCTAACCTCAAAACTTAGCACAAGCGTAGCGAAACTGGTGTTAAATTAGCAACGCCAACGCCAAGGAAGTAAGTTTTGATATAGTTCAACTAATTTCAGTCAGCTGTATTCTAACCTCAAAACTTATCACGCTGCATGATGTACTGTTTGTTGGAAGTCTAGGAGTTTACGAGCCGTGGACTGCTTGTTCAGTGATAATAAAATAAATACAGTAAAAATAAAATAAAAACTTTCCAGGTGGAGTTATACGTGTTTTGCATAAAAATGACTACATCAGAAGAAACAGTTTCCATTGAATAACTGGAAGACACCGTCATTTCAAATGTGGAATTTCCAAATAACAATAATTAATTTTGTTAGCAAATAGCTTGTGGGAGATAAGTCAAAGTTGAAGAAACTTGCGACTCACTAACAAAAGACGAAGAGAAGAAAGAATGGATTAAAAAGGATGCTAAAGCCCAAAAACATATAGTAACTACGAGATAAAAAGCTAAATTTAATTTAAATTAAATTTATTAGAATCTTTAGAAATACATAAAGCTATTAAGAGCCCAGGGAATAACCTACTTAACGACCAAGTTGATCTATACCATACCACTCTGTTTGATGTAATAAAACCCTAAAGCCCCCTTGTAAAATTGTGTCTTTCCAAATTACCGTAAAACGGGGTTATTTGTGAATAGGTGGCAACAATAATATAATAAGCTTATGGTCCTAATGTATTTACTGACAAGCAATTTCCCACGGAATTCAGTGTTTGTTAAACCTTGGAAGTAGAAGTATGTTACATTTGAGCTGCGAGTATTGGATTTTTGGTATACTTTTGTAAGGATAAAACTGACGTTGAAATACTGCGTTATTTTATAGGCTGAAAATTTCATTTGGTACTTGGATAAAGTAAGAATTATGATATTTTCGATTTTACTAACGAATAATATATGCTTTTGAGATGACAAATAGATAAAAGCGAAAGCTTAACAGTCATTATTAAAAAAAATATCGAATCATTTTTGGGATGAGGTAATTTGGGACAAATGTTGGGGTTATTTGGTACATCAAAAAAAAAGAATATTTTTGACCCAATTTTGGATATTTGAAGAGAATTTGAGTCAATTTAATATCCCTTAATGTTTCAAAAGCAATGTTTTTAATAAAACTAGCTACTAATTTTAATTTTGTGCAAAACGTTTGTTAAGTGTTCATGGACATGTTCATGTTTCTGAAATTTGTTATTGTTTTTTTCTCTCCAAATATCAGTTTATTTCATGTTATTTTTTTAAAAACATTTATTTCTGTCCCAAATAACCCTTTAAACCGTTTAAATTGGTTTTAATATGCCTATTTCATTGTTGTCTCAAATAACCCCATTGTCGGGCAATTTGGGACAGCATAAAAATAAAAAAATATTACAGAAATTAAAAGACCTACTAGTTCCATATTTTGCAGCAACATATGGCGAATCTAGAAGAATCCAAATATTTAAATAATTATTGGAATTTATTTATCAGTTGAAAGATATTTCAATAAAATCAAAAATTTTGTACCAAATAACCCCGTTTTACGGTATATTATTTCATTTTAACTGCCGAAATTTACCATAATATTAACTACCTATCTGTTATATAAATTCAATCTCTCTTGTTTGTTTGTCATTCCTTGTGATCCATCCAGTAACGTAATGTTATATTAAAAAGTAGAAAAAACCAAAGTAAAGTGTTTTATTCATGTCATATTTGTATTATATTGTATGACCGATGGTAAAGAGGCAAGCACACTTGCCTCATGACCCATGACCCTGAGGTCCCGAGAATACCGATCGAGGCCAAGGGAATTTTTCGGAAAGTAAAATTATTCCCGCAGTATACTTGAACAATTTAATAGCGAAGTGAATTATGTTATGAAAACCTATCTTACCTTTTAATATTCAGCATTTAATATACAAACTGTAAAAGATCCATAATAAAAAAAATAAACATTTCATCTCGCATTTCATTCACTAAATTTAGGATTAGGGTTTTCTATATAACACATTACTTCTCCGTTTTCTGCGCTATAATTTATAGTTGATGGAAGGAATATTTACAGCGCATTTTGTGGTACAGAATAGACAATTATCTTATATTGGATGTAATAAGTAGGTCAAAGGCTTACACATTACACATCCCTTATGGCGTTGTAAAATAGGTTACAAATAGCAAATAGCACCGAAGAGAATTTTAAATAAACTTATAAGGACATAGGACATCAAAACTTATTGCCTTCGCGTTGCTAATTTCACACGAATGCCGAGCCGATGTGGAGTCAGCAACGTAATGCTAACTTCACATATGCGAACTGGCGTGAAGTTAGCAACGCGTTGCCAGCACAGCAACGCCAAGGAAACAATTTTTGATATACTTGGAAATTTATTTCAAATTACCTTAAAAATATGGAAGTGACGAAATTAAAGGCAACTAATCTATAATTAAATATTTTTGAACACGTACAACCTAAAAGATTAATAAATTCGATTTATACAATGAGACTTTATTTCAAAAATAAATTAAAAAAATTATTTTCTCAAAAATTAGTGAAAAATTATCGATCATTCGATTATTGAATTAATCGACACAACCCGGTTACTGTATCAGAGTATTCGAATGATAAATAATCGAATGAAAATCAGAGTAATCAGACAGAATGGTACTCAACGATTAAGTTAAGCATTGACAAATCGGGTCAAACAGGAGAGAATAAAATTCTAACGACTAACCCCATCAATCTGAAGACGTGAAAATGATCATAAATCATACGATTATTAGTATCATTCGGATACCTAGTATCCGAATATTGAAATCATTCGATTATGCTCATATCGAGCGCCATCTACTGGCTACTAGTTAAAGTCGATATGTAAAGCTGGTGTGCAATCAATGCAATCACCCATGGTTCCAATAAGGACAAATGAACTAATTTATTACATAACCACAAATCTGGCAAATAACCATAGTCAATACAAATAAATAGGACTTTCTTTTAGCAGTTGAATAAGAAATAGATATATTTTAGGGAGTGTATATGCTCGGTTAAATAATACCGCTACTAAAGAACCAAACGTTCGGTTGAATACCTATACACTCCCTGTATTTTATAAGAATATACCGTGATAATAAACGAATTGAGTACTAAAATTAATTAACCATATTTAACTATAGCGCCACGCATAGTTCGCCGCCAGCATAGGCCACATTCTGGTTCTTTATATTATGCTTTTACTCGATGCTTGGAGTATAGTGACCAATTTGATGCTATCAAATATCATCAGGCCCGAACTGGAGCGACGGGCAGCCGGGCAAATGCCCGGTGGGCTTTTTATAACAAATATTAAATTAATATAAAGTACCCTCATATTTTTATCGCGCTGTATAGAATACGCCACGCCACTGGCCCATGCCACATTTGACAAGACTTATGTTTTAACTTTAAAGCTAGCGATTTGCGATATGCGGTTTTTAAACGAAAAATAATGTTCGTTCATGCACAAACGCAAAAACTAGTTACTTTTGAATTTGAAACATACTTGTCTTGTCAGACTTGCTGTTTCTGCAGTTAACCAAAAAATTATACATACAACAAAAAACGAAAAAACTACTTGATAACAAGTAAATACCATGAATAGTGCTTATGTGTTGAGGCTTTTACAACATAGAAGAATAATTATAACTTAGTATTTAATCAGAAAAAGAAAAAAAATACAGAGATATTGTGCAGTGAGAGAAATTTTTATGAAAAGAAAAGGTCAGGGCATAAATGCAAAAAAATATAGTTCATTGGTATCTCTATGAAGAAAAGCTCATGCGCAGTGTAAAAAAATGTCGCGATAATCGCGAAAAATAGAAACAATTTCAATTTTCCCGCCCCCCCCAAATTTAAATTTTGTGATTCTCGCAATAAATTGAATTACAAATAGTTGCGTCTAACATTTTTGAAACTAGCCAATTAAATTAAATCCTGAAAATCGCAAATCGCGAGTGCATGAATATTGCTTTATACTGTTAACAAATAAACATCTTATTTTATATCTTTGCCGTTTATAATATAAAATATGTACCTAAATAATAAAATTATTGTGATCTGTAGTATCACAGTTACAAAACAATCGGCTGGGGTGGGGCCAGTCAA
Source organism: Rhagium mordax (assembly GCA_963680705.1). Lineage (NCBI taxonomy): Eukaryota > Metazoa > Arthropoda > Insecta > Coleoptera > Cerambycidae > Rhagium > Rhagium mordax. The sequence goes on along the minus strand of OY796659.1, from coordinate 77,397,895 downwards.
AAAAGCTACCCGGTAGCAGAATGAGGTCCGGGCCTGGATATATGGTAAAACAGTAACTAGAATTTATCTATTAAATATTTAGTAACACAAAGGCTGATTTAAAATGGATGCTTCCCATAGGGATCTCGGAACCAGTTAGAGATAGAGATTCGGTTACATGGGGGCAAAGTTGCCCAACAATTTCCTTATGCCACATTATTGGTGAACATGCAAGTTAAATCAGGCTGTATACTAGTCAAATTGGTCCTTTCCATAATACCTCCAGAGGGCACAGCATCTTGCACACATACATGCTGGTATATTGTCAAATTAACTGAGAAAATTTAGTTGAGAGAGCTAGAAGAGCTCAATCAAGTTGTGACACCGTTCTCTCTTCATGATTGAACACAAGGCATACACGGTCTACAACGCCAAACAGCCACAACATATATAATACCGGAGTATTAAAGACTAACCAATTTAACTGTAACTACTCTAATATAAAGATGCAAATTTAAAATCAAACCTGTTAGTTTGTTTCATATATATCTGTTAAGATGTCTCCTGTAAAATAATATTTTTACAGCATGTTGTAACGTTGTTTTGTAATATTTATATTTTTATGGCCCTCTTGAAACCCATATCCGCATGTGAGGTACTAGTTTTTATCTATTAAAAACTCACTCCAGGTTCTACCACAATCGGAACATCATGATTATTTGGAGGAACTCGGCGTCCACCTACTTCGATAAAGGTACCTGCCTCTGTGCGAGTTGCAGCGAATCCAGCTGAAACATTAAAAGTAACATGAAGGATAGTATATTATATTTTGCGTAGTTTACACCAGTTACACGGTGTACATTTTCTTCCCGTAACTTCTCAAGCAAATAAGAACAGGTTTCCTTATTTGTCTCTGCTTGTGCAAATAATATAAGATGAAAAGAGATGTGAAACGCAAAGGACAACAAAAAAAAAAACAAACCTAACCTCAATCATTTTCAGCGAAAAAACTATGAACCCCACATCTTGGCCTGAAAGTTCCTGTTTTGAAGTCGGAGAACTCGAAACTGAAATAAGTTTTCCATGCAAACGCTGCATTTTTGCAAAAAAATCCTGAAATTTCACTCTTTGGCAACATTTTGTATCATTAGAAACAACTCAATTCCATCCAATTTTCTCGGTGCATTCGCACAGGGGGACGTTCAGCGAGTAATACCCCTCTTATCCATTACGAAAAAGTTCACTTTTCCACAAAAAAATCCAATTTTAAATACACAGGCCAAAATACTCTGAAAAGGCAGCCATCTTAACTAACTCATAACCACAGAACACAGAACTAGCGTAGCGGAACTGGTGTGAAGGTAGCAACGCGTTGCCAGCAACGCCAAGGAAGTTAGTTTTGATATATTTCACACGCATGCAGGGCAGTGGCAGTATTCCACAAGTTTAATTTAAAAAAATAATCTAGTGCATGAGTATCCCACAAGTTTAATTTAAAAAAATAATCTAGTGCATGATCTGTCACAGCCTTTAAACAGTAAAATAACAAGTTTAAAACTTGTGGCGAATCATGCAATACAATATTTTTTTTTATTAAGAACCAGCGCGGGTAGAAATATGTTCTGACAATTTTCGTAATAAAATGGCAGTTTTGGAAGTCATAATCGGAAGATAAAGTTAAAACTGAATGAACTGCAATCAATCATATTCATTCAACATTTAATCCAGACGTGCTGCATTACACATACCTAAAGTTACAATGACGTTTATTTAATCTATGTGTTCTGTTATGTTGTACTCAAGAAGACTAGAGAACAGTCTTCTTGGTTGTACTTATAATAGACAGATGACTGAAGAACCCTAAAAAATCTGTTTGCTCGACGACTTGAAGTCGAGCTCAACGAGATAGCGCTGACCGCTCGTATTTATGCTTACCGAACGCAGAGGAGATCTGAATGAGCATGTATTGTCTATTACCGAACGGCAAATGAGGTAAACGAGCAGAGCTAGCTTTCAGATATGTAAAAACCTAACGCAGTTAGTCTAGTTCTATATGTCTATGATTTTGTTTATGTTTTATTCTTGTTTCTGATTTCAAATAAATATAGTTTATCAAAAAAATGTAATAGACGTGGCTTAGTCACGCTGTCTAACGAGGAATGAGACCGAGATCTTCCAAATTTTTATACATTTAAAATTTTCCCTTAAACAAACAACGAACGTAAAAAAAATATCGTACATAACACGTGCAAAATGTGTGTTTATGGCACTTAGCATATTATCGAACTCGGCTGCGCCTTTTCATGCTACGTGCCATAACATGTTCGCTTCGATACGGGACATGTATCCCGTATTGCACTATGGTTGCTGGCGGCAATTGGCTAGACATTTCTAGCTCATATGGCGAGCAAGATAGAGGCTACTTTTTAATAAAACACACGTACGGGACATATGTACCCCGTATCGCTAGATAGCGCGCACAACTACGAGATTCTATAGACCCGTATCGCTCCCACAGCAAAACGCAAATATCAGATAACGCAGTGAACGTGATAAACACTAGTTTGTCCCACTAGATACATATACAGTTATTTTTTAATAAGCATCTTATAAAATTCACAGTTGGTAACTTATAAAATGACACACCCTATAGCAAAATTTGCACTGATTTTTTATTCAAATAAACGTAATCAATATAATTTTACAATTGTACTTACAAGAAGAATTAAAGTCTGGTGTAACGATTTTTCTGAACAATTTGATTGAGATGATGTTTCATCCTCCCTGCAACTTCTGACTTCCTAATTTGCTTAATCAGCTGGGGCTTGCGTTGGGATGTACTCTGCAGCTCATATAGGATGGTCGGTTGAAGATATCTTCTTTATAGATGGCATCATCTGCTATGGATTTTTCCATCTGAAACGCACATTACAATAATTAATTTTCTTATTACTGGTATTAGTAGCGACTAAAGTTCCGTGCAGATTGTTGAAAAAACTTGTAGCGAATAATGCAATACATTTTTTATTAAGAACCGGAGTCGCAGGATTGTAATATAATTTTCTGACAATTTTCTTCTTGAAATGGTAGTTTTGGAAGTATGAAATCATAATCGAAACAGAGATAAAGTTAAAACTGAATAAACAGGAGGCAATCATAGATATTCCCTCAACATTTAATTCAGACGTGCTGCATTTTATACACATACCTAAAATTGATATTGCACGTCCCAACTTTCCACTATATAGTCATGATTAATTCTGGAAGGAACGAATCATGTTGGTGGTCTCCTCCATCTCTCGGTGCTCAAATATCGATAGGAGGTACTGAAATTCTTTTAATTAATCCAACATTATTAGGCAAGGTTGCAAGAATCTGAAACAGAAATAAAGATGAGCGTAAAGCGTAATAAGTGAGTATATTATAAATATAAGAGCAATACGAATATCCAAATCTACTTTTCGGCGTCAGTTAACATTGTCAATAAAAGTAAATACCTTCAGATGACCTCATAAACATTTTTTTCCTTTACAAAATAATACAACACATTAACATAACCTTAAACAAACGATATGGGTAATGGGCATATCGCGATAATCAATATGGTTACGTACTAAATTAGTTCAATTGTCTTTATGGATGATTGCACAACAATTTTACAAATCGACTTTAACTAGTAGATAATAGATGGCAGTCAAGATTGGAATAATCGAATGATCTTAATAATCCGGTGATGCTAATAATCGAATGATCATAAACTACCCAAAATCTGAATTGTGTTGTTGGCTGGCGCCAAATAAAATATTTGGCTGGCGCAAATACAAAAACCGATTTAACTAAAATTGCCTGCTTAGGTTAGGTTAATCCCCATAGATACACTTATTTATATGTATATTAAACGCTGGGTACCGTTCTGTCATTCGATCATTTTCCATTTGAATACTTGGGCTGATATCAAGTGATGGAACAATATAGTTTTGGTTAACCAAATCACGGTCGAGCGATCTGGTTATTCGCTTGGTCATATTAAGTTAACCAAATCAGTAACCTTGCCTCAGAGCTGGGTTATTGATTCAGTTACATTTTTAAAAAAAGCTCCCATCCGCTTGGGAATTAAAAAAATCCTACCAAAAAACGGTTATTGGATCCATCACAGATCACAGAACATATAATCGAATTGCGCCGATTATTCCAATAATCGAATGATCGAGAATTTTTCAATCGAATGCGCCCATCCTGAGTTAACGTCACAGACTTAACTGTGCATAGATAACACCTTATCGTCCGTCCACCTGAGTCAGCATTATGCTTATTTTACTATTTCAGTTACTATTCCCATCTCGTGTAGTATCAATGTCATTTTACTTAAGCCTCGACTTAAGCTATAACTATAACTACGTATATTCAATATCCTTTAATTGCATTATTTTTTTAAAACGCGAGTGCCGGAACCCAGAACGTAATTACTTATAATCTATTCAATATCTATTTTATGCTCATGGACCTCAGGTAAGTCTGCAGGGCAGTGACCGTTTCCCGCAAAGTTTAATTCAAAAAAATAATCTAGTGCATGATTTGCCACAGCCTTTAAACAGTAAAACAACAAGTTTAAAACTTGTGGCGAATCATGCAATTCATTTTTTATTAAGAACCGGCGCCACAGGGTTGTAATATTGTCTCACAATACATAAAATGGCAGTTTTGAACGTATGAAATCATAACCGAAACAAAGATAAAGTTAAAACTGAATAAACATAATAACAAGACGTGTTGAATTTTATACACATACCTAAAGTTTATATTCCACGTCCCAACTTTCCACTAGTCATGATTAATTCTGGAAGGAACGATTCATGTTGGTCTCGTCCATCTCTCGGTACTCAAATATCGATCAGAACTACTAAAATTCTTTGACTTAATCCAACATTGTTAGTTAGGCAAGATTGGAAGAACCTGAAACAGAAATAGAGATGAGCATAACTGAGTATATTATAAATATAAGAGGAATATATCACACTACGAATATGCAAATCTACTTCTCGACGTCAGTTATTGTCAATAAAAGTACCTTAATGAGCTCATTTAAACGTTTTTCGCCCTTACAAAGTATTATATCAGCACAGAATATAACATAACCTTAAATAAATGATATGGCTAAATGGACATATCGCGACATCGATGTGGTTATGTGCTAAATTAGTTCATTCGTCTCTATGGTTAGTTGCACACTGGACAGTGGACGGCTCAAGAATCGGTGTGAAGTTAGTAACGCGTTGCCAGCAATGGCAGGAGTAAGTTTTGATATACGAAAATGTCTTTAAATTGAAATGATCTAGATAGGCATAATCGAATGATTCTAATAATCGGATATTCGGCATATGCATGCTAATAATCAAATGGTCATTCGAGTGATTATTCATTTGAAATTTGAAAAGTTTACATGAATTATTTGGTTATTTTCAGGTTTCCCTTCGCTATATCGCCGCTCACGTCACCTTATACAAACTGCGTTCGGTTTTAAAAGCCCAGAGGCGAGCGGGCAGATATAGATTTGTCACGTGATCACCGAGGCAAACGAGCCTAATTTTAATAACAACCGATTTATTGCCAAAAAGTGTAAAATGTGTACACTAGTGACTGATGACAAACAAAGCTATTGATATAATCGAAATATTCCGATTACTGCCGAATAATCGATCATTCCATTATTGCAACCGAGAGATTGTTCGATTTGAAATGATTATGAATAAGTCTTAAGAACAATGACTTCGAATTTCTACCGATATAATAACTCGTATAGTTCCTTTACCATGCATTACTTACATTATTAAGGGTAGTACATACACATGCACTCAGTCCATGGTTCATCTGCACTTCTAGCTTATAATGTTTTGCCTCTGTAGATTTCTTTTACCTATCGTTGCTTTGTTTGAACCGAACAGTGACTTGTTGCTTTAATCCTATTTCCATACAAAGAAAATTAGGACGAAATTGAAAAATCCCTACAACAGTCGTTGTGAGACAATGCTACTGAGATGTAACAACTATTATTTAACCTTTTAAAGTCGTTAAACGTATTTCGCTGCCATTATAAGTATCCACTGCGTATTTATTAGCTTCCTTAAGTGCTCTGATAGACTGGATAAATACCTTGTCCACTTATTCACTCTAGAAAAAAACATGTTTATCTTTTTTGGAATAATTTATATCCTCATCCAACTCGTGAGCAATTACTTCTGTCAAAATTTGGGGACTCTGTCTAACTTTACTTCGTGATTTACTGGCTTGTAAAGGCATTTTTATGTTCGTTCGTAGAGCGTTTTCGTTTTAGTGGACATTGGAACAATTGTAATAAATTTTCCAGATGTTATAGGTATCTAAAAATTGAACAAAAAGCATGTTCACTTAACAAAATCAACATATGCGGCTGTTTTATAACAATAAATTACCTCTCTCACTACAGGATCATCACTGTCATCAAATTCATTACAACAGGTTCATCCATACTTCATTATTATTCACTAAATCTGGCTAGAAACTTTAGTTATAGCGTTTTCCACTGACAAGCACTGAGTGCACATCGTGTGCGTGCAAATGAAGAAAAGAAAAACCAACCAACGAGAAGTTAGCCGCTGCTAGCTGAAGGCATTTTCGGAAACTTACTCGAGTTAACTAGATCACTTCAAATGTCGTTCGTTTACTAACGTAGTGAAAGATCGGGTGTAACTGTCACGTGACATTAAACAACCGAGCAAGTTTCCGAAAAGGCCTCAACTTTACTAGTAGGCAGTAGATGGCACTCTAGAACTGGTGTGAAGTTAGCAACGCGTTGCCAGCACGGGCAGGAAATAAGTTTTGATACACGAAAATTTAAAAATCAACATAACCTATAAATAATAACGTTTAATTTTCATTTGAAGTGAATAGATACCTACCCATATAGCATAACATAAAGGTAAGTTCATGCACTCGCGATTTGTGATTTGCGATATGCGATTTTATAACGAAAAATAATGTTCGTTCATGCACAAACGCGAAAACTAGTTACTTTTGAATTTCAAACATACTTGTCTTGTCAGACTTGCTGTTGCTGTTAACCAAAAAATTATACATACAACAAAAAACGAAAAAAGTACTTGATAACAAGTAAATACCATGAATAGTGCTTATGTGTTGAGGCTTTTACAACGTAGAAGAATAATTATAACTTGGTATTTAATCAGAAAAAGAAAAAAAAATACAGAGATATTGTGCAGTGAGAGAATTTTTTATGAAAAGAAAAGATCCGGGGCTTAAATGCAAAAAAAAATATAGTTCATCGGTATCTCTATGAAGAAAACCCCATGTGCAGTTTAAAAAATAGAAACAATTTCAATTTTCCCTCCCCCCAAATTTAAATTTTGCGATTCTCGCAATAAATTGAATTACAAATAGTTGTGTCCAACATTTTTGAAACTAGCCAATCAAATTAAATCCTGAAAATCGCAAATCGCGAGTGCATGAACTTACCTTAACTCATAGTTTATTTTGAAAATGTACAGGTGGAAAAAACTGTAATTGTAGATGAACACGGCAATAACTTCGAAATGAAACGGCGTCAACCCTACATTTTGCCTACATGAACACAAACCTCAAACTTATTATAAGGCGCCTGCGCTGCACTATCGACACTCGTTACACCTCCTCAGGAGTCAGTGTCAAAAGTACAAGTACACTGTACTAGTATACCAAGCGGCTAGCACTCTACACTAATTTATAACAAACGAGTTACTGGCAAAAAGTGTAAAATGTGTACACCAGTGGCTGATGACAAACAAAGCTATTGATATAATCGAAATATTCCAATTACTGCCGAATAATCGACCATTCGATTATTGCAACAGAGAGATCATTCGATTCGAAATGATTATGAATGCGTTTAAGTTTTAAGAACAATGACTTTGAATTCCGACCGATATAATAACTCATATAGTTCCTTTACCATGTATTGTATACTTACGTTACTACGGGTAGTATTATGTTTATATCACATGCACTCGGTCCACGGTTCATCTGCCTGCACTTCTAGCCTGTAAAGTTTTCTCTGTAGATTTTTTTCACCCATCGTTGCTTTGTTTGAACCTAACAAGCGACTTGTTGGGCAGAACTTGGTCCAGCTTGCTCCTCCTCAGACTATTCTTTACTTCCGGCTTGTTTTTTACGCTTTAACCCTTCTTCCATATGCTGTAAAGGCATTTTTTAATTTCGCACAGTGTTTTCGTTGTAGTGGATATTGGAACAAGTGTAGTCAATTTTCCAAATGTAAAATGTATTATATAGGTATCTAAAAATTAAATTAAGCAATTTATAGTTAAAAAGCATGATAACGTAACCTACAAAAAAAACATTTTTAGCCGTTTTAATAATCAATAAATTACCTCTCTCAGTACAGGATCATCGCATCAGTTTCATTAACAATAGGTTCATCCATATTTCCTTATTTTATTATTCACTAAACTCGCTAAAATCTAAAAAAGTACATAAGGATCTTCGATATGAAACGATTGAAACGTCAAAAAAATAACTAACGAGAAGTTAGCCACTCTCTGGAATTAGTGCGCGTAGGTTGGTGTCACTGTCGACAGTCGACATTCTATCTACCCAGATCTACCCAGAGTTCCTCAGTAGGTTCTTTCCTTTGCACACTACATGTAGCACTGAGCTACACTAACGCAGATGAGATCAATTACAGGTCAGGTGTTTACTTTCTATCAACAAGTCTCAATAGCTTCGAGCTTCGAGTTCCCTATTATCTAACCTAACTGACTAGAAAATGAAGCTTGAACTAAAAAGCAAATATTTTGAAGTTAATAATTAACATTATATATTTTTACACTAATATTTAATATCTTAAATTATTAATACTAATAGAGCTTTCAAAAATGTTTGTAAATTACATGTTAAAGACAGGCAACCAGATTTACATTCTATTTCTCCTACATTTGCAATATCATTGAGTGTATATATGGTTGCATATATCAATGATGGTTGCCTATCTCTGTCTACTCCTAAATCATGTGGAACCCCAAGGCTCGTGTGGAACACACCCTCACCTAACCACACAGTGTTACCATCATGCGCGAGTCAAAGTCGCTAAATTTAAACGATAAAGTTCCTAAAATTTTGTTTATGTTCTTGCTGGTAGGTGGCTAATGGCGTGTTCAAGTGACGCCTCTTTTGAAAGAAGTAAATACATATTACATTAATATGGTAAAAAGTAAGTCGAAAACAGCGTAATGTACGTGCCCTATATGTAGAAAAGATATTTTAGCTAGAGCAAAAGATGAGCCACAAGAATCGCCTGCTACTCCAGCCTCAGCCCCGGAAGAATTCTCTGTAGAAAAAATATTGGACAAAAGAACCCGAAATGGCAAAATCGAGTATCTGCTAAAATGGAAAGGTTACAGCGAGTAAGTAATAATAATTTTGCTCAAAGAAATCTTTAAGGGGTATGTTGTAGAGAGGATAACACCTGGGAACCCGAAGAAAACCTGGATTGCCCCGATTTGATTGCAGCGTACGAATCTCAGTTTGAAATAACATCTCCTTCAAATTCAGATGACCCGGACAAATCTAAAAGGAAAAACATTACGGAAGATAACAGAGCGCGTGGTTTCGACAGAGGTCTGGAACCGGATAAGATTGTTGGTGCGACGGATGCTAGTGGTGAATTAATGTTCTTGATGATGTGGAAAAACTGTAAGGAAGCGGACTTAGTTCCTGCAAATCAAGTTAACGTACGTTGCCCAGAGATCGTGATTAATTATTATGAAAATAAGAAACAGTGGTTTTGTAAAGAAACTGTCATAGAACTAGATTAAAAAAATATTATAATTATCATGATTAAGTATAATAAACTAAGAGTTTTCGCTCTCTTTGAATTTACATTTTGTACAAGTGTAGAACACCGTTTGCCCTTCATCGGCAGAACGAAGTTGTAACGTAGCGTAAGACATTTTCTCGTTTCCACACCTTGGACATTTTCTTTCTACTACGGGGCCTTCGTCACCTTCCTCGTCCTTTACTTTACTATTGTCCCTCATGTTCTTCTCTTTGGCCTCTCGGGAATTAAAGTTAATTGTATATTTAACACACGAATTGCTGCAAACTGGAAACAGATAATCAACTACCAAGAAAAGCTTTTGTTATAAAAATGTACCTCTCATGTCTCCTACGAATACGCCATTACAGGTATAACACGTTACTCCACCTGATTCTCTCAAAGGGGGTAGAATTGAGCCACAGTCTGGGCAAAACCCAGGTATTTTTTGAAATGTGTTGGACATTATAAATAAAAACGTGAGCTGTGAGCTGACTCGAGTTAGGAGGTTAGTTTTTCATTTTGTTTTGTACCTAACCTCATCGTGCCGCTTTTGTTGTTTTGTTTAGGTTGGTGCTACTGTGATCGTGACATAAATTATCAGTGACACCAATATTAAAGAAGTAACTTGGTTGTGTTGGTATCCAAGTAACTGACGGGGTTAAGAAAGTAAAGGTGTAGTATTATTAAAATCTTATAATTTATACAAAAGTATCTCCTCGAATTACCAATACAACTATACTCTGGCTAACGAATGTTAGTCGTTGCGTCACAACTGATTGAATGTATCACAGACATTGCAATCTAAATGCTGTCTTTATTGCACGCGCACTGTGTTTATCAAACTGAAATAGGCCCGAACGTCTTCGGCATAACGCCACCTACTGAACAGAAATGCGTCTCTCGCACGCTATGCGTTAGACAAAGGTGGATGCAAGTTTGTCTGAGCGTTTACGACGCGGTACTGGTTTCACTCATAGACGTTCCTTTGTGTCAGGAATAAGCAGGCTCACAGCCTTCTTTAATATCAGAAGGCTGTGGCAGGCTATAATATTTTTACAGTATACAAACAAATTTGAGGTCCATATAAAATAAATTGTTATTTTCAACATCTATAAGATTAATTTTGCAGTTTTGGACAATAATATATTTTTTTACTAATATGAGATTGTAAAGGTATAATGAAATATTTTGTAAGTGGAGGATGACAAAAAAAAAACGCAACTGATGAAAGTGTAATGCTAGCGTATTTTTAAGGCTAAGGCTATTTTTATACATATTTTAGTTTTTTTCATACAATAATTGTACTTTTAATGTATATAATAATGGTTCCAATATTTAAATGAATAACTTTCTGTCAAACTGTTTTTTATTAACACTGACATTAGACATTACTATAATAGTAAAGTGACATTTCTATGTGATAAAGTGCCACTTTTCTAAAAGTTATTTGTGGCATCTTTCTGTATTTTCTTTTTGTTCTTATTTGGGATTTACGGCCACACTTCTGGGTAATGTTCAGAAGTGTGGCCGTAAATCCCAAATAAGAACAGAAAGAAAGTGCCACTTTATTAAACAAATTTGAATTTAGTAAAATAGCGTATTATTTGTCAAAATGCGAAAAATGTAATTTTTAAACAGTCTAAAACATTAGAACAATTAGAGCAAACGTGAAGGCAAGTATACACTGAAATTTTAGGTCAGGAGGTGCCTGCCCATAATATTTCTCAACATTTTACACGTATTTGCTCTCCCAAAATAGCAATACGTTAATTAATAATAATATTTAGTGTTTAATAATTTTATCATTTCATATCATATCATCAACTTTTCATCGCCGGCACTGGTATAATCGGCCGCCTTGGTCCGTACCATCACCAGTGATGACGCAACGACTAACATTCATTAGCCAGAGTATATAATGTAGGCACTCAATTTGTCTATAATTCTTTAGTCATAAAGTTGGTAGAACTGCTGCATCCATCTTGGTAAATTTCTGGACTTGACGTTGGTATACAAAAAATCTTTAAAATAAATTAAATGTAATTTAAATGATAAACTGTTTATTTTACAAAAGTCAGATAAATCTTTATTTATTATAAAACAAAATATAAATTATTATAAACATTTTAACTTATACTAATTGTTTAGATGCACCACACGACTTACTTTTCACAAACAGTCTAGAATAAACAATCTGAACTCATAACCAAAATTGTGTATCGTTATTCACTTAAGTATCATTGCAACGTTTTTAAGGGCGCGGTACCCTTTTTAGAAGGTGTTGGCAATATTCTTCTTCGCTTAATAAATTCAGCTTACTTATCTTTTTTTCAAAATCCGCAGGGTTACCTTGCGGAGCAATCACAGCTATAAAACCTAATCCTTTTGGGTCCGTTCTGATGAAATTAGGATTCGTCTTTATCAGTTCATTAATTTCGATTATCCTACCATTAGCGCCTGCTCTAATATTGTATAATTTATCGTCTCCTTGGTATTTAACCTGACACAAAATTGTATGAGGCTCAATACTTTTAGAACCCGCTTTCTTTTTGCCACTCAATTTTATATTTGACCTATCTATATTATTTATCACAAAATTAATCTCCGAAATGTCCTTTTGGCTTCGAATAATGTCGTTCCCACTGGCAAGCGCTATTAAAAATAGTTTATTTGAATGAATCCTAATGTTAACATCGTGATAACCTGTTTCTGTAACACCAAATTGAACACAGTACTTATCCTCATAATATCTCGTGTTATAATACTTGAAGTTTTTAATACTTTCTTCAGGAAGCGATTTTAATATCGGTATGCTTGCCATTGTTAAAATTTCTTTAACAAAAGCGTCGTAGGTCCCTTTATAATACTCCGGCATATTTTTTACACTGAAGTCATAATTGGTTTCCTCTTCGTTTGCATCTATTTCTTCTCTTTTCACAACTACCGTATCAGTTATTGGCTCACTGGATGAATTAATTTCAGACTCAATTTCAATCTTTATTTTAACATCCACATTAGTATTATTAGAAGTCATATTGAACCTGCGAAAAGGAATCATGTAATATCGAATGGAAATTATTATAACCAAATTTCTATAAAATTACCTTCTCATATGAGTGAAAGTGATAACTGAATTGCTTATCAACGCTATTTTATTGCAGCAGATGTAAATTTAATTAAATAATCAACGAAATCTTTAGTTTTACGCAGGAACCTTAGCCAGCCTATAATTTGAATTTCAGGTTATGTTTGTCATAATGTCAATTGTCATAAAATGAAAATTATGTCTATGGTTTACAGCCGTTTTTTCTGTACGCTGCGTCTAACCACAATGTCTAACAGCGTCTTACCAGTGACGTCATCGATTAGACATGCTCCAGAAAATGAAATGTCTTACTGTTTTGGGAAATGTTTATCTACGGGTAAGATTGGTAAGCATAACCTAAAAGGTTTTGTTTTCATGTTTAGTTAGACAAATATTAAGGATTAATTATTAACAGAAATGAATTCTTTAGAGAAAATGTTACAAGCCCACTCATGATGAGCAACTGGCACAAAGGCACAAAAAAACGGGGGCATGACTGTTATATAATTATTAATCAAACCGTAATCAGAGACTCTGCCGTAATGAAACCACAGAACAAATTCAAACTTTAACTGCTTTAAACCTCTAAAAACATTGTCATTCTGATTTGACATTTCTCTCCCACTCTTAATTATTTTTACAGCGTTCTCCAGAGGACGCTTATAAAAGCTGTGAGATTTGGTAAGACTGACGTCATCAGTTGGTCAAAAAAAAGAAATGTCTTGCAGCAGCTGTAAGACGCTCAATCAAAAAATACGGCTTACTTGACAATCTGATAGTAGTACGTTCTCTGTGCAAGTTAAGTCCTGTTCCCTAAAATTTAGTTAAATCCTTGTGTAGAAATATTCTGTGGTTTTTACCAATCAATTTTTATTGTATGAAATTTTGAATTCAACCAATCAGAATTTAAAGTGTAGAACCCAGTAGTAACTGATTCGTTCGTTCGAATTGATATTATTTAAATTTAGGTGGTAATTTTGTTCCAATTTAATATAGGAGGTATTTGTATTGACCCTCTGTTGGACATAAAAATTTGAAACCACTATATAAAGCAATTATTGTCAAATTTTTTAAAAACAACTACTTTTTATAGCTATATATTATAAAATATATTGAATTAAATTACAGAATTCATAGTGTCCAAAGCAAAAAATACTGAAATTAAGAAAATATTTAACTTACCACAAAATTCATTAATAACGGCAACCAATTAATAAACGATATCTCATATCCCCAAGAAAATGTATCTCTTTCATTCTTATTGGAAATCATCAAGAGGAGAAGTTAACTTCGGTTCCCCTCCAGCGTGTCATATACATAAGGAACTGCTCCAAATCTCACACTATCAATGGTTAAGCTAAATAGTCATATTATATTAATCATCAAAGAGTACATAAAAAAACTAAGAATTATTTTAATTAAGAAATTGGTCCTGGAGAGTGGTAATTTTAAAGATGAAATCAATACTGAAGTAATTAGGATTCTACAAACGCGTAAGCTATATAATAAATCTGTTGAAGTGTAGGACTTTCTTCATTCATGACTAGATTCCACAGAAATCTAATCCTCTGTTAGTTCTGAATGTCGAACGTAGCCCTACCTCAATTTCCATTGGAAAAACAAATGACATTTAGGTTACTGACAATTTGCGATTGTGATGTGATATCTGACGTTTTATGTTTTGACATGACTGCCTACCATTAGTTAGTTCAGTGGGTTTTTTACCAAATTGTAGCTTTGTAAATTGAATTTGTTTAAATAATTAGTTTAGTGCTGATGTAGTTCACAAAAAGAGACTCTTTTGACAATGCAAGTGAATCTTTGTCTTCAGTGCAAGAAAGTGTCAGCAGGCCCGTCTAACAGGCTAGTTCAAGACTCCTGTGGTCATAAAAAATGTCGAGTTTGTCTTCTTGAAGACGAAGATACGTGCAGACAGTGTGAAAATGAATATATCGGTAAGAATGGTGAGATTAATGTGAATGGCAAGCAAAGTGAAATAAAGAAAATAAGTGAAAATGGAGACATAAAACAAGAAGAAATAAAGGACGTTATTATAAACAATCACACAGCAGTTATTCAACTGAACGGCAATGTTTCTAACATTGCCAAAGTGACAAAGAAAGATGATGTGAAGATAAGTGCTTCAGTAGAAAAAAATGTCAGTTTCGCTGAAGATACCATCATTAAAAGTAACAAAAGGAATGGTGAAAAATCCCTAAGAATTACCAAGAAAAGAAAAATTCAAGTAAAAACCAAGAAACCCGATAAAGGAAAAGATAGGAGAACGTATAATTCAGTGGATATTCCAAAACATATTACAGTAACGTTGGATCCTTTGTCTTATCACTGCGAAATATGCAAGAAAAGTTTTGTTACAAAGGCTCACGTGAAGTTCCACACTTACTGCGCTGGAGGTAATCTTTTTTAAATGGTTGTAATAAAATGTTACAACAAAATCAATACTTGGCTAAGACTATTTGACAGCGAGTGCCCTACTTTTCTTATTTTTAAGTCATTGATTTTGTAGATGACACTTTGTTTTAACATGTTGATTGCTTCAAATTCTCTACTTGGCATTAACTGATAGTATCCACTAAAAAGTAAAAGGGATTCTAGTCAGACACGGTAAAGATCACGGAGATGTGAACGTAGGCATCAGTGTGGAGAAAGTAGACCAACCGTGCGTTTGCTCTGCGCTCCACTTTTCCGAGGCGGTTGTTAATAGCCATAAATTAAGTTATGCTCTCCGTGTTGGCACTGCCGTGATTTTTACATTGTATATGTATGGAATATTACAAGAAAGGTACCCTTATGGTTAGTTATCGTTGTATTTCCAGTAACTTTGGATGGACTTGATGACGTTCCAGACTTTATCAGAATATATTCATATTTTCATTACTTTTCAGCAGTTAAGCCTTACAAATGCGGGGTTTGCCAGAAAGAATTCATCCTAAGGGCGCAGCTGGACGTCCATTCATACAAGCACAAGAACATTAAACCGCACACGTGCACCATCTGCAAAAAGTCCTTCACAGAGCGCAACAAGCTGACACGCCACACTGCCCTGCACTCCAACGTCAAATCTCACATTTGCTCCGAGTGTGGCAATGCGTACAGAAGCAAAGAGTCCTTGCGGTTGCATTCTATCATCCACAAAGGAGAGAAGCCCTATGTTTGTAAACTCTGCCCCTCGAGGTTCAACAATATTTCTAACCTGAACAAGCATATCATATCACATTCGAGTGAGTAATGGGGAAGCGCTGTGAGTAGCCCTTATTTTAATTCTTGCTCTTTTCCAGAGGAAAAAGCCCACATGTGCGACCAGTGCGGCAAGAGATTTAAACTCAAATGGGCCCTGTCAGTTCATCGCAAGTCTCATCTGAGGATCAGGCCCCACGAATGTGGCATATGCTTCAAGGCTTTTGTGAACAACAAAGACTTACAGAGGCACAACCTGATCCATGCTGGTAAGTGACAAACGGTGGCTAGAATAGAATAAAAAATGACAAACTCTTACGAGTTTCAATTTGTCTTTTGCAGATACGAAGGGCTACACGTGCAGCATCTGTAACACGAGCTTCCGCAGAAAAGACAACCTGAGCCGTCACATGAAGAACACTCATCCAGGTAAGAAGGGCGAGGTCATTAAGAATGTCGTTAAACCTCCCGATTTGCCACCTAAAAAACCTGTCGATAATCCAAATGCCATAAATGTCATAACTGCTTCACCAGCATTTACTAAAAGTAAAGCTGAAGCAGCCTCTCCTGTTAAATCTGATTCCAGGACTGGGACCGTTATCAATGGACCCATCAAGCTTGCGTTTAAGACGCCGGCTTTTAAGAGCAACTACAATATTAACAGGTAAGAAATCCGTATACGATTAGTCGATTTGACGTTACTTATTTAAAGCAGTTTCCACCGTTTGGTTGTAGAAAAATTTTTATTATTAATTCTTAAAAAAATTTCCAGAGATTTCAACTATGTACCACCTCCTCAAATTCAGAAGACCTACGACATGGCAGAGTCAGTAGACATCTGTCAGAAAATTCTTTCTCCGCATACAACAACGTTGCCGAGAACCATCATCCACAAAGCGACGGCTTCGGAGGAGATTTTCCAAAAGATCCTGTCGCCTTATTCAACCCCGCCGATCCACTATGAAACGTCGTTCCAAAACAGAAAACACGCTATGATCAAAAATATTAAGTTTAAGGTGCCAATACAGTATACGAATAATTTTAAAGAAAATGCCGGGCAGAGCATCGCATCAGAGCCCGCAGATAATAGAGTTATTCAGAATACCGCTAACAATAATACTTATGCAGAGTTGAAGCCTGTAGCGATGACGAGTGTTATAGTTAATAATAATATGAGTCAGCCTAGTAGTATGCACTGGAGGAGGAGAACTTCACAAAATCTTAATTTGAAAAATTAAAGACTGTGGCTAAAAAGACTGTTTAATCGTTCTTTACTATTTTTGTTATTTTTTATTATAAAATTTTAGAATAAGTTAATAAATGTGTTATTTATGTCACTGGTTCATTTTATTAACGTGAATCAGGGAAGTGTTGAATATTGAATTTGTAATAATAGTATGTGGGGTGTGGTCAGTGGAGGAGGAGGAAACGGTACTGAAAAAAGGTTTATGTCTATCCCTTATTTTTCAGACCGTAATTAATTTTAGAATCCACAAGCCAATAGTTTAATTCCGTGATGGAGCAAATTATTGATAATAACGATAAAATAAAAATATATTATAGAAACAAATCATTTATTAATAACTATTACTTTAAATTAAGTCTTTATTGAGCCGTCAACCACTGTCAAAAAATATATCGAGAATAATTTATTATTAATTAATTAATTTGAATAACAGATATTCGGGAGAGCGCTACAAACTTATTAAGTATACTAGTTACATTAGCGTTGAAGTAGTCCTCTTTACTGACATGTTTAATTCCTCCATAGAAGTCGAGCACGTCTATTTGTATTGGGTCTACTTTCGCCACGTAAAACTGGTGTTCTGGAAATAAACCAATAAATTATGCGGAACAACAGAAAGCGTTATGAAATACCGTCTGGCCAAGTCTTCATTGCTGGATGCCTGTCGAACAAGCAATTTTGCCCAAATTGGTACTCCTCGGAGGTCGTGTTTACCTGAAATGACAATATACGAAATTTAATCGTCTGGCATCTTATGTTTAGATTTTTACATCAAGTATAATATGTCCATACCTTGACGAAAGTCCCAGACATCATTACTTTGGCACATTGTGGGTCTTGTGGATCAAAGTCTTGCGTGCGACAGTAATCTGACTGAGCCAACGTTGCCATTAATGTCACCCTTGTATCGGCCTGTAAAATAAAAAATATTTTTGAAAAAACGAGCGTTGATGCCTGATGTAACGTCTGATTTTTTTTTCGAATGATATCGTTTACTTGCACTTTTTAAGAGGGACGATTTTAACGTAAATACAATATTTGGTATTACCTCGATATCTTCCCCTGATACATCCATTGAAGTCAAGTAAAGGTATGGTATTCCGGTAGAACTTGCCATTATACCATCGCTCATGGATTTTAACGCGACAAATGGGTAGCCCTTGATTGGATCGTGGGTGGAAATCGTCGCTAGTGACACCCAATCTATAAAATTAATAACGAGAACATAAAGACTTATTCGTAAAATACTTTATTAGAAAATATTATAATTACTCCGCCTAATAAAACTTTATTTAAGCAAGTACGTCCACATGAGGTCCTTTCCAAACCTTCGGGGAAACCCAGTGTATATTGCCCGTCATGTTTATTTATATCACTCATTTACGTTTTTGGTTTTCGATTTTTAAAGTGTTTTCCATTTGCGCTAATTTTGTTTTTGTTTATAATAAAGTTTATCTGTACGTGTGCGATAATTCTATTTTTAATGTAAATAATTAATAAAGTATCTGAATTATTTTAAGGGGTTATCTTAGAACACACAGATTTATCTACAGCTTACTTAAATTTGTCACGTTTTAGAATCGGATCTGCACGTCAACATAATCCAAGTAAAGGCCTGAATGAAGGAAAAGATCAAACTTAACGCTTTATTTTTGCCTCACCTGAGTAATGCATGATATATCTGGCCATCAACGCCACGTCGGCTGGGTCTGGGGGTGATACGGGTGGGGTCAAATACGCAGCTTGGCAGAATCCATAAAGGAATAAAGTTAAGACTATCTTTAAGCCAGCCATCTGAAAATAAATGTGATTGTAATATGATAGTAATTTATAAGGTCTGTAATAGTAGAATTTTCTCCACTCCGCCACCTTCGGCACCCTCTTATTTTTTGTCCAATATTCCTCAAATGGCGATAACTCCATTATTATTATTTAAAATAAACCATTATTGTAATATATCATTTTAAAGATAATAAAATTAGTGTTTTAACTAAGCCATCGCCAGCTATGACTTGTATTTGAAAAATGAAAGTTGGTGTTAATATCTTACAATCTAAAAGAGTTAGCAAAAATATGATTTTTGAAAGAAGACATTAAAATATTTTCATAAATAAAGGAGTAAGTATAAAGGAAAAATGAAAATGGCAAAAATCGGTTTTTTACTTATGAAATAAAAACGAGTTGATTTACTAAAATATATTTACACGTAATAGTAAGCCTTGATAAGCTCTGTGTCATTTAACCTATCTTGTATCGCTTACTATTTCCAAGATACTCATGGGGAGCACTATAAGTGGGACACCCTGTATATTATGACTCGTGTTCTTCGGTTTTCAAGTAATGATGTAAAATATGTAATAATAATAATAATAATAGGGGATTAATAAATTGTGATTGGGTCGACTGGAAAAAATTGTTACGTAAATCAAATTTCTATAAATGAATGAGAATTCTCTATAGATTATCGACAAAAATCCAAATAATTTAAAAAATATTACCTCTAAAAAGTGGAAACTAGTTTCTCAGTGCACTATCGATGAAAATTGTATATATACTTTAGAAGAACAATTCGATTCACGGCATATATATAGGAATTTTGAAATATGCTGTGTACAAATAAGATGTCGAGAAGATAAACCAGATAAATTTAAAAATATGTTTTTTGTTTGGTTTAAAAATAGCATAAGTACACAAGTAAACAAAGAAAAATACCGGGACGAATATAATATGTATCTTATGTAAAAGGTCACCTGAGTACGTTAAATGTACAGGGTGATCACGAGACCATAGAACCCCAGAGTGAATTTTGTTATTTTTGGAGTTGTTTGAAATTGAGAAACCAGAATATTTAAATTATTTTCAATAGAGGCCCCTTGTTTTTGAAGATATTAAAACGAAACTCGGCATAATTAATATATAGACCTAAAATGCTACATTTTAGCGTATTTGAAGATTTTTTTGGACTTCCGGTTTTGCCGGAAGCGCCACCAATTCTTGATTTTTAAATGGAACACCCTGTGTATTATTGCATTTTCAGAATACTGGGAAAATTTTGAATGGGTTTGACCTAGTTTTTACGCCGACCTAATTTTTTTAGAGCGAAATTTTATATATCACCCTGTAGACGAAGAAACAAACCCTAAACCCTATTAAAAGTTTTAAATATCCGCTTCAAATAAAATTGTGCATCAGTTTTTATATTACTTTTGCCTTTCCTACCACACTGTTTTTCACAAAAAAAAAAGTACCTACTCGTAGAAATTTTAATGAATGAACATGTTTGTGAAGTAAATTTGGTATAACAAAGGCGTTTGATGTGAATCATCGTTTAAGGGAGTAATTAAACTAAAAATAGCCGGGTAATTACTTAAAATTATGCTACTTACGTTCACCGTTCAACAACACTGCAGATTCACTTTTGTTCAGTGTTCTTATTGCAGAACTACTATCTACCAAACGAAAAACTTCTAAAGAGATCCCTACCTATAACTATAACAACACAATGCGATGGTCTGATTCGCATATATTAACCTATTCTAAGGTCAAGATGACAAGAGAGTAAAAATAAATATTCATTATAGGTCTGTTGTCCAACTTATATTTACTTTTTGCGTCTTTATCACATTCAACAGAAGATAGTAACAACATTAATTGCTAGTTTGGTAGACGGACTTCCATTAAGTAATCTTTTTTTTCGACTTGACCTCAGATAAATTTTTTGCTCCAGCATTTATTAAGTATACAGAGGGTTCCCTCGCAAATGGACTATTTTTATTCGTTCTGAAATATGCCAATCGATATGTGTAATAAAAATTAAAACTATAAAGCTTTGTAGTTTAGTCACCCGAAAAATAGGAGAGCGGTCCTGGTTTCGTCGGACATTATCAACAAACGTGCGTGCTGTTATCATTAACTAAACAATAACATTTCAAATCACAACTCGAATCAACAGAATTAAAACTAGAAACTTTAGGAAAGGATTTTTGATTACAATCATTGCAGGGATATATAGTATTAATTGGGCTCTTAAGTTTTATCTCAAAAGCCATCCAACACTCGTTTAAAGGACGCTATTTGCGTATTATAATGAAAAATTTTGCTTAATTATCTTAAACGTGTTCACGATAACAGTTATAAATATTACTTTGTGAGTCACAAAAGATTGCAATTGTTAATGTCGGTAAATCGGAATTATTGGTTGGAGTGGAATTTTATCTAATAATGAGTCATTCAAATCATGCATCATTAACATACATGTAAGATATAGGTACTAATGTCATATTAAGACAGTTACTGTGAAGGCTCTTGGACGTATTCCGACATTTATTCTGTTCTTAACTCTGTCACACACATTTCAAGTAGGTAAATTACTATTAGCACTTTGGCAAACCAATAATATTTCAATTAACTGTATATAACCCCAGAAAACAAAAGCTTTTCACAATACAAAGCAACTGGCAAGAAAAAAATGTAAAAACCTCCGCAGGATTAAAAGAAATTGTGTTAGTGCAGTTTATACCTACCTACCATCGTAAATACTTCAATTTTTCAGTTGTTTCTCCACGCCTGCTTAATGCTGAAGGAAAAGTTTTTCGAAATATACATTTCAAGGTTTGAAGTCGATTTTGTATTTTTAGATGGTTATTACACAGGGCGTTTCCGGTGCTGATTCTCTCCTTGCAACTCTACTAATAAATGAAAGGTCACGTTTCAAGTAAAATACTTTTTATTAGCACTTTAGCAAACTACCAGGTAAATCCTGCAACAATGACATTACCACAATGAACAGCTTCTGTATATGGAACTGTCACAAATATAAAAAATTAAAATAAACATCTTTTTTGTATAACGTTATGAGATCTTTCAAAGTATGTTGCTTAAAGTTAACAATAATCATCTAACATATAATCTTGGTAGCACAGCAATTTTTTTAATAACAATTCCATAACATACTTTCTTATTTTAACAATGCGCAATGATAAACGTGGCCGCAGAAAAATTTGTAAATATTAGTTTTTCTGGGCCACTTTATTGGTAAGCACAAGGTGTAGCAGTAAAAACTGAAGCAGAAACAATGTCATTCTTTTTGTTTTTAGTTGAGGGGAACGGTGCGTTACGTTTTCCAAATGTTTTACTGGTGCACCCTGTACGTTTCATTGTATAGGGCAGCTGCTGATTTAGAGCGAGGCATTTCATTGAAAGAAAATACAATATATTATTTTCTCTTAATTATTGTGGCTAATAATTTTCTCTCAACGGTTCATTCTTTTATTTTTGTAAGCATTTTAGTACTAATAATGCACATAATAGATGTTTACATTATTATTTCAGTCCAAGTGCTAAAATTTTTTAAACCATCAACACTTTACCAATCCTCTCATTTGGGGGTCCTTCGCCTTTAAATGTGTCCAATTGGGACGATTAATTTTTTTGTAACATAATCAACCACCGCAAGATTAAAAAAAAATTTGTTAGTGCAGCTCGTACCTCGTAAATATTTAAATTTTTCAGTTCTTTCTCCAGGCCTGCTATTATTATTTTGAAGAAATGTTCACTAAATGAATCTTTTTTCTCTTTTTTCTATATATGATTATTACACAAGGTGTTTCCGAAAACCGTGCCAAAATATGAAAAAGTTCCTATGAATATGGGTCCGTACATACTTTTTAGGGAAACTAGGACCCTTTCAAGGGGGCGCTCAAAAAGGATTTTTATTTTTTATCCCGCAAATTCTTGGAATAATAGTTGAAAAAATTATATTATTATATGTTGGAATAAGTTTATTAATGAGTATTTACACTATGCAGGTTTCCCCGTGTGATATTTGTCAGTTTTTAATGATTGAAAATCCACGCAAACCATTTGCGAGACCTTTCGAAAGAAGATGCCAAACCGATCTCTATCAACAGGTGCCCCCATAACTCCTTATATATCTAATAAAATGGAAATAATGTCCTTATAGTCCTACAAAATACGCTAGAAAAAATAATACAATGTGATATGAGAGCAGAGACTAGAAGAAAAAAAAAAAGAAATATCGTTTCAAAATTACATACAACTTTGGCGTGCACCCGATTCTGTTGGTAAATAAATAGCTGTCTTTGCGGCTAAAAAATGTTAACAATTAATTATCGGTCACGCCAAAATTGTACGACAGCTTTCTGTCAAATTAAAATGAGGAAGATTTTGGTGTTTGTGCGCATTAGTTTCGTATATAGACAATTTA
The DNA here is from genome assembly GCA_963680705.1 of Rhagium mordax. NCBI lineage: Eukaryota > Metazoa > Arthropoda > Insecta > Coleoptera > Cerambycidae > Rhagium > Rhagium mordax. The sequence goes on along the minus strand of OY796659.1, from coordinate 77,374,299 downwards.
AAATCAACAAGGAAATCATAATCATAATAATAATACATTAAAAAGCAGGCACATAGGTAGATTTCATATCGGAGGACTTCGGTGTAACGTTCGCAACTCGTTATAAAAAAAGTATAACAAGCGGAACTAACAAAACAAGTACGCAGGGTGTTAGCTGACGATTTATGTTTTTTTTGCTAATATATGTCCTAACACTCTGTATATATTTTAATACGTGATGTTCTAGTCTGGATTTTAGACCTCCGGGGGTAATTTTTAAAAATTTACCCAGGAAACACCTTCAATTGAATTTCGAATTACTTAACCCGGTCCCCAACCGCAACTATGTGCCTGTCCTAAAGCAATGGGTAAATATTATACACATACAAGTAGATTATTAAATACAAATAAAATAATCTTGCAGAAAATCGTTTATTAAAATTTATTTGCACAGCCACTGACAAAAATATTTTACACAGAGTACTATTTATATTAATTTACATTACAAGTATAACTGGAATTGTATCAAAATGCATCGACCGCGGCCGATGCATTTTGATAAATTGTCAAGTAAAACAATCCCCTTGACAACAATATTTTTGCTTCGTTATCTATATATACGATACGTAATTAAATTTTTTTGTTTTTTTTTTTAGAAAATCATCTCAGTCTGAATAAATTTTTGTCTATATTTAAGATGTACTTTTCTGCAAGATTAACAACGTTATCGATACACTTTATATTTTATCTCTATATTCTTCTGTAAAAAAGGACTACAATAGGGGCTTGGAACTACGATATTAACACGTACGGAGAGCGTCCAAATAAGTGTTCGTTTAATTTTGCAGACTCGACAAAGTAGCTACCGCTAATAAACTCATATAGATTTGCAATCTAAGTTGTCACACCCCTACTGCTAGGCACAGGGTACAGATCGGACCATTTAGAGGAGGCTCAACGGTTATTATGGTAAATTAAAAACCTGGAACTTGTTACAGCATTCTTTTACATTTTTTATTTGTGGTTTGGATTTTTAATCTGTCAATAACTAATTTTTGTAAGTGTCGTGACCTCTTAAATGGTTCAGCCTGTACAGGATTAAAGACCAGATAAATAGGGTCCAGCAGTTTACCACGTGAAACCTCCAAAGCCAATTAGGTAATTATTATGTTAATATTTACGTTCTGTTTTTTGAAAACTTAAATGTTCTCTAAAATACTTTGTGTAAAGAATCTTTTGTGTAGCAAAAACCGCTAAGTATATATCTTTTCTGGGTTTGATTCCTAACTTTAATCGAGGACAATGATTGTATATCCACGGTTGGTTCCCTTTCTTTAACGTATTGGCTTTCGGTTTAGTGGTTGTCTAATTTGAGTTTTTATTTTTAATTCAAAGTCGTTCACCTCCTGGTCTTACCCCCTTATTTCCCTGGTCTACCATTGCAATGACATTTTGAAAAATTATTCGATTATGATACACGTTAACAATCAATTTTTTACAGTAAAAGGCATTGATATTATATAATTATTTTGTGGTGTTTTATGAAGAACAACACAAAACTGATCATTATTGCGCACTTGACAATTATTGTGAGTTTATAAAAAAGCTGCTTATATATGGATGCTAAAGAGTACGTTGCATTTGCCCGACAATCCTTAGTCGTTGATTTCTCAATTCAAAAAGTTCAGATAAGTGTTAGCTAGGAAGAACCCTGTTGTTCCTGAATAAAAGTAGTTTTTACAAATAGAAAGATGGTGCACAGTATTATTCTAAGGTGTGTTCCTACAACCAAATTGGCATCGTCGGAAGGTGGCGTTGCCCTATTTTTATTTCAACAATCTAACGTGAAACAACAACGTAATTCCTTACAAAAATTACAATTACAAAAAAATACATATTTATGGAACGCCTTTGATATTATACGCATCATAATTGTTTCCTTTATTTCCAACTCTGTGGCTTATTTTTTCAGTGCCTTTTCAAAATGAAATAAATGACATTTGCTTTTAATCGTAAATAGCCATGAAATTTGTTTGATATTGTATAACTTTGGCGATTTGTGAAATCTGCTATTAGCTAGCAGCCTGTGGGGGAATCAGGGCTAAAAAACAAACTCCAAACTCTCGTCGAGAACCGAAATAATTTTTTATTAAAATTTCAGCGATTTCATCCGAACCGCCCTTAAAGCATTTTTTTATAATCTCACACAGACAAGACGGCAACGATCTGAAACTAAGCTAACAGATACTTTTTTAAAGTCACAGCATATGTTCAAATATATTTTACAACTATACTTCGAAGAAACATCTAATGAAAACACAGAATTGAAAACCTTACTGGTTGTTTTCGATTATCACATACATGCCCCAAAATTTGAAATGAACCCTACTGAACTGAGTATTTTTTCGGTTATATTGTTTTGTCATAGAAAATAGCCCATTTTATTTCTCTAAGAACAAAGCCTAATAGTCGCGATAATGGAAAATAAATTCTAGAACATAGTCCACAAAGAAAATCACAATGTCTTTTAAATTTCAACCAGTAACAGCTAAAGTATTTGTCGTGTGACTTACAAATTTACGGGAACATCACATGGCACGATATGGGCCCTGCATCTTCAAATATTGGATGACCAGCGAGGGGCCCCCTGCTACTATCTCGGCAGGAATTTGAGACAATGGACAATTCTCTATGCTCATAATCTGAAGATTAGAGCACAACGCCAACTCGAACGGTAGATTGTGCAAGGTAGGGTTGTCGTTGATGTACAACGACTCCAGGTTCTCCAGGGTGCCTATCTCTTCGGGAAGATATGCCAAGTTGTTCTCGCCTACGCTCAGAAATATGAGGTTTGTGAGATGACCTATGGCTCTGGGTAAACAAGTGAGCTGGTTCGATTGGACGATTAGCCTTTGCAGCTCCCTCAAGTAGCCAACCTCGTTCGGCAGCTGCTCCAACCGGTTCTCCTCCAAGTCTAAAACTCGAAGCTTGCGCAGGTTCCCAATGCTCGGAGGAATCCTTCTTAACAAGTTATTGGACAACACCAGAACCTCCAGGCTCTGCAGACACTGTATATCATCGGGCAGCTTACTCAACTGGTTCGTCCCCAAGTTCAACTCGACCATGTTGGTCCACGTACCTACGTCTAAGGGCAACGAGGTCAATTGGTTCTCTTTCATATTCAACTTTGTTAAATGTTTTGCTCGTGAAAAGATGCCGTACGGGATCTTATCGATCTGATTGTGCTCCAAGTTGATGGAATCGACGTTGGTAAACTGGGAGGGCCCGCCGGAAGGGTAGGCGGAAAAGTTGTTCCTCGACAACGTTATACTGGTCAACTCGCTTAGACTGGACAACAAGCCTTCCGGCAGTTGCGATATGGTGTTGCCTTCGACGTTAAACTCGTCCATGTGCTTACAGTTGCTCAACGACGGAGGGATTTGCGTCAGCCTGTTGTATCTCAAACCCAATCTGGTTAATTGTTGTAGCTGCCCAATCGAATCGGGGATGTCCAACAGTTCATTGTGCTGTAGGTCCAACGTGGACAGGTTTACACATTGGCCTATCTCCTCCGGGAGATGCTCGAGGTGATTGTGTGAAACGTCGAACGTTAACAGGTTAACTAACTGGCCTATTCCTGCTGGAAGTTCTTTAATTTTGTTTTCGCGTAAACTGAGCATGGTGAGTGAGGTTAAAAATCTAATTTCGTCTCCGACATACCTTATCCTGTTGAACCTCAAGAATAATGTTGTGAGTGAGGTTAGCTTGTACACTACGTCTGGTATGTCGTTTAGCTTATTATGCCTCAGATCCAGGACTTTAAGTGTACGTAAATTTTCTAAGGAATCAGGCAGGCTAGTGAGTGAATTTTCACTTAAAGCTAACGTTTGAAGACTCGTAAGACAGCCAATTTCTGCGGGTAAATATACCAACTTATTGCCATACAAGTACAGTTCTGAGAGGTGATGCAAATCTCTCACAGTCGCTGGCAGCATAGTTATATTGGATTTGCTTAAGTCGAGACGTTTTAAACCTTCGTCTCGACATCTTAAGAACTCTTTAGATACGTCAAGGTCAGCCTGGATGGGCTGTTTGTTCTTTTTGGCTGTAGGTTTGAGTTTGTTGGATTCGGGGTGTTTTACAGTCACGACTTTGGGCCTCGCGACGTCCCCGCCCAGGGACCCCGAGGAGAATTTCTTCTGCTTGGCATGCTCCAACACTCCCGATGACTCTGCTTCTGGCATTTCTGTTTCCAACAAATAACCACTAGCAGAACCAGGTTGGCTCATTACGTTATTTTTAGCTTATATTATATGACTAATCTAATTTGCCATGACTGCTTCGGATTTCGCACTTGTTTACAACTTCTCAGACACCTTCAGTTCAATTGTCATTGGCAGTTCCCCTGAGTTATAAACATGTTCACTTTGTTCGCCGGCTTCCTACTCACTCGACACAATGTTTTTGTGTGTTTAACGTAAATATTGCAGATCTGCCCAAACGCTCTTTTCTGTCTGAGTAAATGCACGACTCAAGGCCACACATACACCAAGACAGGTGCAACAGACTACGATGGAAGAACAAAAATGCCCCCGCCCATAAACACTTGTCTTTAGCTTGCGGCAGAACCAACTGCACTTGACGTCCATTGGTTGGTGCTGACATCTGCCGCGGCATTCTGAAGTATTGGCGAGAAATCTAGTATCACGTCAACGTGCTAGCCGTGCTGCCTAAAGTGCCGATTTTTCAGGGAAAATTACAATATTTATTTTGGCAACAAATATAAGAACTCTCTTTTGCTGAAATACGTAGTATTTTTAAATAAAAGGAAATAGTTGAAAATTGAGGAAAAATATAATAAATAATTTACTAGGTTTTAACAATGGTATTAGTACACTTGCTTGATTTCTTAATTGGAACTAAATATACACACAAAATAATACAACTATGAAACTTTTTAATACTTCTGCATTTATTGATAAGATAAATAAAAATTAAGTATCTACAAACTTTCTAGAAACGGATAATGAGTAATGATAGTAAATAAATTTATTATATTGTCTAATATCTATGACTCGTTTTATTCCGATAGTTTAGAGCACTATCAGAATATCAGTGGCGTAGTGAGAGTTAAAAGGGAATTTTATACTACATTATAGTAGCAGTAATCTCTATTTGTTAAGGATAGTTCTAAATGGGCCATGGTTTACCCTACAGAGACTTTATAGGGATAGTGACGACAATAGAGCCAAAGTCACGCCCACCCGCCATTATGAGGCTAAATTTATCAGGACTAACATAACCTTGAATTTTTAGTTTAACAAATTTTCATTTTATAATTTTAGCTTAAATCCTTTGTAACATTTAAAAACTCTCTCAGACAGTAGATTTATAAAGTTTCAATATTGTAGATTATTTAAAATGGACTGCTAATTATAGGTTAGAATTCCAACCAATAAAAAGCATTTTGGCTTGGTTTTCTTTAGTTGACTATTGAAATACTCGTATTATGATACTATAATAATTATTAGTGTAATTTAATGAAAGTCTAGAATGCAAAAATGTATGTACTTCTTAAAAATATAAAAATATGTATGGCGTATGCACGTGTGAGATTAGGTAAAGTTGTAAATTTTATGAAAATGTTTTTAGTTAAAAAAAAATTTAATTTCACACTAGCCACTAATACAATTAATTTTATATCTTCTTCAATTTTTAATAGTATATTATTTGCGAGTGGTAATGTAGTTAAATAACTCACGTCGATGAAGTTTTGCGGTACGAGCCGAAGGCGAGTACTGTAATTCATTAAGTGAGTTATTTATCACTACTACGAGTTGAATACTACACTTTATCTACGATTATAACAGTAAATACTAACTTTTGCAAGTCCGAATTCATCATTTTTGGCAACACTATTCAAATGTCAAATTACTTTCCTCCCCTCAATAATAATGAATCATTCTATTTCACCGTATCGGAAAAGAATTTCTATTGGACAGACTAGGTATGGAGTTGAAGGAGATTGGTGCAAACAATAAGTCACGCGCGTGACGTTTTTACGAATATAACTATTGGATACTATTAATTGTTCAAAAGCAGTTGATTAATTAATATATAACCTAATAAGAGTAGATAAAACAACTTTTTCCTAGATTTTGCAGTTAAATAATACATGAGTAAACAGTCGAATGGCCAACAATGAGACATGACGAGATATAAACTAAACCAACACTTACCTTATGAATACAATATACAATATAAAACTATTAAATTTGTACGTATTTTCACAATACACTAATCACAAATAGTTTTTATACGTTTAATAAGTCACAATAAATCGTTAAAGATGCACAAGTATACACAGTATAATATGACAGCTTAAACAATTTTATGGCGCTGAGCTAATGATTTTTATGAAAATCAATGCCAAAATGCAACTACTACTACTACTACTAAACAATTTTAGCATTTTTAGCCTCTTAATGGAGGTACATACCACGCGAATTCAACCAATCAAAATGCTGACAACCCTTTGTCACCACTGTCCCTATAAAGTCTTTGTAGTTTACCCTGTTTACCCCAATCACCTCTAGCGACGCCACTCATCGCCACATTATTAATTATTAATTTAGAATCTCTCCTATATAGTTTTCCTTCTACCTTCTGGATTTGTTGATTTATCGTAAATCGTAAATCCGAGAAATAATGTTTAACAAATTCCACGTTATCGTGACTTTAGACACCGGGTATTGCAATTGCGCCGACGTGGCCACCAGACGGCGGACGCAGGAACTAACATCGCTTTTGTGTGTTGGTACGTTTGAAATTGTACCAGTTAGGGTTTTTTAGTTTACTAGTTGCGGGAGTGGTGCTGTTGCGAGTAGTGATGGTCGGTAGACTTTGTTAAAACCCGTGTTTTGTTTAAAAATGTATATAAAGTGACAAATGGAGTGTATTAGTGTGTGCTAGTTTTACAATTATGAGTGAGGTTCTGAGTTAGCCGAAATGTTTCGTTGTATACCAATTTTTAAAGGCTGCAACAGACAAGTGGAGTTTGTTGATAAGAGGCACTGCTCTTTACCAAATGTTCCTGAGGATATTTTACGGTATTCCAGGAGCTTGGAGGAGCTTCTTTTAGATGCTAACCACATCCGGGATCTTCCAAAGGTACCGCGACAGAGAAAATTAAAACAAATCAAGTACATCATGTTAATTATTGTTTCTATGGTTTTCAGAACTTTTTTCGGTTGCACCGACTTAGGAAACTTGGGCTTAGCGATAATGAAATCCACAGGCTACCCCCAGACATCCAGAATTTCGAACATCTCGTCGAGCTCGACGTATCTAGGAATGGTAAGTTGTAAAAGTCTTGATTATTCGGAAAAGAATAACCCCGTCCGACCGCTGGAGAACCAGTTTTTGAGTGCATTTTAAACTGTCACAAATGTCACTTAATTGTTTTTATTCGCCAAGATGCCTTTGCGAAAGTAAAAGGATCGTTTGGGTTAATCACCTGTTTTTTTGCCTGCCGACTAGATTTCATTTCTACACAAAACACGTTTGTCTACCTTCGAGTCCGAGTCTGCTAACACTTTTGTTATTTAATAGGTATGGCCGTGGATACGCGTAATTTAAAATTTGAACTGAAAATTAAATACGATTGTCGATTTTTTTAAACATCTGCCAAATCAAATATAAAATATAATTATTTTAGTAAAGCCGAAATAGTATAACAAGAACAAGGTATTCCCAGAATGCTGAGTATTTCTAATGCAAGCATATACAGTCATAGAAACGTAAAGCAAACGTGTTAATATTTTATAACTGTTTTTTAGATCTAGATCGTATCCTGTACCACTTCTTTTGTCCTATTGTTTAAATAATAAGGCACCTACTCCAAATAAACACACGTCTAGGTGGTCTTTCACGTTACAACAAAACAAAAAAGGTTAAAAATTTTAGTCTATTGTGCACCGTGGTTTTATCTTGCTTTATTAATTTCTGTAGGTAAATACCTCATTTTTATCACGTCATATTGTAAATAAAGTCAACAGATCGGAATGTGATACCCACCCACCTTTTATATTATCATGCAACACCGAATGTAACACTCAATCGTGTAATATATTGAATTGATCCATTATTATAGCAACCCAGATTAGGAAATCTGTTGTTATTATGCTGTTTTAGTTGTCAATTGCTAGGGTATGTTGATTAGAATATGGATTAGTGCAAACGCATGTTTTGTTCTATGGGTGTAAATTTTCGGAAATATTCATCGTGGCGTGCCAATAAATTCCAGTGCCGTACTACACATTGAGAATAATTTAAGGTACAAATTTTTCTGAAGATGATTTTAATACCAAAACGTCAGTACTCAAATAAAAAATAATTTGGTAATTTTCTATATTACGGAACGTCCGATTTTTGAAATTTTTTTAGTTTTAACATAAGTAGTTTTGCCTCCTGAACAAAAAATTCTAATAAAAAAATCGGCGGTCGGCAACGGTTTTCGAGATATTTGGCCCCAAACTCTCTGAAAGTCGTATTTTTCCACTGCCATAATCACTTATTTTTGCCAAATTTCTCACTTTATGCTTATGAACACCTCTAATACAGACTTATTTAAACATTATTAAATAGTTTCAACATATTTATTCCATCAATAACTAGGTATTTTCTGAACCTTCTTATAAAAGCCATCCAAACATAACCTAAAATTTCAAACAACACTAAGATCATCCGAGGTTATGATAGTGATAGTAAGATCTAGGGTATGGTATAAAACGAATATGTTCCTTCTTTGATATAAAAATATACTGCATATTTTTATATCAAAGAAGGAACATATTCGTTTTATTCGCGGAACTTGTAATGTTTGAAATCTAGAATACGCATAAAACTAATATGTTCCTTCTTTGAGATAAAACGATAAAAATATATTGCACCCGCCCGCCCGGGGGCGGGCGGGTGCAGTATCTTTTTATGTTAAAGAAGGAACATTAGTTTATGCATTGATCCACTATCCACTATCGTAATGTTTGAAATTTTAGGTTATGTTTTCATGGCTTTTATAAGAAGGTTCAAAAAATAGTTATTGATGTAATAAATATGTTGAAACTATTTAAAAGTGTTTAAATAAGTCTGTATTAAAGGTATTCATAAGCATAAAGTGAGAAATTTGGTGAAAATAAGTGATTATGGCAGTGGAAAAATACGACTTTCAGAGACTTTGGGGCCAAATATCTCGAAAACCGTTGCCGACCGCCGATTTTTTTATTAGAATTTTTTGTTCAGGAGGCAAAACTACGTATGTTAAAACTAAAAAAATTTCAAAAATCGGACGTTCCGTAATATAGAAAATTACCAATAATTTTTATATACAGGGAAACTACAAATCAAGTTATTAAAATTGGATAAGTTTTAAAATCGCAGTAGAGACACTCGAGAAAATATATAAATAAAGCAAAGGATAATAACACAGCAATTATTCTCAATTATATATAAATTGTAACATAAAACATAAAATTTTGAGTTTTCATTTTTGTTTTTTTCTAGATTTGTTTCAAGAGATTTCAAAACAGAAAGAACTCCCTCATTGCAATTTTTCCAGCTCTACAACATAGAGTTAAAATATTTTAAATAAAACGTTTCGTCAGACCGGGGCCACCCTCAACTTTGTTTTTTCAAATACGGACCTGACTTTGTTTTTCCAAATTCATTAGTATTTTTCATCCTGATTCCAACAATATATGACACTTGTTGTTTTGAACAATATTTTCAGGTCAAAAACTTAAAATTCAGTAAAAAGACAGGACCGTAATTTAATCACGTAGACTTAATTTAAGTTTGGGAACTGAAAATATTGTTCAAATCAACGAGTGTTATATATCGTTGGAATCAGGATGAAAAATGCTAATGAATTAAGGAAAAACAATATCAGGTGCGTATTTGAAAAAACAAAGTTGAGGGTGGCCCCGATCTGACGAAATGTTTCATTCAAAATATTGTAACTCCATGTTGTAGAGCTGGAAAAGTCGCAATGGAGAAGTTCTTTCAGTTTTTTGATATCTCTTCAAACAAAGCTAGAAAAAACAAAAACGAAAACTCAAAATTTTGTTTTTTTGCAAATATATCAAAAACCTCGAATTTGGCTTACCATAGTCACCTGTATACAATTTATTTCCATAATTTGTGAAAACTGTGAACTGAAACGCCAAAAAAATCCAAAAACCCTCGTTTCACGATATCCTGACTAAAACGGTTTCCCACGACCCGTGCGATTTCGTTCATCTCCATCCGTAATTATCGCACGACCCAATTAACTGGTTGCATCGTTTCTGAAATTCAATTTCACAGTGCAGGCAAGGAAGCGCAAATGCCTTTTCTAAGTACAGTTAAGAATGCAAAACCTGCCTGGCCGAGACGGGAAATTGCCGCAAGATCGATGATAATCTACTTTAGAGCGTAGCAGGAGCTCGATTTTTTTTCTGTACCTAGGTAATTGTACCTGTACAGGGTTATCCAACGAAAAGGCCCACCCTTATATTTTCTTTATTTTTCGAGTTAGGAAAAAATGTTTCAAATAAAAGTTGTAGTGAATCAAATGAACTCATTTAAAACCCCTGCAAAGAATATACAGGGTGTTTCATAAAAGCGGGACAAACCTAACTTACATTTTTTTAAACGGAACACCCTATATTTTTTTACATTTTTCAAATCTGTGTTTTTTTGTGATTTCAAATATATATATATGTTGTATTTTATCTTTTATTGTTTTTTATTTATTGCAAATTTCGTGAACAATATTATTTATACCACCAGCATCTGCATGCGTATCAATCAGGTTAGCCATGGATGAAAAACAATTAATTTGACACTTATGCCTTACAGAATAATTGAATAAATTCAAAAATAAACTTTTCATCCATGGCTAACCTGATTGATACACATGCAGATGCTGGTGGTATAAATAATATTGTTTACGAAATTTGCAATAAATAAAAAACAGTAAAAGATAAAATACAACATATATATATATATATATATATATATATATATATATATATATATACATAGCCTACGGATGATACGAAGCCCGGTAAATATCACAGGCAAGTCGAAGCCCGGGTTGAGAGGTAGGGGATTGCAGTGAATATTGTACATTATTTTAAAATTTGTCAGTTAGTGTTTCAACAAAATAAAGCCTGCGGATGTTAAGAAGCCCGGCGGTGTTGCCGTTAGTAATAGATATCTTGGGAGGTATGATAATAGTACTTTATTAACATATCTAAAGCTCTACAACAATAATAATAAATAATTTTTCACAGTGTATTTTTTTCATTCAAGAGTGCCACATTTTTTTCCTGCATTCTATATTTGTAAAGTGTGGAATGTTTTTATAGTCCCTTTTTAATACGTGAAATATATATTTCTTAGTGCATTTGAAATATTATAATTTGCTTCCTAGTTTTTCCTTAACGAAAAATAGAATACCTCTGCTTTCTTTGTTGAATAATCTATTGCATACCAGAAAAAATATTATTGTGAAAAATTCACACCTCGATAATTATGCATTTTTTACGCTCTGCACAACTGCCTTCTCTTAGTTAATGAATATTTTTTCAGGAACAGGTTAGATTTGTATAAATTTTTTTTAAAACTTTTATATTATGGGCTGTGGCCTGTGGTACATTTTTTCATTACAACGTACAGGACTGCAACGTAAAACCCTAGATTTTCGTGTATTTTTGCTGGCGCCCCTGTTTAGTTAAGTGATTATTCGGGTTATTTAGTTGGATCCAGTTTAAATTTCTCGGGACACATGTAGAGTCAGTCAGGAATTGTCACTTTAAAGGAAAAAGGGATGAAGAGTTTCGTGTATTTTCGCTTGCGTCCCTGTTTAGTTAATGATTCGGTTTAGTCGGATCCGGTTTAAAAACCTCGGGAACATATAGAGTCTGACAGGAATGACAGATGAAAGGAAAGAAGGTTCAGGGATGAAGGGTTTCGTGTATTTTCAGTGTCTGGCGTCTTTGTTAAGTTAAGTGATGATTCGGGTTATTTAGTTGGATCTGGTTTAAATATCTCGGGAATCATGAATTGTCCCTTGGAAGGAGAGAAGGTTCAAGGATGAAGGGTGTCGCGCATTTTCGCTGGGGTTCCTGTTTAGTTAAGTGATGATTCGGGTTATTTAGTTGGTTCCGGTTTGAAGATCTCAAGAAACATGTGGAATGCGACAGGAATGTCCCCTGAAAGGAGAGAAGGGTTTAGGATGAAGAGCTTTGTGTATTTTTACTGGCGTCCCTGTTTAGCTAATTGATGATTCGGGTTATTTAGTTGGATCCAATTTAAAGATCTCGGTAAACATGCAGAGTCCGACAAAAATGTCACTTGAGAGTCAAGAAGTTCAGGGATAAGGGTTTTGTTTATTTTCGCTGGCGTCCATGTTTAGTTAAGTGATAATTTGGGTTATTTAGTTAGATCCGATTAAAGATCTCGGGAACATGTAGAGTCCGACACAGCTGTTGGATGAAAGGAAAGTAGGTGTAGGGATGAAGGGTTTCGTGTGTTTTCTTTAGTGCCCATGTTTAGTTAAGTGATGTTTCAGGTTATTTAGTTAGATCCGGTTTAAATATCACGGGGAACATATGGAGTCTGGCAGGAATGTCACTTGAATGGAGAGAAGGTTCAAGGATGAAGGGTTATGTGTATTGTCGCTGGCGTCCATGTTTAGTTGAGTGTTAAATCGGGTTATTTAGTTCGTTCCGATTTGAAGATCCCGAGAAACATGTAAAGTACGACAGAAATGTCCCCCGAAAGGAGAGACGGTTCAAGGATGAAGGGTTTTGTGTATTTTCACTGGCATCCTGGTTTAGTTAAGCGATGATTCGGGTTATTTAGTTGGATACGGTTAAAGAGCTCAGGAAACATGTAGAGTCCGACAGAATTGTTGCATGAAAAGGGAGAAGGTTTAGGGATGAAGGGTTTTGCGTAATTTTGTCGGCGCCCCTGTTTAATTAAGTGATAATTCAATTTATTTAGTTGGATACGGTTTAAATATGAAGAGATGTAGAGTCCGACAGAATTGTTGCACAAAAGGAAAGAGGATTTAGAAATGAAGTGTTTCGTGTACTTTCACTGGCGTCCCTGTTTATTTAAGTGATGATTCGGATGATTTTGTTGGATCAGGTCTCTGGTAACATGTAGTGTCTGACAGGAATGTCTCTTGATAGGAGAGTGGATTCAAGGATAACGGGTTGATTTCGCTGGCGTCCGTGTTTAGTTAGGTGATATTTCGGGTTATTTAGTTAGATCGAGTTTAAAGATCTCGGGAAACATGTAGAGTCCAACAGGAATGTCACTTGAAAGGAGAGGAGTTTCAATGATGGAAGGTTTCGTGTATTTTCACTGGCGTCACTGTTTGGTTAAATAATGAATCGGGATATTTAGTTGGATCCAGTTTGAAGATCTCGGGAAACATGTAGAGTCCGACAGGAATGTCACATGAAGAGAAAGGAGAATCAAGAATGAAGGGTTTCGTGTATTTCCGCTAGCGTCCGACAGGAATGTCATTTGAAAGCAGATAAGTTTCAAGGAGGAAGGGTTCCGTGTATTTTCGCTGTCGTCCCTGTTTAGTTGGAGTGATGTTTCGGGTTATTTAGTTGGATCAAGTTTAAAGATCTCGGGAAACATTTAGACTCCGACAGGAATGTCCCTTGAAAGGAAAGACGATTCAAGGATGAAGGGTTCCGTGTATTTTCACTGGTGTCTCTGTTTGGTTAAGTGATAATTTTGGTTATTTAGTAGGATCCGGTTAAAGATGTAGAGATGTAGAATACGACAGAATTGTTGCATAAAAGGAAAGAAGGTTTAGGGATGAAGTGTTTCGCGTACTTTTACTTGAGTCCCTGTTTAGTTGTCATCATTCGGGTTATTTTGTTGGATCCACTTGAAAGATCTCGGGAAGCATGTAGAATCCGACAGTAATATCAGATGAAAGTGGATAAGGTTCTGAGATGAAAGGAATCGTGTATTTTCGTTGGCGTCTCTGTTTAGTTAAATGATGATCCATGTTATTTAGTTGGATCCAGTTTAAGGATCTCGGGAAACATGTAGAGTCAGACAGGAATTGTCACTTTAAAGGAAACAAATATCAGGGATGAAGAGTTTCGTGTATTTGCGCTGGCGTCCCTGTTTAGTTAAGTGATGATTCGATTTAGTTGGATCCGGTTTAAAGACCTCGGGAACATATAGAGTCCGACAGGAATGCCGCTTGAAAGGAAAGAAGGTTCAGGGATGAATGGTTTCGTGTATTTTCTCTGTCCGGCGTCTCTGTTAAGTTAATCATGTAGAGTTCGACAGAATTGTCCATTCAAAGGAGAGAAGGTTCAAGTATGAAGGGTTTTGTGTATTTTCTCTGGCGTCCCTGTTTAGTTAAGTGTTGCTTCGAATTATTTTGTTGGGTCCAAATTAAAGATCTCAGAAAACATGTAGAGGGATTATCACTTGAAAGGAGATGAATTTCAGGGATGGAGAGTGTCCTGTATTCGCTGGTCCCCGTTTAGTTAAGTGATGTTTCGAGTTATTTAGTTGGATCCGGTTTAAAGATCTCGGAAACATATAGAATCCGACAGGAATGCCACTTGAAAGGATAGAAGGTTCAGGGATGAAAAGTTTCGTATATTTTCGCTGGCTGGCGTCTCTGTTAAGCTAAGTGATGATTCGGGTTATTTAGTTGGATACAGTTTAAATATCTCGGGAATCATGTAGAGTCCGACTGGAATGCCACTTGAAAGGAAATAAATTTCAGGGATGAAGAATTTCGTGTATTTTCGCGGGCGTCCCTGTTTAGTTAAGCGATGATTCGGGTTACTTAGTTGGATCCGGTTTAAAGATCTCTGGAACATATAGAGTCCGACAGGGATATCACTTGAAAAGAAAGAAAGTTCAGGGATAAAGGGTTTCGTGTATTCTCGCTGGCGTGGCTGTTAAGTTAAGCGATGATTCGGGTTATTTAGTTGGATCCAGTTTAAATATCTCGGAAAGCATGCGTAGAGTCCGACGGAATTGTTACATGAGAGGAAATAAGGTTCAGGGATGAGAGGTGTCTCGTATTTTTATTGGCTTTGCCGTTTCGTTAAACGATTCATGTTATTTAGTTGTATCTGGTTTAAAGTTTTAAAATTTTTTTGACAGTTGTCAAAAAACTGTCAAAGTGACGTTTAAATGTCAAAGGGAGAGAGGGGCGCCATCTACGAACCGAGAACGGTTTCGGGGCGCCGAGGACGTCCGGATCCCGAAACTGCGATCGGTTCCGTCCTGGGGCTGATAATAAGGAAACGTCAATTTCGGACCATAACCTAAAAGTTTTATCGCGACGCACTGTAGATTTCGAGATAACCTAAAAGCGGCGCTTTGACATTGACGTTGTAATTTTTAAGTATTGTCAAGACCTGCGCGCGCATCCGGCGGCCATTGGTCTCGTATCTCTTTTTAATTTCTCAAATTTTACAAACCTCTCCGACACGGTGCTACCAAACGGCTAATAACTTTTCTTAATACTCAAAGGATCGCAACGAAACATCGACGTTGGGATTTTCCCGATATGATTCCGCCTACGAAAAGCCAATCTCCCCCGTGAAAAAAGCCTTTGCGGGCGCAAAGTACACGAAAAACCGCTCCCGAATTAGACGGACATAGCCTTATCACATTTTAATATATATAGATATAAAAGATAGATAAAAAGAATAGAATATAGAATAGAATAGATAGAATAGATAATAATAATAATAATAATAATTGTAACTAGTCAATAATCACATAATCAAAAATTAAGAACTGAATATAAGTCTAGGTACTAACAGAATAAAATTACCAGATCTGCTAAAAGCTGAATCAGATTCATGATCAGTTAATAATGGTAGTTAATGCATCCGGAATTATTTTCTTTTTTATTTTCCGTTTACCTTGCCTGTCTCCTCTTCAGTAGTATATAAAGAATACTTAATATTTTTATATCATTTTAATTCCATTATCAATTTCTTTGTGCAATTTATTTATATTGAATCTGTTATTGACGATATATATTTTAATAATTTAATTGAGAATTAATGTATCTTGTTAATTTTTTTTTTAATAGCAACTACATAACAAATGTAAATTATTGTTAATTAGAGTTTTATTCAATAAATATTTATTTTAGTTATTTGATTATATTATGGTCACCAATTAAAAAACGAAGTCCACAAGAAGATGTACATATTCTTTCGCTATTTGTAGCTCATCAGGTAGACGATTAATCTCGAAAAACAAAATGATTTACTTGAACTTACATTTTACAATTAATAAACTGTCATGTAACCATAAGAAACAAATTTCTATAATTAATGCCGCCTACATTTTCATGCTTTCTTATAAAATACTCTTCCTCTCTTTATTCGAGACTTGTTGTATAAACAACCTTATTCAAGCCTTATATTGGCCCAATAATAACAAAATTATCTAATATATTTATTGATGTTCCATTTCTGAACATGCAAATATAAATTATGTTGAATTCAAAAAAAATCGTTGAAAACAATTTATAACGTTATTATTGTCGAACAATGCAAAAACAAAATACTCTGCAGGACTATATGTCACATACAGCATTGAATTATATTGCAGAATCCATTTAAATGTTTTACGTTTTGCTTTGAATGTAATGGATTCTGCAATAAAAGTCAGTTACCCCCCTACTTTTGACTGGTTTCAAATATTTTTTGGAGTTTTGGGGTTATACTCCAAGATAGATTTGCGAGTGTTTGACTCTAAATAAAAAAACCGATATTCCAAAATGGCGTCTGGTCGCCATATTGGATATTTCTACACCTCGGCTCGACAGTAGAGAAATATTCAATATGGAGACCAGACGCCATTTTGGAATATCAATTTTTTTATTTAGAGTCAAACAGTCGCAAATTTATCTTATCTCCAAAAAATATTTGAAATCATTCAAAAGTTAGTAGAGGGGTAACTGACATTTGTGCCTTACTATACATTAGTCATCTAGGTCCACATAAACAAATTAATAACTTACAATATTACTCTGTAAAACGCATAAGATGTATAATTCTAAAAGAGTTTAATAAAGGTAACTGTTAATTTAAATAATTATATATTATCAGCTACCTATTTCTAAATTTAGTCAATATCTTACTGAAATATGTAATTAAAAACTATTGAATCTCATAAAAATCAATAAATTAGGTATTGTACTATTTACATTAATTGCAACAGAGGGAAACAAATTTATAATACCTAACACAATTTTTTTCAAATTAATAATAATTCACATTATTTATGTAACTGCAATTAAATTAAAATTAAGGCAAGAAATATTAAATTCCATTTAAATTAACATACCCTTTGTTAATAGCAGATTTGATTGAAACAAATTCTATAAAGGAATTAATAAATAATATTCATGTGTATTAAAATCGAAATACAGATTAAATCAAGTACCTACTTGATTTAATCTTAGGTACCTACCTACCTACGCCAAGTAAAAATCGAACCTATCTTTTTAATTTTCTATGGTATAGAAGTGTTCAATTAGTGATTAGGGAAGCTAAACTGCGTAGTTGCCAAAATTAAGGGCTTCCTATGCACGGCGAAACATAGCGGGCTTCCTATCATCCGTGAAACTCAGACAGTGTATATACAGAGAGCGTGGCGGCCCTCTGGTGGCAATCACACTGAACTAAAGGTGTATATATTGAGATATAATACCGACTTAGGAAGCCCGGCTGATTTTTTGAAACAACTACAGATGGAGTCACCTACCCCTGATAGACTTATATACGCAATAATTTTTAGGAAGCCCGATTCGGGCTTCGTAAATCTGCCGCGGGCTTCGTAACATCCGTGAAGTATAGCGTTTCGGGCTTGGTAATGCCGGATTACATGTGTATATATATATATATATATATATTTGAAATCACAAAAATACACAGATTTGAAAAATGTAAAAAAATATAGGGTGTTCCATTTAAAAAAATGTAAGTTAGGTTTGTCCCGCTTTTATGGAACACCCTGTATATTCTTTGCAGGGGTTTTAAATGAGTTCATTTGATTCACTACAACTTTTATTTGAAACATTTTTTCATAACTCGAAAAATAAAGAAAATATAAGGGTGGGCCTTTTCGTTGGATAACCCTGTACACACCCGTTAGGTTGCACATCTAATATTTAAATGACACCCACCGGTTTCGGTCAGATCTTTCGTCGAGGATATTGGGTCGGACGGTTAGGAATGCCGAAGGGGGTTACACTGGATATTGAAATGTCTGATAAATCGTTGTGGACGTTATGATTAGGCCAAGCGAAATGGAGCAAAAACTACGTTGAATAGTCGACGTTTCGCTAAATTTGTTTGCATCCTCAAATCAAATTTTGACTAATACTTCCCTGCTAAGAAGCACTACTCCAATTTAGTAGTAACTTACCGAAAAATATATTAATAAGATTGTCGGATAAAATTGGATGATTTTTAAAATCGCAGTACATCCACTCGAAAACAAATAGAGAAGGAAATTAAAAATATATTCAATATTTAAGTTTCGTGTTTCGTATCAGAAATGGAAGTCTCTGTCAGGGTAGTAAGAAAAGGAATAGCCAGGCCAGTCGAGTTTACTATCGAAAATTGTTATAATGGCGTTCCTAAATCACCAGCGAAGGTCTCGCGTGCATCTTGCATTGCGATCGTCAAAGTCACACTGTCTTGGTTTCGCTTCCGGTCGTGACGTTCCACAGGGCCATTATAGTAATATTTTAGACTTTTGTTTGTTTCATGTGGATGTTGGAAGGAGGTTATTTAGAAACCGTGTCTAATTTATTGATAGCGCGCTTCCGTTGGGCATGTCTGAAAACTGAATTTCTGGAATTTTCAAATGGTCGAGGCCGAGCTAGGAGCATACCGGCCGTTGTTACCTCCATTTTAAATAAAGTGTTGAATATATACAGGGTGTTCAAAAAGGGGTGCGAATATCTGTCATTTAATTCAATGTTTTATAACGTGTAGTTATGAAAAGTAGTTGTTTTAACAGGATTTCATTGGTGAAAAATGTGCCTCAGAATAGATAAGACTTCTGGGAATTTTGTTAACCGGTAGACATTTAAAACACTCAATAGAAACCTATATGATTTTATTATTATACCTACTTATAGATAATTTTGATAATTATAGTTTACGGGCCATCTACAGTTCTCGCTCTAGCTGCTGGATTGTCTGATACCGATTAATTTAAGTAGGCAGACCTGCCCATAGATAATCGTCTATAAAATTTGTTTTTAATGAATTTTTGCTCTGATAAGAAAGGTGATGACAATAAACACTTCATTAATATCTTGAAATAATATTTATTTGATGACTGTGCTAATTTCTTAGAATAATAAACTGTTATTCCATCAGAAGTTCAGGTTTAGTGGCGATGTTTTACGACGAAAGGTAATTTTTTAAATTTCAAAAATTTCCGCTCTTCCGGTCGCTTAACTCGTAAAGTATTGACAATAGAGAAAAATTATTTTCCACGGGAGTGGAGATAATCGAGAAAAACCGTAGTGATCGCTGTTACTGGCTGATTAACTCTTAAAGTATTAACAATAGAGAAAAATTGTTGGAATAAAAGTTGTAGCCTTTTTGATTCTCTACAAAATTGTAATAGCTAATTTTCAGGTAGGATGAACGGGAGTGCAGATAATCGAGAAAAACCGTAGTGATCGCTGTTACTGGCCGTGTAACTCGCAAAGTATTAACAGTAGAGAAAAATTGTTGCAATAAAAGTTGTAGCTTTTTTGATTCTCTACAAAATTGATAATTGCTAAATTTGATGTAGGATGAACGGGAGTGGAGATAATCGAGAAAAACCGTAGTGATCGCTGTTACTGGCTGATTAACTCTTAAAGTATTAACAATAGAGAAAAATTGTTGCAATAAAAGTTGTAGCTTTTTTGATTCTCTACAAAATTGATAATAGCTAATTTTGAGGTAGGATGAACGGGAGTGCAGATAATCGAGAAAAACCGTAGTGATCGCTGTTACTGGCCGTGTAACTCGCAAAGTATTAACAGTAGAGAAAAATTGTTGCAAAAAAAGTTGTAGCTTTTTTGATTCTCTACAAAATTGATAATTGCTAAATTTGAGGTAGGATGAACGGGAGTGGAGATAATCGAGAAAAACCGTAGTGATCGCTGTTACTGGCTGATTAACTCTTAAAGTATTAACAATAGAGAAAAATTGTTGCAATAAAAGTTGTAGCTTTTTTGATTCTCTACAAAATTGATAATAGCTAATTTTGAGGTAGGATGAACGGGAGTGGAGATAATCGAGAAAAACCGTAGTGATCGCTGTTACTGGCCGTTTAACTCTAAGTATTAGCAATAGAGAAAAATTGTTTCAACAAAAGGTGTGGCTTTTTTTATTCTCTACAATATTGGTAAAACGTAAATCAATGATCATGGAACCCGAGATGGAACCCCTCTCTACAATATATAAAAAAATATTTTTTCCGGAATTGTAATAGGGTACCCACTTTTTTGTTGTGTAGACTATATTAATTTTTCAAATTTGTCGCGCCCAACATATCCGCCACATTACCAATAAAAACTTACATAAAAGTCGGCCTCATTGCCATCGAACAATAAAAATTATCGCGCCCGGTGTTGAGCCTCCACGCCAATAAATTGTTACATTAATAATCGTTTATGGTCGCTGCATTCGTGATGAGAATGTAGGAATACGAAACGCACGTCGATCAAATAAAAATAAGCGAGTGAAACATTGAGAGGCTATTACATAAGAGGATCTTAACTTTCTCATTTCATGTTGCCATAATACAGTGCCTATTCATTACGGATCCGAACATAAAAAACTTGTTCGTTTTGACGATGTACAGGTTGTGCGATCCTAATGCGGCTGATGATTAATTCCTATGAAGGCAACGCCTATTATATGTTTTACAAATGATCCTCATTAACGTTCAGTACTTCCAGAAGATATACAGGGTGGTTCACATTTTCTTGTACGTGGTCTACAAGCAACGGGGAAATTTTTTCGTAAAAATCTCGGTAGCCATCATCAAAAAACGGGTTCGAGCAATATCGACCGTATTAAAAAAAGCTCAGTCGTTGAACGGTTTCTGGCGTTTCGTGGCGTGCTTGTTATCTGAAATTGAACGCTTAACCACATATCTACGTTTGGTGTAGCTGGAAATGCAGTAAAGTCGATGTGAATAAAATCGCGATATAGTATAGGTACGGCGTACACGCGAGACCTTGGAACTATAAATTGATATGAGGAGCACACCGACAGCAGTAAACAGTCCACATATGATATTACATTATTTGCGAATGCAAAGTTTTAATTACGCCATGTTATGTACTGAAATAATCAGGCGTGCAGTGTACGAGCTTTGGCTGGTAGGAATTCGATGAATATTAAATTATATTGTGCCAGGGTCGGGGACGGTTCAGAAATTGCAGTCTTGTGTACCGAGCTCTGATTAATGTGATCCATTTTTCATGCATTCATTCATTCACTTCATACAAAATTAAATATTTATTTATTTAATAAATATTTATATTTTAAGGTAATTTATTCTGTTTCTACGTAACTGCACCTACTTTTTGATGTAAACTGTTATTAGCTAAATTAGATAGAGAATAGGGACACGAGTTTTAACATAAGCATTGCGCCTCCCTATATTTTTCACTCAACGCTTTAACTTATATCGCTCGACTCGTCGCTCGATATATTAATTAATAATCTGCACTGTTTTTAGACAATAAATAATAGAAAGTATTTTTACAAAAACATGTATTTTTAATCAGGTTTTGTGTTCCTTTGGAGACCAAATTGCCATCAAATCCGAATTTTCCTATAATTTATACGTTTATACGCGTGGATTCACATTTAACATAATATGTAAAAGCTACGTAAACAGCGCAGAGCAGTAAATAAAATATCAAAGTAAATACTAACAACGGTAAACCGTTAAAACGTGTTTAGGCAATACATATATTTTCTTAATACAGCAAATATTATATAAATACTTGGTTTGAGCGCTTTTACCGTATCCACTTTCTACTCACCGCAAAATACCAGTGGCGTGGCAAGGGTCATAGGGCTCTGGGGCAACATAATTCTTAACAGATAATAGCCAATTAGAAACAACACACAAATTTAATTTTCCTTTGCTGATTAACTACGCGCCAAGTTTTTATAGAGAAAATTTTAATTTTAAAATATCCCAAAATACAGGGGTATAGGTTTCAACTCAGAAACACTGAATTTTTTTTCTTAAACGTGCTATGAAAAATGAATATTACGTTTGTTTACTTTAATTTGTTTAACCGAGGCGATCGCGTGTGTCTTATACGATTCCTGAGGTGTGTGTTGTTGCCAAACCTTTTTTCTCTACAAAATGGTAATAGGTAATTTTAAGGTAGGATGAACGGGAGTGGAGATAATCGAGAAAAACCGTAGTGATCGCTGTTACTGGCCGTGTAATTCGCAAAGTATTAACAATAGAGAAAAATTGTTGCAATAAAAGTTGTAGCTTTTTTGATTCTCTACAAAATTGATAATAGTTAATTTTGAGGTAGGATGAACGGGAGTGGAGATAATCGAGAAAAACCGTAGTGATCGCTGTTACTGGCCGTGTAACTCGCAAAGTATTAACAATAGAGAAAAATTGTTGCAATAAAAGTTGTAGCTTTTTTGATTCTCTACAAAATTGATAATAGCTAATTTTGAGGTAGGATGAACGGGAGTGGAGATAATCGAGAAAAACCGTAGTGATCGCTGTTACTGGCCGTGTAACTCGCAAAGTATTAACAATAGAGAAAAATTGTTGCTATAAAAGTTGTAGCTTTTTTGATTCTCTACAAAATTGGTAATAGCTAATTTTGAGGTAGGAAGAACGGGAGTGGAGATAATCGAGAAAAAACGTAGTGATCGCTGTAATATTACGTTTTTTTATTTTAATTTGGTTAACTGAGGCGATCGCTCGTGTCTTATACGATTCCTGAGCTGTGTGTTGTTGCCAAACCTCACGATTCAAATAATATACGGGGAATTTTGTAGTAAAGCAAATCTACTTTATTTAGTGGGTGTTCACCGTGAGCAAAATGTTCACTACCTTTATCTCTCTCTTGATTGGGTATCTCTGGATTGTTAGTGAAAAGTGAAAATAAAAAAAGTAGACTGCATAAATCGAGGCATAAATCCACCTTCAGTGAAGCGGAAATGCCTTAAAGATTCATCCTGTATAATTTTATTTTCTCTAAGCCGACTTTTCCATTATAACTCGATATCTGTGCCTAAAACAAATCAAATGAGCCAATTCCCATCTTTATACGACTAACATTGGTCGAAAGTCGAAATACAGCCTCTTGACTCTGATAAAAAAAATTCAACAAAAAAAGTCCCACGTCTCCTAATATTTTTTTGTCTGAATTGCCCCCGGCCGCAGCTACGCCACTGGAAAACACTTTCGTTTGGTGACAAACGTTTACCCGCGATCAAGTTAAAATACATTTTTTGATTAGCAAAAGATAAAAGTAACAAAAAATTTATTTTTTTTTAATTGGAGAAATTCGTCACGCACGACCCTGCCGCCGCCTAAAAACCTTAACTAATTCCATGGCGTTCAGATTATAATATTTATCGTCCAAAGATAAATAATAGTCAATAGGCCAGACCAAGGCTTTTGGAAAGTTTAAATCTTCAACCCACGATTTTCAATCAATTTACGACCGCAATACTTCACCGTGCATCAACAAAAAGGTTAACATTGTTTAGAAGTCCTGACGTAATGTTAATAGAATCGCTCCATTTTCAGCTGCTGATGCATCTATGTAAAAGAAAAAAAGGTTGCTTTAGGTTACGGCGTGCCTAGGATTCTTGCCTAATAGGAAGAGGTGTATCTGTATAATATGGGCATATATCTATTTTTTTTGACAAAAAATTTGGGCCGGCGCCAGCCTCTTCATAATTTTTTCTTCGCCAGTTTCAATCACCATTTTTCTTTTCTCCTCCCTCAAAGCTTCTTCATTTAATCTTGGTTGTAATACCTTAAAGTGGGGCCAGGGTCCTACTATATCCATATCCAATGTATGTATTGACCGAGGTATTGACTCTCCTTGTAGCAAGCAAGTCGATAAGAGCAGCGATCCCCTCAGCTGTCCCTATTTTGGAAATATGAACCGTTTTCTTTTACACGTCAGCACTTCGTGAAGCCTCACAATTCACCACCAACTACTAACAGGCGGATCTCAGAAAACCACAACTTCGTAATAACTTCGTATAACCGCGGCCGGCGACAGAAACCAGAATAGTTGTGAAGAGTGAGATATAAGCGGATATAAGGGGGAATGGGGAAAAAAATACCGGTCAAAATAGAATTTTCATTTTTTTTATTTTTTAAAGCTGTCAAAATCACTGTCAAATTTAAAAATTGAGAAATAAGTCTTTCGTAATTTTGAAAACGTGATTTTCTCGAGGATTTTTCATAAAGAAAATATATAAAGTATTTTAAATTTTTTTCCACTTTTGACAGCTGTCAAATTTTCTGTTAACTGAATAAAAATGCCATTTAATAATTATTTTCACAAATAACTTTAGCACTTAAACTTAAAAAGACATTTTTCTACTGATTTTGGAGGCACTAAATACGAAATTCATTTCATAAAGTTATTATGTTTGTTGGTAGCTGCCAAAATTGCTGTCAAATTTAAAAATGTGCAAGTTTGTCTTGCATAATTTTATAAACAATGTGAATTTCCATAGAGGGGAAATCAAGTGTTTTTTTAAATTTGCTAGTTCCATAATTAACATTAAAATACAGTTTTTACTTTTGACAGCTGTCAAAATTTCTGACAACTTAATGAAAATACCGTTTGATAATAATTTCAACAAATTAAAGTACCAAGCAGACATTTTTCTATAGGCTTTGGAGGAACTGAATACGAAATTATTGCGAAATATTATATTTGGTGGTAGCTGCCAAAACTGCTGTCAAATTTTCAAAAATGCAAGTGTGCCTTTCGTAATTTTGAAAATAACGTGAATTCCCATAGAAGAAGTGCTATTAAGTGTTTTGAAATTTGCTAGTTCCATAATAGATAATAAAATAAAGTATTCACTTTTGGCAGCTGTCAAAATTTTTCAACTTATTGAAAATGACATTTTATAATTATTTAAACCTCGCAAATATCTATAGAGATTCTCCCAATTTAGTTTTAAATATTTACTTTACAACCTAAATAATAGATCTGTCAAAATTTTCATTTTTTTAAAATTCTTAATACCTAGCTGTCAAAATCACTGTCAAATTAAAAAATTGAAAAGTACTTATTTATGTCTTTCGTAATTTTGAAAACAATGCGATATTAAATAATATTTTCACTTTTGACAGCTGTCAAATTTTCTCATCTGAACAAAATTGCCATTTAATAATTATTTCCACAAAAATAACTTTAGTACTTTTTTTTTGGTTTTGGTTTATTGATTTTGGAGGCACTGAATACGAAATTAATTTCATAAAATTATTATGTTTGTTGGTAGCTGCCAAAATTGCTGTCAAATTTAAAACCACGCAAGCTCGCCTTCCATAATTTTATAAACAATGTGAATTTCCATAGAGGGGAAATCAAGTGTTTTTTTAAATTTGCTATATAGTTCCATAATTGACATTAAAATACAGTTTTTACTTTTGACGGCTGTCAAAATTTCTGACAACTTAATGAAAATGCCATTTGATAATAATTTCACCAAATTAAAGTACCAAGCAGACATTTTTCTATAGGCTTTGGAGGAACTGAATACGAAATTATTGCGAAACATTATATTTGGTGGTAGCTGCCAAAACTGCTGTCAAATTTTCAAAAATGCAAGTGTGCCTTTCGTAATTTTGAAAATAACGTGAATTCCCATAGAAGAAGTGCTATTAAGTGTTTTGGAATTTGCTAGTTCCATAATAGATAATAAAATAAAGTATTCACTTTTGGCAGCTGTCAAAATTTTTCAACTTATTGAAAATGACATTTTCTAATTATTTAAACCTCGCAAATATCTATAGAGATTCCCCAATTTAGTTTTAAATATTTACTTTACAACCTAAATAATAGATCTGTCAAAATTTTCATTTTTTTTAAATTCTTAATACCTAGCTGTCAAAATCACTGTCAAATTAAAAAATTGAAAAGTACTTATTTATGTCTTTCGTAATTTTGAAAACAATACGATATTAAATAATATTTTCACTTTTGACAGCTGTCAAATTTTCTCATCTGAACAAAATTGCCATTTAATAATTATTTCCACAAAAATAACTTTAGTACTTTTTTTTTTGTTTTGGTTTATTGATTTTGGAGGCACTGAATACGAAATTAATTTCATAAAATTATTATGTTTGTTGGTAGCTGCCAAAATTGCTGTCAAATTTAAAACCACGCAAGCTCGCCTTCCATAATTTTATAAACAATGTGAATTTCCATAGAGGGGAAATCAAGTGTTTTTTTAAATTTGCTATATAGTTCCATAATTAACATTAAAATACAGTTTTTACTTTTGACAGCTGTCAAAATTTCTGACAACTTAATGAAAATGCCATTTGATAATAATTTCACCAAATTAAAGTACCAAGCAGACATTTTTCTATAGGCTTTGGAGGAACTGAATACGAAATTATTGCGAAATATTATATTTGGTGGTAGCTGCCAAAACTGCAAACTGCTGTCAAATTTTCAAAAATGCAAGTGAGCCTTTCGTAATTTTGAAAATAACGTGAATTCCCATAGAAGAAGTGCTATTAAGTGTTTTGAAACTTGCTAGCTCCATAATAGATAATAAAATAAAATATTCACTTTTGGCAGCTGTCAAAATTTTTCAAATTTAAACAAATACACGTACTTAACAAACATTTTTTTATCAGTAGGAGGTACTGAATACGAAATTGATGTCAAAGGAATATTATGTTGGTTGGCAGATGTCAAAATTGCTGTCAAATTTAAAAATTTCCAAGTCTTATTACATCTTGCGTAATTTAGAAAATAATGTTGATATGATTTCCATAGAAGAAGATATATAAAATGTTTTAAAACTTTCAGTAATTTAGTAATTGTTAAAATAAATTTTTAATGTTTGACAGCTGTCAAAATTAGGTTAGGTAACTTAATAAAACTGCCATTTTATTATTACTTCAACAAATTAAAGTACTTAAACATTCTTCTATAAGTTTTGGTTGGAGGTACTGAATACGAAAGTAATACTTGCATATTTTTAAATTTAGCGGCAGTTTTGACAGCCACCAAAAAAACATAATATTTTTTTTGACATCAATTTCGCATTTAGTACCTGCAAAACCTATAGAAAATTGTCTGCTCGGCACTTCAATTTGTTGAAATAATTGTTAAATGGCATTTTTATTAGGTTGACAGTTGACATAAACGATGACAGCTGTCAGAAGTAAAAATTGTATTTTAATATCAATTATGGTCATTATGGAACTAGCAAATTTAAAAAAACACTTTACATCTTTTCTTCAATGGAAATTCACTTTGTTTCCAAGTTAAGAAAGACAAATTTGCATATTTTTAATTTTGACAGCTATATTGGTAGCTACCAACAAACAATATTTTTTTGAAATTAATTTCTTATTCAATACCTACGAAACCTATAGAAAAATGTCTAGTTGTGCTTTCATTTGTTCAAATAATTATTAAGTGTCATTTTCATTAAGCTGACAGAAAATTTGACAGCTGTCAAAAGCGAAGCCATTATTTTAATTTTAATTATAAAAATAGGAAGATTTAAATTTAAAAAATTTTACATCTCTTTTTCTATACAAACTCGCATTGTTTTCAAAATTACAAAAAACATACATGTAATTTTAAATTTTACCATTTACTGGTACTGGTAAGGTCGTATTCCAGAATCAAACCCGTAGAAAATGAGCCTGTCACCTGCTGCATTTTTTTACATTTACACCAACTCATCGGTCTCTGATCCTACCATTCCTACCCTAGTTTTCCCTTTACTCTCATCTGGTCAGCCGGCCATCGCCTATCCTCGCACTCAACCAATTAACTTCCCTAGACTCTTAAGACTAATTTAGTATCACTTTATTGTTGGCAGTCAGTTAAGGTAATGCGAATCCGATAATTAAATACAAATTAAGTCGACTGCTCCGAAACGGTTAATTAATTAATTAAATAATTAAGTGGAGTGCTCACTGAAAGTTCGTTGCTGAACTGAAAAGCAAATTGAATTTCGGAGGATGTCAGTTTCAGCAAAGACGCGGAATTTGCAAAGGCGAACGGACGGGAATTTGCAAGTTGCTGGGAGACAAAAGAATGAATAGAATTTTCTGAAGAATTCTATTGTGCAGCCATTTTCGAACTCTGATTTAAACAAAAAAAGAGTGCCCTGATTGCACAAAAAGTGTACAGGGTCATTCCTCATATATTGACACCCCCGGATTTTTTTATTTTTAGCTATAATTTTAATCTAAAATTGTACTAAAAGTTTCAAATATTTACTTTGCAAATACATAATCGATCTGTCAAAGTAGATTTTTCATTTCCTTTTGTTATTTTTGACAGCTGCCAAAGGCGCTGTCAAATTTAAAAATTTGTAAGTATCTGTCGTAATTTTGTGCCTCCAAAACAACTAGAAAAATGTATGTTTGTACTTTAATTTGCTGAATGAATTGTTAAATGGCATTTTTATTAAGTTGGGAGACATTTTGACAGCTGTCAAAAGTGAAAACTTTATTTTAACATCGATTATGGAACTAAGAAGTTTTAAAATACGTTATATCTCTTCTTCTAGGAAAACACACACAAACAAAATTACGAAAATTTTTAAATTTGACAGCTATTTTGGCAGCTGTCAAAAATAAAAAATGGAAATTAAAAATCTACTGGCAGATCGATTATGTAGGTATTTGTAAAGATTTGAAACTAAAATTGTGCGAATCTTTATACAGGGTGTCTCAAAACTAATGGACCAAAAGGTAACTGGAGGTACTAGACATCGAAATAGGCCGTTTGAGCCAAATATGCCTTAAGGGTCCGTCACGCATGCATAACGAGCTAGAAAGACGCGTAATCGGACTAATTGAAAAACAATGCATCAATCAAGTAATAAATTGCACATGCAAATTATAAAATTTGTGGAAGAATCGAAATGTCCAGTGGGCGTTACCCAACAACAGGTATTACTTACCCTTACCCTTTTAAGGGTATAAATAAGTGTTATTAATAGTAATTAATACCGTATTAGAAGTTTCGATGTTGCAATTTAAATATTTATTTTATGATAAAAAATGTTACATATAATTGAAGAAAACATAATTTCACATTCCGCAGCAAAGCCGTTTTCTTAATTTTGTTATTTAAAAAGTAGAAAATTCTCCGGAAAATCCTGCAGAAATCACCCTATTTAACGAAAAATAGCAGCTTAATATGCATTTAAATAAAAAAATCTCTTTGTAGCGCAATTCTATGATCCTCACTGCATTAAACTGTGAAAGAAAAAATGAAAATTATTCAAGGTGCTTTTTTTAATCCCAATACTTCTGTAGGCGTGGCTTCTTTCCCCCTTCTGTCACGTAGTAAAGCAAGCGCACTGTGATTTGGGAATTACTGCAAATTTATAGCTGCAACATGATCGAGTCGAGAAAAACACTTCCTTTCATTGCCCCTATAAATCATATTCGAGGACTTAATACTACTCGGGGCTTCAGCCGGCCGTTTCAGAACGCCTCAAATAATGAATGCAGCAGCGAGATTTAATGCAGCCTTGGAAATTTACGATCCATAATTCATGGTGCGATGTCGATCAAAAAAGTAGCCTGCGCGACGTTTTAATTTATTTTTATTAGGTAGTCGCTGGATTTATTGTCGACCGATTTACAGCGGAACTCAGGATGTGGTTTTACGAGGCCTGCGTTTCAAAACCACACGTCGAAATAATTTTTTATCGATGATAAATTATTGTTGAATTTTTATTTTTAAATACTAGTGTGTAACTAGTTCTCTGCAATCAAAACTAGATCCTTCCCTGCCAGCTTATTGCATTCAATGATTTTGTTTTGCGGAGTGCGCTTGAGGCGCTGGTGACCATCGGTGTGCATGTTTCTGCTTTTCAAAAGCAGCATATAAGATTTGACTAGTACTTATTACGAAATATTTCCTTTATTTTTATTTTTGTCCGAAAATCATTGAGATAGGCGCTTCCCATTCGACTTGTCTTTATCGTCCGCACGATCTTAACTCGGTTGTGATAAAACATCCTATTATAACTATAAATAGTTTGACGTCTGAATATACCACGAAGTCTATAATTAAAATTAGGTACCCGATGTTCGTGCTTGAGTTTGGGAAAGTTAGATAACGGAGTTGAAGGCCTCTCAGACCTTAGCTGTCCGATTGTTACAGTTTTGTTTGGAAAAAGCGCCGAGGGTCGTTCAGCGTTCCGAGCACTTCTGCACGTCTGCGGGCCCTGATGGGCTTTGTGCTCGCACTTCTTTTCCCACAGCCCTGACGCGTCCTGTATACACGAATCTGACAGTCATGTAACGCACAGGGACGGACCGGACCGCAATGCCATTGGGCGTAAGAATTTTTGAAATTTATTCAATTTGTCGATATGTTTCAGTAATTTTTTTTTAAAACAGAAAAAATGTGTTAAATCAATTACTTCAGTAATTTGTTGTTAGTTTTATTAAGGGCCCGCTTCGCGGCGAAATAAGTGTTTTAACGCCGTAAGTATTAGAAGTTTTGACGTTGTAATTTATATATTTATCTTATGATAAAAAATGTTACATATAATTGACGAAAACATAATTTCACATTCCGCAACAAAGCCGTTTTCTTAATTTTTTTATTTAGAAAGTAGAAAATTCCCCGGAAAATCCTTCAGAAATCACTCTAATTAAAATAATGAATAATATATCGGCTTAGTATGCATTTAAATAAAAAAATCTTTTTGTAGCGCAACTTTATGATCCTTACTACATTAAACTGTGAAAGAAAAAATTTAAATTTTTCAAGCGTCTTTTTTTTATTTCAATACTTCTATACCCTTAACAACGAGAATTGTATTATTGATAACTGGTGCCACTTTGCAATTATAAGTAAAACATATTGTTCGATAACGCCCAATAGACATCTCGGTTCTTCCACAAACTTTATAGTTTACTTGACTTGGTGCATTGTTTCCCAATTATTTTGATTGCGCGTCTCTATAGCTCGTATGCATGCGTGACGGGTCCTTAATTGAAGATATTTTGGTACGCGTGTAAACCATCGGCC
The DNA here is from genome assembly GCA_963680705.1 of Rhagium mordax. Classification (NCBI taxonomy): domain Eukaryota; kingdom Metazoa; phylum Arthropoda; class Insecta; order Coleoptera; family Cerambycidae; genus Rhagium; species Rhagium mordax. The sequence continues at coordinate 77,342,957 of OY796659.1, read as the reverse complement.
CGGACGCGTTATTAGGTGAAAATATATGGGCGGTTTTTCTAAATTGCCAGCCGTTAATAACTCAGTGCTGCGTGACATTTGGTTTCCTGATGTTTCAATTTAATATCGACAAGAAATCGCTTAATGCTGCACGTACAACGTACGAGCCCGGCTGGTTTATTTTCTTGGCACCCGTAAAACTTACGTAATATCAATATTTACATTTAGGGTGGTTTGTAAGGATTCTCCACATGCTGCATGCAGTCGGTATGGTCTTCCTGCAGTCCCGCGGACGTAGACCGAATGCACCGATGGTCCCCTTTGGAACAAATAAACGTCCAGCATATATACCAAGTTGAGGTCTAATTGGGATGATAGAGTCAACAATTTTGATTAAATCCACTGCTGGACAAAAAAATCGAATATTTTATTTGTTATCCCAGTCACATTCTTGTAGAAAGAGGGGTAAAATTCACACAATTTTAGTTTCAAATCTTTACTTTACAAATACATAATCGATCTACCAAAGTAAAATTTTTGTTTTCTTTTTTTTTCTTGACAGCTGTCAAATTTAAAAATGTGCAAGTGCGTCTTTCATAATTTTGTTCATTCAAAACCTATAGAAAAATGCCCTTTTAGTACTTTAATTTGCTGAAATAATTATTATATGGCATTTTCATTAAGTTGAGAGAAATTTTGACAGCTGTCAAAAGTGAAAACTTTATTTTGATATCAATTTTATTATTTATGGAACTAGAAAGTTTTAAAACACTTTATATCTCTTCTATAAGAACACATCATTTTCAAAATTACGAAAAACACACTTGAAAATTTTTAAATTTGACAGCTATTTTGGCAGCTGTCAAAAATAAAAAAATGGAAATGAAAATCTGCTTTGGTAAAGGCATTCTCCATCTCAGTATTGCAATAGTTATTACAGTCTAGGCACATTTTTATTCTTACTGCTAAGGTATTGTTCATAAAACAGCTGGCTTGTAAACAGGGCTGAAACAAAAAGACATGACCTTCAGACGATACACAACGAAATTAAATCGGTAATTTCCCAAATAACTCGTATAATATTGTTTTACTACTTACCTAGCCATAAAGACAGAAGTTAAGATATTAATTGATGTGGAACATTTGTTTGTTTATATTTGTGCTTTTCGAACTGTCAGTTGATAGTACAGAATTTCTGTCGAATTTAGTCGTTGGTTATCTGTGGCATAGAGCTGATGTTTTGAAATATCGCCATGGAGAGTCGTGGCGCTGTTTAATGTATAGTGACGTTAGTCACGGTCGGAAATATAAATTTTCTACAGATATAACATGTTAAAACCAAGATTGAAACTACGCTAGCGAGTAGTGGAAATCGATAAAATAAATTATTTGCATGTGCACCACTAAACACGAAATATTGTCTCTGGATCATTCAACTCCGAATCGTTGAACTGTAAAATATTTAAATTCGGTGGAATTGCTGTTCACTCCAGCGATCACAACGAATTTTGTTTACAATAACAATTTTTTGCGGAAAGTATTTATTGGAAACCATAAGCGAACATTTTTGTCGAGTTAGTAATGTAACGAAATATCAGGCCGGAATTGGAAATTTTTGGACGATCTGCGCTGGTAATTAAAAAAGTTGGAATAGATACAATGATATTTTATTAATTACAATTATTATTTTCAATTTCCTCGTCGATTTAATTTTAGTGTCCCTAAAAAGTTTGGGCCATGACTCGACAAAAACCTATAAGCAGTCAAATGAATTCCTTCCTACGCCAACCAAATTTTTACCTCGTTCTTTTGCAAATTCGTGATTTTTTTTCTTTTTTTCGCTAACGCCAACCTAAGAAGCGATTTAAACATTCCAATTTCCTTATGCCGATGCCGGCGCCGAGGGCTTGCAGCCGTCTGAGGCAACAGCGATTTTGCATAATTAATTAAATAATTTTCCAGAGTACAATCCCAGATACTCCTGGGAACGCCATATACGGACTCATTTTTAATTATCCTTTGCTCGTATTAATTAATAGCTTTTAATTAACCGCTCGCGTGTTAGCCTGGATCATTTGGAGGACTTCCATGCGGCCTTGAAACTTCGAATAACACTCACAACCTTAATTACCTACAGGTGACGGGTGATAACCAATAATAAATATAATCAGTTTCGTACCCAACAACTTTTAAGCATTACCTTCAATAATTAATTAATCACGTATACATAGTAGAAAAAAAATAGCAAACTCAGCTAGACAGCTAACATTTTTAACTACAAACGCCAGATGGCCCCTAAAGCGTAAAATCATGTGTGACTCTCATCTGCTTTGCTCGGCACAGTGTCCTGTGAGGTGGTCCAGCCCGTGATGGACAATTTGTTTAAATTTTTATCAAAATCTGGAAATAGTCGTAATGCCATGTATATATAAAATATCTGAGGCCGGACGATACTAACAACAACAAAGTCCAATTACAAGTTTTATTACGCAAAGTTAATACTTTCAAGGGGCGTGTTTCAATTCCCCGAGACCTCTCCGGAATACTAGACAATTTAATTAAATCATTACTAACACCTTATACACGCTGCGAAATTAGTTACAACAAAGTTAATTAAAGCAAACTTAATATAGCCACGCGGCCTGGTGTTAACTTAGCAGACCGTTCCGCCTCAGTTTGTTTGAAGAACTGGCGCAAAAACGTGCAAAGTACGTCCAACAACGGACGTACAATGGAGGTTTACTTTCGCTAGTGTACAGGACCGGCTTTAAGAAATAAAGGAAAAAAAATACCGTTCAAAAATGTATGTAGGCCTTGGAATTTATTGGATTATCTTTTTTTTAAATGTTCGTTTTTAAATTCTTCAACAATCTCTCGTGCCAGATTTTTCATTTTTAGCTATAATTTTCTATGACTTAGATCTAAAATTGATTTTTTACTAAAAAATATCGTTATTTTCAATTAAAAGTCTACGGGGCTGGCTATCGGATGAATCGGTTCTAGACGATCCAGCCCCTACGGGGCTGGCTACCGGATTAGTTGGGCGAAATGTGGGAAACAAATTTTTTTGGAGAAAAAATTTTTTTAGACCTTTCGGTGACAGCTGTCAAAGTAACGTTTTCTCGAAAAAAAATTTTTTTGTGACAGCTGTCAAAAAACTGTTAAAGTGACGTTTCAATGTCAAAGGGAAGGGGGGGGGGGCGCCATCTACAAACCGAGAATGGTTTCGGGGCGCCGAAGACGTCCGGATTCCGAAACCGCGGTCGGTTCCGTCCCAGTACCGATATTAAGGAAACGTCAAACTCGGAGCATAACCTCAAACTTTTATCGCGACGCACTGTAGATTTCGAGATAACCTAAAAGCGGCGCTCTGACGTTGACGTTGTAATTTTTAAGTATTGCCAAGACCTGCGCGCGCTCGGATTTCGGAGGGATCTGCGCGCGCATCCGCCGGCCATTGGTCTCGCATTTCTTTTTAATTTCACAAATTTTACAAACCTCTAAAATTGATTTTTTACTAGAAAATATCGTTATTTTCAATTAAAAGTTTACAGGTATACATGTAGATTCGCCCAATATTTCCTTTACAAATAGATAATATGTAGATCTGTCGAAATAGGATTTTAATTTTTTTTTATTCTTAAAAACTGTCAAATTAAAAAATTGAAAAAAGTATGTCTTTCTTATTTTTTCATAAAAGACATATAAAGCATTTTAAATTTTTCTATTTTGATAGTTGAAATTAAAATAACGTTTTCACTTTTGACAGCTGTCAAATTTTCTGTCAACTGATTAAAAATGCCAATTAATAATAATTATTTCCACAAATAACTTTAGTATTTAAAAAGACACTTTTCTATAAGTTTTGGAGGTACTGAATACGAAATTAATTTTATAAAATTATTATGTTTGTTGGTAGCTGCCAAAATTGCTGTCAAATTAAATACTATGCAAGTTTGTCTTCCATAATTTTATACACAACGTGAATTTCTATAGAAGGAAAATCAAGTGTTTTTTAAATACACTAGTTCCATAATTGACATTAAAATAGAGTTTTTACTTCTGACAGCTGTCAAAATTTCTGGCAACTTAATGAAAATTAATTATTTCAACCAATTAAAGTACAAAGCAGACATTTCTCTATAGACTTTGAAGGGGTTGAATACGAAATTGTTGTAAAAAAATATTATATTTGTTGATAGCTGTCAAAACTGCTGTCAAATTTTAAAAAATGCAAGTGTGCCTTTCGTAATTTTAAAAATAACATGAAATCCTATAGAAGAAGTGCTATTAAGTGTTTTGAAATTTGCCAGTTCCATAATAGATAATAAAATAAAGTTTTCACTTTTGGCAGCTGTCAAAAATTTTCAACTTTATGAAAATGACATTTTGTGATTATTTAAACAAATAAACGTACTTAACAAACATTTTTTTATAAGTTTTGGAGGTACTGAATACGAAATTGATGTCAAAAAAATATTATGCTGGTTGGCAGATGCCAAAATTTCTGTCAAATTTAAAAATTTACAGTATATCTTTCGTAATTTTGAAAATAATGTTGATTTCCATAGAAGAACATGCATAAAATGTTTTAAAACTTTCTAGTTCAGTAATTGATATTAAAATAAAGTTGTAACCTTTGACAGCTGTCAAAATTTCTGTCAACTTAATAAAAATGCAATTCTATTATTATTTCAACTAATTAAAGTACTTTACAAAAATTTTTCTATAGGTTTTGGAGGTACTGAATACGAAAGTAATACGAAAAAGATATACTTGGATATTTTTAAATTTAGCAGCAGTTTTGACAGCTACCAAAAAATCATATTTTTTTACATTAATTTCGTATTTAGTACCTGCATAGAAAATTGTCTGCTCGGTACTACAATTTGTTGAAATAATTATTAAATAGCACTTTTATTAAGTTGTCAGAAATGTTGACAGCTGTCAAAAGTAAAAAATGTATTTTAATATTAATTATGGAACTAGCAAATTTAAAAGAACACTTTTACATCCTTTCTTCAATGAAAATTCACATTGTTTCCAAAATTAAGCAAAGCAAACTTACATATTTTTAAATTTGACAGCAATTTTGGCAGTTACCAACAAATGTCATATTTTTTTTTATACTAATTTCGTATTCAATACCTCCGGAACCTATAGAAAAATAACTGTTTAGTACTTTCACTTTCATTTGTTCAAATAATTATTAGATGGCATTTTCTTTAAGTTGACAGAAAATTTGACAGCTGCCAAAAGCGAAAACATTATTTTAATCTTATTTAATAATTTAAAAACAGAAAGATTTAGATTTAAAAAATTTTATATCTCCATAAAAACTAACATTGTTTTCAAATTTACAAAAAACATACTTGTAAAATCTCAAATTTGACACTGATTATGGTAGCTGTCAAAAATAAAAAAAGAAATGAAAATTCTATTTTGGCAGATCTATCTATTTTCAAAGTAAAGATTTAAAACTAAACTGGGCGAATCTTTATACACGTCTGGCCATTCAGTAAGTTGCACCAATCTCCCCTAACAATTTCGACTCCGCCCCATTCATACCAAAAGTTGAAGTGGAATAAATAATAAAACAGCAATGCGCTTTAGGTATTCGGTCGGTTCACAAAAAACAAAACTGGACACGTACGCTCCCAAAGCGTGATCCTATTCAACCAATCGCGGTAGTCCGAGGCGGAGGATTCGAAATTGATAGGGGAGATGTGTGCAACTTACTGAACTGTATCCGAAATAACTAAGTGACCAGACGTGTATAATTGTGACCTGTAGATATTAATTATTGAAAAAAAGGATATTTTTTTAATAAAAAACAATTTTGGATCTAAATTATAAAAATTATAACTTAAAATCAAAAATTCCAAGCCAAAAATATACAGGGTGGTTCATTTAATACAAGAAAATTCCGATTAGACCGGAAGTAATATTTTGCTCACAATTGTGTCAGATTCTGGTTTAGTGAGCTATTATCTGCGTTCCAGACTTCAGAAGTATATCTTTCATAATCACCGAGTTATTCCGTAGGCATTACTATCGTGGCCACCCGGTATATCAGTTTTTAAAATGTTTGCAAATAATCATGTCCAGCTTCTTTGTTGTGGTTGTAGCTCCATTAGGAAGCAATTAATAATGTGTTTACTAGAAGTTTTCAACCTATCAAAGCTAGCGCCTTAAAAGCTGAAACACCTTGTATAATCACTAACAAAATTTACTACATACAATATGTCCATATATTTGTGTATATTTTCTGCATTGCCAATTTCTCACTTTTATTGCGTCCCAGATGCAGTTGCCCCGCCGAATGACAGCCGCACGGGTTAACTGTCCTCTTGTATACTAAGTGCACAGGTTTCGCGGTGTTTTTCTCGTTTTCGGCGCACAAATCATTCGGTGGCTTCTTTCTTCACGCCGGCCGGCCTCGATCTCGTAATTTTATCGCCGTTGTAAAATAACCAAAATATCCGTTGGTAATTAACGAGCGCTGATTTCAGACAGTTTTGGAAAAATCTAGGTCAAGGAGCCGAATTGATTCCAATGTTACGAGCTATTTTCGAACCGGCCGGTCCAGACTTAGCGTTTTATTCCGGGAAACGCCAATAAAAAAAGGTATGTTTTATATTTCAGTCCACCACCGAAAATAAAACGGAAGTTAATTTGTAGGGCGCGGGAGTTGCGGGGGTCGAGTGGGGCTTGCCCCCTTGCAAAAGGACCAATCTGCCCTTGCATCTCGCCCCCTAAGGGACACGTTATTCTAAAAGCAGCCACGTACCAATGATTATCATAAAAAATGCAGTACGCAAAATAAAATCATTGAATGCGGTAAGTCAGCACGCAAGATTTGTTTCTAGACAACTAGGGCTCGGACGAAATAATACCAGCGCCTCCAATCTCCCATTCGACCGGCGTGTATTTTAAAGTGAACGCCTGGTTTATATTTATTGTGTAATGTTTATCCGATTCGGAAAATAAATGGAGTTCTAATAGGGATGGCCCATTAATTTCGGCAATAAATTACGACGCGGGAAAATATATTGCTTTACTTAACACTTGCAAATCTTCCTCCATCAATTAGGCAAACTAATACAAATAGAGAATACGAAAATCTCCTTCAGGCTCCCCACACGTACGCCGTTATTTAGTGTGTTTAAACAATGAGTGCGTGGGTGTCAAATGCATTATGGGCACATCAAAGTACAATTTTTTTTTAGTCAGCTGCGAGTAAATGTATTTGTTTTTCAAATTTAAGTTGAAACTATAAAATATGAAAATAATTCACGTGGATCCATATTTTTTTAGCGTTATATCGATGAAGGAAAAGTAAATATTACCGAATCTAATCTCCCCTACCTTACTAAACATCTATTGAACTTTTGAGAACCACTGCGTAATAATAATAACAATTCTCTAGTGTCAAACAAGCAGTGATTTATAAAGAATGAGCAAAGTTGTAATTTTATCTAGCGAAAAGTCTAATGTAGAAAAACGTAGCATTAATACTTGATGTTAATTAAGATTTAATTTTATGTAAAACTGATCGTCTATGCCACATGGATAGACACATTGTAAATTAAAACTGTAGAAAGGTATAGTGAAGTGAAATTTAAAAATGTAGTGCTTCATCGTAGCCAAGAACGGCAAGTGAATTTGTGTTTTAACGAAATATGACATATTGGATAAGTATAGATCGGTTATGACACCTAGAGTTAAAAAATGATATGATTTCCACAACATGATTACATATAAGAAAAATATTTAAAAAATTACATGTCCAAAATGACAGTTTGGCATCTAGTATCCTCATAAGAAAAATGAATTCAGGATCACCATGGAGACGGGAACAAAAAAGAAAGTTGTTGAAAAACCAGCTCATGAGTCACGTAATTGAAGTCGTTCCTGAAAATAAATAAGAAAATTGTGATAAAGACGAGAAAAACCAGAGGAAAATCACTACTCACCAGCTAAAATTAATAATTTGATCGAAGTTGAACGAAATAATACCCTGGCTACACCAGAAATTAACAAATAGAAGAAAGAAAAATCAGGTACTTACATAGTACATATATCGTTGAGGACTCAGGCATATAAAATAGTCTTGATTAATTGTGAAAGCACAGAATATCGGGAAAGACGGCCATTTTGACCACGGTCATTGAATTTCAGTTAAGGCAGTAGGTTCATAAGTTCGTTAAAGCCATAGAACACAAATATCAGATAGACTACTCATTACTAATAAGATAAGTTAAGGGGGACATATTCTTTTTAATCATTAAATTAAGGATATCATTTGTTTGTAGATTTTACATAGATAAGTTATCGCAGGCTCTTAGCTTAAGGATTTATTTACCAAATTTGTCGATATTAATGTTGTTAAATGAATAAATGATGTAAATTTGAAAGCCATCTATGTCTGGTTTGATAAAACGATAAATTTTGTTCATTCTAACAATTAGAACAGTATCCGTGGTTAGTGAGGGCGACATCTGTGAGTCCTGCTGAAGAACTACACGTATGCTGTATAACCAGTTCTAGTTCAATAATTACCGGTCCCTGCACTTCATGCCATACCAACTTTTAAATATTATCACTAGAAAATAAAACAAAACCTATTGAGAACATAATATTCATTTATTAATAAAAATTACATAAGCTAAAGAATACGAAAGGTAAGTTTCCTCCACTAAAAGACCCCAGAGAGACCTTGAAAAGGAAAACCGGAATTACAGAAAACCTGAAAGTAAGTTATTCGCTACGCGCAGTACACACGGTCGTTTATCAACGCAAATAGACTAGTCGGTGTGTGTGTAAGGCGCGGGTATTAGTATTTTGCATCAGTAGTACGGGTGGACCAAGTCTTCCCTCCTTTTGCCGCTCCTCCCCCCCTCTCTACCTCTCACTCCCCTCTCTTTTCCACTCTTCCTTCGTTTGCCTGTCCCACTTCTCTCCCTATTTCTTTCTCTTTCTCTCTTTCCGTTTTAGCCTCCTCCCCCTCTCGCTTTTCGCTCAGACAAATATCCGAAGACCTCGCAACTTGTTGGACTAATTGATTCCTCATGCCTCAAATTAAATCTGGAAGCTGATCGGAGTGTTTCTAGTTTTACAACTCGGTTTGACGTATTACTTTTCCTGTGGGCCACTTAACGATTTTATGGCTCGTAAATAAATCCTTTATTGCTTGCTCGAGACTCGTAAATTTTTTGTTTATACAAAAGTTAATAATGTCGCCAATTTTCACGACTTCACGTGCGTCGGTGTAAGTAATCGCGAATAACGTTAATCGCCCCATCGACATTTTTCGACTGGAACCGATGTTTTGAGAAAATTCCTCAACGCATATTTACACAGTTTGTCTAAGTCTAAAGATATAAATATTTCGCTTGATGAACACTTGAAGTAAACAGAGTTTTATAATTATAATGATGTGTACTTAATTTTTAGGTGCATATTCCGATGTTTATGGCTTCTTGGAGTTATTATTAAACTTAGCGTCAGTCGTAAAATTACAGTGAGTTATGTCGATACACGCGAGGGCCTGTAATAATTGCTCGTTCGTTAACTGATACACACATTAAAACTAGCTCCGGTAATAATGTAAAAGGAGTTATTGCGTAAATAAAAAATGAAAAATATGAAAGGCAGCGGGCTTAGCAATAACCGCTGTCCACAACAAAAGCAATCCGACTCAATTGATTGACAACCATTTTGGGGTCCAAAAATCGGATCGAGAACCTCCACGAGGTGTATCTGGTAGTGACAGAGTTGTTAACCCTCTGGATGATGATCGCTTTAGCGGAACAAGTCCCTCGGTTGCAACATATTCCAAGTCTGCAGCCGATACCAATTATGGAGCCTATTTATTAAGTCCTTATCTCCCATCAACAAGTTGTAATGCTACAATTACGACCGTAGCAAATTACCTCTTCCAGTCTATAGAAAGGTGAGACGTTAGTATTGGTCACCTCGATTTGCGCCGACACTTTCTCGAATCACGAAATGTCCATAATTGGCAGAAGATTTCTACACATTTCCTTAATTTTCTCATCGATGATTGGATTCTCGCCCCACAAAATTTTTCCCTGTCGATTTGCAAGCTACGTAACGCAACGCAAAGCGAAAAGTATATTCCACAATAAATCAGTCATGGCCGATCGAGGCACTTCTGCTGACAGAGTCAACATACGCGTTGTTTATTGAAACATGTCGGGGTGGAATTTTGTTTAAAACGATTCGACCGCAAACGGACACGGCCCAGAGCGTTTTGTAATTCATCAGTCGATCACGATAAATGTGTGCCTTTCATTAAATTTTTATTAGAATTCTGGAAACCGGTCGGCGCGTTTCTCCCCATTGAAACGACACAATCAGTTCAATTTAAATAAATCGAGCCACGTTCTTATTGTGTGGCTATGCAACCCGAACTGCATTTAATTTTAAAAACGTTCAAAAATCGTGTCTAGAATGTAATTCCTCCGTTTGCCTTTTGTTTCATAAAAAATGCATCGGCTGGTTAGATTTGCTCGTTCGGGCAATCTTTAAGGTCTCAGTGCACAAAGTTCTACCGGAAAACGTAGGCCCTAAGTTTCAGTATTCAAGGAAAAATACTCCTTGTTAAATAGCTCTACGTTGCCGTATTGTAAAACCTTCTGTATATCCTGTTGGAAATTCCGTTTGCTTGCCGTCCGAAATCGTTTCAGCCGCGAAAACAGACCCCGGCTACCAAAGCCTAACCGCCTTCCGAAATCAAATCATATCCACGCGTATATACTCTTGCTTGCCAGCTCACATATTATTATTGTTATCCAATTTGTACACTCTCGACTGCAAAGTCGCTGAAATATACTGTTTATTGATTTATTCATTACTGTTCTAATAAATAAATACGTTGGTATACATAGGTAAAATTCACGAGTTATTATTTCAGTTGTTTATTTCTAATTAACCCGTTTGAGAAATTGTCCAGTCCAGTTGACAAGGCAATCATCTTATGACCCTCTGGACAAATAGCCGTATCTCCATCTGTTAGCTACCCCTAAACGTTCTCACCCCGGAGACCCAAAAAGGTGTTCCTTGCACTTAAACATAAGGAACTGGCTCCCGAGTTTCCTTTAAAAAAGTGTTACAAAGCCAGAGAGTTCTGTTTGTAAGTAGCCAGTTACAAACAGTACAGATTACGTAAGTAGACGCCATTACAGCTGTCATCTGAACTGCGAAGTCTAAGGCAAGATCTGGATCTGGAATCAGTCCAGTGGCCAACTAAATCTCCCGATCTGACACACCACAACTTCTTTGGTGTTCGTGTTCGATGTTTTAGTGAACGGCCAGAAAGAAGCTAGTGTGGAACTTTGCGATATATAGCTATTATTGTGATTGCGTATATAATATTTAATATGAAATAATTACTTTTTTAGTTATTACTTTTTTTGTTGTTACGCTTAAGGAGAATAATTTTTTCTTTGTTATTGTTTAGATAGTACATTTTGTTTAGTTTCTGATACTTGATGTTTTGTATTTTTTTATTTTTGTTTAATTAACCCCCTTTTCTTATAAACAACACATTTTAGGCGCCCACATAAAGCCAAGTCGAAAGGTGTTAAATCCGGCAACCTAGCTGGCTACTCGATTTCCTTTTATTCCTGCGCAACTAATAGTGCATTATCTTTTATTTATTTTGCTGGTTTAGGTCGCTCGGCGCGTCGTCTGCATACTGGCCTTTAATTGCTGTCTAAAAATAATCCGACGTGTGGTTGAAAAAATACCCCTCGCAGTCCCGATTGGCATTTTAAACGGTATCCCGAGTCGCGTCGATAACTATATTCATGGGTACGAGCTATTTATCGGAAATATGTGTAATTTCGACGATTGAGAACGACGGCGCCGCGTGACAGGTTGAATACCGGAGAGGAATATGCCGTGTTTATATCCGGCGAGGTAGGAAATAGAATCGGGGGAGCTGTACAATCACATCGAACCCTTTCTCGAACTAAACATCGCATCCGGTTGGTCTGGTATGTAATACACATGCCGCAGTGGTTTAGGTCAAAATTTTGGAATTTTATTTTGCATTTTCTTCAAATGGAATTTCTTTCAAGATACATAAGTCGCTCATATTATTCATAAAATATGATGAGAAATGTCGATTTTCCAAAAATTGGGAAACTTTTATACGAGCCATTTTTTTCTGAAATTTCTGAAATCGGCCGTTTCCAGACTTTTGGAGAACTCTGTATGTCGTCAAAACGTGTTAATAGGAACTGTCACTTGCAGTTTTTGGTACATTTTGTAACAGTCAACGCTTAATTTACACATCACGTTACGAAGTCTCTCGGCATGTTCGTTTTGTTTTTTTACACTGGCGCATTCGCCAAATTTAAAAATAGAAAGTTTCTGTCACACGACAATGAAGTGATGGCGATAAGTGTTGTCACATCTGCAGCTTGTCAACGCGGTCACGTGAGCTGCATATAAAACATAAATTGTGTATATACTGAGTATTAGAAGAAATCCAGGCCCTTTAAGAATAAAAATACACTTTGTGCGTCTTTTTTTAAATATTTTGTTTCTTTTGTGGCGTCGCTCGTATCTGATATTTGTATTGACACTTTTTATCTCTATCTCGACGGTCTGCATATGAAATATTTTGCTCGGGAAAACCATATCAGAGATAAGATAAAGTTAATTAACTTCATACAGCCCTGGTATTATATTGTAAATTATGGTTTACGACAAGAAAATAAGTATGAATAATATCAATGGGTGGTTTGTGTCTATTTAAAGATGGCAAACCTTTTTTGGTCATAGTGGAGGGGAATTAGTCAAAATAATTGATGAAAAGTGATGTAATCGATAGGTTTAATGTTTTTTGTTTTTTTTTTATACATGCAAATGAGTCGAAATCCGAAAAAATTAGCAAAATCGGGCTGGGGCTTCGCGAGAAAAGCGCATAAAAGTGCATTTTTGATGCATTTCGAGTGCATCGCTACTATTTTTTAAATATCTCCGGCTTTATTGGTCGTAGAAAAATTAAAAAAAAAACAAAATACTCGTAAATGAATAGCCTTTTTTTTAAGAGTAGGTCTTTTTATGTACTTTTTTGTGAACATATACCAGAATCTGTTTATCAAGTTAAAATGTCGTTGTTTTAAAAGACCGTAAAAATATATATATATTTTTTAAATTTAATCACGTATGCACAGCATGAAAATACATATTTTCTCCAATTTTCGTAAAGATCAGATGATATTTACCCCACTTATTGCATTATTAGTAAAAAAAAAGATAAACTGAGAAACTTGTATTTTTTGAGGTTAGGATGCACTTTTAAAGTAACTATTGTCATGTATTTTAATAATAAAATTAAATTCGATACTTTAAAAGAAAAATAAAAAAATAAGAAAATTATTCATATTGAACTTCACTCTGAATAAAGGCAGCAAATAACTTACTTTAAATAAATAAAGGTTTAGACATATAGCTTTAAAGGATACCACTCCGAGGAAACTCATCTTCGTTGCAAAAACACCTGTTACGGGATAGCAGTACGACGGTTCACCAGATGTGGCTCGTACCACCTAAAACAGTAAATCAAAACCACAAAATAGATAAATAAAATAACATTAACCAGCAGAAAGGTAATATTAAATAAGTCAATAATTCTCTAGTGTCAAACTAGCAGTGATTTATAAAGAATGAGCAAAGTTGTAATTTTATCTAGCGAAAAGTCTAACGTAGAAAAACGTAGCATTAATACTTGATGTTAATTAAGATTTAATTTTATGTACAGCTGATCGTCTATGCCACAAGGATAGACACATTGTAAATTAAAACTGTAGAACGGTATAGTGAAGTGAAATTTTAGAGTGTAGTGCTTCATCGTAGCCAAGATCGGCAAGTGAATTTGTGTTTTAACGAAATATAACATATTGGATATGTATAGATCGGTTATGAGACCTAGAGTTAAAAAATGATATGATTTCCACAACATGATTACATATAAGAAAAATGTTTCAAAAATTACATACCCAAAATGACAGTTGGCATCAAGTATTCTCATAAGAAAAAAGAATTCAGGGTCACCATGGAGACGGGAACAAAAAAGAGAGTTGTTGAAAATCCAGCTTATAAGAGGCGTCACGTAATTGAAGCCGGTCCTGAAAATAAATAAGAAAATTGTGACAAAGACGAGAAAAACCAGAGGAAAATCACTACTCACCAGCTAAAATTAATAATTTGATCGAAGTTGAACGAGATAATACCCTGGCTACACCAGAAATCAACAAATAGAAGAAATAAAAATCAGGTACTTACATAATATATAGTTGAGGACTTAGGCAGATAAAATAGTCTTGATTAATTGTGAAAAGCACAGAATATCTGGCAAGACAGCCATTTTGACCACGGTCATTGAACTTCAGTTCAAGGCAGTAGGTTCATAAGTTCGTTAAAACCATAGAACACAAATATCAGATAGACTGCTCTTTACTTTAATACGATAAGTTAAGAGGGACATTTTCTTTTTAATCATTAAATTAAGGATATCATTTGTTTGTAGATTTTACATAGATAAGTTATCGCAGGCTCTTAGCTTAAGGATTTTTTTTACCAAATTTGCCGATATTAATCTTGTTAAATGAATAAATGATGTAAATTTGAAAGCCATCTATGTCTGGTTTGATAAAACGATAAATTTTGCTCATTCTAACAATTAGAACAGTATCCGTGCTTAGTGAGGGCGACATCTGTGAATCCTGCTGAAGAACTACATATATGCTGTATAACCAGTTCTAGTTCAATAATTACAGGTCCCTGCACTTCATGCCATACCAATTTTTAAATATAATCACTAGAAAATAAAACAAAACCCACTGAGAACATAATATTCATTTATTAATAAAAATTACATAAGCTAAAGAATACGAAAGGTAAGTTTCCTCTACTAAAAGACCCCAAAGAGACCCTGAAAAGAAAAACAGGAATTAGAGAAAACCTGAAAGTAAGTTATTCGCTACGCACAGTACACACAACGCAAATAGACTGGTCGCTGTGTGTGTAAGGCGCCGGTATTAGTATTTTGCATCAGTAGTACGGGTGGACCAAGTCAAAAAAGGTCACAATTAAAATAAACTAGTAAATAAATTCTAAAATAAACTTAAATTACTATACTTCCGAAATAAAGACATGCTATTCGAAAACTATTCTTTAAGCTAATATGCAATAAATATTACAAAATTTATACCACCTACCTTTTCAACAATTTGAAATAATCAGATATTTAAAAAAAAATCCCCATAAAACATCACAAAAATATTTGGCATACAAAGTGGGGCACATCTATAGCGCCCCATTTTCTAGAATCACCCTGTATATTTCAAACTAATTTAAAAATGTAGCCCTTCTGGTCTCCTACAACTTCTATATAAATCTTTGGTTGTATTATCGATAATAAAGGAAAGTGCTACACTTTTGGAAATGTTGAATAAAAAAACTCTAGTCTTCTATGCTCGTAGTGTAAATTTTTTTTCATGAGAGCCTGCGAAGTAAGTTTCCTGCATATTACTACGCCACCACACTAACAACCCGCTAGGCGAGGTCGATTTGTAATTCTTAAACTAACCTACATTGTGCGGCTTGCCAAATATTTAAATAATCAATAAAATAAATAAATAACGCGCGTTAAAGAATCGCCACAAGTTTGTTAAAAGCGGCTTTGTTTATTTTTCGAAACTTGCAAGTTTACTTCCAGCTAATCAATGAGGTAATGAAAATTGCGTGTTTACGTAGAATACACAGTGCATCTGCAATATATCATTTTCGTTTCAAACAATGCTGACGACGAGGTGTTCGTATCCGAGTTATTTGGAAAAATATACATTTCGCCAGTTTTCAAACACGGCGCGTTTTGCAAAGAATAAGATTAATTAGATAACGAGATTATTTTTCGCTACATTTTAAAATTAGTTTTTTTTAAATGGAACACCCTATATATTTTTGAAAATTTGAAATCCCCATGAAATTTTCTATATTTCTATATAAGAAAAGAATTAATTTTTTTATTTCTTTATAAGAAGAAAGAATTAATTGGTTCTGATTACTTCGCCTTTCGCCTATAGAATACAAATGCAGCTCCTATTGCGATTGGTGTTTGTTTCCTGTATCGCAGTCGTTGATTGCAATACTTCTTCTCCAATTGCCTGCCATTTGAGCCAATTCCAATCTAACGAATGACTTTCTAGTCAAACACGACTCAAAAATCACTTTAATAACTATACTTATGATCTGATCTGTTTATCTGCGGTGGAAAGGTCATAAAAGTGCATGTATCTGTTAGAAACGAGATAGACCGGTATATAAGACCCCCGGGCGTGCATTTGTGCATTTGCTATCGCTCACGGTAACAATCTGTTGTTATTTTATTATTATACGTGTTACGTGTTGAAATTAATTCAGCAAATTGAAGCAGGTTGAATATTATAATTTGTTTAAATAGAGCTAGCACCGAGCGGCACATTGGTACGCCGTCATAGTCATGCGGCTTTTGCATTTCAGGAGAACCTAAATTTTAAAAACTGGCTCGTGTATGGCAACGTCCGGCTCTCGACCACCATCGTTTGTTTACATTTTTTATCGCTATTTTTTGTTATGCACCTGCTTGTAACTAGGCCAGCGTCTAAAAAAACAAAACAAAAAGGAATGACTGACTCTACATATATCTAATCAAACAAAATCAGAAAACCCAGAACAATCACTACACTATCTTTACTTCTTTATATCTTACTCTCGAAACTAGAGACGATGTTGCTAGTCGAAAAATTAAACGAAAAGTGATTTTGAAAAGCTTTAAGATTTAGCACATCAGGTTCGGTCGATTGCCTGAAGGGCGGTTACACTCGAGGGGGTAGGTAAGTCGTTAGGCGATTTAACCAATTGCACTTCGACCCGTCTTTGACTGTACTTAAGTTCGACCCGACCTGTAGCGCTATCTGCCAAGTTACGGTGGTAAATTATTCTTGTGGTACATGCCTTGGCCACGCTAATAATTTACCATACTCATAGTATTACTTAATTGACCTAATTATGATACATATTCATATAAAACTATTTCTATATAGCACCTGCATTCGCAACTCGAGCTGAGGGAAACCCATTCTGAATATTCATTTCTTTAATTCCATTTCGGGATAAAACCAAGCTGAGGTATATATAGATTCCTACCTATCTTAATATTACGCACATTACATATAATGGAATATCTCCTGAATTAACTACCTTACTTATGTTACTCAAAATACTCTGTAGATAAGAGATAGACTTCGAGATATGTTTCCTGTTGACGCTTTACAACTAAACTAAACTTAACTAAATTACCCTTATTTAACCCAATTGATCCTTCGTGGCTCTCAATTCAAACATGTGGTACCGATTTAGCTGTACCCTTAGGTTTTCCCAAAGAAATCGCTTTTAAACTTACAATTGTCGAATATCCGTTGGCCTCTCGTATTCTATTGACGATACTTTAACTTTAACTGAAAGAAACCATACCGGGTGTTATCTCCATCCTGGTTTACATACGATGTACATTTGTTACAGGTAAAAGTGATAGCGGTCCTATAATCGAATTCTGTTTTTAAAATCTTTTTTATTCTGTGTTATAATAATTATGCAGAATGTGCAGCCGGCTTTTTCGTTTTGTTTTGCATTGCAATTTTCATTATGGAAGTTGAAACTGCATTAGTTTCTTTCTAATAGCAATTTCGAGACTCGACGGCTGGGTATGCTGCTCCGTCCATCCCCTATTTTTGTATTTTTACTGCTTACACCGGTCATTAAGTCGAGATAGACATGACCTTGCCTGACATGGCCGATTGAAATGTATGCAGGAAGCGAGTATCTAGGGCGAAACAATCGCTCCTTGAAAAGCCTTGTACTAAAAACATATCGCAAATAAATATTCATATTTTGCTGATTATTTTCCAAAGCACACTTGGAAAATGTTCCGTTACTGGCGGACTTGTAAACAATTCTAGGCTAAGTCAGAATACGGGCAATTTGTCCCGAAGAAAAGTTTTATTTTTAGTACAAGTCTATTATTAGCTCGACAGTCGATATTTATACTTCAAGAGGAAGGTCTCTTGGCTTATGTATTTTTATATTTGATGTCTGATTCAGCGGCAACATTCCATAATCGTCGCTACGAGTTTTCTGGTTGGTTTATTAATAGTCGATAAGTACCGTGAAATGAACCTTTGTTAGGCCAGACCAATATGCAACTCTTTTTAACTGGAAATTTATATGAGAAAATACTTATAAATTCATTGATTTGCTCCCTGTACTTGCAAAAAGAAGAAAGTACGTCATTAACGTACTGTTGCATTATCTCGAGTCAGCAGGCAGCAAGTGGTAACGCATTATATCAGCGCTTGTCACTGTTTTTCTAGCTTAAAAATGCCAGAATAGGGAAGCAGAAAAGTGGCTATAAGAACGCCTGTGACGTAAATATTGAGCCCTTAGTAAAATCAAATATAATTTTTTTTTACAAAAATGTGTTAGTACTTAAATTAAGGTTGATTTTCAGAAGTACGTTTACCATACAATTAAGGATTTTGCGAGACCCTTATCCGTCCCGCCCCGCCGCCACTGGCGCTGCCTTTGTGTAATAGTTTTCCGATCACATTATATTTATAGAGACACCAGCTTTTCGAGAAATGCCCACACAAGAACGATTCACGAAAGCATCCACATTTCATTTACCG
Source organism: Rhagium mordax (assembly GCA_963680705.1). NCBI lineage: Eukaryota > Metazoa > Arthropoda > Insecta > Coleoptera > Cerambycidae > Rhagium > Rhagium mordax. Next base: position 77,324,214 of record OY796659.1, on the reverse strand, counting down.
TCCGCCAATTTTTATTACGGCCCATTTATCTCTGGCAGCTATATTCATTTTCGATATGCAAAATCGACTTTAAAAATGCGTCGCCGTTTTTAATGAGCGTTTGTAGGCTAATCTAAATTCGGTAGGCGTTTATCACACCAACGCCGCGGTCCCTCACCCCGAAAGCCTTGGCATTGCACCTTTTGCAAGGACGATAAAGCACATGAGCGTAGGCATATCGTTTTACGAAGAGGCAAAAAATTATTTTATTATTTATATTAATATTAGACTGATTGGTTATAATAGCAATTTCGTGTTTTTCAGATATCCCGGACATCCCCGAGAGCATCGGCCAGCTGCGGGCGTTGCGGGTGGCGGACTTCAGCTCGAACCCCATCCCGCGGTTGCCGCCCGCCTTCAGCCAGCTCAAGTCGCTCACCATCCTGGGACTCAACGACATGTCTCTCACGACGCTGCCACAGGACTTCGGCATGCTCACTTCACTTACATCGCTGGAATTGAGGGAGAACTTGCTCAAGGAGCTGCCGCCGTCGCTAGCTCAACTCACCAACTTAGAGAGGCTCGACTTAGGAGATAACGAAATTGAGGAATTGGTAATTTTACCCCCTTCCCAAAATATATTTTGACAGTTTTCACATAAAATCCTCTGTTTCAGCCCCCCCACATAGGCAAGCTGCCGGCGCTCCAGGAGCTTTGGCTGGACCACAACCAGCTGCAGAGCCTGCCGGCGGAGATAGGCCAGCTCAGCAACCTGACGTGCTTGGACCTGTCGGAGAACCGGCTGGAGTACCTCCCCGAGGACATCGCGGGCCTGGAGAGCCTGACCGACCTCCACCTGTCCCAGAACGTCCTGGAAACCCTGCCCGACGGCATAGGCAAATTAGATAAATTAACGATTTTAAAAGTGGACCAAAACAGATTGACCTCTTTGAATTCCAACATAGGACACTGTCACAACTTGCAGGAGCTAATACTGACTGAGAACTTTCTGAGTGAGCTGCCCGTCGAGGTGGGCAAACTAGTTAAATTGACGAACTTGAACGTCGACAGGAATAGTCTCACGTCAATCCCCGAAGAGCTCGGCAACCTTTGCGAACTCGGCGTGCTTAGTTTGCGAGATAATAGACTGACTATGTTACCCGACTCCCTGGGCAATTGCAGGAGGCTCCACGTGCTGGACGTGTCGGGCAACAGGCTGCCCTTTTTACCTTACACGTTGCTTCAGCTCAGCCTGAAGGCGGTGTGGCTGAGCGACAATCAGGCGCAGCCGTTGCTCACCTTTCAGACTGACACGGATCCGGAAACCGGCAAAACCGTCCTCACTTGTTTCTTGCTCCCACAGCAGGAGTACCAACCAGCGATAGGTAAATATAAGTAATGACGTTCCCGTTTTGATTGGAGAAACTATTGTAGAATTTTGTGGAATTGTATGTGTCCGAGCTAAAACGCCTCCAGAATATTTTATAATGGGATAGCACGCAAGGTTGTCGTCACGATTTACAATACCGGTCTTATAAATGAATTTTGCAACCGGTGACGGTTATGAACTTTACTTTTATCGAATTCAGCATCATCGGAGCCAGAGCACATTTTCTCTTATTTAAATTATTATTGTTTTTCTGTCAAAAGAAAAATCGTGCTCTTTTTTTGTGATCCGAGCTAGCGTAGCCGATGTAACTTGTTATTTGTTTCTCCAATCAAAGCCAACTCGATGGGTAATTTTAGCGAATTGTTTTGTTTGAACTGTTTCTGCTTTGGGAGAGCACTCTTTTGTTTATTTGGCATAATTGGGCTGTGTAAGGTTTTAGTAGCTTCATTTATTTGTTGAATATCTAAGTGTTTGTTGGAGAATTTTCGTTCGAGACTAGAACAAATAAATGTTCCCTAAGTATTTGTTTTAAAAGTCAACGTATTTTTAAAACAAACCGTCGTCTTAACGACCCGAACAAAAAGCAAATAGTGTGCGTAGTAAAACCATCAGTATTTAATTTTGAACTACCAGAACTAGCGTCAAAATCGCACACAAATTTGAAACTCGCGAAGGTTTAGTGTAAGTCTCAGGTCTTGCCATCCAAACCAACATGAACATTGTTCACAAACAAAGTTCTTAACTTATCAAGCAAGAAAATTAACTAGAAGTGCAAAGGCACGTCAAAACAAACATGAACATTGTTTGCGATGGATATTTGTGGACAATGTTCAAAGACAGCAGTACTTAAATTATACATTTCCGACAAAAAAAGACTCAAAATATATAACAGCTTTCAAACTTTTCTTGTGGACAATGTTCGCAAACATTGTTCATGTTGATTTCGATGTTGCTTCTTTGACAACTTGATTTGTATCAAGACTGTTCACTGAATTTTTTTGTGACTTATAAACCAAACTAAGGTTGTCATTATTTGCAAACAAGGTTTGTGGATATTGTACACGAACATTGTTCATAAATGATAGAACATAAATTGTACAACCACCAATGAGAAAAACAGTTAGAAACATAGAACAACATAAAAAAGAACAGGAAAATATTTTGTGAACTATGTTTGTGGACAATGTCCAGAATAGAAATATTTGCGTTAGGTACTTAAATTTTACTACCACCGACAAAAAACTTGCAAAAATATGAAGGAGCATCTAAACCAACATGAACATTTTTTGTGATCGATATTCGTGGACAATGTTCAAAGTCAGCAGAACAAGCAGTACTTAAATTATACAATCATCGGCAACAAAAGCACTAAAATATACAACATTGGAACATTTTTTGTGGACAATGTTCGCAAACATTGTTTATGTTGATTTCGATGTTACTTTTTTAACAACTTGACTTATTTTAAGACTGTTCATGAGTTTTTTACGACTTTTAACCTTGTTGCCTAAACCAAACTAACATTGCCACTGTTTGCAAACAAGGTTTGTGGATATTGTACACGAACATTGTTCATAAATGATAGAACATAAATTGTACAACCACCAATGAGAAAAACAGTTAGAAACATAGAACAACATAAAAAAGAACAGGAAAATATTTTGTGAACAATGTTCGTGGACAATGTTCAAAGACATCGGCACAAGCAGTACTTAAATTATACAACCATCGGCAACAAAAACACTAAAAATATACAGCATTGACACATTTTTTGTGGAGAATGTTCGCAAACATTGTTCATGTTCAAATAATATAAGGCAGTATCCAAACCAACATGAACTTTTTTGTAATCGATATTCGTGGACAATGTTTAAAGACAGCTGTACAAACAGTACTTAAATTAATCTACTACTGACAAAAAACAAACATTTTTGTGAACAATGTTCGCAAACATTGTTCATGTTTCTTTGGATGTCGGTTACCCATTCACCTAGCAAAATTTGATGATTTTCTGGGCAATGGCCAAAACGGCAGTACTAAATATATATTCTATATATTACTACTGACAAAAAAAAATGTTGCGAACAATTTAGAACAGCGTCCAAACACATGAACATTGTTTGTGATCAATGTTCACAAACATTGTCCACACTGCTTACTTGTCGACTTTACATCCAACAAGTTCTACACTTATTTTATTACCTATTGTGGCTGTTTCGTTTTTTTTGCATTTTGTCACCCAAATCACGCCCCTTTACCACCACATTTTAAGCTCTTAATTTCTGCTTCTTGTCTTTTGTTTCTGTGTAAAGCACCGTTTCTGTCTCTGTTGCACCTTGTTAGCCTCTGACGGCCGCTTGTACCGCTGTGACGTGACCCCGGGCCTTTCTAATGGTACCTTGACACGTACAGATGACGCCACCTCCGAGGACGACTGGCAAGAGCACGAGGCCAGCAGGACCCACTCCGTCAAGTTCACGGACCCCCAGGAGCAGGACAACAGAGAGGTGAGCTCCCACTCTGCTACATTGGTGTGGTTACTAGGGTGTTATAATAGGGCTAAGGAAAGTACTGTTCGGTGGTGCTGTGCCGGAAGGACGCACAGTTTGAGTCGCAGCAACAGCTATTACATGCTGAATGCGCTCAGGGATTTGGACGAAGTGTACGCGACGAATTAGGGGATGAGTGCGCGAGCGTCTGGTGTTGTTTAAGACTGTAAATTATAAATAAATAATTATATGTAATTATAAAATCGTCCTGGCTATTATTAAATTCAATTTAGCCGCCAATATGGGACCCACCACATATTTTTTACCAATTTTCATGTTGCGAGAGCCCTATTCGGTTAACAGGTCACTTTACAAGGTCATTCCTTATATATTGCCCACACCCCACTTACAGCAGTTATTTGAAGAGTTATTAAAAAATCGTAATGACAAAAGATTTGTTTTACGTAATATAACCTACATAACCTTCATTTTTTTATCATGCTGTATATGGCACGTGTTTAAAGAGCACATTTCTCTGATTCCAAAAATATATAGTTTGCCTATGTTTGGATAAGCAGTTTTTGAGGTATTGGGTCCTAAGTTTTAAGAACAGTATGATAAATAAAGCATAGTAGCTATGAATCATCATGGCTGCGTCGTCTAGATTTTAAAAACAAATGAATTCATTGACGTTTGTACTGCTCTTAGCGGAAATATTTGCCGATATTCTCCATTGTCTTACCTAATACGCTATTATTCATCGTATTATATGTGTAAAGTATAATTTAATAGACGCGCATTCTTCGTTAAAAGGTGATGGGAGGTGAGGTGAGGTATCTTTGGTCAGGTTTAAATGTAAGTACTAAAGTGTAATTTTTAACGTAACTAAAATATCAAATTTATGATTGTTTTACACTAAATAATTAATTAAATAAATAAATAATAATAGGCAATAACGATTTAATGATTTTTGTTAATTTTAATAGTCAAATTGTCTTACAATCAATAATAACCACATTTTAATCAATTTTATAATGTTCTGTGATAGTTGCTTTTAAATTGTTTTTCTTCCCTACCTTGCTGTAAGTGGGGTGTCAATATATGAGGGATGACCTTGTAGTTAATTGCAACACAAGTAAACAATTGTTAGGAATTCTGTATTAACTCACGATGTGCCTGGTCGTCACATTACGCACTGGGAATATTACCCGTAAATTTAAAATCACGCGTAATGTATTCCAACTTGTCCAATTTCAGCTCGTCCTTTTTGTAGGTTATGTTCCTTTTTTAGAAGAAAGAGTGAAATTTAAAATAGCTATCTTTCAAACCGACTCGGTAGCGCAGTGAATGCTTTGTCACGCTGTCTATCCTGGAGTGGGTTCGATCCCCAGTTCCAATCTCGGCGGGTGATGGATGCGTTTTGGGAGTTGTCCAATTATGTGTGTTTAATTGCATATGAATTTTAGAACACACCTTTTTCTTTTCTTTGCGCTGGAAGCAAGTCTCGATATTAAAGTAAACACAGATAACGTATATTTAATACGCGATCAGAGTATTATTTATTTTTGTACCTCTCAAAAACAATCGTATCAGATAAAATGGCCTAGCCTAAATCTCCGAGTGTAGTATTTTTTAAGGTGTACTTCATTTTAAACGTCTTGTGAGTATATATAATATTTATGTGGTATACATATAATATCTCGTGCCAGAATTTTGAGGCTGAGCTCGCCAATTTTTTTTTACCAAAGGTACGAAAGAAATTAATTTACCTGCGTTGAAATTATTCCCGCGCGAGCGTTTTTATTTGTTCCTTATAATCCAGTATTTTTACTACACGCGTTGGATGAAAGACTTATTAACGCCGTGGTAATGCTGGTTGCGAGATATAGATGGCGCTTCCGCTGCACTGGTTCAAGAAACGGATGGCGGAAGCGCCATCTACATCTCGGAGCCAGCATTACAGCGCTGCGCCTCTGTATAATTATTTCACCAACGCCATTATTAAACCAGTGATCGTGGTGTGCTCACGGGCCTCTTTTTCAGTACTTACTAGAGTATTCTTCACGAAACTGATCTCTTCCTGTATAATTATAACCTCAGGTTTGGTCCGCATAATTTTTTAGGGAAACTGAGTATTTCTTTAAGTATTAACTAGTCTCACACAAGGTGCCAAAAACTACTGTAGCTTCCTAGGTTTAGTATTGAATTTGTTATTTTTTTTATTACACTTGTAGCTTTTTGTTGGAAATGTAATACTTCAATTCCTTTAATAATTTCTGTGTACTAACCTTAATTTATTTTTCTGCTCTACTGATTTTTTTGTGTCTGCATGGAAGTACAATTTACAAAATGGTTGTGGTCATAATGTTTCTTGTTTATGTATACTTAGCAGCTCCCTTCTACTTTACTAATATTTTATTGTAAATTTAGATTAAATTTGTTGTACATATTGTTGAGTTTTTTTAATTTACTTGAACAATTTTTTTTATTTTGTACCTTTTGCACAAAGTATTATTAAGGACCGTGTGGAAATATGAAAACTGCCTCAGATAACTCGATTTATTTCATTTTCATGTTTCAACATATCTTGTTACTAGCCTGTTAGGAACTAATTAATTTTCAATTGTTTTTATTTTGTATGTATTTTTGTAATAAATTATTTTACCTGCATGGATGGATGTTTATTTATGTATAGTAATTTTGGTCAGAATAAAAAGTCCTTTCGAGAGTCAATAGCGCAGTCAGTTTTCTGTGATCAGGGAAAGGACCTTTCATTATGATCGCAACCTCCCTTTCTTTCTTCCATTTTGTACATAATTAATTGGTGGTGGTAAATTTTTACATTTCCAACAAAAACTAAAATTAAGTCCCTCACAAAGGGATCATACTCGAATTTTTGTGGTTATTAAAGTATGATACCGTTTATTGAATTTTTATCCTGGCTGGGGATTGTGGGTTCAATTCCCACAGCTGTGCAACCTTGCCTTCCATGTAAACTTAATAAAATTAACTGTTGCATTATCTCGAGTCCTGTGACGTACATGTGTCGTTAAGCTTGGTTAGACAAAAAAATCGATAGCCCTAGGCACAACGATGATCATTTTTTTTATATAATTATTTTGAACATATTTAAAACTATTGCTTGCGATTTTCTGATTCTCTCAATTACATCGGTTTGTTAGGGTGAACGTAAGGATTGAAGCCCTACGTCGATCGATTAAGATACCTGCTGACTTTAACTAGTGCAAGAGCGCTGTAATCTATCAGTATTATTGAGCAAGACGAAATAATGGCCTAGTTAATGCAGATTTTCACCATTAAAATGTCAAAAGGACAAGAAACAACTCGAGACAGAACAGAGCTATAACATTAATATCGTCTAAAACCATGTATTGAAGCCTCTCTGTCAGTAGCGTGGATATTTTTGCATAATTTTAGCAGATAAACGTAACCATTATTGTGTGTGCTATCACTCTCATCAGCAATAGTTCGTGCATTTTTTTATTTATGTATTATTGCAAACTTAACAGTGCCCTACAATAACACAAACGTATTAAACAAGAAACCTTTTTCTTCTTAGACTCCTTCGTCTTCTTCTTCTTCTTATTCGTCGTCTTCATCTTCGTCAACTGTTTTAATCGACCTGGCTTGTCATATCGTTTTACTTTTATTACATCTGTTTCTCTCAGATAAATAGACATGTGTCGTATGTATAAAATCGTCTGATACGGTATAAATATTTTTTTCTAATTGTTTTATAGTGTGAATTTTCCAAAAGAATTTATTGAAAGTAGCGTGGGTATAATATCGGTTGAAATTAAAAATGTATATATGTATATATATGTATATACATATATATACATGTATATAAATATATAAGTGGTCTGCGGCCACGGCGCTACGCCCCTGGTCGCAAAAAACTTTTGATTGAATTTGTTGAAGTATAAATCAAGGTTGTAATTACCCGGCGAGTAATAAAATGAGGCAATTCTGGCGAAATTTTAGATTAAATAAAAAATAATTGAGGAAATTTATTATGCCTGCCCTGGGTTTTCTCCGAGTATTCAACAAAGCAATAACCTATGAAAAAGAATTAAACGGGCTCATTTAAATAAAATTTACATTTAGCAGCAATTAAAAGTAAATCTCGGAAACCCTCGGAACAATTTGTTAAGTTACGATGTGCAGATCTCAATATTAATTTTATATAAATAAATTATCAGTACACATAATTATTATCTCCGATAATTATAACAGCCGATAACGATATGTATGTAGTAAATTAAATATTATTACTAAACATAAGTTGCCAGTTGTAATTAACCACGACTTCTGTTTACCACCACCTACAATTATTTCAGTAAATTTTTGATATTACGACGTCATCGGACGCAGTTACGTCACAAGGTAGGTTTAGTGCTACACTAATTGACTCTTTAATGTCCCAGCTCAGTTATTTAGGCATTTATTTAACCAAATTGCTTGTACGTCCAGCACTGATGACCACACGACTAACAATGACGCACATGTTGCTTACAATCGATATGTATAAATTATTCACGGACTACTGTCAAAGGGCTGGACCAAGAACAGTGCAACGTTAAACTGGGAGTTTTAAATTCTGCAATCCTTCGCCTTGACGTTCTAAAACGCCACATCATCACGCTCCTGCCAAAGACGACTCCTCTTAAGTTTATTTAAGGCGCTTCTTGACATTTGACCCCGAGACCACGGCGTAAATCGGCGTGACTAATTCGTATAGATAATGTTTGTGCATAAGCTCGTCCTGTGCCTCATTTCCAAATAGTTCAATTACAAGTTCATTGTTGACACGCGGGATGTGAAATGTCTTGTAGGAGTGTGAAAGCGGACTTATATTGCCCATTGTTGCTGTGCGGACTAGAAAGGAATCGCATTATCCCGGCCACGGAAAGGTATTTAAATTGTCATTGTGTGTTATTTATGTTAATGGGGCGGCGGTTTGTGCGTGTACTGGGTGTACTAGATTTTAACAAATTTTTTGCAAAATTTTGTTTTTTGTTTAAAGTTTGTGATCTGATCTCGTGAATAAATTTATGTAACTCTATTCGGGGCCGACAAGAAACGCGGACCCAAAAAATAATGAAGTTACTGAAGTTGCCGGTACAGCTCGTGCCTAGAACTAACTCGGTTAATTCGATAAGTTTTGGAAGCATCGGGAGTTTTATTCCTGGGATTCTAGGGACGAACAAATTGTATGCTTATAAATTAAATCTTATTCACACGCTGAATGAAGGTGATTACAACAGAATGTATCGAGGAAATGATTGCGCGTTGAATAAACTGATTATCGTTTATAATATTTGCTTGTGACATTTTTATTAGGTTTTAAGCAAGTTCCGTCCTACTCTTATCGTTTAATATGAAATCAAACATCACCTCTTTACGAACTACTGTTGTCCTACTTAGGACGAGCAAACAAATAATTTAAAACAAATGCAATCACCACCACACTTTTAAAGGCGTTGGTGTGTGATTGCCAAGCAAATTTCATCAAATCACACTTTTTTGCTTGACCTAAAACAGAAGTGATGTTTGATTTCATACTAAACGATAGCAGTAAGGAAGGAATTTGCTTGGCAGTCACACACCATGGCTTTAACGGTTTGATGTGTGATTGCTAAGTAAGTTTCTGTATACTCCTATTATATAATAAGAAATCGAACGTTATCTCTTTTTATACTGTTGTCCTACTTTAGAGCAAGCAAATATATATAATATAATTTCTTTCATTTAATATGGAATAAAACATCACCTCTAAGTAGGACAACAGTATATAAAAGAGGTGATGTTTGACTTCATACTAAATGATAGGAGTAAGGAAGGATTTTGCTTGGCAGTCACACAACACGTCTTTAAAGGTTTGATGTGTGATTGCTAAGTAAATTTTTGTCATACTCCTATTTATATATTTGCATGATCCCACACCACGCTTTTAAGGATGATGTGTGATTGGCAAACAAATTTCTTTCATACTCCTATCATTTAATGTGAAATCGAACATCATCACTTTGCATACTTTTGTCCTACTTCAAGTTAAGCAAATAACATAATTTAAGACAAGCAATCTCAAATAAATAACAATTTTGCTTGTCCTAAAGTAGGACCACAGTGTATAAAGAGGTGATGTTTGATTTCATGTTAAATGATAGGAGTAAAGCACACATTTGCTTGGTAAACGTGCTACTGCTATTGCCCTAAATTATATATTTGCATGCATAGAATAACGGTAAAGAAAATCTATCACACACCCACCATACCTGTAAAGGTTTGATGTGTGATTTTCAAGCAAATTTTAATCATACTTCTATTATATAATATGAAGTCAAACATCACCTCTTTGACTGTTGTCCTACTTCAAGCAAGCAAATATATAAATTAAGGCAAGAGCAATCACACTTTTTACTTGTCCTAAAATAGGACAACAGTGTATAAAGAGGCGATGTTTGATTTCATGTTAAATGATGGGAGTAAGGCAAACATTTGCTTGGCAATCAAACAAAGGTACGATTCCTCTTGCTTTAAATTATATATATTTGCGTGCAAAGAATAATACTAAAGAAAAGCTATCACACAAAAGATTGTGTGATTTTCAAGCAAAGTTTAACCACACTTCTATTATATAATATGATGTCAAACATCACCTCTTTGTATACTGTTGTCCCACTTCAAGCAAGCAAATATATAAATTAAGGCAAGAACAATCACACTTTTTTTGCTTGTCCTAAAATAGGACAACAGTGTATAACGAGGCGATTGATTTCATGTTATATGTTAGGAGTAAGGCAGACATTTGCTTGGCAATCAGACAAAGGTACGATTCCTCTTGCTTTAAATTATATATATTTTCGTGCAAAGAATAATAGTAAAGCAAAGCTATCACATAAAGGTTTGATGTGTGATTTTCAAGCAAAGTTTAACCATACACCTATTATATAATATAAAATCGAACATCGCGTCTTTGTATCTGTTGTCCTACTTCAGCTCAAGCAAAAATATGATTTTGGTCAAAAGTAAGGAAGAAATTTGCTTGGCTGTCACACACCACGTGATGTAATGCTTTTGTCCGAAATTATACATTTGCTTGACCTATTGTAGGACAACAGCATATAAAAAGATATTCATATTGGATGATAGAGAAATTTGCTTGGCAATCACGCCACGTCTCGCAAGTTAAAGAACATAGTCCACCCTGTATCGTACAAATTGTTTGTTTTGTGTTATTCAGTTGTTGATTCGAATGTAATTATAAAGTAAATAAAAACACATTCCATGCCCAAATGATAACACGTGTAATGTTGAAACTTTTTAAAGCAATCCTGGATTATATTAGCCAACCTTGTGTATTTTTAGATAACAACATAATTACGTTACATGTTTGCTGGTTTCTTTATACTAGGTTGAAACCAGTTGGAGCGTTATGAGTACTTGTAGTAGCTAACGTTCAGTACATGCACTGGTTTAATGCGTTGGAACTTAAGTCATTATTTAACATTCCTTTAATATTAATGAAACTTACATATTTCTGGTAAAAAAATGTTGACTATTTTTATCTCATCATTACGAACCAGCCAGCCAGTGGTGTACCCAGCATTTTTTAAAGGGGATCGCTGTAGAAAATTTGAAATAAACAATACTGAAAATCCACATCCTGTGTAATAACCAATTTCAAAAGCATATTTACCTATCAATATTTTTAAATAATTTGACCCCTCAGAGAAATTTTTTTCGACGCCCTTGGTGTTTTTAAAGGCCTTGCCGTGCAGTAATCGGTTCCCATTAAAATAAGGTCCCAGTTGGCTTATTACAACAGTCTTGTTGACTTTAGACCCTCCCTTTCGACATATTCCGTCGATCACGTAATTTAAAGGGCCCTCGGCAGCTGGAAAAGTAAACACTCATTCATACACATCACAAGACGAGCGTAATGCGTAACAAAAACCGGTCAAGGTCAATAATTATGCTCAATTTACGCATGAGGTGACTTGATAATAATTAACGTGTGTTTGTTTTTCAATAGTGGAACGTAGGCGTTTTATCTTCATTCATGGAGTATTGTTTCCGTTTTATTGTTACTGGAGAACTCCTGTTTCGGAACGAAAAGCGAATTGGAGACATCCGTAATCCCAAATTCTTTAAAAAATGTCAACTTGGACCTATTTATTACGTGCAATATGGTTGATCGATAATTAGCTAAGTAAAGGCAGTGCCAGACCATGAGTGTGTTCGGCGAACAATCCTAAATGCAACCAACTGTTCGGCCTGCTTTGTACCTGCCTTCTTTTTGTCAAACAGGTGTGCGACTGTCCTAAAACGTTATATAAAGCGTATAGGGAAAAATTCAAGGCAATTAAATTTCGCGACTAGTTTCATACCTGTCTTTGAAGCTGTTTAATCGCGCTACCGTCGGATCATAATCCTTTTTATTTCGCGTGGTGCCGTTAAACACACTCTAACATATTTAATGTGTCATTTCAGGTTTTTTACACGGCTGAGCCTAAATAATTTCATTAACTTGCTCTATTTTAACACACACTGCCGCTTGTAATGGGCAAACAGTTAAAGTAATGGCGTGTAATGTTGGCAGGATGAAAACACCGGGGATTGAGTGCGGAGCATAATAAAATCTAAAACGAACAACTAGCACGAACATTTTAATATTTTGCATTACAATTTTTATTATGGAACTTAAAACTGCGTATTTTAAATTTTTCATTATTCATTATTAGGACTATTAACCCATAAACATATGACCCCCACTCAAAGATCCACCCTGTATATTAATTATATAATAGTATGTTATTCTACAAGTGGTAATATACTAAAGAACTCACGCCGACGAATTTTGCAGTACGAGCCGAAGGCGAGTGTTATAAATCGTCAAGTGGGTAATTTAGTATTACCACGAGTTGAATACTATACTTTATTTACGATTATAACAATAAATACTAATCTTTGCAAGTCCGAATTGGTCGTTGTTGGCACAATTATTATTTAACTTAATTAAACGTCAAAAATATTCAAATGTCAAATCGCTTTCCTCCCCTCAACAATAATGGACCATTCTAGTTCACCATATCGGAAAAGAATTTCAATTGGACAAGCTAGGCATGAAGTTAAAGGAGATTGATGTAAACAAAGATGCACTCGTGACTTTTTACGAATATAACTCGACGCCATTTGTTTATGGCTACTCTTAATTGTTCAAAACCAGTTGATTAATTAATATACCGGGTGTAAACGAATAGTGGGCCAACCCTGTAACTTCCTCGTTTTTAAAGATATCAGGATAAAATTTTGTACGGTGAAATTAGGTAAGATTTCCAACTTTTTGAGACCTATCCGCCATATTTATCACTTCCGGTTTCATCGGAAATGGCTCCAATAGTCTTTTCTGAATGGACCACCCCGTATGTTTTTACATTTTTGAAATAAAGATCACCTTTTGGATACATTTATACTATTTTGAACAATTTATACAGGGTTGCACGAAAAATAATTCGAATTTTAGTTGTCAATCTAGATGGCTGCGAATATGTTAAAATTATTTTTGTTCCAATGTAATTCATATAAAAAATACGAAAATTTCGTCACAAAAAATTGAACCGCTAATATATTAATTAAAATATCGAAAGGTGCATCGCAACATGTAAATTCAGATTAAAGTGCTCCAGGGTGCGGTACTAGGGCCGCTTTAATTTAGCACACACGTAAACGATCCGCCCCAGCTTGATAACCTACAGTTATGGTTGATATGCAATTGTTTCTTGAGATATAGGGAAAATTCAAACGGGAGTTTTTGTTGTATAAATATTGTTTCTGGCTATAGAGATCAAAAACTAGTGTTAGAATTAAAGAACCATTTTCCCTTGCGTTTTTTTTGTAGTTTCATAGCCTCGCAAAGTTTCACTTCACCAACTGTGATACTGAAAAATAATCTGCAAACATTATTATTAATTATTTATGTGACATGGAATGTTAGTCCTTCCGTTCGGCCTCTGACCTTACAAACACCCGGGGATAATTGCGAAACACGACCCAGCTGCCGCGCACACATTCAATCAGTAATAAGTTAATAGCTCAATAACGGCCGAAGCTAAAAGCATGTCCCTGTCATCTGTTGCTCCACGCTGGGAATCCGAGAAGGGAATAAATTGAAGTGGCAAATTCCACGCCGTGCGACGTATTTATTTATTTAATTAGTGCTTTCTAACGTGCCTTATTATTTTTATTTTTTCAACGTCTCCAGCGACCGGCCTAAGAGCTGTTATTAGACGTAATTAAACGCGAAAGTGCGGAATGTCTTTCCTGTTAATAACGAAGGCTAATATTTCGTCTCCATGTTAATTATCGCGTTTCATGGTGGCGCACTCTAAACGGTTTTGAATGTGGCGATAAACAACGCAAAGCATAGGGCCAAGTACCGAACATTGGGGTACCTTATTTTGTCAAAGATCTGTTTCCACTTGGACGAATTAAGTTACTTTGACGGATTTTTTTTCGCAGACACCATTCGTGCGCCAAAACACGCCACATCCCAGAGAGCTGAAGGCGAAGGCCCACCGACTGTTCGGCAAAGGTCAGAACTCTATGGAGGAGAGTGATCATCAGGCAAACGACTCGAGCGTGCTCCACGTGGAAGCCGTCAATCAGTACGTCAGGCCAACCATCGACCTTCCAAAGGTAAGTCACAATTCACACTTTGCTTTAGATGATGGTGATTATTGCTTAATTTTTGCCACAGGTGATCGACCCAGAACCTGAGGAAATCGTGGGCAATGGGCAGATTGAGGAGAGCAGCGAACCAAGCCAGGATGAAGATACTGACGATGTAAGTTTATGTATTTCTTCACGCCCCCTCGTTGGTTTCCAATTTGTTTATTTGATATCTGAAAGTTGGCAGCAGGATAAGGCAAGGTGTAGTATCTTGGAATAAATTTGTGGTACTGGCGATTTTAGTCTCTAGCAGGAATGCCATGACGCAAGGGTGTCGTCATGGAAAACAATTTTGTCATTCCACATTGATTGCATCTGAATGCCCCGCCGCTGCACTTATGCAAATGGTAATTGCGGTAATTGCGTGCGACCGAAGCGGTCTCAATGGAATTAAAATTCTAGCTTATAATTAACTTCAAGTTCAAGGCGTATAAATGCCGTGTTTATATAAAAATATTAGTATCAGTTTCAGTTACGTTTTTTGCTTCGTGCTTTTTGTCCTCCAGACAATTATTCCGTTTTCTAAAATACTCATTCTAGCGTGTTATTATCAGGAATAATTTAAACATTTTTTTTTGTTTCGTTATTCTCACCATTTCACCGGAGAGTAAAGACGTGGTTAGGATAACTGACGCCGTTTAGTCGTACTGTAATTCGGTCGGAATTGAAAACTGTCACGGCAGAAGCCCATCACAATTAAACCGTTTAAAAAGTTCACGGCAGAGGACGTATTAAGTAGGATAACTTTAAAAGGTAAAGGAGTGTTTTGCATATGATGATTGGAAATTAATCGAGGCGGAAGATTCAATTTAAAATCTTACACGGTGGCGCAGATAAGTGTAACGATTTTAATAGTAGATTGTTATATGGAGTAAAAGTTCGTCATAAACCAAATATCAAATACTTTGGCCTTTTTGTACTCTCTTGACTAGAGAAAATTTGTGGCACTTTTCCATCGGTGCCTTGTTGATATTGGTCGTAGAAAAATTTAAAAAAAAACTAAAATACTCGTAAATGAATCGCCTATAAAACTGTTGGGGAATAGTTACATTAAAAGTGCATCCTAACCTCAAAAAATCCAAGTTGCTCAGTTTATTTTTTTTTCTAATAATGCAATAAGTGGAGTAAAAAATTTTTGACATTTTCTCATATCTTTTATATGCCAGATTTTCTTATAAGTTTTATGTAAAACGAATTTCAATTAAATTATGAAGATTATGTATGAGGCTCCGTTTAAAACATTATTAGTATTACAAATATATATAATAATTATTGAAATATATATATTTTTTCATTAAATATATTTATTTTGTTAAAATATTTATAAGTTTTATAAATATATATATATCTTTGTGAAAGTATATATATATTTTTACGAATATATATATATATATATTTTCACAAATATATATATATATATTTCTGCTAACATATATTTATACAGAAATGAGCTTTTATCGTCGTACGCTAGGTGGCGCCATGCTGATTAAATTTAGGTAAAATGCTCGTATTAAATTTGGCAACGTGTCTGTGTGAACTCTATCTATATTGTTCTGTGATCTATATTAACTGGAAGGGCGAGTTCAGAGACGCTAATTTGCGTGCGGTGGGTGTGGGTGGCTACGATGACGTAGTTTCTGATCAGAATTTAGAAATCTTTATTGTAAGGGACCGTAAGTATACCTATGCTAATAAATTGCGATATTAACTTAAAACTATAGAGTTCACACAGACACGTTGCCAAATTTAATACGGGCATTTTACCTAAATTTAATCAGCATGGCGCCACCTAGCGTACGACGATAAAAGCTCATTTCTATATAAATATATGTTAGCAGAAATAATATATATTTGTGAAAATATATTTATATATCCGTAAAAATATATATATATTTTTACAAAGATATATATCGGGTGGTCCAAAAAAAACCGGAATTTTCATTTTACCTTATAACTTTTTTATTATTTCAGCGATTTTCAACTTTTTGGATTCGTTCGACAGCTAAAGCTTTCAGCTAAACGATTCTCTATCAGAAGCTGATATTATGCTCATAAATGTGAAGGCAGACGTTTTTAAACTTGAGCAATTTTTAATAACTGCTGGAATTTTGTTGAAATGCCGAATTTACAAACGGCTTATTTCATCATCATGAGTGGTCTTGTGGTAATATTTTGATGGGTGGTTTTAAAAAATCGGTCAAAGAACTACGGAGCTGTACCAAAAAATGTAGAGGCCTGTTATCAACGTCTCGGCAGCAATGGTAAAAACAGAATTTTTTATTTTCCTGTATAACTTTTTTGATTCCTTACCGATTTTAATTTTTTTTTGATCATTTAAAACCCAAAGCCTTCCACTATAATATTGAATGTCAGAAATTGACATGAATCATAAATCCAATATGGCGGAAGTGGTCATATTTACCTAATATTAAAAAACCGCTGGGATTTTTTTTAAATGGAAAATTAAATGGCTTTTATTTTAATCTGGAAGCCTTATTATCTTCTAAAAACATTTTCACGCATGGATCACGAAAATCGGTTAAGAACTTACAAAGATGTAGTTGATAACGTAATCATGTGCCCCATAAGAACAGTATTAAATTAATTCTTAACAGAGTTACCTATACTGATCGTCATCACAAAACAAATGAACATTGATACTTAACTGTCACTTTGGCTGTTTTTAAAAAGTGTTTTGTGGTACCTAGTTTTGTTAAAATGGTGTTGTCAAATGAAGACAAGATTTTCATTAAGTATTTATTGATTCGCGGCTATAAAGTTTCGGAAATAATACAAAAATTTCCAGGCAATAACTTTAAAAAAAGTACTATTTACGACTTTGCACGAAAGTTTCAAGGAACAAGGAACTGGAACGAATCAATAAATTCTTAAAGAAAATCTTGTCTTCATTTGACAACACCATTTTAACAAAACTAGGTACCACAAAACACTTTTTAAAAACAGCCTAAGTGACAGTTAAGCAGTAAGTATATCAATGTTCATTTGTTTTGTAACCATGACGATCATCGGTAACTCTGTTAAGAATTCATTTAATACTGTTCTTATGGGGCACATGATTACGTTATCAACTACATCTTTGTAAGTTCTTAACCGATTTTCGTGATCTATGCGTGAAAATGTTTTTAGAAGATAATAAGGCTTCCAGATTAAAAGAAAAGCCATTTAATTTTCCATTTAAAAAACATCCCAGCGGCTTTTGAATATTAGGTAAATTTGACCACTTCCGCCATATTGGATTTGTGATTCATGTCAATTTCTGACATTTAATATTGTAGTGGAAGGCTTTGGGTTTTAAATGATCCAAAAAAAATTAAAATCGATAAGGAATCAAAAAAGTTATAAAGGAAAATAAAAATGTCTGTTTTTACCATTGCTGCCGAGACGTTGATAACACGCCTCTACATTTTTTGGTACAGCTCCGTAGTTCTTTGACCGATTTTTTAAAACTACCCATCAAAATATTGCCACAAGACCACTCATGATGATGAAACAAGCCGTTTGTAAATTCGGCATTTCAACAAAATTCCAGCAGTTATTAAAAATTGCTCAAGTTTAAATACGTCTGCCTTGACATTTATGATCATAATATCAGCTTCTGACAGAGAATCGTTTAGCTGAAAGCTTTAGCTGTCGAACGAATCCAAAAAGTTGAAAATCGCTTAAAAAATAAAAAAGTTATAAGGTAAAATGAAAATTCCGGTTTTTTTTGGACCACCCGATATATTTATAAAACTTATAAATAAATATCTTTAATGAAAAAATATATATATATTTCAATAATTATTATATATATTTGTAATACTAATAATGTCTTAAACGGCGTCTCATAATTATGCGACAGTTAAAATAATTATTTGAAAAGGATAAATGTTTAAGGGCAACTATGTTTGACGCTATCGAATGGACGTTAAAAGAGCTTTCGTAAGGTGTATTATTATATTTACTTTTGTTTTACTATACATATAAAATACAAAGTATATATGTATAATCCCACTAAACAACATTATGTATGTTAGACCTAGGTAACAATTTTAATGTTTTCATGAAATATTATATTTCTGTTATGATAACTAACATTGATATATCTGAGATATATTGAAATGTAAAATATTTAATAAATGTTTATACAATATTAACTCGATGTTACTAGAAAATATTTCTATAATATCATACGATACACCTTGTAAATGTATTACATTCTCTTAAATGTATCTATAACATTTTTTCTTAAACGTTTACAAAATGTTATACAAATATAATTTGTAATGTTAAACTGAAATATTTCATATATGTAACATTAAATATGTTATAAATAGCACTTTATACATTATAAATAATATCCATTTGATTGTAGATTAACACTATGCGTTTTTGGTGGTGAAGTTCGAGATTTTTTTATCTATATTTTTTATTGCTAATCGACTTTTGAAGAGAAAATAGCATGTTCTATTCGAAGTAAAGTTGTGACTTATCTGTAATTGCCGAACTCACTTCGTTCGTCCGGCAAACCTACAGACTCGTCACAAAAGTATCACTTTTACTCCTAATAAAATAATGTACAATTTTTTTATTTTATTAAATAATGATTAAATATATACTTGCATATTTTAGAAATTTACATTAAGAAGATTTTACTTCATGAAAAATTTTT
Source organism: Rhagium mordax (assembly GCA_963680705.1). Classification (NCBI taxonomy): domain Eukaryota; kingdom Metazoa; phylum Arthropoda; class Insecta; order Coleoptera; family Cerambycidae; genus Rhagium; species Rhagium mordax. The sequence continues at coordinate 77,304,929 of OY796659.1, read as the reverse complement.
AATGCTGTGCTTCTAATATTTGTTTGCCATAGACGTTACAAGAAACTGTTTGTTGAATGTTGAATTACAAAAAAGTGTAATTAATTTATTTTTTTTTTTTTAATTAAAAAAACATTTTAACTTGATAAACAGATTCTGGTATATGTTCACAAAAAAGTACATAAAAGACCTACTCTTTAAAAATAAAGTTTACTCTACGACCATTTTGCATTAAATGACAAGCTTTTTAATTTTTTTCGGAAACGTTCAACTATGACCGTAAAAATATATATATATATATATATATATGTATATATGTATATATATTTTTAATTTAATTAACGAATTTATGGCAAGAAAATACATATTTTCCCCAATTTTCGTAAAGATCAGAAGATTTTTACCCCACTTATTGCATTATTAGTAAGAAAAAATAAACTGAGCAACTTGGATTTTTTGAGGTTAGGATGTACTTTTAATGTAACTATACCCTATACCCCGACAGTTTTATATTCATTCACGAGTATTTTGTTTTTTTTTATATTTTTCTACGACCAATAGCCGGAGATATTTAAAAAATAGTGTAGCGATGCACTCGAAATGCATCTAAAATGCACTTTTATGCCCGATTTTGCTAATTTTTTCGGTTTTCAACTCATTTGCATGTATAAAAAGAAAACAAGGAAAAAAATTCAACTTCCCGATTACATCACTTTTCATCAATTATTTTGACTAATTTCCCTCCACTATTAAGAGAGCCTTATCTCCTAATGATACAAGTAGAATATATTAACATTGTCTGTCCAAGATTCTTTTTATTCTCATACATTAAGCAAATATTGTCAAAAGCGTTGTCCAAATACGGCATTTGTTTTCGTCAGTTTCGTCCAAAACAATCGATTACGTCAGTTAGTAAACGTTAAAATAAGCAGTTGCTACCTACCTACACTAATCAAATGACAACATTTAAAATTGTAAATACAAATATCGTTGGATAATCCGCAAATATAAACTAACAAAAAATAATTATTCATTTGGGTTACGTCATTTTAACTGTAATAGGTGGAAGCCTTGGTAATATTTTAATTTCCAAAACTGTACAACATCCCATCTTCATCCATATTAATGGCTGTAGTAACCAACGCGTTGGCTTTTGTATATGTAGAGATCTGTAAAAACTGTAAAGAGAACGGACCATCGAGATATGCATCAAACGGTGTGGGTAATAAATTATTTTGCAATGCGATTTAGGAGCGAATATAGGCCAGATTCATATGAAAATTGTTTTGGTAAAGAGAAGGTCATATTTTGTATATTGTTGACGTTACAGTGTTAAATAGCAGATAATTGTTATGCAAACAAGAGGAATAAAAAAAATAAGTGATTTATTGAAAGGCCATCGTAACTGTGTTGAGAAATTTGATAAAATCACCACGTGGGCGCGGATACAGGATTTCCAATTTAGGTTTTGAGACAGGATTTACGTTTCATATCGGTACATTTTATTTGGTAGACCGATAATTTTGATTGAATAATGCGAGAACAAATTTGCCATTAAAGCCGCCACTTTCGGCGCAACTTTGTTTAAATTTAATATTTTATGAAGCCAAATATCTTCCATACTACTATATCTGACGTGGTGACCGCAACAATGCAACATGATTAGTAAATAACGTACAACAATTAAACTGGTTCTATTAATACTTTGATACCCATTATTACTGCACAATCAATTTAGTACAGCATAATATCATTTATAACAAACAATTGCATGCCGAGGATGACTCTTCAGAGTCCAAATCACGACTTGCCCACGGGACGAGGGCGATGTGATTTTTCAAAAAAAAAAAAAAAGAAAAAGAAAACAACACAACAGCTTTGTTTTATTTCTACGTACGTGAGATGTGTAGATAGCTTCATAAAGCAGAGCCACATTAGGTGAACGGCGATTGTCTGTAGGTAGATTAGAGGCTTGATATCAGAGTTATTGAGAGAGGCGAGCTTTTTGTTCGGCATTATTGCGCTAGTGTTTTTCATTCGTCGTCTAAAGGTAGTTGAAATTTACTCGTTAGAAATAAGTTAAATCCAGAATCTGATATAATTGTACACAACAACAGCACCGATTTTCTTATTTTACGCGGAACACCCTGTATATTATTGCATTTTCTTGTTCGTCGTGACGTTCTGATTCCAACGATATGTCACAAGTTGGTATTTGGTTAAAAATAATTTCCAAGATGGCGTCCTAAATGCAAAAAAGTGGGCCATGACAGATTGTTTCTAAACAAAAATGTAAACGACCTAAAATGAAAGCCGTTTTAAAAAAATATATATTTACTAAATTCATATAAACTTTCATCGCTACACCCTGTACACGGATATTATTCCAAGATGCTATTTTCCCAGCCGCCTACCTGCCGCAATTATTTACGAGTATTTGCATTTATGACATGCAAGTTGCTCGACTTGAGTTATATCTGTTCTCATTTTGATCCCTCTACACCCATCGATTTCTACAACTACCTGTTAACACTCTTAACCATTGACGATTTAGTAGATACTGGGGTATAGCTATGTAGAGCAACACGTAAGCTATTTAAAGTTCAGAGGTGCAAATTGCAATAGGTATTTTTTAAGTAGAAACGTAACTTGTCCAAGGCAGAGCGGAATTTGTTGAGAATGGTGGAAACGATATCAGCAAATTCGGCTCGACCTTGGTCGTATCCCCGCCTACCAAATAACCCAGCCAGTTTGGACTTGTCACCACTAACATTATTTTCCCGCCTAACAACTGGCCCAATCTCCTCATGCATGTGGTGTGAATTTTGGGGTGTGCTTCAGGAACAGGTCCTTAGACGCGTTGGGTTCACTGGCGGCGTCGCCGCCTCCACAGAGGAATCCGATTCGACGAGACCGAGCCGCCTCCACCGGCGCGACACTCCGCACCACCTAAAGAACAAACGAATCACGGCGACGATCGACAAAGACAAGGTGGCCTCGATCATTGCACAGGTCTCTTTTTCTCTTCTATCTCTATGTCGCTTGCGCTTCGATGCGGAGGTGCGCCTTTTTCGAGAACTCAGCAAAGGTACTTGAGTTAGTTCACATGAAAAGGCGCGTCTCTGTGATCGGTATGTTCTAGTTTGGCTTGCTTTATTTTAGAAATACTGCTTTCGATAGTTAAGCTGCGTACAGCAAAGACGAATGTTCATAAAGCCGCACGAGTAAGAAAGTAATAGAAAGTATCTGTAAACAGCGATATTTGAAACTGTTAGTAAGGATTAGTAGGAGCGCTGATAGATTTTTATGAATGTTTCCGTCTTTGTTGTACGCATTGGTTTTCCCATTTGCGCCCTCTTATAACCCTCACACTGTATAATGGTGCAAGGTGTAAAGCAATAGCTTCCGGTAGGTACTAACCTAACATCAATTCTTAAAACGTATTGAAAATAATATAATAATAATAATAATAATAATGACTCAGAAAGTTATCACTGTTGCCAGTTCCAGTTTCTCTCAAATGTCCTTAACCAAAGCCATATACTTCGAGAAAATTCTATCCCCCTAACGAGACCACTATAATTTCAACGGCGTACAATAACTTGTTACATTAATTCGACGACCTAACCAAAGCCATACACTTAGAAGAAATTCTATCCCCCTAACGAGACCACTAGAATTTGGCCATTATTAATTTAAAAGGATCCAATGTTAACGTTCCATTGCCAACTAGATCACCAGACATAAATACGTCGGTCAAACGGGCACAGCTTGGCAGGTCAGTGTAAACAAACGCAACCACCCACTAATGAATCTAATGGTGCCAATAGCTGTAGTTCTTTTCAGGTTCTTTTCCGCGTTGAATATTTTGGATACTTGACGATTCGACCATCTTTTGGTCCTCGAAGCGAAGCTAGCTCTGTAGGCCCTAATTTATCTTTCTGCTTTTGGCCAGATTCATTATCAGAAGTATGCCGCTCCTCCTACTGACATAAAACTCAATGGTGGTGGAACGAAGCCACGCCCATCGAAATCAATGATACGCATACCCCACCACGCGACGGCCCCGGACCGAAGCCACACCTCTTGCCACGTGACAGTGGTGGAACCAAGCCACGCCTACGCCTCCTATAAAACGGTTAAATACAGGAGCTCGGGCCAACAGCCGTCACTTTGCTTCAGAAGGGGACCACGACAAAATGGTTGAAACTGATAATTCTTCTACAAATCATCAACTCGCGAAAGCCTTAGAAATAAAAATAGTGCGAACATTTATTGAACCTTTGAAGGATTTGTTCGGTGTTTTTGCCTCCACGGTCTTTTATGTATGATTTTAATAAACCAAGATCCTGCAAAAAATTTATTTGCATCAATTATTAAATCGAAATGTGCTTGTTTTTGCTAAATCCCGGGTCTATAACCGCTGGTGCCCAGTAACGACCTAAACCATCATCTATTCAATTGGGTGCCATCTTCATTAACTCTTTCAAGCAGCAGACAGATACGCCATTGCTCATTGTCGTGTTGCTAGCCGAAGGAGATCTTGATTGTTACAGCTGGACATAAAGATCTCATTATAGTTCGGAATGATGACTGTCTTATTATGCCCATTTCTACTCTTCACTCTTGACTGGCTTTTTTCAATGCGGATAACTGTGCATTTTGTTTATTTGATTTGCCATCGCCAATGCACGGATTGGTAACTCTTTCTGTTCCGCTAGAGTAGGCGATTGTAATTATTTTTACAGGATTTTATCTAATTTGCTTTTTCGGACGGTGTAATTTGGAGAGATTGTGAATGTATTTTCCGTTCACTATTATCCGGCGTAATTGTGTCCGTTAATAGGAATGCTCTTACTTAATTGGCCCTTAATAGGTCACAAATTCAATTTGAAAGTTCGTCGGAAGTGAATTATACAGGCAGAAATGTCAAGTTCAGAGGATGCCGAACAATATCGACGTTCAAGAAATTGGATTAAAATTTACCCATTTTTATTCTTGACGAATGGCTTTGCGTGGCATCTAACACAGATGTGATTGTAAATGTGCAATAATAACTCAAGGAAGAAAAAAATTCATGCTACGCTTCGAGTAAATCTTTCGGTTAGTCTCACGTGGGAATGTAAAAGTAGAATCCTCTTACGAGACCGCTATAATATTACACACAAAAAGATTTGCCTTTCTAGACATTCGATTCGTATCACGATTTGATCCCTTCGAAGCCGTTTGAAATCGCACGCCGAGCCGGAGATCGGTGAGCATAAGAACCTCATAAAATTGAATTAAGGTCGATACTGCGATAATGGCTGGTTTTATGCTGTATGAGTACGAAATATCGAGGCATAGCAGGAAACAAGTTAGTTCCATTTATTTTTGCAATTTTTCTCGCAACATCCAATTATGTCAGTTACTAAACGGACACCTTTGCTGATGTGAGCTTTTAAAGAGATTTAAAAAGAGAACGCATAGTAATTAGTTTGGTGACAAAAGTTGACCCAATCAATCAATATACAAAACAAAACGAAAACGAATGACTGACTCTACAATTACCAAACAAAATCAGAAAACAGAACAATCACTATCTTTACTTCTTTATTCCTTACTCGCGAAATTAGAGACGATGTTGCTAGTCGAAAAACTAAACGAAAAGTGATTTTGAAACGATCTAAGATTTAGCACATCAGGATCGGTCGGGTGTCTGGAGGGCGGCTACTCGAGGGGGGGTAGGTAAGTCGTTAAGCGATCTGACCAATTGAACTTCGACCCACCCTGTAATGCCACATTACTGTGATGGAAAATTACCTTATGACCCATGTCTCGGTCGAGACTGCTAATTTTCCATACTATTAATATTACTTAATCAACTTAATTATAATACTAATTCATATAAAACTATTTCTATATAGCACCTGCATTCGCAACTACGAGCGTAGGGAAACCCATTCTCAATATTCATTCTTGTACCTCCTCTCCCAAACGCAAGCCTTTCTCATATTCCCTGCATCAAAACGTTAATCTGTCTCTTCCTCAAAATCCTTCCAACCAACTGGATCCTGATTTATCCGTTTGTCAACACTGTTTTGCTATTCTTGAGACATTGTTTCACCCTGTGCAAAACGCATCAGCTGGCTAGATAGTCGAGATGGTTCTCAAGAAAATTTGGAAAGTCAGGCGCTAACGGTTCTCCGTTTGTTCGTTTAATTCGAGTTTTATAGCGTTATCCATCAAATTACACTCCATTTCACGGGTGTTAATTCCTAACATTTCCTTACGTCCATTCTAATTAGTTTGTTTATACTCTTTAAGTTGATTAAATTCTATTAACATTGATTATTATTAGATTTGAAACGGTCAAGTGGTCAAACAAATAACATAGTTTAGATAAAGCTGGGTAGATGTTTATTAATTAACTGTTTCGGCGATGTCATGCTCGATTTCGTTTATTGTATTCGGCGGTTTTTTTAGAATTCGTATACCGTTTTTTGCGCCCAATAGAAAATAGCTTAATTTATTTTTATCGTCCACCAGATAAGGTTAATATAAGTGTTTTATCGAAAGCTGTACAGTTATGATTGTCGATATTATCATTTGGTTCTGAAGTCAACGCGTAAATAACTCGCTTAACTGAGGCACCTTCCGTCGCCGCGTAGTTTCTACTAACCTAATCCGGTATCGTACGGAGGAATCTCCCCCTGACGACTACACGTTGCGATGTATGCAAATATGCCTTACGCCGAGGGAATATTATCTTTATTGGTAAAATAACTTTTTAATAGATTCTTTGGTAGAATATATTAATTTAATTTCGAGGGCTTTCTTTTAATTGGAACAATAAGCGCCTGTTTAGTCTCTGCTCTAATTAGAAGGCATTAGCAAATCCAGTTTCGAATGTTATTTTCTGTGGAGGTGTTTCTATCGAGACGATCAAACATGCACCGTTGTCGGGTGTGACACTCTAACGCTCCTACATCTGCGTTGTTAGAAAGGTTAAGCTGCGATAGTTTAAAGGTCAGATATGTGAAAAATACAGGGGTACCAAGTTACAAGCATCAAACATTTTTTGTGCGTTTGTCTTTTGGCACTTACCTCTTACTTTTATTAATTTCGTTCCCATGGCGAATAGCGTGCGCATCGAATTTTTGATGATGGAAAAAACCACGAAGTGTGCCTCGTATTTAATAATACACATCCGGAACGTTCAACCCATCTCTGAGGTGACCGGGACTAACGCTTTGCAGAAATTATGAAGACGGGTCACGTAGGAAACGGTATTAGGCCGGCCATAAGAAATGCTGAAATTCGTCTCGACCTTTCTGGCTTTCGAAAGAGTCGAATTATATTTTGGAGTTGTTGAACCGATAAACTGGAATAAAATCTTAAAAATCGCATAAGTATTGGTGTCTATAGTGAATTATGGAATCATTGATTAAAACCCAAAACAAAATCGTCAATAATTGGTTGGGGACGAAATCTAAAGATCTGATGATAAAGACTGCTGGAATGGCCTGCTAAATCGCCAGATTTGAACATGCGCGAAGCTGAACGAAATTACGATTGAAGAAACGATTTCCTCTTCTTCCAAATCCCAATTCAATTTCAATTTTTCTGAAACCAAACAGTTGTTTACTCTTTCCCGTGCCACCGTGTAGCGAGAATGCATATTAGACTGGCATTAGAGTTGCTACACTAACTGTAGTGAATGACCTTCGTGTGGCTGAAATTACTTTGAATATTTTATGGTAATTGCGAGCTATAAAACAATTATTACTGATGTATGTAGTACAGCACCTACGTGCCAGTTTGGAAGTGAATGTAACTTTATGGAGTTCCCACAATCCCCGCGGAACATCTATAACATTAAGAGTGGTTAAGGAACATTAATTAAGTGAACAAAAAAACCTGCAAAAGGAAATGTAGATTAATGCTTCCATTGTTTTAAATATTAGTCACTGCAAAATTTTTTCATCCTTTATGGTCGTGGTGCTGTGACCACCCTTAGTAGAGTTAGATTTTTGATCAAAATCAATGTTTTAGCACTTAATTTTGTAGGAGGATTTAAACGTATGCTTGCCATAATTAATACCACTAAAGTGTTAAAAAACGGTAAAAAAATTACAGATGGTTGCTGTAACCCAGATCAACATTTCGTTTGTTAAAAGTTGTCATAACCACCTCAGTTATTTCCGTATTTGCCATATGTGTGATTTCTTAAAATGCAGGCCTCAATGTGGTCTAATTTGTATTGCAGAAGCGTTTCAAATACGTACGTAAAGTGAATTATGTACAAACCGAAAGTGTACAGGCTTGGTGCATAACTAATGTATGTTGCGGTTTTAGTCATGCTATAAAAAGTTAAGGTGTGGCTAGTCCAGGGGTTTCTTTACTCGGTTTGGCAGTTCCTGGACAAAGAAGTCTTCCCGTACTTTATTTAGAATACTGGGCGGACTTGAATTCGACTGGTATTATATAAAAGGGTTCCCCAAGGGTCTAATATAGGGCCATTATTAAGTGTCGTATTTATTGTTGACTCGTAACTACTTTTCATTCTTAAGGCTCGTGTGTAGAAACTTCGAGGGCACTGATTGGATCATCTTACTTTTTTAAAAAATGTTCGTTTTTATATTTTTCATCAATCTCTCGAGCCGGATTTTTTATTTTAAGTCATAATTTTTTTCTATTAAAAAATATCCCTTTTTTCAATTAAAATCACGTCACAAATATATAAAGATTCGCCCAGTTTAGTTTTAAATCTACTTTAAAATTAGAACTGTCAAAATATAATTTTCGTTTCTTTTTTTTGCTCTTGACAGCTGTCAAAATTGGTGTCAAATTTAAAATTTTACAAGTATGTTTTTTGTAATTTTGAAAACAATGTTAGTTTTTGTAGAAAAAGAGAAAATTCTTTAAATCTAAATTTTTCTATTTTTATAATTATTAAAATTATTGTTTTCACTTTTGACAGCTGTCAGATTTTCTGTCAACTTCTTGAAAATGTCATTTAATAATTATTTGAACAAATGAAAGTACAAAGCAGACATTTTTATATGAATTCCAGAGATATTGAATACGAAATTAGTTAAAAAAAATATTACATTTGTTGGTAACTGTCAAAATTGCTGTCAAATTTAAAAATTTGTAAGTTTGTCCTTCTTAATTTTGGAAACAATGTGAATTTCCATTTAAGTGTTTTTTTTTTATTTGCTAGTTCCATAATTGATATTAACATACATTTTTCTTTTGACAGCTGTCAAATTTTCTGTCAACTTAATGGAAATGTCATTTAATAATTATTTAAACAAATGAAAGTACAAATCATTTTTCTATGGGTTCCAGAAATATTGAATACGAAATTAGTTTTAAAAAAATATTATATTTGTTGGTAACCGTCAAAATTGCTGTCAATTTTAAAAATTTGTAAGTTTGTCCTTCTTAATTTTGGAAACAATGTGAATTTCCATTTAAGTGTTTTTTTTTTTAATTTGCTAGTTCCATAATTGATATTAAAATACATTTTTTACTTTTGACAGCTGTCAAATTTTCTGTCAACTTAATGGAAATGTCATTTAATAATTATTTAAACAAATGAAAGTACAAAGCATTTTTCTATGGGTTTCGGAAGAATTGAATACGAAATTAGTTAAAAAAAAATATTATATTTGTTGGTAACTGTCAAAATTGCTGTCAAAATTAAAAATTTGTAAGTTTGTCCTTCTTAATTTTGGAAACAATGTGAATTTCCATTTAAGTGTTTTTTTTTAATTTGCTAGTTCCATAATTGATATTAAATACATTTTTTACTTTTGACAGCTGTCAACATTTCTGTCAACCGATAAAAATTCCATTTAATAATTATTTCAACAAATTGAAGTACCGAGCAGACAATTTTCTATAGGTTTTGCAAGTACCTACTAAATACGAAATTGATGTCAAAAAAATATTATGTTTTTTTTGGTAGCTGTCAAAAGTGCTGATAAATTTAAAAATATGCAAGTATGTCTTTTTCGTATTACTTTCGTATTCAGTACCTCCAAAACCTATAGAAAAATGTTTGTTAAGTACTTTAATTCGTTGAAATAATAATAAAATGATATTTTTAATAAGTTGACAGAAATTTTGACAGCTGTCAAACGTTATAACTTTATTTTAATATCAATTATTGAACTAGAAAGTCTCAAAACATTTTATGTATAGAAAACATTATTTTCAAAATTACGAAAGATATACTTGTAAATTTTTAAATTTGACAGCAATTTTGGCATCTGCCAACTAACATAAAATCATGTTCGTATTCAGTACCTCCAAAACTTACAAAAAAATGTTTTCAAATACGTTTATTTGTTTGTTTAAATAATTATAAAATGTCATTTTCATTCGGTTGAAAAATTTTGACAGCTGTCAAAAGTAAAACTTCGATTTTATTATATATTATAGAACTAGCAAATTTCAAAATAGCACTTCTATGGGAATTAGCGTTATTTTTAAAATTACGAAAGGCGCACTTGCTTTTTTTTTAATTTGACAGCAGTTTTGACAGCTACCAATAAACAGCAATTTCGTATTTAGTTCCTCCAAAGGCTATAGAGATGTCTGCTTGGTATTTTTATTTGTTGAAATAATTATTGAAAGTCATTTTCATTAACTTGTCAGAAATTTTGACAGCTGTCAAGAGTAAAAACTGTATTTTAATGTCCATTATGGAACTGGCAAATTTAAAACAACACTTTATTGCCCCTCTATAGAAATTCACATTGTTTATAAAATTATGGAAGACAAACGTGCATAGTTTTAAATTTGACAGCAATTTGGCAGCTACCAACAAACATAATAATTTTGTTAAATTAATTTCGTATTCAGTACCTCCAAAACCTATAGAAAAATGTCTTTTTAAGTACTAAAGTCATTTGTAGAAATAATTATTAAATTTGCTTTTTTATGCAGTTGACAGAAAATTTGACAGCTGTCAAAAGTGAAATCGTTATTTTATTTCAATTAAAAAGAGGAAAATTTAAAATACTTTGTATCTCTTCCTCTAGGAAAAATCACATTGTGTTCAAAATTACGAAAGACAAACTTTTTAATTTGACAGTGATTTTGACAGCTATCAAGGATAAAAAAAATAAATGAAAATTCCATTTTGGCAGATGGTTTCTTGGGATATTTCTTCAGTAATCTTTATGCTTATCTTTTATTCAGCTTTTGATGACCCTCCTCGCTCTCCAATTGCCCCCTCAATGTCGAAAACTATCTCCTTGTCTTCTAGCACTTTTTCCACCTCCTGAATTATATGGTGCAGTACCTTTTCTGTGGGCATGCCTGCTCAGTATGTAAATTGGTCTTACCATAACATCGTCAAGCATTTTCTCTATGGTCTTCAGTTGAAAAAACATGGTCTTAGAAACTAGTCACACCCAGGCTTTGGTATGACCACTCGAACGGTTTCCCAAATTTTTGGCATGTGTCCTAAAGTTAATAACAGGTCTGTTCTCTTCTGAAGCTTATGTTTTGGTGATTAATTACTTTATTGGCTGTAGACCAGTGCGACCTGGTTGCTCTCTTCAGCTCCTTGCCATTCCTCCAGTGATTGCTCCCAGGAATATGTACCTGAAAGAACTCCTCCATTGTTTCCGCGCCTGTTTTGACGAGCAATTCTCTCTCGGTTAAGATTATCTTCAATAGTCTCACAGGCGTATATCCAAGACCAAAAGATTTTTTGCCCCCTGCATAAAGTTTGCGATTCAACCAAATGGTAGTTTTAAACAATGAAACAAAAGCAGCGTCTCAGCTATTACTTGATATCGAGACCACGTTGCAATTTGCAATTATATCCATGTTATAAATGTCACGTACGAACCGTTTATTTTAGTTAACCGTTAGCGTTATTTTATAATTTCCATGATACAATTACTCCACCATTTTTAAGAGGAGAAGGTGCAAGGTACGTTGGCCTTTGCATCGCTGGCTCGTATTATGATAATGCCTTGTTGAATTTTTTTAAACGGCATCATTATTTTCTCTTTAACTATTTCCTGGCGTTTTTTAATCATCGGGCCTGCCTTTTAGACGCGATTGGTATTTAAAACGGCAGACTTTCACTTTCTATTCGATTGGAATGGAATTCATGGTTGTTGTTAGGCGGGTCGCGCGGGTCAGGTTTTTAAGGTTCGATGCGACAAGAAAATTGGTAGCGTTAGTTATACAAAAGGGAGAGCAATTGGTACGAAAATTTTTGTAGCTTTACAAAAGACATATTCCCATGGCAAAATATAAAAATAATAATAATAAAGTAGTGGTGTCGGAGGCCACGGAGAGACTGTCCAGCATCGGGAAACCGGGAAACCGGGGGAAAAAAAAAAAAAAAAAAAAAAAAGTAGAAATGTTATTTTACAAATTATTGGGAGTGTTAATTTAAGAGACACCACCCTGTACGGTTGGATTATACATATGCAAGATTTATACCAGCAAAAAATTAAATTGAGTGTACAATAATTATTCCTTAATTTGGTGTTTAAAAAATAAAAAACCGAGTTAATAATGCCAGTTTCTCTAATGATGCGTCGTAGGTTGGCTACTGTAATTTAACTGTAGTTTTAGGCTAAGCCTCTGGTAATCTGTTTTTTATTTTAATTTTAACTCGGATTATGGCTCGAGTAAGTGCTGTATAATTAATTAATTCGGTTGGCAAATCTGTTGATGAGGGTCTGGAATAAATGAATAACAAAAAATGTAGTGGCTGTCGAAACCGAAATGAAATCGTTGTATCTCTCGACTTGAGAGGATCCACTAATGTCAATGTCCTGCATGTACGGCTCGCTAAAAATTGCTATTTTTTTGTCGGGCTCACGATCCGATGGTAAAACAAATTTTTGCTGATAAGTGATAATTACATCAAATCGCGAAACCTCGGCCTGTTATCGCGTGACATGCATTGGATTTCCAACGAAAATGCCTCGGGAGCTTCCCCAGCCTCCGCTGCTAAAGCTTCTCGTGTTTCGTGGGCGTTTTTTCGACCTCCTAAACGTAGAAACGGCGATTGATATTTTTTATCGACAGAATTAGATCTCGTATTGATTTACTTCGCGACCATTAACCTCACGATGCAACTATTAATTACATACCTTCCTCCAGAGTCGGATGAAAAAACAAACGTAGATTATCTAATGACAGGTTTTTTGTCGGTTGAGAAGTTAATTACCTGCGAGGTATAAGTTGCGTAAGAGATAAATATAGACTTGTTACAACATCGAATTTAAATGTTTACGCTTTTTATGTTTGTAATTATAAGTATTTACATTCCGTAGTGTTTGTGGATGTCCACGCACCTAGGAGACGTTTTGATTGTGTGAGAAACAAAAATGAAGCTACATTAGGTTTGTTTGAGTGACCGTTGAGAATTAATTGGAGGATTAAGTGGACTAACTTTTCATGTGCAAAGTGTAAAAACCACATAAGCAGGCAAAAGACAGCCATATTTTCAGTTTTGACAACCTAAAACACTCTGAAAATGCCCATCGAGCATAGAACTCTAAATCAGTGTAGATCGCTAATTCACGTTTAATTAAGCTTTAACAATTTAAGAATTTGATAATAGTTCACACAGTGAATCAATTTTGTTGCACGTTATAAATAAATTAAGTTAACGCAGGCTAATTCTAACTAGATATTAAGATTATTTGTCGTTGATTTGCAATAAATTGTATTAGGTATGTGTTCTGAGGAATCTGATCTTTTTTTCATGGAACTATAAAATCTCTATAAAAGACTAAAGTAAACGCCCTCTAGGCACAGTGAGTTACAATTATCATTCTCTAATTCATCTTAGTACAAACATAACTATCTAGAGGGATCAGCTAACTCTAATAGGACTTTTCAATTCAATCAAAAACAGATAAAATTAAGCAGAATCCATTTTCATATAATTTAATTGAAATTAATTACAAGAGTAAACCAGTAAGAGCAAGGTAAGTCTCCTAAAGCACCAGGAACTCTTCTAACGGCCCTGAAAAACTAAAATAAAAGAGGGATCAATTAGAACCTAGTAAATAAAATCTCCTAGTTTCACACGCATTCTCTTTCACAGATCCAAAACAGGTGTAGTGTGTACTGGGAAAGAAATTTTGTGTGTGTTAGGTATTATTATTAAGATATATACGTATATATTTATGAAACATAAATATTTTAACAAAATAAATATATTTAATGAAAAAATATATATATTTCAATAATTATTATATATATTTGTAATACTAATAATGTCTTAAACGGCGCCTCATAAAAGTACATCTCGAAATATTCTTCGTTTGCTTGCACTAACATGTGTGAACCTCACCACAACTAGGTGCAAGAAAAATGTATGAATCATCTATATACATACCTTAAAACAAATATACATTGAGGTCAAGAGCTACGATACAATTTATTACAATTAATGATTCACATTTTATCTAATTTTTTCCCTAAAAACAAATTGGCTTTATAATTAGTATTTCACTTCCTCTGCAGCAAATTCAGGACCACTTAAGACTTAAAACAATTTAATAATTACAGGTGATGGTGCTAACTACGCGTTAACCAAATTAATTTAAACTACTTTAACCGTCGAAAATTAGCCTTACTACTTTTTTTCTATTAACCTACACGTACTTTCTGATTTCACTGTGTGGCAATGATGTTGCTACACAAACAGCATTTTGTGAAAATCCATATAGGCAATTAAAACGTAATAAGGAGAGCTTCCGATACCCATTATTTATACAGCAAATGTTTCATTAATACGACGTCTCATTAATTATCACCGTTCAACAACGGAGAATGCCACCTCTCTTACAATTAGAGAGGCAGCGAGTAATTTTCAAAGTGCACTACGCCTCTTGCAGTTTAATTTCGGATCGAGGTAATTTTTATAACTTTTTTCGTTTAATCTCTTTGCTGGACGCAGCAAGAATTGGGATAGATACTTCTGCAGCGGAACAATTAAAAGGTTAACAGTTGTAAGTGCTTAGAGAAACCTGTAAAATTTTTTGCGTTTTAAAAACAAATGACAAATTCCTTAGCAATGACATCATATTTCCTTTTGAGAGAGAGAACAAAAAGTATTCGAAAGTACACCACGCATTTTATTCTCTTTTAAGTTACAATTCTAACAGAAATTTAATTGCGATAAGGATGACGTGTTTGTTCCGTTAGAAGATCAAGAAGAAATAAAAGCTCAGTCAGTCATGTCAACGGGACACCTACAAAGAGCAACCGCTAATAATAGACTGTTTTCCATGGGTGTTAACCTGAAATAAGTTGCTAATAGGTGTTTGAAGATATATACTTGTATATATCAGTCGTTAAAGTAGGGGAGGGGTACATAAGATGCTATTTTTTTAGTGATTTAGCAAACTTTTTTATATCCTATTTTATGAGTCAAATAGTACAAAGAGAAGCGACTTATTCCAGGTCGAAACCCTTTATCAAAAATCGTTATCGGGTACATAAAAGATTTCTTAGCGACTTATTTTAAGTCAAAACCCATTAACTAAAAACGCTATCGGGTAGGTATATTCATAAAAGATGCCATTATTTAGTGGTTTTGCAAACTTTTATATCATATTTTATGAGTCAAATACTACAAAACTCTCCTAGCGACTTATTACAGTTTGAAACTCATTAACTAAAATCGCTATCGGGTACATAAGATGCTATTTTTTTTAGTAATTTAGCAAACTTTTTTGTATACTATTTTATTAGTCAAATAGTACAAAGAGTAGCGACTTATTCCAGGTCGAAACCCAATCTATTATTGTTATCAGGTACATAAAAGATGTCTTAGCGACTTATTTTAGGTCAAAACCCATTAACTGAAAACGCTATCGGGTAGAATTCATAAAAGATGCTATTATTTAGCGATTTTGCCAACTTTTATATCATATTTTATGAATCAAATGCTACAAAGCTCTCCTAGCGACTTATTACACTTGGAAACCTATTACCCAAAAACGCTATCGGGTACATAAAATATGTTATTATTTAGTGTGAATTTGCAAAGTTTTATATCCTATACTAGTGATACTACAATGATCTCTTAGCTACCTATTCCATATCGAAACCCTTTATCTAAAATCGCTATTGGGTACATAAGATGCTATTTTTTTAGTGATTTAGCAAATCTTTATGCAACATATTTTATTAGTCAAATACTACAAAGTGTAGCGACTTATTTCAGGTCGAAATCTATTTTCTAAAATCGGTATCGGGTACATAAAAGATTAGCGACTTATTTCAGGTCAAAACCCATTAACTAAAAACGCTATCGGGTAGGTATATTTATAAAAGAAGCTATTATTTAGTGGTTTTGCAAACTTGTATATCATATTTTATATATCAAATACTACAAAGCTTTTCTAGCGACTTATTACAGTTTGAAATCAAAAGCGCTATCGGGTACATAAACGATGCTATTATTTAGTGAATTTGCAAACTTTTTTATATCCCATTTCATGAATCTGATACTACAAAGATCCCTTAGCGACTTATTTCAGGTCGAAAACCCATTACCTAAAATCGCTATCGGGTAGGTACATAAGATGCTATTTTTTTAGTGATTTAGCAAATATTTATATATCATATTTTATTAGTCAAATATTACAAGGTGTAGCGACATATTTCAGGCCGAAATCTATTTTTTAAAATCGGTATCGGGTACATAAAAGATTAGCGACTTATTTTAGGTCAAAACCCATTAACCAAAATCGCTATCGGGTAGGTATATTCATAAAAGAAGCTATTATTTAGTGGTTTTGCAAACTTTTATATCATATTTTATGTATCAAATACTACAAAGCTCTTCTAGCGACTTATTAGTTTGAAACCTATTAATCAAAAGCGCTATCGCGTACATAAAAATGCTATTATTTAGTGATCCTGCGCACTTTTTTATATCCTATTTTATGAATCTGATACTACAAAGATATCTTAGCGACTTATTTCAGGTCGAAACCCATTACCTAAAATCGCTATAGGGTATATAAAGATTCAGTTTTTTTTGTGATTTAACAAACTTTTTTATATCCTATTTTATGATTCAAATACTACAAAGAGTAGCGACTTATTCTAGGTCGAAACCCATTATCTAGGATCGCTATTGGGTACATAAAAGATCTCTTAGCGACTTATTTTAGGTCAAACCCATTAACTAAAGACGCTATTGGGTACGTATATTCATAGAAGATGCTATTATTTAGTGGTTTTGCAAACTTTTATATCATATTTTATGTATCAAATACTACAAAGCTCTTCTAGCGACTTATTAGTTTGAAACCTATTAATCAAAAGCGCTATCGCGTACATAAAAATGCTATTATTTAGTGATCCTGCGCACTTTTTTATATCCTATTTTATGAATCTGATACTACAAAGATATCTTAGCGACTTATTTCAGGTCGAAACCCATTACCTAAAATCGCTATAGGGTATATAAAGATTCAGTTTTTTTTGTGATTTAACAAACTTTTTTATATCCTATTTTATGATTCAAATACTACAAAGAGTAGCGACTTATTCTAGGTCGAAACCCATTATCTAGGATCGCTATTGGGTACATAAAAGATCTCTTAGCGACTTATTTTAGGTCAAACCCAATAACTAAAGACGCTATTGGGTACGTATATTCATAGAAGATGCTATTATTTAGTGGTTTTGCAAACTTTTATATCATATTTTATGTATCAAATACTACAAAGCTCTTCTAGCGACTTATTAGTTTGAAACCTATTAATCAAAAGCGCTATCGCGTACATAAAAATGCTATTATTTAGTGATCCTGCGCACTTTTTTATATCCTATTTTATGAATCTGATACTACAAAGATATCTTAGCGACTTATTTCAGGTCGAAACCCATTACCTAAAATCGCTATAGGGTATATAAAGATTCAGTTTTTTTTGTGATTTAACAAACTTTTTTATATCCTATTTTATGATTCAAATACTACAAAGAGTAGCGACTTATTCTAGGTCGAAACCCATTATCTAGGATCGCTATTGGGTACATAAAAGATCTCTTAGCGACTTATTTTAGGTCAAACCCATTAACTAAAGACGCTATTGGGTACGTATATTCATAGAAGATGCTATTATTTAGTGGTTTTGCAAACTTTTATATCATATTTTATGTATCAAATCTACAAAGCTCTCCTAGCGACTTATTACAGTTTGAACCCTATTAACCAAAAACGCTATCGGGTACACACTGTTTTATATCCTATTTTATGAATAAGATACTACAAAGACGACTTATTTCAGGACGAAACCCATGACAAAAAAACTAAAATATTGAACGCGTTAAATTTTCATGAAACCCACAATTAAGAGGGTCACGCGGCGTAACGTGTCCGACCGAAATATACGCGTAATTGCACCTTAATACAGGCATGACTTGAAATTAATTGAAACTGTCACTCTGCCGTTCGCGTTCTTGGCGTTTAAAAATCGTGCATCGAGCCAGCGTATATCGAGGATCGGATCAAAAACGCCAAAGGGGTATTCCGTTTTTTTAACTCACAAACCCAAATACAATGCATCTAACATACATTTTTTACCACACACGAATTGTACCTGCCAAGCTCAATCATTTTTGAATGACCAGCCATTGTTGTACCTAGGATCTGTTACTAATCTGATCTTTTTCAAAACATCTATTCGTAACCACTTAATCCACTTTCTTTACGCACGTGAGTAGCCTTTGTTGTTTATGTTTAAGCGTGTGTGTTTGTAACAGTTTTTTGTCTTTGTGTTTCTCTTCCGCATCTTGCAATAACCACCGAATCGCTTTGCAGGCCCTAAAGCGCAAAGAGGACGAGAGCGAGAGAACCAGCGTCTCGACACCACCAGGATCCGTCGGCGATCGGAGCTGTACCTCCAGCCAAGGTAAGTATGTGGGCGGAGTTTTTGCATTTCAGTTGTTTTGTTCAGTTGTTTGCGATTGCGATTAGCGCTCGGCCAGCTCAGTATTATTATAAGAGATAGTTGGTGAGGTAAGCCCGTCCGCGAGAGCGCGATAACCCACCGGTGCGCGATTGTTTTTCAGCCTACCATGATCGCGCTCCGTCATAGTTTGCTTTTGACGACAACACGATGTGTTTCGGCCCGTTATCGCTAGATAACGTAGTTGTTTTTTGCGTATTATCAGTTAAGTGTCGAGTTGGGGAAAAATGAGCACTCTGCCTAAGATTCGGGTGAAATCTAGAGGCGGCAGGTTGAGCATTAAGGCGGACACTCTGCCCAAATCGAACAAACATGCCACCTTCACGCTGACCAAGCGTCACGCCGCCAACAACAACAACAACACGATCCTTAAGTACACAGGTGTGTCTTTGGCTCAATAACCACAACAAAGGAATTTTGGAAAAAGTTACCGACAACCACTTTTTTGGTTTTTCCGGAGTTGCTGTGTTCGCGCTTAGTGAAATATGCATCGCACCTACCAGTGTTAATCAGCTGATGTAATGGTAATGGTATATTAATGATTAACGATTTTGAATATAAACGACGTGGTTTTGAATACTAGTAGAAACGTGTCAGTGCCAAGTTTACGAGGTTTTCTATTCGATTTTCATGGTCTTTGTGAGAGTATATGGCATTAGAATGTACAAAATCCTACTAGACTTGTCGAGTATGTAAATCATTTTGTAATAAATGGAAGTCTAAATACGGCAAGTTGCTCAACAATAACAATACGGTGCTAGATGCACTAAAAGGATTTAAAATATTTTTGTGCAGAATTAATCAAAAGTGAAGAGCATGACTCAATATTTATTTTTAAATTGCTCAATTTACTGTTTGATCTGCCTTATCTGCTGATTATTGGTAGTATCACACGTAATAATTTCATTCTAACGTTTTTATTCTAACGTATCACTGCAGATAAATAAAATCAGGTGTTTGTTAAAATTATGAAATTTTAGTTGTGTACAGGGTGTTTCAAAAATAAGATAAATAGCCCCTATGAAAATTTGTATTTCATATTCCGCCGGAACTGACCTAAACTTGCTTATTTTCAATGGAACACCCTGTATATTTTCACGAGTAGTATATTTTCTATTGATTGTTTTGGTACATTTTTTATCGTGCATTATTTTAAAAGAATATTAAAAAAATTGTAAGCGACAAAACGTAACCTTAAAAAATCAAGGACGCAAATATGCGCTCTAACCGATCGAACAATTTGTATTCAGGCGATTATTAAAATAGACAATATTTGCTAAGTTTAATCATATGCAGGAAATTTTAATTATACTAAACATAATAACAATTTTTTTACAGACAAACTTGGCCACTCGTTCTACTCAATACATTTATTATTTAGTATTAACGATAGAGAAATTTTGTTGAAACACAAGTTGTAGCTGTCTGTCATTCCCTACAATATTGGTAATCAGTAATTTTATGGTAGGGGTAACAGGAGAGGAGATAATTGCAAAAAACTGGTGTGATCGCTGTTTCTGGCCGTTTAACTTGTAAAATATTAACGATAGAGAAAATTAGTTCAGACAAAAAATGTAGCTTTTTTCATTTCCTACAAAATTGGTAATAAGTAATTTTATGGTAGGGGTAACAGGAGAGGAGATAATTGCAAAAAACTGGTGTGATCGCTGTTTCTGGCCGTTTAACTTGTAAAATATTAACGATAGAGAAAATTTGATTGGACAAAGAATGTAGCTTTTTGTATTCCCTACAATATTGATAATAAGTAATTTTATGGTAGGGGTAACAGGAGAGGAGATAATTGCAAAAAACTGGTGTGATCGCTGTTTCTGGCCGTTTAACTTGTAAAATATTAACGATAGAGAAAATTTGATCGGACAAAGAATGTAGCTTTTTGTATTCCCTACAATATTGATAATAAGTAATTTTATGGTAGGAGTAACAGGAGAGGAGATAATTGCAAAAAACTGGTGTGATCGCTGTTTCTGGCCGTTTAACTTGTAAAATATTAACGATAGAGAAAATTAGTTCAGACAAAAAATGTAGCTTTTTTCATTTCCTACAAAATTGGTAATAAGTAATTTTATGGTAGGGGTAACAGGAGAGGAGATAATTGCAAAAAACTGGTGTGATCGCTGTTTCTGGCCGTTTAACTTGTAAAATATTAACGATAGAGAAAATTTGATCGGACAAAGAATGTAGCTTTTTGTATTCCCTACAATATTGATAATAAGTAATTTTATGGTAGGAGTAACAGGAGAGGAGATAATTGCAAAAAACTGGTGTGATCGCTGTTTCTGGCCGTTTAACTTGTAAAATATTAACGATAGAGAAAATTTGATCGGACAAAGAATGTAGCTTTTTGTATTCCCTACAATATTGATAATAAGTAATTTTATGGTAGGAGTAACAGGAGAGGAGATAATTGCAAAAAACTGGTGTGATCGCTGTTTCTGGCCGTTTAACTTGTAAAATATTAACGATAGAGAAAATTTGATTGGACAAAGAATGTAGCTTTTTGTATTCCCTACAATATTGATAATAAGTAATTTTATGGTAGGGGTAACAGGAGAGGAGATAATTGCAAAAAACTGGTGTGATCGCTGTTTCTGGCCGTTTAACTTGTAAAATATTAACGATAGAGAAAATTTGTTCAGACAAAAGTTGTAGCTTTTTTCATTCCCTATAATATTGCTAATAAGTAATTTTATTGTAGGGCTAACAGAAGAGGAGATAATTTTCTTTTTCGTTTTATTATTACGAATTAAAATCGGGTAAAATTGAAAACGCGTAAATTTACCATAATTTCTCCCTTGTAAGCAACCGGTCGTCCGCATCCTTCACGTGCGCCACCCTGTATGATGAATAATGCATTACAACTAACGTTGAAATGTGTTAACGAACATTTCTGGATTTCTGGTTATCGAACTTTTACCACGTACCCAATCAATATTCGTGGATGATATCTGCCATGATTCATCCCATTGCAATTCGACCGATACACACATGCCTGGTTCGGTATACGTAAATTAAAGACTACATCCATATACATATAAAATTCGATGGCGAATATGATTGTTATCGTGGCCTGGACCAACGTTAAATTACATATTTGGTTCTACTATTAAATAAATAAGAAACAAATCAAAAGAGAAAGGAAATTTACAAATATAAATAAACGGAATTTATATTATGTATTGTTGCTTTATAGTGTATAAGTTATTTTTACGGTTCGTAAAAAATAAATTAAAAGAGAAAGGACATACCTGCATACATAGGTTTTGCTGCGATTGATTATAATTTTTTGTACGTATATTGATTTTTATTTACAATTTTAGTATGGTTTGCTAAGACTGGTTCGTTTGAAATTTAGAATAATCATAATAAATATGAAGCCCCTAAACATATGTATAGTCGGCCATATTGCAGGTTATTACATAATTTTAACTTTTAAAAAATATAGTCATGCAAATCTCCCTCACCATTACCGGTTTAACTGTAAAAGTAATAAGTATACCTAACCCATCGCACAATAATATCGTCTTTAGAGCTCACTTTGATAGCAAGTGCAATTTAAAAAAGTAAACATCAATAAAGATATGTATCATAAATATACATTGACATCAATCGATTGCAAGATAATTTCTGTTCGTATACATATATTTACATTTATGTAAGTATGTACTTCTATAAAGAAAACATCTAGTACATACCAATTTACGTCACAATGTTTTTTAAACGACGAGCACAGCAACTCGGAAGAGATGGTAAAAGTGGTTGACCGGTAACTGGCGCCACCCCCACCCTAATCTTCTTATTTGTATTTGTAGCAGGAGATTCAGATGCTGCAGTAGAACTGCGAGAGGAAAAATATGAAATACATATCGAAAGGTCCCAATCGGGCCTCGGCCTGTCCATCGCGGGCGGCCGGGGATCGACGCCCTTCAAGGGCGACGACGAGGGCATATTTATATCCCGCGTGACCGAGGGCGGCCCGGCCGACCTGGCCGGCCTCAGAGTGGGCGACAAGGTCCTATCAGTGAACGGTGTTAACGTGACGGACGTCAGCCACTACGACGCCGTAGAGGTTCTAAAGGCATCAGGCTCAGTGTTGATCCTCGAGGTGACCCGCGAAGTAACCAGACTTGTCCGTCCTGTCGTGATCAACAAGAGTGAACTGCCGCCTATTGTGAACAAACCGGAAACCCATCACGTTCCCCCTCCTCCTTTGCCCCCCGTCGACGACGATGTCGTCCTGAAGAAGGTCCTGGTGCACACGACGTTGATCCGCGATTCCAGAGGGCTCGGGTTTAGTATAGCAGGCGGCAAGGGGTCGCAGCCTTTCAAAGCCGACTCCGACGCCGTCTTCGTATCACGCATCACCGACGGAGGTGTCGCAGATAAAGACGGCAAACTGGCTCTGGGCGACAGGGTCGTCTCGATAAATGGCGTCGACTTGACCGGCGCCACTCACAACCAAGCCGTGAACATGCTAACGGGTCTAGAGCGCTTCGTCAGACTGACAGTTGAACGTGAGATACCAGTCGACAAAAATGCGAGCCCCAACCCATCTCCGGGGCCGCAGCAGTCCCCGAAGGTCTTCGGGGTGCCCAAGCCCTACACCGGGCTCTACGCCGCTAACAGCTACATGGCGAACAGGCCTGGCTACGCCGGATACAGGAGGTCCCTGGAGGTCGACAAGAAGGTAAGCTGATTTTAGTTTTAAGAAATAGGCAACCAGGCACACATTTCTGCATTAAGTGTTTGTATGGTTGCCTAATTAAGTGGTCACGTGGTTTATCAAGACGTTTTATCTGAGGATTTGGCTTATCCGGTTGTCTCATGAGGTTTTGGGGAAAATTTTGTCATTTTTATGCCACCAAGAAATTGTTTTGAAGAGTTTACAAAACATTTTTTTAACTGTGTTCTATGTTCCAAGTTATTAGTAAGGGACGCCGGATACAACCAATCATTGTGGTAAAAACGTTTTGGTTCTTTTTTTGTATTTCGAAAAATATTCTACTACTAAGCATGAAAGGTGTTCTGAAGTAGGGTAAATATCTTTGAAAGTAACAATTAGATCTCTCAATCATGAAACTTATTTTCAAAGAAAACACGGTCGTTATTTGTTTTTTTTTGGATAATTGATACAAGAACAGTAATTCCACTTAATACCTCTCTTTTGTAACCAAAAAGTCAAAAACTAATATACATAAACTAGAAACGAGAGTTGGAATGCAGGAATCCTGAATGTAATTAATGAATTGAGGTTAGGTCGATTTAAACTTACCTGTTTTACATATTCATTTTTATTGTCGTTATTGCTATCATAAACAAAAATAGTCGGATATTCCAGCGCCGCCGCTGGCCTGGATCTAGTTATCGGAAGACGAAAACAACAGTTCTGTTACGTTCATTAACTGCCTTATTAACGATATTAATTCATGGGATGCCGCATGCTACCGGGGCCTATAAAACCGATCGGATCCGAGATTTATCTTTTCCTATGCACAGGCGACTAGATCGAGAGAAAAATCGCGTAACTTTGCCAGGAATGCCGCTTGAAAAGTCAAATCGACAGGGTCGTTAATCTTTTGAGGAAGTAATAACTATTGTCTGCTTTTTTGTCGGAATTTAATGATTAGATAGTTTATGGATACAGTCGCAATTCGCAATCAATAATTGTGGCCTAGATAAGGTCTAAGCACCCGCAAATCGAGTCGAGAACAACCACTTGTTACTTTCTTCGACAAGCTGGATTTTTAGGTTTTTTTACCGCAATTGCGGAGTTTTTCAAATATCAGGACATTCCGAGGTTGAGAACGAGAAAGTGTTTAAACTTTTTGTATTATGTCGTTTTGAAATTAATGACATTTTAAACGTATTCATTTGATTAAATAATTTCTTTATTGCTTAAAAAAATGACTATTATTATTATTATTATTATTATTGTTTTCCAGTTTTCAAAATTTTCTTCAAATTTATGGTTTGCTAAGAAGCCATTTTTATATCATGTAAAGTGAGGTTATGTTATGCTTTACTATAACAAGCGATACCTTGAATTAGATAGAATGCTTGTGTCGGGAGTAATTTATGGGGCGCCGTTTAAGACCTTATTAATATTACAAATATATATAATAATTATTGAAATATATATATATTTTCATTAAATATATTAATTTTGTTAAAATATTTATAAGTTTTATAAATATATATATCTTTGTAAAAATATATATTATATATTTTTATGAATATATAAATATATTTTCACAAATACATATCTATATAAATATATGTTAGCAGAAATAATATATATTTGTAAAAATATATTTATATATTCGTAAAAACATACATATATATATTTATAAAGCTTATAAATATTTTAACAAAGTAAATATATTTAATGAAAAAATATATATATTTCAATAATTATTATATATATTTGTAATACTAATAATGTCTTAAACAGCGCCTCATAGTAAATGATTCCTTGTTAATTAAGTGAAGCAAGTAAACAATTAGCTTGACAGATACGTATTTTTTAGATAGAAACCCAAGTGAATTAGTTTTTAAAATGCTTAACATTTTCAATCAGACATTCCGTCTACTACGCCAGTACGCCACTGATCCGGCATCCGACAGAATATTCCGATGCACCGAGAGGTTTATTACCGCAATTATACTTTAGCATATTGCGTTTTGACATTGAAATATAATGCCTAATGAGATTCCCCAGAATAGCATATATGCATTTACCCGTCTTAGAACCTGAGTTACGTCTTCGGTCGTTATTTACAGCCTGATTATTGAAGTTTGTACTACGAAAGGTTGGGCTCCAATACGTCTCATTAACATAACAAGTTAATAAGTACCGAACGCTGTCCATTATAACTTTTGTTCCTTGCACAAAGGATAAAAACGAAGTAGCGTTGCGGAGTTGTTTTCGGCGTGGTGGGGATTTATAGTAAATGATGTCATCTCATATTTGGAATAAATATTAAACGGTAGCCTTGCGCCAGAGTACAGGGTGATACACATCGGAAGAAATGAAACGACCTAAAATCTACTAGA
Organism: Rhagium mordax; assembly: GCA_963680705.1. Taxonomy (NCBI): domain Eukaryota; kingdom Metazoa; phylum Arthropoda; class Insecta; order Coleoptera; family Cerambycidae; genus Rhagium; species Rhagium mordax. Next base: position 77,278,914 of record OY796659.1, on the reverse strand, counting down.
AAGCGGATGTTTTTGCGATTCAAGATCCAACTAAAAAAAGCCCAATGAAAATCTTTTACTGCACATCTCTCATCTTATCACGGTATGAAATTGAAGTCACGAATGCTGCTTTTCGTGCCGAGTACAGTTTTTTTTTAAACTCGATGCCTGTTTGTTTAACTAAGCAGAATATTATCTACGCAGGGCGCAGATAACGTCGCGATAACATCTAGAAACGGTAGACCGTCAGCATATAACCGGTGCGATGATCTGAAACGTAATAAAAAATAATTGTATCAGAATAATGAGCAACGTAGTCGTAACAAATTTATAAAGTAAAAGTATGTTACAAAACCACGTGATATTTAAAGAGATTGGAGCAAAATATTGCCAACTATTTAAACAGCCCAACGTTGGGCGCCACTTTTATAAAATTGCGTGTTTCATATTACAAGCTAATACCGCTTTAGGACACCTTTCATGTTTAATTCGCCCAACTGGCCGATGCCCTTCTAATAGTGTATTGTTTCTGTAGGTCTCAGAGTCGCCGGAGCCGCTGAAGCCGCAGACGCCGCCGCAGCAGCTGCCAGAAACGCCGAAAACCAACGGCATAGACCACTCGCCGCGCCAGGACATGCCGAAACCGGCGCCGCGCCGCCTGAACTCAGCCAGTAGCGAGCCGCAACTGCCCCAGACCCAAAAGCAGCCGGTAGCCAACAGCATACCGCACAACCCGGCCCAGCCGAGCCAGAACAATCACAAAAATGCGACGCCGACGTCCTCGCTAGACGGCGACGACTCACAGGTACTGCCGAAGCCCATCACGAACGAAGAGTTCCAAGCGATGATCCCCACCCACTTCCTTAAGAACTCCTCCAAATCCGCCTCCGCCTCCTCCTCCTCAAACGATAAAAACGCCGAGCCCGCCGCGAATTCCGTTACGACGGTTACGATTAAGAAGCCAGACCCGATCGAGCTGCCCCCAGCGCCCACTGGGCCAGGCACGGTCACTGAAACCATCACCAAGAGCACCTTCACCGAGACGGTGGTCACTAGGATAACGGATAATAAGTTGGTAGTGCCCCTGATCATAGAGGTATGCGGTCGCGCAAGCGGCTGATGTTTTAACTTGTAGTCTTTTTGCATGCCTAAGCCATTTTTGCACCCTTATTTGTTGCTGCATGAATTTCGTATGCTCTAATAAGGTAGTCTCTCTGGTAATTTCCTTGCTGGATACTGACTGGAGTTTTGTGTTGGCGTTTCTAACTGGGTTTATCTGTAGACTAAGTGGATTTTTATACGAGTGTCAATTTTATTAGCGATGCTCTCTACCATTGATGGTATTGTCGAAGACGTGAGAATTGTTTTTACGTTAGAATAGAGCGTCCAGGCAGCCGAAATTTAGGTGAGCCACCGGAGCATGGTTAATACGTGAGGGACTAACCATTACGAGAAATTGGAGAAGTTCATAAAGAGACTTTCATTTATAAATAAAAACCAAAATTTATGGAAGAGATTCTCAAGTTATACGGTTATAGACAAACACAAAGACAGATTTTTTAAATGGAAAACTTATATGTATTTTGCATAACGTTGGACCTGGACAGAAATATTCCTCAGGCGCCAACCGTATTCAACAGTTTCTTTATTGTTAATAAAAAATAAACGAAGATTTCGTGTCAGTTCTTGACCAGCTTGTTTTTAGTGCCATTTCTGCAGAGTAGATATACTAAGCCGGTACGGGCGCAGTTTCAAGGCCACGCACTTTCGATGGCGTCTTAGGTCATCCTGAGTATAGCAACACTTCGCTGAAGAGGTGAAGACCTTCTGGAGATGACGTTCTTCGGTTAATGCATTAGGTTTGATGCTCTGCTGCATCCTGCATCCTGGCCCTGGAGGCCTGAAGGAGAAGTTCAATGACCAGAAGCTTTTTTTAGTTTCTAAGTTGGTACTCCTGAGCAAATAGTAATGTATACAAAGAGAGCATAGGCGTACCCTAGTAAAATTAAAATAATTATACCCTCTTTTCAAGCAGGTACGCCTATGCTCTCTTTGTATACATTACTATTTGCTCAGGAGTACCAACTTAGAAACTAAAAAAAGCTTCTGGTCATTGAACTTCTCCTTCAGGCCTCCAGGGCCAGGATGCAGGATGCAGCAGAGCATCAAACCTAATGCATTAACCGAAGAACGTCATCTTCAGAAGGTTTTCACCTCTTCAGCGAAGTGTTGCTATACTCAGGATGACCTAAGACGCCATCGAGAGTGCGTGGCCTTGAAACTGCGCCCGTACCGGCTTAGTATATCTACTCTGCACTCTGCACACTTCCATTCCTTCTTTAACTAAAATTTTTTGTTTAAATCTAAATTCTTAATTTCCAAGGTCGGGTACATTTTTTTCAAAATATACTATCAAGATCAACTATTTTATCCTTTTGGATAGACTCGTAAAATCCTACAGAATGGCCCATCATACCACCTCAGTTTTTCTAAAGCGCAACTTTTCCATTAAGTCGGGCAGCCATTTTGAAATTTCTTGTACAAGCTCTTTTCTAGAAACAATACCTACGCAAAGCAGCTTTGTAAAACTTGATATTCTGTGTTGTGTGTCTGCGTCGGAAAATAGCTCTGGATAAGTTCGTCTAATGACGAATACCGGGCGTAACTTTGCCATCATCTCGGTTACATCCTCTCTAATTACAAACCCGGCGTACACCAGTTAGTTTCTAATTCCTCATTAGTAGGTGTAGGCAGATTGAAATTTGATATTATGCAGCCATTTGAGTTCTAGACCGTATAAATCTATTAATAGATTTCCTCATATTTTGATCTTGATTATTCAATTACCGTTATCTAGGGCGTTCGGAATTGTGGGTTAATTTGATGGCTGTTTTATATAAGCTGTAATGCTATCGGAAGAGAGCGCTGAATTGATGATAGGTGTCATTAAAGAAAGGATTTCCTGGTGTGATTAGCATTGTCGAAGGAATAGAAGTGTGCAGATACAGAAATGGGAGTAATAAGCAAGCTGGCAAAAAAGTGACGGGAAATCTGCGTTTATTTTTTATGAACAATAAGAAACTGTTTGAATGCCGGCTGGCGCCTGGGGAATATTTATGTTCAGGTCCAACGTTATACAAAATGAAAATTTATGAAAATCACCAATAAGGGGCATACATATTCGGGGCCACCCTCAACTTTGTTTTTTCAAATACGGACCTGGCAACGTTTTTCCTAAATTCATTGGTATTTTTCATCCTGATTCCAACGATATATGACACTCGTTGATTTGAACAATATTTTCAGTTCTAAAACTTAAATTAAGTGAAAAAGCAGGACCGTAATGGTCTAAAAATTCACGCATAGCTTTAAACTAAAGAAAAAGAAAACTGCTGAAGATAATGGGCATGTGTTATATATTGTTGAAATCGGGAGATTGGCTACTTTTCAATTATTTAATAATATACAGGTTGTCGCAAAAATTTTGTCGGATGTTAGCTATTTCCGGCTAAAACGGAAGTTAAAAGTATGAGTGGCATATCCTTTTACAACCACAATAATACGCCATATCGATTTCCGTAATAATATACCGGGCGGAAAAAATCTGGAAAATCAGTTTTTTGACACTGCCTCGTATAATACAGGTTCTATGGCTTATTCGACGTTACAACTGAATTCCTCATAAAAAAATACACAAAAATAGATTTGGTTTTTGGATAGGGTTTGACTTTTGGATCCAAAACTCTTTTTTCTAAAAATAAAAATGGCGCAAACCTATTATTGTTTTCGAGCTACAGGGCGATTCTCAATTTTTGGCAAAATCGACATAACTTTTCACGCTATAGATATAGTAAAATGTTTTAAACATTCTATAATCACTTTTTGAATTTCTTTTTCGTTTTTGCAATATGAGCACAACTTTTGTTTTTTTAAATGAAACACCCTCTTGTTTTATTATTCAAAAATTAAAAGTAGTGAAAAACCTTTCCATATATGTATCGCTTATATTTTATATTACTTTTTTATTTAAATCTGATTTTTTTTTTTTAATTTTCAAGGAATTAGGAAGATTAACGACATGGTAGGCTATGGAAAAAAAAAGAATTTTGACGTTTTAAGATTGTTACTGACAATTCCAATTACTTTCATTGTGGTCAGTACCTATAAATCTACAAAATAGACCTATCTTAAAAACGATAACAAAAGTAATCTTTGGAAACGTTTTATTCTAAAAAATTTAAAAAAAATATATATCAAAGAACTCTAACAGAGGCGAGCAAGAAATTACTACATATTTTAAAATTGTTTAGACAAAATTCAAATATTTGAATTGTAGTATCTCGTTAATCGAGTCCTAAATTAAAATTTCTATAAGAGTAAGAAAAGTTAGGGAAACAAGTGTTTAGTCTAAAAATAAATATGTATATAGAGTCCATAGGCGTTCGCATAAAAAAGTGGAGGGGGTTAATGGATACCACAATTTTTCTTCGATAAATTTCAAAATTTTGTGACTGAATAGAGAAAATTATGCTTGTTTCAAATTAATTAAAAAAAATTATGGGTGCCATTTAAAAAGAAAAAGTTGGTTGCCATAGGAACAAACCAGAAGAAGATATCAACAAACTAAAAAACTCAAAACATGCACGGGAAAGAATCAAACAACTTTCATATTGAACGTTTTTTTGTAACTTTGCAAATAACAAAGTTAAAGCCATTATTTGATACTTTTGTTCCACCCTGTATATTTATAAAACTTATAAATATTTTAACAAAATAAATATATTTAATGAAAAAATCGATGAAAAAATATATATATTTCAATAATTATTATATATATTTGTAATACTAATAATGTCTTAAACGGCGTCTCATACTGCATAACACAAAAGTTTGTGCAAAATTTCAGGTAAATATTTTAAAAGATAACAGAATTATTAATAAAAATAATTTTCAAAATTAAAATTTAACACCCTGAATAAGGAAAACTACGTGCCAAAATAAAAAACACTATAAAAGTCGCATTATTTTCGTCCAAAGAATCTGTGGTTAATGGCTTGACCTACTTTTTCTTAACACCCTGTATTCGTTATCATTTGAAAAATGATTGTTTGAAAATTAAATGAAACTTCTATTTTTCGCAGATTAAAATAAAAAAGTAATATAAATGATATGCATGGAAAGCTTTTTCATTCCTCTTTTCATTTTTGAGGAAAAATACAGGGTGTTCCTTTTAAAAAACGAAAGTTGTACTCTATATCTCAAAAAAGTGAATGTTTATACCATTTTTTCAATATCTAGTGTGAAGAGGGGGTTGCTGATTTTTTCAAAAATTGATAATCGCCCTGTAGCTCCAAAACAATTAGAGGTAGAAGGCTGTGGTTTGCGCCATTCTTATTTTTAGGAAAAAAGAGCTCTGGATCCACATATCAGGTTTGCTCTATCTCTTAGATATTCTCAGGAACCGCTGAAAACTTACGATCTTGAACCACCCTGTACAGGGTGATCATTTTAAGTGCCTCACTCGATTTTCCTGCTTTATTCTTCACCAAGGAAAAAAATTCAAAAACCATACTTGTGTACTTTTTTAAAAACAATTGAATGTCAAAGAAAAAAGTTATGGCCGAAAAACTGAAAAAGAAAAATGTACACCCTGTATATTAATGCGGAAATGGATATGTGACATTTCACTGATTGTAAATGCGTATCATATACTTATTTTTCACTTCCGGTTTGACCGGAAATTGCTTTAATTTTTTTATTTTAGGTGATACACCCTGTATATTGAGCTCAGTTTAAAGAACTTTTCTTTCTGAATTCAGCAATTTATAACATATCATCATTGTCTTTCATATTTAATGAGATATTGGGGTTTTAATTTAAAATAACACAAATATATGTTATGAAATAAAATCATCCATGAAAACAAACAAAAGCATTTAAATTATTTTTTATTTATTTCAAAATCTAAAGAATACAAGTTTTTATGCTATATCTTCTTTAGTTTTTGAAATAAATAAATAATTTAAATGCTTTTGTTTGTTTTCATGGATGACTTTATTTCATAACATATATTTGTGTTATTTTAAATTAAAACCCCAATATCTTATTAAATATGAAAGACAATGATCATATGTTATATATTGCTGAATTCAGAAAGAAAAGTTCTTTAAACTGAGCTCAATATACAGGGTGTATCACCCAAAAATAAAAAAATTAAAGCAATTTCCGGTCAAACCGGAAGTGAAAAATATGTATCTGATACACATTTACAATCAGTGAAATGTCACATATCCATTTCCGCATTAATATACAGGGTGTATATTTTTTTGCTTTTTCAGTTTTTCGGCCATAACTTTTTTCTTTGACATTCAATTGTTTTTATCTTTTCGGAATCGGATTCCTCGGAAAAAAGTACACAAGTATGGTTTTTGAATTTTTTTCCTTGGTGAAGAACAGAGCAGGAAAATCGAGTGAGGCACTTAAAATGATCACCCTGTACACCCTAATATGGTAATATGATATAATTTCATCAGTTTTCACAGTATGTACTTACATTATACATGCACCAATTCAGTAAACATTAAAAACACTCAATCCATTTCAAGTTGTTTCAAACGGAAAATTTAACAAAGGACTTCTTTATCTCTGCATCAATTGTGTCCAATGTGTGTGACGACGTGCGTCATACGTCGCCGTCGCGTGCGTCTGCTAAGATCCCGTAATGCATCTGTCACCAACACCCATTGTGTACGGATTCGCCTGCTGTTATCTTCAAATGTGTAAAAACTAGTAGATTTTCCTTGATCAAATCATGTGATGTTATGCAAGTAAACAAGAAAAAGTCAACAGAGTTTGACAGTTTGATTAAGTTCTGCGCGCTGCCTGCTCGCTCCACCGATTAGATGCACCAATTTCTGGAGAGTATTTACAAACGCATCCGAGGAGATGGTGAGGTAACTCTGCTGTACTTCTGCGATGAGAAAACCCGGATACTGAAACAAAAACGAAAGCGGCGTCATATTTCGATTGTGTTCGTAAGTAAATAAGCTCTCGCAGCAGGAAAACCTGAGTGAACATTTTGTGACAGTAGTTTCTTTATACAACTGTAATGTAACAGATTAGATATCAAACAACAAATAATTTTGGTTTTGGTAGAGGAAACTATTTTCATTTTATGTACCAGTAGATTTTTCGTTTTTAATAAGACCAAATAAACATTGAAGCAGATAAGGTGTAGTGATTGCGTGTTCTTTTAACAAAAACGTGTTGTGTCACTTGAGGCTTGTATAAATATTTAGGTAGTTATTTGTCAGTTTGTTTAACCTCATAGTCGTAGCACCACGATGGGATTTGTGAAGTAACACACTTCAAGCTGTCGTTACCAAACGTATACTCCATTCCAGATGTTTTTGAAATGAAGCAGCCCGTGGGAAATTCGGATATTGTGGGCGTGGCTAACGCTCAATGACAATGAATGAGGAATGAGGATGTTGCGCACGATATAACTGCAATTTAGTGTTACGCCGCGGCTAAAAGCATTCGTGCTGTGATAAATAAGTGTGTTCTGATAATACGTCGTATACTGTTCGATTTGCTCTATTATAATCATATTAGAGTACTTGTAGGGCCATTCCGTTTCAAAAAAGAAAACAGCTCATTTTATTCCAGAAATATTCCAAACAAATTAACTCTGTACCTGGCGCTATATTGCAAACATTGAATCCGAACGTATTTTGTGAAACCCTGTGCTGTCAGTTTATCCTTGCCGGTTATATTTAAATGCGTCCTTTGTCTTTGTAATTAATTGGCATTAATTTTCCTGTATCAATTAGTCGATTGAATGGATGATTATCACGCCAACAATGAGGCATTAATTATTCAAGATATTAAAAGTATCCTATTTTGAACATGTCTGTCCCATCTTCGGCTTTATTTCTCATCGTAATTACATGTGAATGGCAATTATTTATTAAATTACGTTTCAGTCGGGAGTAATAAATAAGTGGGAATTGTTAACCAGTTTGAAACAAAAAATATCTAGAAGCACGGATTCTACTTATTTTTATAATTGTGTAAGATATGCTTTATGTTTATGTGTTTTTAATAAAAATTCGTAATTGTGATCTTAATTGACTATAGAATCAAAATAGCATGTACCAGTCGATACCTGATTCGGTTCTAAGGGTTGCGGGTGATTTGAACCCCCTCCATTTTTTCGAGTCATACCTAAGAAACAGAAGACAGTTGATGCGCCTAATAATAGGACTGCATCTTTAAAAGTTTATTGCGGTGTGCCCCAAGGCTCCATATTGGGGACGTTTTTGTTTGTTTTTTTTCATATAGTCCACGTTAAGGACCAATATGAGTATCTTGTTAATAGTAAGACATACAGTCTTGTGTGGTTAAATGGGAGAAAAACTGCGCAAATAAAGGACCAACAAAATGGCGCCTGGAAGTCTTTGATTTTTGAGTTTTGAAAAAACTGAATAATCGTATTTTTAATTCTATTTCTTTCTGGTGTTAATTAATAGTAGAGATATTGCGAAACTGACAAAATTTCTTTATAGCAACTTTTAGTAAACTTCCATTATGAACCGTCATCAAATTCATGTTGTTAAAATAAATACTTTCCTGATTTCTGATATCAAATTTAATTTGGCATTCAAAATAAAACAAAAAACACTCTAAACATATTTTGATTTACTGATTAAAAACTTATTAGGTGACTACGTATCATTCAAATAATACCTATTAGGCTTTTAAGAAACTAAGAAATTAAAAATTCTTTTAATTTTCAAGTAGGCCATGTAAAAAATTGTTTGAAATTGATATCTGTGAGAGTTTTGTTTTTGTTGTAATAATTTATGTTTTTGGTTAGATTTGTGCAGGGTGATCATTTTAAGTGCCTCACTCGATTTTCCAGCTTTATTCTTCACCTAGGAAAAAAATTCAAAAACCATACTTGTGTACTTTTTTCCGAGAAATCCGATTCCGAAAAGATAAAAACAATTGAATGTCACAGAAAAAACTGAAAAAGCAAAAAAATATACACCCTGTATATTAATGCGGAAATGGATATGTGACATTTCAATGATTGTAAGTGTGTATCAGATACATATTTTTCACTTCCGGTTTGACCGGAAATTGCTTTAATTTTTTTATTTTAGGTGATACACCCTGTATATTGAGCTCAGTTTAAAGAACATTTCTTTCTGAATTCAGCAATATATAACATATTATCATTATCTTTCATATTTAATAAGATATTGGGGTTTAAATTTAAAATAACACAAATATATGTTATGAAATAAAATCATCCATGAAAACAAACAAACGCTTTTAAATTATTTTTTATTTATTTCAAAAACTAAAGAATACAAGTTTTTATGCTATATCTTCTTTAGTTTTTGAAATAAATAAATAATTTAAATGCTTTTGTTTGTTTTCATGGATGATTTTATTTCATAACATATATTTGTGTTATTTTAAATTAAAACCCCAATATCTTATTAAACATGAAAGACAATGATGATATGTTATTATATTGCTGAATTCAGAAAGAAAAGTTCTTTAAACTGAGCTCAATATACAGGGTGTATCATCTAAAATAAAAAAATTAAAGCAATTTCCGGTCAAACCGGAAGTGAAAAATATGTATCTGATACACATTTACAATCAGTGTTGTCATATATCCATTTCCGCATTAATATACAGGGTGTATTTTTTTCTTTTTCAGTTTTTCGGCCATAACTTTTTTCTTTAACATTCAATTGTTTTTATCTTTTCGGAATCGGATTCCTCGGAAAAAAGTACACAAGTATGGTTTTTGAATTTTTTTCCTAGGTGAAGAATAAAGCAGGAAAATCGAGTGAGGCACTTAAAATGATCACCCTGTACATTTGCCTGCTACGTACGGAATATACGAAATTCAAGAAATGCAGCAAACGAATATGTAAATCGCTTTCCAAGGTGTTCACAGCCACACGAGATAAATTATTATAACAAAAACAAAACTTTGACAGATATCTATTTGAAACAATTTTTTGCATGGCCTACTTGAAAATTAAAAGAATTTTTTATTTCTTGAATGAAACGTAAGCACCTAGTAAGTTTTTAATCATTAAATCAAAATATTTTTTGGGTGTTTTGTTTTATTTCATAAAAATTAGGGATGAAAACAATTCAAATAATGGCGTTAACTCCATTATTTTTAAAATAAACTGTTGTTGTCATATATCATTTTAAAGATAATAAAAATTGGGTTTTAACTAAGCCATAGCCAGCTATGACCCTGTATCTTTTACCGTTTCCAAAATGCCCGTGGTGAGAACGATAAGTGGGACACCCTGTATATAAATAAATATATGTAAAAAATTTTGCGATCATGAAAAAGCTATTTAATATTTAACGAAAAGATATTTTTACCCTAGTCTAAAGCGTATACGTATAACTTGAGAATCTTTTGGGAGGTATTTCAACGCAATTAACACAACTCTCAGATTCGGTTGGTACCAGAGCTAGTGGGCCTGGAAGAAAAACAAAATCAAATGTCAACCCAATTTTCCTTTGTTTTCTATGTAATTTCATTACAGAAATACATACCTACGAGTATAATATGATGGCATAATTTACCTGATAATTGTCAAGGTTAATACTTAAAGCGCTGACCATTTCTTGATAATAGTTTGTCGTTTCTATGGAAAGTTCCGACAATGTTGCGTAACAAAACGTGTAATTGACCAAAAACTTCCAAATAATTTTTTTTACTACACAAAAATTTTGGTCTTTTCGTCCAGCAATTTATCATACACTAGCGTTTAAGAATATCATTATTGCCAAAGTAAAATCAACTCGCTTGTATTTTTTGCAGAGGTCAATCATGGTACTTTTATGCCTTTGCAAAAACGTGGAAAAGCACCTTCGCATGCATTTTATTTTCCTTTAAATATTATTTACATTTTAATACAACCACACAGAATTGATATTTCTTTTCAAATTTCTTCTCTCATAATCTAACCCGTTCATTAATCATCCAGTGATAAAATTAGAAACGAATAAGAATGCAATTAAGCACAAACGAATGATTATTCCTATCAATTAGAATTTGCAAACGACAGGCTGACTAACAATCAGTTTCTTCGAATCCATCTAAGTCATTATAAATGCAATAATCTAATTAATTATTAATGCTTTGCATAAAACGAACTTGTGGTATTTGTAAAACTAACATTTTTGGGATAACTAGAGATTCTTCATTTCTCATCGATATTTCAATTACGATTTATTTGCATGAATAATACAATAATTATTAATTTATGGTTCAATTGAACTGGATTTTACCGAGGAAATATTTTCAAACTAGAATATAATTATTATAATTAGTAACACAAGTTGTTTCAAAATAATCTTAATATTTAATTTTTTCCCCAACATTAATTGTATGACCTCCCGAGCATGAAATTGCCACGTTAGTTTACTTAGTGTTTATGAAGATTACTGTAATTACAAAGTAGACCCTAAGAAACACGAAAATTCTCTACAATTATTTTGTTTGTTTACTTTTTTTATACCCAGTTCGATATCACGGTCACATTTTTAGTTAATTCGATGTATTGGCTGGTTTTGTAGCATTAACATATTTGTTTGATTTTGTTTTGTATTACTAATATTGGTGTAATTGGGGCCTACATATCGTCTATAGATGGCCAGCCAGGAAGCAGGTAAAATAAACAAAACAACATCCACAGTCCTCTCTCCCTTCCCACGCTTCACTCAGTCTAATCTTACCGTACACTCTGTATATCATTGCCACCGCTGAACTCTCTTTAGTCAATAGAAATAGGAATATTAGGCACTGTATTGAAGGTTCATTACCCATTCTTGACTTTGTAATGAGGATTGTGTGACATACTTCGGTCGGGAGCAATTATTTTAATTTACCGAAACCCAGCAGGATTATTTGTTTTATTTATATAATATATAAACTGGGTACTCAACTTTTGTCAAGTTACCGTTGTGTTGCTATTAAAAAATGTGTCATAAATGAACTTTAAACCATTCATTTTGAGCCTTCATAATGATCGTAAACCTCATGACCAAAATTAGGCAACCAGATATACACGCATTGTTTTTTCTGCGTATGTAGCACTATTGTGTGCGAATATGGTTGCCTAATTCTGTGGCTGGTGGTTTACAATCATTTATAATGCACTACTGTCAAACGGTGGTCTAAAAAAACTCGCTGCTTTTAAACGGTAGGTCTTTCCTCAGCTAACTGAAGTATGTCACATAATAAGCTGCTAGGTGCAATCTAAACTGCCAAATTGCTTACGTGCGTTTCCTCTCTTTCCAGGATGTAGCACTAAGTAAGATGGGCGGATCCCTAGGTTTCAGTATTATAGGCGGGACTGATCATTCCAGTATTCCATTTGGTGCTAAGGAACCCGGCATTTTTATTTCACATGTAAGTTCTAAGAAACCCAAAACGTCAGTTGTACTTATTTGCATTTATTAGATGGTTCCTGGGGGTACTGCCGCCAAGTGCGGTAAGCTCCGAGTGGGGGATCGCATTTTGAAGGTCAACGGAACAGACGTTACGCAGGCAACCCATCAAGAAGCCGTCATGGAGCTGCTTCGACCTGGAGATTTCATCACGCTCACGATCCGACACGACCCTCTGCCCGACGGATATCAAGTAAGTTGAAAGTGTGGCGTTCATTCTTCCGCAATTTTTAAATAGTCCTAATTGTAAGTACATGAAATTCGTTTGTTACAAGCAACTTATGGTATCGTACATAGAACCAATGGTAAGTGTGTTTAGAGACAAAATAATGATTGTAGAATGGCCTAGACTTGTAGATTTGTTTCCGAAAGTGTTTACGCTACTTTTTTCTTTAACGTACATGTAGAGAAAACACACCTAAGGAAAGTGTTTTTGTGCCCTGAAGCCCTCTATAATATCAAATAATTGCAAGCGTCAGCATTAATATAATTAAATCACGTTCCCCGGTCATTAAATTGTATTTGTATAGCTCGACAAATCATTATTAAAATCTCATTCAGTAAGAGGCCCCGTATCAGTGCCCTGAAGCACCCCATAATTAAATTACATTTTTTGGTCGTTAAATTGTATGAACCTGTTTTCTAGGAGCTGGTAATAGAGAAGGGCGAGGCAGAAAAGCTGGGCATGCATATAAAGGGCGGCCTTCAGGGCCAGAGGGGCAACCCTCTTGATAGATCTGACGAGGGCGTTTTCGTTTCCAAGATCAATTCCGTAGGAGCCGCCAGAAGGGACGGCCGGCTTCGAACCGGAATGCGCTTGTTGGAGGTCAACGGAAAATCTTTATTAGGTAAGAGTAAAAACTTGCACTGTGAATACCGATTCAAACTTTGGGCTGTTTCTCTTAGGAGCCACGCATCAAGAAGCGGTGAACGCCCTGCGAGCCTGCGGAAACGTGATACACTTGGTGGTGTGTAAGGGATATGACAGGGTGGAAGTGGACAAAGCGGTAGCCGAAGGAAGGCTAACGAGAGCCGGATCGGTCAGCAGCAGGTCCCAAAGCGTTAGCTCATTGGACGTGCCAGACGAGGATAGCCAACAGGTAGATGCGCGCCCTCTAGCCATTCCCAGACCTTTACCTTGTTTTCTCACGCAGGAACAAAAGATGAAATCGGAGCTGGTGCAATTTGAAAAAGAGGACGCCGAGAAGAGGCTGCAGCCTATATACCAATCTGACGAGGAGTTTTCGATAGTCGAGGCGAAACCGCCGTCGCCAGCAGATAAGGTGCTAGACGTCGTAAGGGCGGTGGAGACCTTAGCCCAAGGGCCTACGGAGAATTACGTGCCCCCCAAGTCACCCAATTCCGAACTGAAAACAACCACAATAGTTATGAGCAAGCACACCCTAGCGGCCCAGCCAACCACGGTGAGTTTGATTATCTCTTAGTGGACATGAAAGCTTTATGTGCTTTTGTGTGTTTATATGGTGACGTTGATGTGGGTTTCAGTAAGTGGAAACCGTTTTTTGTGGCACGAAGCTCTTTGTCAAGCAAACGAGTATCTGACGGTAAATAATTTGTTTGTTTAGATTTTTTCAAAAATACCCAAATTTTAATAGCGATTTTTTTTTTTTTAAATTGACTACACCACTGGATTCGTAGGTTAGAAAAGCTTTTTTTTATCGAAAGTAATTATTATATTTTTAACGCTGTAAAAAGTGATTATTTTTATTATTATTGTACTAGAAAACAAATTATACTGAAGTTCACGTCGACGTCACAACAAAATGGTACCTAATGCATGTGTGTCAAAGCAGGATTTATGTGTGTAAATAAGCTAAATGTATTGTCTGACCTTGGGTGAGTACATCCCATAAATTGCGCCCTCGCCTGGTCTATAGCATCAAATATAATTTATTAACTAATGGTTTGATTATGAAGCAAGCGCCTTGTATATACCCGACAGATTAATTTACATAACTCTCTGTATAATAAGGACCTAGAATTATTAACGTAATATATAGCGATTTTTCTGGTTGAGCATGATAGATGTTTTGTTCGTTGGTTTTAATTAGAGGCAGCATGAAAACGCATGATGACTTGCAGGATCGTAGCCGACACTAATGCATTTCTTATTACAGATCAATCGACAGACTAGTCCATAACAGTTGCTTAAAAAGAGTGAGATTTTGTTGTAAAAACATGTATTAAAATGTATTTGTGTTTTGAATGGTACGATTGTTTTTATAAGAAAAAAATTGAATGTGTAACGTGGTGCTCATATTTTTTAATAAGCAATTTTCGTTGAGGAAACGCCAACCTTTTTGGTGAACGTTTGGTGGCTTATATATTATTGTTGTTATACCACAGGAAAGGTCTGGCAGAAATTAACTGACTGGTATTAAAATTTGGACGTAGAAATCGACGTATCTCAAATTCCAGCCCCATTAACAGCATGCTTAATAATATAATTTTTTTCAATATCAAACTAGATTTTGTCGAAAAAATGGAGATTTATTAAAATTGTTAACTTTGTCTTGTACCTAAGAGAGAACTGCCTCTAGTCTGCTGGGAATTTGGGATCGAGGTACTAGATTTTTCGATGCCAGTTGCGTCAGTTAATTTTTGCCGGCCCGTATTAACTATTTGTATTTACTAAGTGTGATTTATCATATCATAAAGTACCAATTTGTATAAATTACATAGCGACTGCCGATAGAACTTAAATATGATTTGCGTACTTTTGTTTTGTTGAGTGGACATGTGCGAGATTTAAAAAGGAATGTATTCTAATTTTGCTGAAACAGTTACGTATCTACCTTGCATTTACAATAAATAAACGTAAAACACCAGATTACATAAATAAACCTCATTAATTATATATTTAGATAGTGTATATAAAATTTGAATTTTAAATTTTACTGTACAAACTTTTGTTACGCAAGTAAATTAGATCTCGATAAATCATTTATGACTTGCTGGTACAGGGTGAGACAAAAATTGGCCGTTTTTCATTCGTAACTCCTCGTCGAGAATGGAAACGTTACGAGTCAAATTCGCCAACTTTTCTCTATTGTGTATATTATTAATATCAATGGTGCTTTTTTGATCTTAGCTACGATCAACCAGAACTAATTGCTGTATGTTCTTTAATAATGACAAGTGCTCTAATATATTATTAGATAAATTGTGCGAGGTATTAAAGAACAGTTTTTTGAAAAATTAGATGTAATCGTTACAGTAACGTGGAAAATCGAGGTGCAAGGTGCATGGTGGTAGAAGGTCTCCATATTATTGGCACAGTATTTTATCCGTTAGCTATCTTAGTACAAATAGATTACCGTGTATGGTTTCTATATTTTATGATTTCCCTCAGATATCGTAATTTCTATAAGCCGTACAAGGAAGATTCTATATTTTTATTATTTGGACACATATTTGAGGCTTGATAAACGTTGGAACTTTGTGTGTTCACGACCTACAGGTGAAAAGTTAAAAAAGTGCAAATTTTTAAACGCTTGCTATTTAAAGAGATATTAGAAAAAGTTGCTTTCAACTAAATTTAATTGGTTCCTGTACTATCAACTAAAATGTTGTTCAGTGCCATTATTGTTGAAGTTGCCTTGAACATTAGTTCAAGGCAATAAGATTCTTTTTGTGGGTTAGAAATCTAACCTATAATTAATTAGCCATCAATTTTTTATAATCTACAATATTAAAATGTCGGAAAAAATTTTCTAAATTTTATAAGGAATCCAAGTTAAAACTACAAAAATTGAATTGAAATTTGCAAAATCTAGAAATTTAAGGTTATGTTAGCCATATGATGCACATGACAAGATCTATACCAATGGCTATCCGTTTTTGATGTCACAGAAATTTAATAGGTTAATTACTACGTTTTTAAAAATTTGTTTGGCCTTTAATGAAGATACTAGTAAAAAGAAAAAATAACCTTCACTTGAATTTGTTTTCAAAGCACTCTAATATTATTTTAAATCAAATAATTTCTAGTTTTTCTTGTTTTTTAAGTTTTTCGTCTTGACTTGAAAATAAAGGTGGACTGTGGGGTATCATTAAAAATCGAATAAAAATATCTATCCAACGGTGCCAACGTTGATTTACACATCAAACGCTATGTAATAAGCCACTGGGTGCATTTTTAGCTTTTATTCTATGAAAATCAAAATAAATCTCGTTTTAGCCCCTTTCCATATGTACTCCTACACGCTTCCAAATATGTGTCCAAATCGAGTACGATCTTTTGTATGCAATGGCTATTATATCGCTTCACTTCCAAATAGTTACCATTCTATAATACATTATTATACATTAACGTGCCTTTTGTTGTTTCGTAATATGTATTTGAAAGTTCTAAACTATTTACTCTATTCCATATCTTTATATTATAATTAAAAAGTATAAAAATATATGCTGCGTACCCTTATTAATCTTTAAGGCATTTTCTATTGTAACGTTACTTTTATTAATATTTATTTAAGGGTCGGTTTTTTCTCCCGTTCGATTTACTTCGCAGGACCGGCGTCAAAATCAACGCATTGAAATTTGATTGCTTCGTGTTTACCGTCTGTCCTGCAATTCTCTACCATTTAAATTTGACGCGAGACGACAAAACTGATCCTGAATGTACAAATTATTTATACTAAAACAATCTACATGAGGGGGAAATATCCTGCACTGGATCCAGAGAGATATGTAAGCTAATTGTTCAAAATAGCGTTAAATTATTCTAAAGTAATTAGTGTTTTTTATAATAAATTAACTTTATTTTACATGGGTAGATCTTAAGGTAACTTGTTTATGTTACTCGGTGGCTGCGACAATATCCGTCAGGTTGGAAACCTGGCGTAAGTTTAAACCTTTTAAATAGTTTCTCAAGAACATTGGCCTTAACATTTTAATAAATCATTTTATATTTAGTTTATACAATGTAATTATAACAGTGCCATCATATAGGAAACTTTTTAGCATATAATAATAATAATAATAATAATAATAGTAAAAAACGTCTTTATTGATGTTTATTATTATTATTATTATTATTATTATTATATGCTAAAAAGTTTCCTTATATATATCTTGTTCAAAAAAATGTATTTGTGATGAAAGTCGATGAAATTATTAATATAATAGAACTGCTAGTGTAACACATTAAAAAGTTTATGTGTTATTTCAAAGTCTTCCTCGGTTTCTTTGTGCCTGTCAGCCTTGGCGGATATTATCGAAGTCGCTGCATATTGTTATTTGAATAAGTCCAGCCAGTAGCTATACCAGATTTTATATTTGATGTTATAACTCGGTGAATATTGTCTATTTATTTATATGTAAAATCTGAACATTATATTAACAATTATTAAATGTGATTTTCAATGGCAAATATATTTTTGGTATAAAACGTTTGGGGGTTTTCTTTCCTGGTTGTGTCCGTTACGTCTCGCTGTGTCTTGGTGATGGTTTTAACATGATTTTCTCTCCTCTAAAACGAAAACTTTCTAACAGGATTCGATTATGCATGCCGCTACATTACCAAAAACTGCCAAACCTAACGTTCAGGTGGAAACTGGTACGCTACAACACGGTGCTAGTGTTGAAACAACGCATATCCGAAATCCTTCTGAAAGTGATCATCCCAGTCCTAGTAGTTCCGCTCCTGATGTACAAAATAACGAAACACAAACCCCTGAAATAGATTTAGCGCAATTTTCCCTACAAGATAACGTTATTCCTCCACCCCCACATTATTCCGAGGCTCAACCCATGATGGCAGTAGCTTTGCCGAACTCAAACAATATTTCAAGCGTTCCCAACGTTCAGAACGTAATCCAAGTTGACAGCTCCGATTATGGTTCGCACACGAGAATTTCTAGTTTTACAAATAGACAGAGCATGACAGCGACGCCTTTTAATAATTTTAACTCGCCGACCAGCATGGCTGTGTCAATACAGTCCCCGATAATGAGCAGCAATATCTCTCTAAATAGATATTCCACGATACCTGATCCGCAAACGCAACAAGTTGAAATAAACGTTTACAACACGTTGCCGCAAAACAAGCCATATCACAATATGTATCAACCGATGTCCAACGACTTCTTCCCACCGTTATCGCATTTACCGCCCCCTATAGATCTCCCGTCATCTCTTATAGGTGTTCCCCCACCGCCGTTTGACGACACGCATATCACCACCGACTCGGTCCTATTGGACGACGACTCAGAGATTCTTAAAATACCTCCTCCACCCCCTATAGATTTCGACACCCTGAGTAACTTTTCTTTTGACGATATACCTCCTCCTTTGCCCCTTAGCACGCCTGCACCACCGCCAAAGACCCCTGCCCTGCCGAAAACACCGCCGCCACCGCTGAGCCGAAAAGTAAACCAAACAGTACGTACAGTAAAAGCTCCCATTACAGGACAATCTCCACGCAAGGTTGAACCAAAACGAGGGGCCTCGATACCACCTCCTTTGGTTATCGAGGCACAATCCCCTGCACCAGAATTGACTCCAGTATTTAATAACGACCCAGTTCCACTATTATTTGCAAGGCCTTTTAAAATTCCTTCTCCGACTGTAGAACAACCTCCATATGAGGTTGAAAGAGAGACACCGATACCACCTCTCCCGGTTATTGAGGCACAATCCCCTCTAGAGGTTAGGAAAAGGCAGATGTCGCCTCCCCCTGAACCTCCCCCATTACCCCCGGAAATACCATCTCCCGCAGTGTTTCTAGTAGAACCAGCTCCAGCAATTATTAATGAAATTGCTTCAATCTCTTTTACAAGACCTAAAAAAATATCTCCCACTATAGAAGAGCAAATTCCATATGAGGTTGAATCGAAACAAGAGACGCCTCCACCAATACCACCTTCTCCATTTACTGAGGCACAATCCCCTCCAGAGGCGAGGAGAAGTCCAAGGCAGATGTCGCCTCCCCCAGAACCTCCCCCACCACCCCCTGTAGTACAATTTGCCCCAGTTACAAATAAAACGAAAGCAAATCCTCCAGTAATTAATAACGAGAGGGCTCCGCTGTCTTTCACGAAACCTAAAAAACTTCCTCCGCCGGTCCCGTTTAGAAGATCGCAACTTAGCAGAACCTTCCACAGCGAAGAGAAGTTGCTGGATTATGACGAGCCGAGAGGTAAATTAAGTTTCGCAAAACCTGCCGTTTCTCCCAGACCCCTGTCCCTAATTGTCCCTTCTACTAAGCTTGTCGGATTTAATAGTGGAAATTTAGGAAAATATGGCACAGCAGAAAAGGTAATTCTATTTTACTGTACTATTTTTTGTTTTATCGTATGTACATAACATTTCTACGGTTCTTTGACACACATAAAAATGTGTGTATCGGTATAATTGGGTTTATTTTGACAGCCACCGACGTCCCCACAGCATAACGCCCAGAAACAGTCAGTCAGCGATAGGAAAAAATTCTTTGAAACTGCCATGGAGGAGAGCCAGAAACCGACAAAACCAGGTAAGCGATAATTTGCGTCTCCAAAGCGCGAATAGCTACATTTTGTTTTTCGTTTTAAGGGAAAGTATTTAGTTATTTAAGTGCGGATGAACTGGAAAAATTGAAGGCGGAGGAGGAGAAGAAAATAGCCAATTTGTCAACAGCTGATATCAATTCTCTGAACGAATTGGATCATTCTGATGAGGAATCTGTCGGATCACAACGTTCGAGGTAAGTTTTATTACCTGTATTAGTTTATAGTAAAAAAATTGTAGCTCCATTTTATTTTAATTTTTTTATCAGGCCTTCGAGTACTATCGGTATCGTGCGCACAGCGAAAGCTGAAAAACGCCTCAAAGATAGAATGAAAGAGGAAGGCCTCTTAACGGACGAAGACGAACCTCCTTTATCTCCTGCCGAAGAAAGAGCGCTCAGGGCTGAAAAGAGGGCTGCATGGCGTGCCGCGCGCTTGAAATCGTTAGAGCAAGACGCCGTCCAAGCTCAGATGGTTATTAAATCCATGACCGACATGGTCGGGTCTGGGGAGTTGCTCCCTTCGTCTATCGCGGAAGTTCCTGGTAAAGAGGAGGTAAGTTTAGACCATTAATGCTGTTTTAATTTTTATTGTGTTTTTATTTTTAAATTCGTCTCATCTCTGGAATCAGTTTCCAATTTTGCGGCTGAATTCAGTGTTTCATTATTCTAAATGAATGTGCATGTTCATTTTGTTTATTCAATTTTATTTTACTAACTTCGTTTTAACCAATGCAAGTGAATCTATTTTTTATTTGTTTGTTCAAATAATCATTTATTTTTCTCTATTATTTTATTTATCGTATCGTAACTAATGGCATAGTTTCAAACTAACTAGTGTTGCCAATGATACAAAAATGATGTTACTAGTACGCATCATACAGGGACATTTTTCAATGGGTTGTTTCGAATTTTGTTTTTAAAAAAAAAAAAAAATTGCAGTTTCTATAGTTCATAAAGGGGAATATCGAAAGTCAGTATAGAATGTAGAAAACGTACCTATCAGTTTCGGTTATTGCAAACCATCCATTGGCAACACTGTAAAACTAACCAAACTCACTGGACTCGATACCTTGTCCAGGCCGTCGGTGCTACTAACAGCATTGCATGTCATGTCCAGTTGAGGCCCTCTAGTGCTGATTTCCCCAAGTTGGCAGTAAGAACCAAGCCAGGCAACACGACGGTGCGGGAGAGCGAGAAGGTGCTGGGTGAAACGATAACTCGGCGGACCGAAGAGTACGTTGACCAACAGACAGGTGAAAAGCGTGTGCGCACCGTCGAATACGTTGAGAAGCTAATCGAAAGAGAGGTATAGATAGACACTCAACCCATTCAAATCAGCATGACACTCTCTTGCACTCTGGTTAGTTTAACACCATTCTTCTTTGTAGTGAGCGTTTTTTTTTGTTTGCCAAACAATATTGTTGCTTTCGAGGAATATTGCGGCGATACTAAACGCGGAAGCTTTGGTTTGCTTACAAAGCTTTCATGTATGTGGCAATTCGAGTTTGTGAATTTTTTTTTAATTTTTTATATTTTAGTTGGGCTAAGGGTGTTTAAAAATGATTGACTATGCAGCATTTGAATCTTAATTTCAAAAGCAAGAAAACCTCGTTGTATCGAAGATTATTCTGATGTTTTGAAAAAAATTTGAATATTTAAAATTTCAGGACTGTCCAGATTGGGCAGGGGCGGGGGATTTTCGGAATTTTTTTTAATAAATTTTTTAATTTTTAAATAAGATTTAATTTGCTTTTTTTAGTTTTCTTTAACATAAGAGTTGAGTTTTATAAAATTAAAATTATTTGCATGATAAATAAATCAATCTGGCAACATTGCTTAAGCAATGGGTGACGCGCACGTGACGTCACAACTAACCTCAAAAATATACATTTTCTAAAATTTTTGAATATTATATAAATTTTATCAAAATTTATAATAGTAATGATAATAATGACTCGAATGTGTACCGCCTTGACTGTCCTTAATAATCCTTAACAATCTGAATTTTTTCGGCTGCTTCGAAAATCAATAATAATAATAATAATAATTTAAAGAATTAGCAAGCTTATTTTTCCAGTCCCCAGTAAATTCTGGTATTCACTATGATCGAATGACTTTTGCGTTGTCTATTAAATAATATGCCCATTAACGTTGTGTTCTAAATTTCCACACATATGTATTAAAGTAAATATAAATCATAATAAAACCTAACTATGCTTTAAGCCAATCGTTATGCAAAAAACTGTAAACTGTCGGAATTTATCACAAAAAAAAAGAGTATCAGAAATTTTTCATGAAGTTTGATGAATCTGTTCATCCTGTTTTCAACAATTCTACTACTTTGTCGTGGCACAAAAAAGTTAAAAACCGCTGTGCACGATTTCTCACAAGTTTTAAATTGCCGCTGCTTTAACTTTAATTGTTCAATATGACAAGAAATAATATTGTTTGGTGGTTATGGATATTGATGTTATGTGCCTTGCCTATCTGTTTTAACAATTATTTCATTTACAAAAATCACACGATTTCACATACACTGAAAAACAATGTTTCATTTTGGCTTTTGTTTTACAGAGCGGCTTTAGGTGTACTTATTGTTTTTTTAGCAAATAAATAATTTGCAAGTATATACTTTTGATGAAATAGTACTACATATTTTATTATTAGATGTGGGTGGTCCAGGAGAAATTGTAAAAAAAATTACATTAGTTCTTAAAAATCAGAGCCTATATATTTATTTAAGCCCCTTTCCTAATCGGCAAATATCACTTGGATCACCCACTATTAATTTAGATTTGAGACGAGAATGAGAGCAACTCGGCCAGAAGCATTACCAGAATTTTTTCCTATATAGGTGGAGCAAATCCAGGAGAAAATAATATCTTTGGAGCTAACTAAGCCCGACGACCATAACTTGGACGTTCCTCTAAATGGCGACAACGTAACCCCGAAGGAGGAAGAAGGTGAAGATGACGAGAGCGTTTCCGAGCCTCCTACTCCGACTACCGATCAGGAACGAACGTTAGACGCTACTGACGCCACGACAAATAACAAAAAGAAACGACGGAAACGTTCAAAAAAGGGAAAGCATTAACCATTGCCATTTTTATTAATTATATATATTTTTAAATAAGCGACATCACATGATTGTTTCTCCAGGGTGGATGGGTTTTATATTTTTAAACATAGTCTATTAAATATGTTCTAAATTATTGTTGTAATGTACAAAGTATTTAATTGTAATCTATATATTTTAATGTATTTTTATTACATTTAATTAATTGTATAATGTAAAATTTTTTCCAAGGCTTTCATATTATATAATCTGCCGCGTCAATTGTATTAATTTTATTACGTTTTTATTGTTATGTTGTATGGTGGCTGCGCAGATTTTTACGCAATAAGGACAATATACACAGAAGTGCTTTGGAAAAGAGACTTAAATTTTAATAAATAAATACAAGTTTTCTTTAGTCTTTTCTTTCTTAACTTACTTCACTTCTTCGGAGCTATTATTCCTTCCAGTTGGGTCTGAAAAAAAAAAGAATGGTTAGAAAGTTATCTGAGCAGGTTAAAGTAAAATACTAATAATAGCTTTGTTTCAGAAAACCTTAGGCAACCAGCCTGCCATTATCAGCATTAACGGTAAAAAATTACCTTCAGTTGTTGATTAGTCTTCTTTAAGAACGCAATTTCTTCTGTGTGTTTTCTTTCCTCGGCCAGTCGAGTCTCGGCCGCTCTTCTATCTGACTGTTCAGATTTCTGTTTCAATTCTATGATTTGTTGTTCCAGCTCTACCTTCTCGTCCTTCAACAGATCCACCTCTTGGAACAAATCGGATTTGCCTTGTTCGGCTTGTAAAGCCTTCCGCATACCTAAATTAATTTTATGTAAAATAAGTTCATAAATGATTGTAGTCCACGTGACCGCGGAGGCAACCATATATACACATGGTACATTTGCAGAAAATGTATGCGTGCTTGGTTGCCTATCTTTGGTAACGTGGTGTACGATGGAAGCTCCTTAAATACTTACCAAAAGCCACGCTGCTGCAGTATAAGGCCTGAAACGCCTCTATGGTCATGGTCATTTCATCCCTGACTCTCAAAAGCAATAAACCTCTCTCAGCACAGTTTATTGTGACTTGTCGGATTATTTCGTCGAAGCATTGCGTGTACAGTTCTCGTCGTACTGGACATATGCCCGTTTCCCTAGCCTAAAAACTACAATGCTAGATGAACGCAGTGAATATATGGCTTGTTACGTACCTGTCGTTGCTGTAATCGCATATCCAACTGTTCTTGGAGATTCACGACGTCTAATCTTGTGGCGGGCTGCGTCGACACTTGCTGCCTCCATTTCTGGCCGTCTTCCTCCCATTCTTTAGGCGGTAAAATCGTATTTAAAATTTCTTCAGTCTCTCTTTTGGCATCGGCGGTCAACGGGGCCTTTTTGGCATCGTCCTTGTGAAAGCGATATAATTTATTTTTTGCTTAAAAACTACGGTTTGCACTTACACCAGAGGGTCCTGCCTTTTCCTCGTGTTTCGTCACCAACACCGGGTTTTCGTATTTCACTAAAGTATTCGGAGACGGTATAATTCTCTCGGCCATGATTATATTAAAAACTTAAGGGTTTGTAGAATGTAAATATTGACATAAATGTTCAAATAATTTATATAATTGCTATAGTTACGTACTTGATATATCACAATTTGGTCTAACAGTCAATTTGCTCGGTCGGGTTGTAAATTCGAATCGCATTTATTGATCAAACTATTAAATACATAAATTCCACCCCGTGTAAAGTGCAGAGCGATTCCACACGAGCGTATTGTTGGTTGCATACACGTTAAGATCACTCATATTCAGCAACTAAATTTGTTTCTGCGCATACGTCATAACCTCTATATCACATGACTTGCGGAAAAACCGGTCGGTTGTCGACGAGAAAATCGCAACCTAAACGATTTAAGTTGGCAACGATGTCACTCCCACACGCATAACCATGAGTTGGCTATCCTGTGCGTGGATCATCTGACGTTTTGACAGGTGACAAGATCAAGTCATATGATTTTCTAGGGTGGTTGCCAGTGCTAGAAAATCCATAAAATGTTTTCGTTAATGTGTTGTGCGCTTTTAATTTCTTCAGGTAAATATACAACTAATTCACAATCGTGTAATCAACCCTAAAATTCACAGAAAACAGTTCTAATCCTAAGTTTGCGAATTTTCTACATTATGTACTTGTTTCTTTCTTAGTCTATGGGGCTGGAGAATTCTCCGTCTTGCACCATCCAGCCAGTTTAGTTTTCAAGGGTCACGACCATGTGAGAGAGAGCACTTTGAAGGAAGTATACTCAGCTGCCCTCGGCTTCACCACCGAGCATTATTCTAATTGGCAAGGACTGTACATTGAGGACCCGTTTGATCTAGCCGAAGCCATTGTAACTGTAAACGTTGATGGTGTGTCCGATATCGGCCAACAAAAGGGGCATCACTTCCCTCTTAAAACGGATGCGGACGAAAGCGAGATTTACCAGTCCTTGGAGAGGAGGATTTCTGAACGTTTCCCAGAGCAGAACACCAACTTAGTCAGAGTGGATCTGTCCAACGGCTTGGACGACGTAAATATTTGTTATTATAGAATAGTTTAGTAATTAATACCTTTTCTTTAGGTGCGAAAATATGGCATCTTCGAGGAAATCAGGAGCGAAAACCCCAAACATATTAGCCACAAATCGTTAAAATTAGACGTCGACGAGGACCGTGCATTCTTGAAAGAAGTCAGTCTGTTACACGAAATAGCACAAAAGGTGAATATCTTAAAAGCGAGTTAATTTAGTTTTACGATATAATGTTGTGTTTGCTCATAGATCGAACAAGGCGTCGTTAAGCAGGACCACATCCCCGACGTATTCTGGTTCAAAGTGTCCGCCCTTCATGCGCTGTCCGACCTCCACGGTGAGAACTCCACTGAAGCCACCGAGGCTAAGCAGTTATTGAACGAAGCCATTCTTCGTCTCAACGTAGCTTTTACAAAAGCGTATCGTGGCAATGTATTGGTCAGCGTTGTTACTAGCGACGCCAGCCATACCAGAAGAACCAGAAGTATACTGCAGGCCGAAGTGAAGGACACACCTGAACCTGATGACGTGAGTACAATACAAGATTTTTATTATTATTATTATTATTATTACTGTTGTTTGTAGAAGGAGAAATACAACTTAGCTAGTTACTACAGCAAGGATTACCCAGTGATCTTCAACATCATCCTCTGGTTCGGAGTTATGATGCTGTTTTCGCTCATTGCCATTTGCCTGGCCATCGGAAACATGGATCCTGGCAGAGACTCCATTATTTATCGTATGACGAGTACCAGAATGAAGAAAGACAACTAAGCGAACAAGTTTACAATTCTTTTCAACAAGAATAGAGCCGTTCTTGTATATAACCTCTGTATAAATGTATTTATTTCAACTCAACTGCACAAGATGTTAGAAACATGCATTTTTCATGTTTAGCTGTTTATCAATTCGAGGTCATTATCTGCACGTTTTGTTAAGTTGGAATTTCTATTAGGCTATTTTTAAGGTCTAGTTTAATTGTGTATAGTCCAATTGAATTGTAAGTAATATTTGTGTTGTATATTTCGATTTCGTAATTTATAATAGGTGATGGTTTCCTAACTAGTAAATGTACATTCCCCTGTGATGCCACAATAAACACATACACATTTTATATTTATTTATATGTAAGTTGTGACCTACCTACCTACCTTTATGTACTGTGGTCTGTAGTTATGACTTTATATATTCTGTGGTTATGACACTTGACACTTATGAGTATTCTACTATACTTTTATATATTCTGTTATTCTATTCATTTGTATTTATCTATGATTCTATTCATTTAATATGTTTTGTGCGCTCATGAGTCATGAGTCGATCCGAATATTTTAGCCATGATAAAATTTGATTTTTCTGTGGTAAAACAAACCTTTTCATAATGGATAAAAGGGGTATTACTCGCTGAACATCCCTCTGTGTGAGTGCACCAAGAAAATTGGCTGAAATTGAGTTGTTTTTAGGTTGGTGCCAAAGGTGAAATTTCAGTATTTTTTTGGAAAAACTGCGTTTGCATGGAAAACTTTTAGTTTAGAATTCTCCGACTCCAAAACAGGAACTTGTAAAAATATCAGGCCAAAATATGTGGTTTAAAACGAGGTACATAAAATTGAAGAATGGGGACTGCTTATGGCTCTTAATGGTGAGGTAAATTTTTAACTTGTTTACGTATTAATATTTAATTGCCAGTGCTGTGGAGTATTTAACCTGTGCATTGTAACAGAATTTGGTTTAAACCTAACTCCACCATATCTACTATAATACTAGGTACTTAGTTTAATATTTTAATTTCCTATAGTTGCCTTATCTTTTTTTTTCTATTGTATATTTAGAGCATAAATAACAATAATATACTACCATTTTGGACTGGTAATATTAATGCCTTATCAAATAATACTTCTATCCCATTTAAAAACTTTAATTGCATGTGCAAATGAAACCGCAGAGCTCACGTTGTTATTTAAAATTATCACTATCACAGCTAAATGTCACATTGTTTTGTGTTTTGTAATACTTTTTTAAAAGTGTTTAGAAATTAATTTCCTTAAGTTTTTGGTAAAAATGCTTTTCGAAGTGATAAAGAAACCCTACGACAATTACTGTACATTTGTTTTTGTTAGTGCGTTGACGGTATTAAATAAAATAGGCATGTTACTTTAGTTTGTTCTTTTTCACAGATTTGTTCATTATATTGTGGATATTGCCCACATAATATTAATGCATGCTATGTGATATAACCATTAACTAATTGATATTACTAGAGCCTGTCGTCAATTGACTGTGGGAGATGGAACTTTGTTTTCACCAAGCTTCTCGGGTGTCCACCTAAAAAAAAAGTAATCTTATTTGTAAATTTCTATTTTCTCGATTACTTTTCTTGACAATTTATAGTTATATGAATATGCCACGAGCTGGTTCTAAATTAGTGGATTGTGTACTTTGGCAAGGAATAACTATACACTGGGTATAGCTATTTCTTTCCTAAGGCCACAATTCACTAGAACCAGGTCTTGACAATATCTACTATGGAAGATGAAAAAATTAAAATTCATAACTAATAAATACTATTTTATTTTATATTCAAAATAATTGCACTACATCACTGGCCTGGCGGCTACTATAATATTCCCAAATTTGTACTGGTAAATTGGTGAAAACATTGCTTTAAACACAGGAAATATAGTGCGTAAACTGCTGAAAGATCTCTATTTGTATTGTCGGTATGGTATGGTTGTTTGTCGGATTTGTGGTTATGGTGGTTATGGTTATGTAGTAAATTCGTTATTCGTCTTTGGCTGCTTTCGTTCGTGTGATTAGTGAACAAATAAATCCAATTACTTTGCCCATAAAGCTCATATACGAAGTGGAATCATGATTACTTTTTTCTGCACGAACGAAAGCAGCTTTTATGGATGGATGATGGCATTTTGCATTGATTGCACAATGCACACTCACCAACTTTACATATCCACTTTAGCTAGTAGAAGGTAGATGGCGATCAAGACGGGCATAATCGAATTTCGAATTATTTCAATTCAATAATCGGATATCGGACACTGTATTCGAATGATGGTAATAATCGAATGATCACTTGAAGTTTAATTTAGTTGAGTTGTTTTATTTCACTCATTATAATTCGCACAGCAACCGTTCTGTGATTTTTTATTCGGTTATTTATCAATTAAACATGACAGCTGATCCGAGTATTTTAGGTTATGATAAAATTTGATATTTCTGTGGAAAAGCAAACTCTTTAGTCTTTCGTAATGGGTAAAAGGGATATTAGCCGGTGAATATCCCCTTGTGTGGATGCACAGAGAAAATTGGTTGGAAATGAGTTGTTTTTAGGAACACAAAATGTTTGTTCCAAAGCGTTAAAATTTCAGGATTTTTTTTGCATGGAAAACTTATTTCAGTTTCGAGTTCTCCGACTTCAAATTAGCAACTTTCAGATCAAGATGTGTAATTGTGTAGTAAGGTACGTAGTTTTTTCGTCGCATCTTCCATCTTATATTATTTGCTTTGCTACACGCAGAGACAAATAAGGAAACCTTTTCTTATTTGCTTAAGGAACCCTGTTCTTATTTGCATAAGAAGTTACCTTGTAGCTGTTGTAAACTTAAATTAAAGTTATATTTAGCTGATTAATGTGTTGAAGCAGATAATTGTTCACAAAATTATAATACACTATTTTTCATGTACTTTTATTGTTTCAGCTGGATACGCTACAACTCGCACAGAGGCAGGTGCAATTATCGAAGTAGGTGGAAGCTAAGTTCCACTAAGGTTCCTCTTAAGTCATCATGATGTTCTGATTGTGGTAGAACCTGGAGTGAGTTTTTAATAGATAGAAACTAATACCTCACACGCGGATAGATACGAAACAGACTAACAGGTTTGAATTTAAATTTACATCTTTACATTAAAGTAGTTACAGTTAAATTGGTTAGTCTTTAACACCCCGGTATTATACAGATTGCAAAAGCACTCATCTTGACATAGGACTTAAATTTGCCGCTTAGTTTTGTTTAGTTACATTGGGTGCGTAGTCGATAAGTGAGGAACGATTTATGCAAGCGTACGTGTCTGCATTTTCCTTAGTTCGAGACGAGCATACGGTGACCAAAGACGGAAATGTACGGGTAGTAAAGCACGTGTTTCTAGGCAGCGGTACTTCACATCGTGTATATTTTGAGGTTTCCTATGTCAAGATGAGTACTTTCGCAATCTGTATATTGTGGCTGTTTGGCGTTGTAGGCCGTGTATGCCTTTTGCTCGATGATAAAGAGAGATCGGGATTCACAACATGGTTGAGCTCTTCTAGCTCACCAACTAAATTTCTCTCAGTTAATTTGACAATATACCAGCATGTACAGTATTGTCGCTTTTAAATGATTGCGGTATCAACTTTACATGTGGATTTCTGATTCCGTCGTAAGTTCAAGGTTATAAACAAATAGGTAAGAGAAAAGCAAAGACAATTGACTTGCTCATTATCTGTTTAATTATAAAGTTGAGCTTACGACAGAGTGAGAAATCCACATGTTAAGTTGATATCAATTATTGTCTGCTTCCCAACGTTTTATAAGCTGGCAATGGAAACATTGTGAATAAAATACTTTATTCACAATAATTCCCATTCGTAAAAAAGCTCACTTTACGCACTTGTTTTATAATAGTTATTTGTGCAAAAAGTGAAGACGCTTCTTTAAAAATTTGTTGTCCACTGTAAATAGTGCAAAAAGTTACTTTTTGCACGATCATAGAAAGATAACTATTTTGTTTACTTTTCCTATTTGTAATGTAATGAATTATAAATTCATTACTAGAATATCCATTTAACCAGAGCTGCTAAGTATAGACAGCCACAAAATTAAAGCCACCTCGTCAATGCAGAGTGTAATAAATTCGAAATTAGTTATTGAAATCTCCGCTTAACGGACGTTCTCATGTGTAGGCAAATACAGAGCCATACGTCACGCGAACCAGGGTCACAAGTTTGATATAAATACCAAGCCGAAAACTGCTAATGTATTCAGTATTTCACTGACAGTCACCTACAGCGAGCTGAGCTGGGTCTTAAGCGTGCTGAGCTTGACCACGTTTAGTTGAATACCGAATCCAACGACGTAGCCGCCCGGCCGAATGTCTATTGGTGCCTTGGGGTTTGTAGCGTGCTGAGCTAGACCCCCTGGTGTACGGTAGTCAGTCGACCTGTCTGTTCCGCCGCCACCGTCGGTCTATTTGACGACTGTAGGCCTTCAGCGAGTTGAGCTGGTCCTGCCGTCGGTAAATAGGTACCGTACCACACCGCAGCACGTGAAGCTGAAGCAACCGTTTATCGTTCCGTCATTACACTCCGCATGTTATATAATAATATTGTATAGCTTACCGTTCTGACATTACACTCCGCCTATTATATTACTATATTATATATAACATATCTAGCCTGTAAAAAGATTACACATACCTAGTACTTTCCGATACTTGACTGTTTGTTGAAGATATAAATTATTTTATGTATGATATGTAAAGAGATTACCTGTACCTGATATATTCCGATACTTGACTATTTGTGTGAAGAAATAAACTATTTTATTTATACTGTGGACTTTCTATTTATAACTAATACATGAAACCTGGATAACTTCTCCAAACCAGCTACCCGTAAGCAAAAGACACCTGTTTAACGCCCAAACAGAGTCACATAGTTTGGCGTTAGAAAAGACGTTACAGTAATGATAACGCGTCTAAGAGTGACAAAAAGCAAAACATGTGGACGGTGTGGTACGAAGTTTATGAGTTTAAATAGAATTACTAATAGGGACAAGTGTTTTAACATTGGTCTTACGTCTCTTTGTATATTATTTTTAATGCAATTGTTCTACAATTATTAAGCTGCGGTTCCATTGCGCTAAACTGACCCGGGAAACTAGATTCGCGTTGTGGATACCTATTTCGCACCAGAAATTTTGTTGCGCGAGGGTGTTGCGATGCGAGCTGACTGCCAGTCTGTTTTTGAGAGTGAATCAATGGGTTTCACTGTGTTTATTTCGCGTCGTGTGCAATGTTACAGAACTTGGTTTAAACCGAACTTTAGAACCAGCCCTTGACAATATCTACTACGGAGGATGAAAAACTAAAAGTTCAAAACGAATAAATGCCATTTTATTTTATGTTAAAAATAATTCCCTGGCGGCTACTATCCTAAATTTGTACTCGCGTTTGGTAAGCTGGTGAAAACAAACGTATATCGTTGCGAACACTGGAAATTTCGCACTCAAACTGCTGAAAGAAAAGAAAGGTAATGAAGCGTCTAGTTTCGTATTGTCTTTGATAATTTGCCTCTTGCCAGATTTGTGGTTATGTAGTAAATTAGTTCATTTGTCCTTATGGATGATTGCAGTGATTGCACGCCAATTTTACATATCCACTTTAGCTAGTAGACGATAGATGGCGCTTAAGACGGGCATAATCGAACGATTTCAATAATCGGATACTTTGTATTCGAATGATACTAATTACCGAATAAGCATTTGAAGTTTACTTGAATTATTTGGTTGTCTTCGATTTCGCTTAATCGTATTTATTCTCTTTGGCTTTGGTTAATCGCTGGGCACCGTTCTCTCCTCAGATCAAGAAAGGTTGAGATTCTCTCGGATTTTCATTCGATTTATTTTATCGATCGAACACTCGATACAATAATCGAATGATCGATTATTTTTCATTCGAATGCGCCCGTGTCCATCGCTTCCTGTTTTGTTTTCCATAATCCATGGTTATGTTATTTTATTGTGACTTGTGAGGTTATGACGCGTGACTCAGATCCGAATATTTTAGCCAATTTAGCCGATTTGTGGATAAAATTTGATTTTTTTGTGGAAAGCAAACTTTTTCGTAATGGGTAAAGGGGTATTACTCGCTGATCGTCCCCCTGTGTGAATGCACCGAAAAAATTGGATGGAATTGAGTTGTTTTTAGTGATACAAAATGTTGGTGCCAAAGAGTGAAATTTCGGGATTTTTTTCGCAAAAACGGTGCGTTAGCATGGAAAACTTATTTCAGTTTAGAGTTCTTCGACTTCAAAACAGGAACGTTCAGGCGAAGATGTGTGGTTCATAGTAAGGTACATACATGGTTTTTTTCGCTGAAAATGAGGTTAGGTTAGGTTTTTTGTTCCACTTGGCGTTACGCATCTCCTTTCGTCTTATATTATTTGCATTGCCACACGCAGTGACAAATAAGGAAACCTGTTCTTATTTGCTTGAGAAGTTACGAGAAGGAAAATGTACAGCTCGTAGCTGGTGTAAACTTAGATTAAAGTTATATTAAGCTAATTAATAATTTGACGCAGATAATCGTTCGCAAAATATAATACACTATCCTTCATGTTATTTTTATTGTTTCAGCTGGATACGCTGCAACTCGCACAGAGGCAGGGAAAATGATTGAAGTAGATGGACGCCAAGTTCCACTAAGATTCCTCGAAGTCATCACGATGTTCCGCTTGTGGTAGAACCTGGAGGGAATTTTTAGTAGATTAAAACTAATACCCTCACGTGGATATATATGAAACAAACTAACAGGTTTGATTTTAATTTTAAATCTTTATATTAGATTAGTTACAGTTAAATTGGTTAGTCTTTAAAACCCTGGTATTGTATGTTGCGGCAGTGTATGCCTTGTGTTCAATGATGAAGAGCGAACGGGGTATCACAACTTGTTTGAGCTCTTCTAGCTCTCTAACAAAATTTTTCTCAGTTAATTTGACAATATACCAGCAGGTACAGTATCGTCGCTTTTAAATGATCGTTGTATCAACTTTACATGTGGATTTCTGATTTCGTCGTAAGTTCAAGTTTATAAACAAACATATAAGATATAATATATCAAGTGGGGCATAGGTAGGTGGCTGCAATCCTGGTGCAATCGTAGTAAAAATGAAAGTACCATTCAACTGCAAACCACATAAAACTAAAATAATTGCAGACGTTCCATTCTACGCGAATATCTGTGAATCTGTGATTAAATCGATTTACGAAATTATCCGATCACGTACGTTTGTAACCGATTATGTAGCGATAACGATAAGAAATAAAAATAAACCATTTCTAATAGTATACGGCATATGTTAAGTTGACTATGAATTCTCTTATCGATTTATGTTTGTTCTTTGTTCGTTGGTGGTACGGTTACGTGCACCGTGCACTACGAATCCAGCAGCACTATCATAATGTTTGAAATCTAGGATACGCATAAAACTAATGTGCTCCTTCTTTTGAGATAAAAATGCTGTAGAATGACGTGAACGGCGATAAAGCGAAGGGAAACCTAAAAACTAAATAATTCATGTAACTTTCAAATGGCCATTCGAATGATCTTTTGATTATTAGCATCAACATAGATTAAATAAGTATTAAGTATAAGATAATCCATTCTATTAGAATGCAAATGGATATTATACATAACTTGTGCATTCGAATAGTAGATGGCGCATCTTAAAGTGTATTTTTCTATGTACTTACATTTATAGCTAAAGATTTATTGTTAGAGCTTTGGGCGTTTTTGCCATTATGTTTTAAATATGGTTTTTCAACAAATGATATCAATAGTCAGAAAAGAGATATCGTTCTGCTGCTTATGGCATTCGAATCGTCTCTCTTTTCTCTATCTCCCTGAATTTTTTGAGAATTTTCGAAGATAGTTCCTTCCCGTTACACATTTTTTTGTGCGACGATGTAATAAAGGAAATTAATAACTCGTAGATTTAATAGGCTCTATCTTCAAAATGAAAAGATATATCGAACTACAGCTTATGGCATTCGATTCGTCTCTCTTTTCTCTATCTCACTGAATTTTTTGATAATTTTCGAAGATAGTTCCTTCCCGTTACACATTTTTTTTGTGCGACGATGTAATAACGTAAATTAATAACTCGTAGATTTAAAAGGCTCTATCTTCAAAATGAAAAGAGATATCGTTCTGCTGCTTATGGCATTCGATTTGTCTCTCTTTTCTCTATCTCTTTGAATTTTTTGAGAATTTTCAAAGATATTTCCTTCCCGTTACAAATTTTTTTGTGTGACGATGTACCGAAAATTAATAACTCGTTGATTTAAAAGGCTCTAGATCTTTAAAACGAAATGAGATATCGAACTGCGCCTTATGGCATTCGATTCGTCTCTCTTTTCTCTATCTCCTTGAATTTTTTGAGAATTTTCGAAGATAGTTCCTTCCCGTTACAAATTTATTTGTGCGACGATGTACCGAAAATTAATAACGTGTTGATTTAAAAGGCTCTAGATCTTCAAAACGAAATGAGATATCGAACTGCGCCTTATGACATTCGATTCGTCTCTCTTTTCTCTATCTCCTTGAATTTTTTGAGAATTTTTGAGGATAGTTCCTTCCCGTTACAAATTTTTTTGTGTGACGATGTACCGAAATTCAATAGCTCATAGATTTAAAAGGCTCTATCTTCAAAACGAAATGAAATATCGAACTGCTGCTTATGGCATTCGATTCGTCTCTTCTTTCATTATCTTCCTCGATTTTAAAATAAATTTACTCTCAGCACTTCGTTAACTATTGAATTTTTTACTTTAGGGGTGGTTTTCACCCCCTTAGAGGTAAAAACACTTCTGCTCCTTTTTAATATTTCAAGTTGATACTCTCTACTTTAAGAATCGGTAGGAAAAAGAAAGTTCAAGCCTCTATAAATTTAGTTCGAAGTTTAGGTACTTTTTGACTCCATCTGAATATTAGTTCTAGCTAGCTCAAAATAAAAGTTGATATTTCGTGGTGAGGTTATTCGAGGTATTTGAAATGAGAACATGCTTATTAATTAGGATCCAGTTTGTTGTGAAATAAATTAAGCAACATTTTTTTATCACTTATTATGCGACGCAATTCTAATTTAGCAAAGTTGAAATGAATTGAATATGCGAAGAATGTTGTAGCCTCTCTCTGGGTAGAATCCAAAAATCGTTCAGGACAAAATTTGACAGTTTCTGATGATAAAACGGCTTTCGCACCTGATATCGATACAATCTGGTGAACATTTAAGCCACTCCACGTGGCTGCTTCAAGCCAAGTCAGAAATGGAAACCGAAAACATTGGCAAAATGCAAATTTCGTTACCTTTTCAAAAAATCTGAACCAAAGACATTTTTACTCATCAATGCCATGATTATCTGTTCAGTATTTCAGTCAGCTAGTCGGCATGTTAAGCAGATACTGGTATGAAGCAGAATTGTAGATTTGGAATAAAGAAATGTCAGCAAATTTCAAGGTAAAAAATAAAAAAAATCAGACCGAATTGCAAAATATTTTAGAGAAGTTAATAATGTCTAGGTTGATGGATTGTTGCTTTGCTGTATCAGGTATGCAAAGCAGCTTGCCAAAGTTAATATGTGGTTAGCTACGTAAAGGAGCGGTGCCAAGTCTGCCTCAAAAAGACCAAAAAAATTAACTGGTTTTATTAACAAAGACATTTGATTCATTTATTTAGTATTTTTCTTTGAGAAACTACGTATTTAATATTTTTTATTTTTATATGTATAAAATATCTAATGTCTTAGATCTTTATATATGTACTCTTTACTGACATGTTCAACACCCTATGGGTATTTTAAAGTGAACTAATAAAGTGTATCTATCTATCTATCTATCTAATAATATGATTTGTAGAGAAATGCATGCATTAAATCAATGTTTATGTTGCCAGAATTTTTTCACCACTCTTAGGCACATTTACCTTCGAAAATCAAATAAAAATATTTCATTAAATTTAAACAGTTTGATAAACACACTTGCGATTGCATGAAAATGCCAAAATAACATTTAGTTCAGGACCGACAGAAACAACATAATAAAATTATGAAACTCCTGCGGAGAATAAATTGCTAGGTACCGAGGTTTTTTAAATTTATTCATTATTTATTTATTATTGTTGACATGTTAAATGGTTCTTCTATATGCGGTAGACGTTGGACTTGATAAAGTAAAAATTCTTTCTTATTATGTGTTTTTTATATTACTATTATGTAAATTATTG
This sequence comes from Rhagium mordax, assembly GCA_963680705.1. Lineage (NCBI taxonomy): Eukaryota > Metazoa > Arthropoda > Insecta > Coleoptera > Cerambycidae > Rhagium > Rhagium mordax. The sequence goes on along the minus strand of OY796659.1, from coordinate 77,242,239 downwards.
AATTCGGTATTGACTTGATTAATATTAAAATTACCCGATTAATGGTTTTTGTGACCGTTTGATTAGAAACATAAATCAGGAGCGTAAACCGATATGGTACAATAAGTTTTATAAATTAAGTTTCAACATTAGTGATATTTTTTTTAAATTACTTAATAAACATTCACGTTTATATTTCTCAATATAAATATATTTTTAAATAAATTTTGATCTTTTTTAAAAAAAGACTTGTATCGTTTGAAACGTTTTTTTAAGTAGGTGTATTTTTTTCATGTAATATGTTACTGTGTTTGTCTATATCTTTCACAATTGAATACTGGTATAGTTTAGCCAGCGGCGTATTTCCTTGGCGTACTCTTGAACTTGAAGCAGACCTAGAAATTACTTACGAAGACATTATTTGGTTGTTTCAAGTGTAAAACTGCGTACCTAGTTCATCGCCTTGACAAACTGTTTTGGCTGTGGTGCATTTAAACATTCACCGGAAAGTTGATAATGTTTAAAGTTGTTTACCCTATTTGGACTGTCATGTTGGATACGAACTTTATTTTTGACGATAAAAATAAAGATGATTATGCATTCAAAAAATGACTTAAAACCGTATACAAGTTTAAGCAATTCTTGTACATTTAGTTAAAGCTTCTTTTTGCTATTTCTAAAATATGTAATTTGAAAATGTTATTTTTTCATGTTAATTTCAGAACACCCTATGGACGTCCTCTAGTAGTACGATGTAGTCCCATGCATGTCGATTGAACGTACACATTGGGATATTCCATTGAATGTATATATTGGGACGTTCTATGGATGTACACAAATATCCATGGACAATATGGACATATGGCTTAATAAAATTTACGTCCTTTCAGGATATCCATAGCACATCCATAATGAACGTAATAAATGTACGTCCCTTTATGATGTCCATATATCCTTTCAGGATATCCATTGTACATCCATAATGACCGTAATAGATGTATGTCCCTTTATGATGTCCATATGTCCTTTCAGGATATACATTGTATATCCATAATGAACGTAATAAATGTACGTCCCTTTATGATGTCCATATGACATCCATAATGAACGTAATAAAATGTATGCCCCATTAGGATGTCCATATGACATCCACAACGGAATTAATAAAATTTACGTTCACTTCGGATGTCATATGACGTCCGTGGACGTCCCTGGATGATTCGGACCTTGTCTGGACGTCCATTGGACATTTAATGCTACTAGGGATACAGTCGATGCAGATAACCAATACCAGCAGTATCATAACGACCACCACGACAACGGCAACAACAACTCGCCACATAATACATAATAATCGCCACAACGACGATATCTCTAATGGATAATCCGTGTAATCAACGATCTGAAGACACGACCGACCGAAGTCGTTGGGCAACTTGTATTTTTAAATTGAGTTGTCCTTGGACTTCGGACTTTTGTGCTTTTGTGAATATATCGTTGACCGTATAAGGTGAAGAAGAATGGATATGGATGCAAATGTTTGCAACAATCCTACAACATGGTGAGTTAAAAATTTAATTTTCAAATTCCATCCGCATGAGAAGTATGCTAAGGCTTTACAATAAGAAAAATATGTGGCAACGACAAACGTCTGTTTCAATGTGTACACCTTAATTATTAGCTGATATTTTTTAGTACCGCCCATAAGGGAGCTTACCTAAGTATAGTTAGAATAAAACAGTAAAATATAACTTCATAATTCTAGAAAGGTAGTTTTATGTTTGTCCGAAAGGTGGCGCCACACTCTAAATCGCCGGCATATGTTTGCCCAAAATGTATAACTACCACAGCAAATCCATACGTTCTTCAATAACTCCGTTGCATTGTAGGAATTACATTCTAGCAGGCAATAGGGAGTCACTATTATGTCCTCCTAAATTCAGGAAGGACCGTCATTAGTGGTGACGTCGATGCGGTCAGGGCCTTTGGTCCTCCTGGAGCTACCGCGAATGCGTTTGCAGTCCAAACCGTTTGCTATACCAGCTTTCCATCGAGACATAAATTTTGTCTGTGAGTTTGGGCATTATCGCCCTCTCCAAAGGTGTATCCACCGTGTGTGTTACCCCAGTGTACCCTAGGCAGGGGCAGAATTTGTCTGCAAGCTGGGCATTACGCCATCTCGCGAGTACTGGCGTACTACAAAATTTCAAGGGTGTGTGTGTAATATAACAATAGTATGTACACCCATGAATCACAATTGCAGTCTGGTGCTTGGCACCTTGTTATTTAAGACGAGGGCGCCAAATCCGTGGGCCAACTGGTTACACAGTACCTCTCGAGCAGCGGGTGGTGGGTGTACCTACGTCGCCAGCTCGTGAGATTCGGTGTGCAACAAAAATCATGGGTATATTATACACTTTTACACCCATCGATCAGAGCAGTATCGAAGACTGAAGCCATTACAGCTAGTGAGCGTCTGTGCGAGGCACAATCCTTTTTGGTTACCCATCGTGTATGGGGAGCATCGTGTACCTATATCGAGGCAGAATTTGTCTGCGAGCTGGAGAATCCGCCATCTCGTGAGTATACGGTGTACTACAAAAATCCATGGGTGTACGTACGTATATCGATACACAAATATTGATGCGCAACATTTGCATATAAGCAAGCCATGAGCTGGCGTCTGTACAATCCTTTTTGGGTTTACCCACCGTGGGGCATCGTGTACCTAGCCGAGGCAGGATTTGTACGCGAGCTGGACATACCGCCATCTCGTGAGAGATAGGTGTACTACAAAATTCCATGGGGTGTGTATTGTATATATTGATCACAAATTGATGAGCAACATTTGCAAGCCATGTGCTGGCGTCTGTGCGAGGCACAATCCTTTTTGGTTTACCCACCGTGGAGCATCGTGTACCTATATAGCCGAGGCAGAATTTGTCCGCGAGCTGGACGTACCGCCATCTCGTGAGAGTACAGTGTACTACAAAAATACATAGGACAAACTATTGCAAAGCAACATTTGCAGATTTAAGACATGCAGCTGCTTAGTGGTGACCTCAGTGCGAGGCACAAATCCTTTGGTTTATTCACCGTACAGGGGGTGTTTTGTACCTATATAACTGGGACAGAATTTGTCTGCGAGCTGGACATATCGCCATCAAGAGATGGAGATATGTCCAGAGTATCCCTCAAGAGAGGGATACTTACTGATTTACCCGCCCTACAATAAACACACATGACAGTCAGTTTCATGCTGGAATACTCGGTGCGAGTGTTGAAAAGAGAAACATAATAGCCCAAAATCAAAAGACACCTTTTCTAATAAACAAGATGCCAATCGACTTAAGTCAATCGTGTTTTCTGCATTGCACGAGTGGCGCTGGTACCGCAAAACATAGAAGCAAGTGTAACAAGTTGATCACCTAAATTTGAATGAAATTGATCCAGTTTTTAATTCCTGAGATACGAAGGCGCGCGCATGAAAATTGAAACACCCTGTATATAGATAGATAGGTTTTTCCTTCTGAAATTTTCTTGCTTGATACAAAGTATCCGATTATTAAAATCGTTCGATTATACCCGTCTTAAGCGCCATCTATCGTCTACTAGCTAAAGTGGATATGTAAAATTGGCGTGCAATCACTGCAATCATCCATAAGGACAAATGAACTAATTTACTACATAACCACAAATCTGGCAAGAGGCAAATTATCAAAGACAATACGAAACTAGACGCTTCATTACCTTTCTTTTCTTTCAGCAGTTTGAGTGTGTGAGTGCGAAATTTCCAGTGTTCGCAACGATATATGTTTGTTTTCACCAGCTTACCAAACGCGAGTACAAATTTGGGATAGTAGCCGCCAGGGAATTATTTTTAACATAAAATAAAATGGCATTTATTCGTTTTGAACTTTTAGTTTTTCATCCTCCGTAGTAGATATTGTCAAGGGCTGGTTCTAAATTAGCGAATTGTGGACTTGGGCAAGAAATGGCTATACCGAGTGTATAGTTATTCCTTGCCAAAGTCCACAATTTACTAATTCAGAACTTGACACATTTATGATCTCGACAGATCTTGATACATTTATGTAACTATAAATTGTCAACAAGAATAATTGAGGAAATAAAAATTTGCAAATAAATCTACTTTTTTAGCTTGGTGAAAGCAAAGTCCCATTTCCTACAGTAAATTGACTGACGGCAGGCGGTTTCTAGTAATATCAAAGCAGTTTTTATGCACCGAACCGTGTTCGTCAACTGTATCAAACCTCATTCAATTGTGACGTCAGTGATTTGTGAAATCGGTAAAATGAGTACTTGAATTGAACGACTGTATAAAATATTCACACGGCACAGAAAATATAAAATAAAGTAATTAAACTCGCATGGAGAAAGACTAACGCTCGACGTTACAAGTCATACTAAAAATTTTGCGGGCAAATTGCTAGAGCGCCACGCATAGTTCACCGCCAGCATATGCCATATTCTAGCTATTTGTATTATGCTTTACTCGATGGTTGGAGTATTAGTGCCCAATTTGATGCTATCAAATATCATAGGGTGAAACAGTAACTACAATTTACCAATTAAATATTTAGCAATACAAAGGCTGATTTAAAATAGATGCTCCCCATTGGGATCTCGAAATCCGTTAGAGATAGAGATTCGGTTAAATGACAAGGTTGCGCAAAAAAAATTCCTTATGCCATATTATTGGTGAACCACCAAGTTGAATCAGCCTGTATACTAGTCAAATCAGTCCTTTCCATAATACCTCCAGCATCGTCGCTCTTAAATGATAGTGATATCTACTTAACATATAGATTTCTGATTCTGTCGTAAGCTCAACGTTATAATTAAACAGATGATGAGCAAGTCAATTGTCCTTGCTTTGCTCTTACCTGTTTGTTTATAACCTTGAATACGACAGAATCAGGAATCCACATGTAAAGTTGATACCGCGATCATTTAAAAACGACAATACTGTACATACTGGTATATTGTCAAATTAACTGAGGGAAATTTAGTTAGAGAGCTATAAGAACTCAAACAAGTTGTGATACCCCGTTCTCTCTTCATCATTGAACCCAAGGCATACCGTACACGGCCTACAACGCCAAACAGCCACAACATATAATACCGGATTATTAAAGACTAACCAATTTAACTGTAACTATTCTAATATAAAGATGTAAATTTAAAATCAAACCTGTTAGTTTGTTTCATATATATCAGCATGTGAGGTATTAGTTTTTATCTATTACAAACTCAGGTTCTACCACAATCGGAACATCATGATGACTTAGTGAAACTTGGCGTCCACGTACTTAATAACTGTATCTGCCTCTGTGCGAGTTGTAGCGTATCCAGCTGAAACAATAAAAGTAACATGAAGGTTAGTGTATTATAATTTGTGAACGATTATCTGCTTCAAATCATTAATCAGCTAAATATAACTTCTAAGTTTACACCAGTTACATAACCTCTTGAGCAAATAAGAACAGATTTCCTTATTTGTCTCTGTGTGTGTAGCAATGCAAATATAAGATGGAAGTTGCGTAACGCTAAGCGAAAAAACTATGTACCTTACTACACAGTTACACATCTTGGCCTGAAAGTTGCCGTTTTGAAGTCGGAGAACTCGAAACTGAAATATAAGTTTTCCATGCAAACGCACCGTTTTTGCAAAAAAAATCCTGAAATTTTACGCACCAACATTCTGCGTTATTAAAAACAACTATTTCCATCCAATTTTCTCTGTGCATCCACACAGGGGGACATTCACCGGCTAATACCCCTTTTAACCATTCGAAAGAGTTTGTTTTTCCACATTTCCACAGAAATATCAAATTTAATCATAACCTAAAATACTCGGATCAGCTGTCGTGTGTCGTAATGGCAATTGGAATTAGACATGGGCGCATTCGAATGAAAAATAATCGATCACACGAGAAGTAATCGACACAATTCGGATTGATAAATAACCGAATAAAAATCCGATTAATTGCGAAATCAAAACAACCAATTCAAGAAAACTTCAAGTGATCATTCGATTATTAGCATCATTCGAATACAAAGTGTCCGATATCCGATTATTGAAGTAATTCGATTATGCCCGTCTCGAGCGCCATCTACTGTCTACTAGCTAAAGTGGATGTGTAAAGTTGGTGTGTGTGCATTGTGCAATCAACGCAATCATCCATAAAAGCTGATTTCGTTCGTGCAGAACAGTAATCATCATGAATCATGATTCAATTTCGTATATGATCTTTATGGGCAAAGTAATTATGGAACTGTTTCAAGCACTGAACTGAATCATGATTTATTTGTTCACTAATCACTAATTATTTACACGAACGAAAGCAGCTAAAGACGAATAACGTAATATAATACATAACCATAACCACAAATCCAACAAACAACCATCAACCATACCATACCATAGACAATACAAATAGCGACCTTTCAGCAGTTTGCGCACTATATTTCCTGTGTTCAAAGGCAAAGCAATGTTTTCACCAACTTACCACTTACCAGTACAAATTTGGGAATAGTAGCCGCCAGGCCAGTGATGTTGATATGATATTTTTAATATAAAATAAAATGGTATTTATTAGTTATTATGATTTTTATTTTTTCATCTTCCGTAGTAGATATTGTCAAGAGCTGGTTCTAACTTGTGAATTGTGGACTTATGAAAGAAATAGCAACACCAAATGTATAATTATTCCTTGCCAAAGTCCACAATCCACTAATTTAGAACCAGCTCTTGACATTTATACATATAACCATAAATTGCCAAGAAAAGTAATCGAGAAAATAGAAATTTGCAATTAAGATTACTTTTTTAGGTGGACACCCGAGAATTATTTGCACAATGTTTTATTATTTGATATCTTAAATAATAGCGAAATCATTATGAATTTAGGATTTTAATATATTTATTTAAAGACCAAACACATGTAAGGATGGATCGATCTAACAACTCATTTATTATTGTTTAAAACACATAAAAACTACAGGAGTACTACTTATTACCTTGAACTTTCCTCTGCGTGTAGCAATGCAAATAACATAACATGAAAGGAGATGTGTAACGCTAAGCGGAATAAAAAGCAAACCTAATATCATTTTCAGTGAAAAAACTATGTACCTTACTATGAACCACATCTTGGCCTGAAAGTTCCTGTTTTGAAGTCGGAGTACTCGAAACTGAAAGTTTTCCGTGGAAACGCACCGTCTTTGCAAAATAAAATTCTGAAAATTTCACTCTTTGGCACCAACATTTTGTATCACTAAAAACAACTCAATTCCATAACATTTCTTCGGTGTATTCACACAGGGGGAAGATCAGTGAGAAATATCCCTTTTACCCATTACGAAAAAGTTTGCTTTTCCGCAAAAATCAAATTTTATACACAATTAATATAAATACTCGGATCAGCTGTCACGCGTCATAACCTCACAATAACAAAACCATCACAAAACATAGAATAATAACCATAGAAAACAGGAGGCGATGGACATGGCCGCATTCGAATGAAAAATAATCGGATCATTGATTATGAAGTAATCGACAGAATCCGGTTTGTGTCGAGTGCTCGATTGGTAAATAATCGAATGAAAATCTGAGAATCTCGATCTATCTTGATCTGAGGAGAGAAACGGTGCCCAGTAATTAACCATTAACCTAAGCTGTGACCTAAGTCAATGAGAATTGTTGAAAGTAAACTAAAATTGTTTTATCAGTAATGTTTAGTGTATCTTGTTTTCAAGGTTGGCAATGTTGATTTTAAGTTTCTTTAGTGCCTAACAGTTGGTAGAACTAGTAAGTTATGAAAAACAATAGAAAAAATAACAAATAATGTTGTACCGACGATTTTGTAATTTATAGTTTCTTCTTGAATAAATGCATATTAAAACTGGCCCCAACAGTTTAACTGACTAATAATTCGAACAAGAATAAATACGATTAAGCGAAATTGAGGACAACCAAATAATTCAAGTAAACTTCAAATGATTACTGTTATTCGGATGCCAAGTATCCGATTATTGAAATCATTCGATTATGCACCTCTTGAGCGCCATCTACTGTCTACTAGCTAAAGTGGATATGCAAAGTTGGTGTGCAAATATCCATAAAGACAAATGAACTACCCGACAAATAACCATAGACATAATATAATATAAATAAACCATCAGAAGTTTGACCACTGTTTCAGTGATGGTGATGTGCCTCTAGATAGCTAAACGAAATCTAACTACAACCAAATACATAATTTTAAATAAACTTCAAATGATCCTTCGATTATTAGCACCATTCGGATACCAAGTATCCGATTATTGAAATCATTCGATTATTCCCATCTTGAGCGCCATCTACTAGCTACTAGTTAAAGTCGATATGTCATGGTAGAGATATAACATGGTATGTCACGGCGCACATTTTGACTACCGCTAGGACTACGTCATCAAGTAGAAATCTTGGCGCGAATTTTAAATATAAAGTAGAATAATTGGATAGATTTTGCTATTTCTAAATACCCAACATCTAATCTTGAAATTAAGTACCTACAAATTGAAAATCAACGATTTATATATAGCTCGTGCTTATTATCGTAATGTTTACCTGCACTTTTAATTAGAATGTATTTGACATAATATGAAATAAACTTTGAAATTATAATCATGATTTTTAATAAATAAAAGTTGTAACATTTCACATTTGTAGTTTTTAATTGAAATTAATTTATTCTTTCATTGAATATAGAATGTTAGATAATGTTTACATAATTGTTCATAATTATTCGATGAAAGAATATATAGTTTAAAGTAATGAAGGGATATTCAACAAAGTTGAAATCTACTTACTATTAAAAAGGACATGGAAAAACATAATAATAACTTGATCGTTTGTCATTGTAAACTAAACATTTTTGTTATTCTTTTTTTGTACTGTTAATATGAGCACAATAGGATTTTTCCTCTGCTCTTATCATTGTATAATAAATAAATAAATAAATAAATAAATAAATAAATAAATAAATAAATAAATAAATAAATAAATAAATAAATAAATAAATAAATAAATAAATAAATAAATAAATAAATAAATAAATAAATAAATAAATAAATAAATACATAATAAAGCATAACATAGGTAACTATTTTTTGAATCCTGTAAATTTTGTGATCTTGTTTGTTTTTCTAGAGTTATCTTGTATTTTTCTGTTGATTTCTCGTAGACGAATTTAAGTAAGTTCTTGTCCGAACGAGACAAATTGAATAGCATAGCTGGCAAGCATCTTTTGCTATATTGTCAAAGATTTGATCCTCTTCAATTTCTCGCTGTGGTTAAAGGAGTCCTCCATGACCTTTGAGCATTTTTCAATTAAAACTGATACCACCAGACTAAATTAATAAATTCAAATAACCAAAACTTAACATTCTTAAATGTTGTGTAGCAGATTTGACAATTTGTTATTTGACAGTTGACAGTTCCCACTTTGCAGAAAACAGATAGCTATTTAGTGGCACTCAACAAGTTTTTCTACTTGCGCAGTACAGTACGAAAATCGAGCCGAGATAAAACTAACCATATTTTATCTCAACCATGTCGATATGTAAAGTTGCTGTGCAATCATCCATAAAGACAAATGAAGGGTTTTTTGGCGACCCAAACCGCTAACTCCGGTTAACTGCGGTTAGAGTTGTGATTGGTTGAAACAAATTTATTTTAAAAATACACCAATCACGAGCCAAACCGCAGCTAACCGGAGTTAGCGGTTTGGGTCGCCAAAAAACCCTTATGGTCAAATGAACTAATTTACTACATAACCACAAATCTGGCAAATATAACCAAACATTTCGGAACACAAACATGAATGAAATATTGCCATGGTTCATTAAACTTTCGCTAATCATGAAAGTACAAAACTTTTGTGCTCTTAAAAATATTACGAAACTCAAAACAATCTGGCATTTAGCTATGATAGTGGAAATTTTAAATAACAACAGTGCGAGCTCTACGGTTCCATTAGCATATTATTATTATGAAGGTTTAAGTTGGATTCATAGTGAATATAACATAAGCCGTATGCTATATCGATAAGACGTATGACATAATTTTAAGAAAATGCATTCATAGTCTTCGTGACGTTAAGAGTTGGCACATGCGCAGAGAGCTGTTAGAAATCTTAAATTCTAACGATCTGTGAACTTAACCTTACTGTTCTCTATTGTTTTGTTGCATTTCAAGTTTGAATTTTGATTATTTTTAAAAATAAAAGTGTACCATCCAATAGCAAACAACATAAAACTAAAATAACGTTCCATTCTAGACGAATATCTGCGATGAAATCTGTTTACGAAATTATCTGATCACGTACGTTTGCCATCGATTACGTAGCGATAACATAAGAAATAAAAATCAATCATTTCTTACAGCATACGGCTTCTGTTATGGCGACTATGAATGCTCTAATCGATTTACGTATGTTTATTTAATATTAATATAGCAAATTTACTTTCCAAATAGATTAATTGGCGTGGAAAATACTAACACGCTTTTAAGTCAGAGTGTTACAAATTCGGCTACCTCTTTATAAAGGGTGAAGCGGTATCTTGCAGCTCTATCTATGTAACTAGGAATATTAAACGATAGATTTTAATGTTAAACTATTTGTATCCAAGAAGTTTTTGATGCAATATCATGATTTTGTTTTAAACAGGTATTTTTATAGTAAAGCGAAATTAAAAAAAAAAAATGTATGTCAATGCCCTGCATCTCAAAAATGAGGCGTCTCTATGACAGGTTTATTGGGACTTTTCTTCTTAACAGAAGGTCTACTATGAAGTGACGAAGTCCTGAAAAACCGACTCACCCTACACACACAAAGTGGTCTATTGAAAAGCAAACTTGCTGTGTAAAGAAAATTAATAAACAAACGTTTGCTATTATGATTTATTAATATTTGAAAATAACTGACCTGGTACAGCAACGGTATGTTTGTTAAATTGAATGAATTTCTGTTATTTTTTGTCCTGTCCTATAAGCCTTAAATGGTTCAACCAAATCCCCATCAGCATCCGGTATAACATTCTCCATTTCTGCTGGTATTTGTCGTGATTTGGCTTTCTCCCAAGCAGTGTAAAAATTTTATACCAAGTCAGTATAACGCCAGGTCTATCCACAAGATGGGGTTTCATTTTAAATGATTTCTGTAACTCTGCCAAGGACATGTTTGTCAGGCGTGGTTATTTTTGGAAGTCCCTTTCTTGCAAAAACTGAAAAGCAAATTACAGAAGTTAAACAAAATTCCGTTGATGAAATTTTCACATCTGATTGTATCAGAAACAAATTTGCACTTACGTTAATGACATTGGTGTAGTCTCTAAAATGAAAATCATTTTCAGGGCACGGCTCAACTAACATCAATAAAATACCAGTATTTGTTGTGCCAGAGGATATTATACTCTTGACAGATCGGCATGAATTAAATTCGCTTTCTCGTCCATAGTTTTCATTGCCTCTCCTATCTGTAAGTGTAAGACGACAACCTTTATTACAATCTGCTTAACAAGAGCTGCAACAACTACGACTACATGTAGAACAGGTTAATAAATTACCTCGTCATAAGCCATGATTGAGGCCACCATGCTATAATAAATAGTCCAAATTCCACATCCTTCAATTTTATGTACCTCATTTTGAACCACATATTTTGGCCTGATATTTTCACAAGTTCCTGTTTTGGAGTCGGAGAATTCCAAACTAAAAGAAGTTTTTCATGCAAACGCAGTTTTTGCAAAAAAAATCCTGAAATTTCGCCCTTCGGTACCAATCTAAAAACAACTCAATTTCATCCAATTTTCATGGTGCACTCACTTGGGGGGGACGTTCGTCGTTCAGCGAGTAATTATGGAACGCCGTTTTAATATTTATTCACTATTTATTAATTTCTACTGTTATTCATTATATGTATATACACATTATTAATTATTTAATTATTTCTATATACATATAAATAATTCAATTTCTGATATCTGAACTGAATTAGAGATGTCTCTAATTATATTTCAGATATCTGAAATTAATTTATTATATGTATATACATATTGTTAATAATTTAATTATATCTATATAGATATAATAAAATTTCTGATATCGGAAATTAATTTCTGATATCAGAAATTGATTTCCGATATCAGAAATTGATTTCCGATATCAGAAATTAATTTCCGATATCAGAAAATGGCACCATCTACTGAACAATAGGTTAAATATTCTTTATTTATTCTAACCTTTAATAATTTGCGTTATTTGACAACGCTTCTGCCAGCCTTGATTTATTACAAATTTGGATATTGAGAAGTAGGTGAAGGTTAAGGCACTCACTGGAACCTGCTAATTTATTGATTTATTCGGTCGATTAAGATTGAACCTTTCTCCACATTTCAAATAAAACGATTTAATAAATATAAGTATATTATTCATTAGCACTACAAAAATAGCTTATGATCATGTATTTTACTGGAATATTATCATTTTTAAGCAGGCACCTAGATTTAATTTTGTACATTATATTGAAACGTAACAAAATAAAATAATGGGTCCAGTTTGATTAGAGGAAATCTAATATTATTAAGTAACCGTTGCATTTTAATGACTAGTCTTTTTAACGCTTCTAGATTCTGATCAATATAATTTATTCTAAAATATGTTTCATAGTTTCTGTTATCCTCTAAACAAAATGGAAGAAAATAGTAGCATCGTAGCATAAAAACTTTTATAAACAATATTATTTTTGTTAAACTAAATACTTGATTAATGTTTCATAAAACTTAATTATAGGATTAAATACAATATATTTAAAAAAAATAGGTTACAGGTTTTGCAACCTATTTATAAATTATTCTTTACTTTGTTTATGAGTAAGTAACGGGGAAATATTATGGGGTTTACAGTAAGCGCGTAAGCTCCTCAAAATCACCAAATTCTTTCGGAAATATTATACTATCTCGCCTATCCTGTATATCTAAAATTCAACTGTATAAAATGACAAAGACATCCGGATAATCATAGTAACAACTTAAAGTAAGGCATTAAAGGTGTGAAAAATTCACGATGCATGACCTTCAAAAGTGCGCGCGCCGTCTTGTTTTTCGGTCGCCCGAAAAAAGTTAAATTATTGAAATGGGTGACGCGCACGTGACGTCACAACTAACCTCAAAAATATGCATTTTCTAAAATTTTCGAATATGTCAATTTTATCAAAATTTCTTCTTGGTCCTTGTACTACCAAATAAAATCTTGTTCGGTGTATAAAGTTGTAATTGCCTTTATCTGATAAAATAAGATGCTTTTTGTTGGTTGGAATTCCAACCTATAATTAGCAGTCTATTTTTAACAACCTACAATATTGAAACTTTATAAATTTACTGTCCTAAAGAGTTTTTAAACGTTACAACGAACCCAAGTCAAAATTACAAAAATTAAATTGAAAATGAATTTGCAAAAACTAAAAATTTAAGGTTATGTTAGACATATGATGTGCATGATCATATTGATTGTTAGGACCTCTATATTACAGTAAAAATACTAGCGACCAAACGGCATTTAATAAACGACAGGTTAAACTTCAATGTCATTTTTCTTGAAGCGAATATAAATTTGTGAAAGGTTAGGTTTTTGTTGAGGGGTGCGAGTGGGGAAAAAAGCAACAGTAAAGCGTTTGCTATAAAAAAAACATTAAAGCGGATGGTACAAAAGAGCAAATATGAAGTTACTCATAAACAGTGTAATATACTCTGGAACTGTGTTACTCCATATCTATCTGTCAAAGTTACAAAAGAATCGGCCTCGACGAAATGAAAAGTAAATATATGCCATTCACACTTTATTTAAATTAGAGTAGGCTTTGGAAAATCTGAATTTTGTTGGTGTGAATAGCTGTTTTAATTATTGAGGTTATATTGAAAGTCAGATAGATATGAAATGAACTATGTTCATGATGTTTCCGACGATTACACAAAAGAATAAAACCTCATTAAATACAGACCTAAAATTAAAAGGATTTTAAAGTAGATAATAACTACCTACTGATAAGTTAAACATATGTCGTTAAAAATAACTAAAGTTAAGGCACGTTTTAACCACAACATTTGCTAATAATCGTGGTTTCACAATCTACACGCTAAAGCATTTTAAACATTTTAAAGAGATATTACTTCATTTCCTTAATAAAACTAAAATTCATTAAAACTTAATGATTGTACTACACACAATTCTTTAAATCTCATTGTCAACAATGAGATTTATATTAATGAGAAAAATGAACAGAACACAAAATATAGAAGTAATATTGGAGGTATACCGACTACATTACACGCTTTTTTGACTTTTACTTATGTCTAACTCGCGAAAGGTTAAAAACACCACATTTAATTAGTGGTTCACGGGAAGACCCAAAATTCGAAACCAAAAAGCGTCCTAAGGAGACAAATTTTATATAAAAAAATTAATATAAGATTAAAAACCATAAGGCACGCTATTCTATTTTATTACTAAGAGATTATTTTATGCCTAAGCATGTTTCCTAGAATATATATACAAATGATAAATGTATAGTCGGAAGTGAGCGATGTTAAATGAAGAATAAAATTGACGAGGTAAAATAGATCGTTATGCAATACAATAACCTCGCTTTCTTTTTCTTATTCTAATAGGGGTAACAATGCAAGCATCGTAGGAATGAAACGGTATGCAAAATTAAGCCACCTAAGTATTGTAATCCTTGCTTGGTCGGTGGTAGGGTATCTTATACCGGACATTGGGTGCCCTCCTCTCGCCTTTAAAACGAGACCTCTTTGCATATTAGACGATTTAATTAACTACGGTATTTAAAGTTTTATCTCGCCCCTGGAAAGCAAACATAACGTTTGCATAACTATGTTATCCTAAATAATATTAATATATTATATACCATCCTCGATAACGAGCTATCTACAAGAAAAGACTGATTAGCTCTTAACGTTAAATCCAATAAAGTAAATATGATTTTAAAAACATTAATGGCAGTGAATTATTCTTAATAATTAGCGTCTTCTTACACTTAAATTATCAATATTAAGAACAAACGGGAAGAAATTACAGTTATACAGACAATATGGTGCTTTTTAAAATAAAAAAGCATCCGTGGCAACCCACAAATTTTCTAAACAGGTGTGCTGGCCTTCTTAGGCGTGGCCTCATGTTGGCGTCGGAGACGTCTACGTAACTCATTTGGGAACCTTTCATAGCATTTCTTGCACACGGGCTTCAAGTCGCACTCGTAGAACTTGGTCTTCTGGTTCATTTTTTGGTCGCACACTGAACAAGCGAAGTGGTGGACGCACCAGGCCTTGTTCAAAGCCGTGAAAACTGAAAAAAACGTTTCCAGAAATACTCAAGAATATTTGGCGTAAAATGGCAAGGAATAAGTGCACCATATAGGGCTTTTTTATATATCATTGGGTCGCTTATAGATATAGAATAAAAAATAAGTAGATACATGTGGCACTTACCATCCCCTGCGATGACTTGGTTACAAACAAAACACAGATTCCCAAACAGTTGATGATAATGAGTTTCGCAGTACGCCAAGCCCTTCTTCTCATAATGGCGATGGCCAAAGAATGGCTTCTCGCACTTGGCGCAGGCAAAGTGCTGCAAAAAACGTGGATATCAGCGTTGCTACTTTCCTAACTCAAATATGCCTTACCTCAACGTGCCAGTGCTTTCCAAGGGCTGTTACGACTCGTTCCTCAATTGGACGACGACAAGCACCGCATATTGGGATTCCCATTTTGTCGTGGCAACGTAGACAGTATAATTCGTTCATATCGTTTTTGGCAAAGCCGGAGCGGTTCCTGACCTCTCTAGCGTTACTGTCCAGCTCCACGCCACAGGCAGTGCAGTTGAAATGGTAGGGATGGTACACCTCGCCTCTAAACTTCAGCGGCTGGTCGTCGATAATAGCACTAAAAAAAAATTGGTATAGCCTAGGAAACAAGCAATTTTTGTTTAACTCACTGGCATTTGTGGCAAACATATTTGCCGAGGCCTCGAGCCTTGACCTTGGCGTTGCACTCGTGGCACAGAGCCCTTCCCCCATTTTTAATGAACCCAGTGTCGGCCAGCTCCACTTGGCACATTTCACATCGGAAGCAATACGGATGCCAGCTGGCGTTCATCGCCTTGATGACTCGCCCAATAATAAACTCGCCGCACTTGCTGCAGCAAGGCGCGAACAGCACTTGGAAGTCGTGCTCGCAGTATTTGCGACCATCAAACTCGTAGAACACGCCATCCCTGAATTCACGGAAGCACTGCGCACAGCTGAGAACAAAAATAACATTTCAGTAAGGCATGGGTAAGGTGCTGGATGTTTACTCACACGAAACATTGTTGGTGCCATAGCTGGCCGGTGGAGTTTACTATTTTTTCTTGGGGTTCGAATCCGTCGCCACATTTCGAGCAAATCATGTTGTCTCGCGACATGTTGGTGAGTCTGTAAAAAATTGCCAGATAGGGTTAAATATGAGCGGTTCCGATGCGGCCATACAAAAGCGTAAAATAGAGTGCGATTTGTCAACAGATCATCCTCGTAAAATATATTAATCTTTAGAAGAGCGTCTTCCTTTAGTTTTGAAATTAAATTATTGAAATTTGGAGCATCCTATATTTAATGAACGTCACTTTTTGTGTTAGTGGGTAATAATGATACACATTTATAATATCGAACCATATTTTTAAAGTATCTAAATGGGAAGGTTTTTCGTTTTAATAATTTCTGAAATATTTCACCTGAATATTACTCAATTTGGAAATAGGCTAAAAAACTGAATGAAATAAAAAACTCAATGAAAACTTATATATGTTATTATAATAATATAAATCAATTTGAAAAATATATTTATTATTATTATTATTATTTTTATAACTTTTTCATAATTTCTATATCTACAACTTTATCTATCTATTAGAAATCAGCGGGGAAATCATTAATCAACGTTCCTAATTATAATTTATTATATATGCTAGAAACAATACGTGAGTCGAAAAATTCAATCAGATAATATATAACTTCCAGTAGAGATTAAGTGGTTCTGGGAAATTGCGATTAATGGCTTAAGAAAAAAATTCCTGGAGTGCCACATGCCACATGAATTTTTACAAGGCGGGGGGTGCACAAATCATAATCATGGAATTAGTAGATAAGTTTAACGAAACGAAACGTTTGTCCAAACGTACCACCCGCATAATTTCATTTACTTCGCAACAAGACAGTGAACTACAATTATTGTCTACATAATTTTTAAACAATCAGTACCTGCTCGCATCGGTTAAAGAAATGAACTTTGGTAATGGTCCAGGAGATTGTGGTCCCAAAGACACATTATCATACTCATCGAATCGATGGTAGGTCATACTTAGTTCTTCCCTGGATTGTGCTCTCCTCTGCAGCAACGAACTCTGAGCAATCAATCCGATCTCTGGGATTAGAGGGGACTTGTCTTTAGACCCGGGCATTCTTTTTCTTATTACATGCACAATTATGTAGTAAGCAAATTTAGCTGTGACTAATCTTTTTATGCTCTGTCACGCCAAAAAAAAAAAAAGGAATAAACAGAATAAAAAAATTTTAACATAGATACTCGTAAAGTTAATTTGCTGTGACATCAATGCTTATCAATTAAGCAAACATTCTTATCAGCGTTATCTTGGGAAACTGCGGTCCCAACACCTGAATCAAGTTAGGTATGTTAGAGTTGGTTTGTTAAATAGAATATTATGGTGTAATTATTTTGGCAAGTATATCGTAAATCAAGACGTATGTGTTCAGATTATTATTTTATGTGTTTCAATAATGATTAACGAGTATTATGTGGACGCCCTTAAAAGTTACATCATTTACCTGGAGTACCAAAAATGTTGGCACAATAATAAATATATTTTCCCTATACAAGATTTCATTCACCACCACCACTATAATAGCTATGGACGCAATAAGAAAATTAACTTGTATTTTCCTTAAGTCGACTTCAATTCATCTTGATCACAACAACAGTAAACAATATTTTTCATATAGCCTGATGAGCAGGTAAGTACAAAACATTTTCTATTATGTCCGTTGTAATTTCCAAAAACTAAATATTGCAATTCAAGCATCAAGATACATGAAAAATAATGGCCATCTACGATTAATAATGTTAATCTGGAGTAGTAACTGGGCTAAACTAATAGACTAGAAAGGCTGTGGTATTCGATTAGGCTGTTACGGAAAGATAGACATGAGTACCTATACACTACGATAAGTTGTAAGCAGAGCAGCAGTTAACGATGTCAGATGGTACATAAATACAGCAATCTCATGCTTACCCTGGCATAGGTGTCGGCGACATTATAAAGATTCTTCAACCAAAAAAGAAAAGTAAAGTAGGAAACTGAAAATAAATAATATCGCAGTACAGTGGAATTTCTTCGATCTTTCAGCTAAATTACCAAATCTAAACTAATTACAAACATTTTATATAGCAGCAAATGTGACTAATGAGCACTTACCTAATTCTGCGACAAACTACAAACAAATATGGTAAACTAATCAAACTTATGAAATTGAAATGTTAAACACAAAACACACCCATATATTTATGATCACTTGTCACTTTCCCATAATCTCATCTCGTATTCATTCGGTCTATTAAGGACTTTTGTCTTTGTTTACTCAGGGAAATATGACAAAGAGGGAAGCAGCTTGGAGCCAATCTAACGACCTCAAAGAATACATTTTGTTTTGAAAACCACACATCCGTCAACCAATCACGGCAAATATGACCATTTAAAGAACAAGAAACGGATGTCAATCGGGAAAATCCAGAAGCGGCATTTTCAAGATATTTTAATGGAAACCTAATTAAAAGCGATGTTACTTAATTTATAGGAAGAGAAAAAGGGCAGTGCTAAGTGCTGCATTTCTAACACACAAAAATAACAGAACTAGCTGCAGACAACGTTTTGAAGGAATTGCTCTATCTGACTCTCAATGGAGGTCTTTAAAAAATGAAACACTACACATCGCTCTTGTAACAGAACTTATTTCTACGAAAAATATATCTACATATAAAAATTATAAAATATTCAGAGACAACGTTTAGCGCTGCTGTCATCACAGTATAAATAAAAAATAGGAGCGCCTCTCGACTTTCAAATCTAATTCCTTTGCGCATGCGCGGAGGCCGCCATACTTTTGTAGGTATCTGCGTTGGTTCTAGCCCAATCGGATTGCCCTCTGAACACCTTGGATCAAGGCATTAGTCTTCTCATTTTCTTGATTTCTATCACATTCTTTTAATCGACAGAGTTGGACACTCTTGTTTTATGCGAGTATATTTAGGGTTCGCTTGATCTGCAGAAGTAAACCCGAATTAATCCTTTCCAGCGCTGTCCTTTATATAACTCGTTCTAAATTATTTTGTTCCTACCGTACCAGGTTGGGATATATCAATATCAACAAGGTAGAAGGTACCTATCGATAAGGCGGCTTCTGCAATGACTGCTTTAGCTCGAAAACTTCACGTTAAGAAAAAAACTGCAGTGATAATAAATTGAAACATCAAATTTCCCGCACGCCAATTAGCAAAGGTCATCCAGATTTGTCAGAGAATTAAAAGCACTGATGTAAGTGTCGCTTCTGCATTAGTACCTCCGTGGTAAACTATGAACAGTCATTCATACCAACAGAATTCAGATTTTCCAAAGCCTACTCTTCTAATTTAAATAAAGTGTGGGTATTTCCTGCGCGAGTGTAAGTAGTGTACACTAGCTCCGGTACACCAAACGCACCTTTTATTGTTTCCACAGTCCCAAAATACCTGTGTGAATAAAAATTAAGTTTTATTTTCCGATTACTTATATTTTAGCAAAAACGTGTAAATTAAAAAACAACTATCCGGCATATGTTTGTTTGCTATTTTATCAGGGGTGTTCTCGTTCTTGAGAATGATAGAATATTTCGGGATTTTACACTTTAGCCAACGAGAATTCGGACAAAATCGCCAAATTCCACATCACAACATAGGTTATGTCGGTAACGTCATAATTATAAAATCGTAAAATCCACATAATCCTATGTAATCGTTACTTTTTCGAATAGTCACAACGATATGTTCCTTATAATTCTTTGAAGCTAACTGAAATTCGTTGTAGTGGAAATATAGAAGGATTAAATTCAAAGATGGTGTATCGGTGTTGGGTATTTATTTTTTTGTTGGGGGTATTAAATTGCAAAGCCAACGAATTAACATTCGAATTACCTGATAGTGCCAAAGAATGCTTTTACGAAGAAATAAGGAAAAATACAAGTTGTACCCTCGAATTCCAGGTAATTTATCTACACTACTCAATAACTAAACTGATAATTTAAAACCCGTTGGTATTTAGGTGGTCACAGGCGGACAGTACGATGTAGACGTAGCTTTAGAGGATCCTAAAGGCCACATTTTGTACAAACAAGTTAAAATGCAGTTCGATTCGCATACCTTCGTTGCCGAAGAAACTGGGGTCTACAAGGTTTGCTTCAGTAACGAGTTCTCAACGTTCTCGCACAAGCTCGTCTACATGGACTTCCAAGTTGGAGATGAGCAACCTTTGCCCGGCATGGGCGAACATGCAACTGTATTGACACAGGTAAATTACGTTAAGACACGAAATGAGAAAGTTAGTTCTATCCAAGATAATTTTTAAAATCGTTTGGTATGCCTTCCGCATTATATGTACTTATATTTAAACTAATATATTATTCTTCTACAGTTAGAGGCGTCTGCGCAAGACATCCACAAGTCCCTCAACACGATCGTCGATTACCAGACCCATCATCGGCTGCAGGAAGCCCAAAGTCGAAAGCGAGCAGAAGATCTAAACGAAAAAGTGTTGTGGTGGTCGATAATGGAGTCGTTAGCCGTTGTGACGGTTGCCATAGGGCAAGTGTTTGTTCTGAAAAACTTTTTTACTGAAAAGAAGCCCTTCAACTACACGCAATTTAAATAAATTTGTAAATATTTAACTTAATTTGTTTGTGACCTGTGGACTTTTATCAAAATTATGACTGTAAGGGTTTTGTTTAAAGATGTCTATGTTTTTCATTCCATTTAATGTTTGTTGTTTCTGATTTTTCTTAGGTGTAAATTGTAGAGTTTATATTGTAAGAAACGGTTTAAATACAGAGGAAGGAATAATTTCCGAGTTTTTCTTCAGGTTGCTATTTTTTGCAAAAATTGAAAAATTAATTGGCAGACAAAATATTGGGTGGTCTACTTCAAATCTTGAGAAGTGCATATTAATAATTAGTTTCATTGTCAACATTGACTGACATAAATATGTCTCTCATAATTTTTACTCTACTTGGATTCTTATTCGGTCCGATTTCTGCAACAGATTATTGCAAATTATGTGAAAATGGAACACACACCATGTGTAAATACGAGGTAATTTGTCCCATTCAATTATACAAGAATATAATATTTTCTATTAGAACGGCACTGGAAAAGCATGTATTGACTATAAGAAGGTAGACTTGACACCCGGAGACAAGAAGTACATTGTGGATATTCATAATGATATTCGCAATCACGTTGCGTCTGGGAAGGAATCTAGGGGGACTCTTGGCGTCCAACCCTCAGCTGCTGATATGCTGGCATTGGTATGTTAAATTTCTAATTCGTACGAAACTTTGTCCAGTATTTTCATTATAATTTAAGAAGACGCGTATTTTTTCTTTTGGATCGTAAGTCCGATTTATTTTGATTTTTGGAAAAAAAAAATGTGTTATATCTCTTTTTGTCGTATATTCTTAATTATTTTCTCAAAAATGATAGGGATATTATTTTAATTTAGATTAACATTTAAAATATACACTTGCACGTTTTTTCAGCAATGGGATAATGAACTTGCCGAGATAGCCCAGAGATGGGCTGATCAGTGCATACAATTAAACAGTCCAATACAGCACGATATTTGCAAACGAACAGGTAATCGGGGGCAATAATATCAAATCTAAAATACTGTAGACTGGCGAGAATCATCGATTTAGTACCTTATGTACAGGGTGATCATTTTAAGTGCCTCACTCGATTTTCCTGCTTTATTCTTCACCTAGGAAAAAATTCAAAAACCATACTTGTGTACTTTTTTCCGAGGAATCCGATTCCGAAAAGATAAAAACAATTGAATGCCAAAGAAAAAAAGTTATGGCCGAAAAACTGAAAAAGAAAAAAATATACACCCTGTATATTAATGCGGAAATGGATACGTGACATTTCACTGATTGTAAATGCGTATCAGATATATATTTTTCACTTCCGGTTTGACCGGAAATTGCTTTAATTTTTTTATTTTAGGTGATACACCCTGTATATTGAGCTCAGTTTAAAGAACTTTTCTTTCTGAATTCAGCAATATATAACATATCATCATTGTCTTTCATATTTAATAAGATATTGGGGTTTTAATTTAAAATAACACAAATATATGTTATGAAATAAAGTCATCCATGAAAACAAACAAAAGCATTTAAATTATTTATTTATTTCAAAAACAAAAGAAGATATAGCATAATAACTTGTATTCTTTAATTTTTGAAATAAATAAAAAATAATTTAAATGCTTTTGTTTGTTTTCATGGATGATTTTATTTCATAACATATATTTGTGTTATTTTAAATTTAAACCCCAATATCTTATTAAATATGAAAGATAATGATAATATGTTATATATTGCTGAATTCAGAAAGAAATGTTCTTTAAACTGAGCTCAATATACAGGGTGTATCACCTAAAATAAAAAAATTAAAGCAATTTCCGGTAAAACCGGAAGTGAAAAATAAGTATATGATACGCATTTACAATCAGTGAAATGTCACATATCCATTTCCGCATTAATATACAGGGTGTATATTTTTTTCTTTTTCAGTTTTTCGGCCATAACTTTTTTCTTTGACATTCAACTGTTTTTATCTTTTCGTAATCGGATTCCTCGGAAAAAAGTACACAAGTATGGTTTTTGAATTTTTTTCCTAGGTGAAGAATAAAGTAGGAAAATCGAGTGAGGCACTTAAAATGATCAACCTGTACCTTGGGTATCTTATTTGGTCAATAAATTATTATTATTATTATTATATTTAAATCTCGCCAGCTAGAACTTCGCAAAATGTTCGTTAAATATTAAACAAAAGTTATATTTTAAAACAATTTTTTTTTTTTAATTAATTTCTTTTACAAAATAAATAAGACAAATAAATAAGAATAAATTTTATCCAATCAAATTCGATCCATTGTCTATACATTCCCACAGACCGGTTTGAAGTTGGGCAGAATATTCTGACAGCCATGACGACAGACCCCGAGCTACCAGAGTTATCGGTGCTGATATTAAATTGGTACAAGCAAGTTGTAAATGTCATCCCGTCCGACGTCGACTATTTCATCGGGTAACAAATCATTAAAAGTCACTTTCCTCTTACCGACAAAACGTACTCTTCCACAGAATCAGAAGAGGGAAGTTCCTGATTGGCCAGTACACTCAGCTCGTCTGGGCTAAGACGAGGTACGTAGGATGCGGCATAGCCGCATTCAAAGAATCTAGTTCTGCCAACAAGACGCAAGGCAATCTGTACCACCATCGATTGGTTTGCAACTATGGTCCTACTGGTAACATTATTGGGCAAGCCGTGTATCAAAGGGGGGTTCCATGCTCGAAATGTCCTGACAAGAGGTGCGACACCATGAGGACCAACCTTTGTCAAGGGAAAGGCCAAGGAGGTACACATTACACAAAATATCATTTGGGTAAATTGTCTATTTGAGTAATATATATGAAATGGTAATAATTTAATGGTACCAAAATGTCTCTTCTTCTATACTTTTTTCTCTCTATATAGGTTTTGTGAAAGTGATTTCTTTAATACGCTTTTTCATCTGTTATCTTATGTTTATTTTAGGTTCGAAGAAAAATGCAAACGATACTATTTTCGCCAAACAAACAGCTTCGACACAAACAAATACCTCAATTTTTACCAACAATAGTATCATGTACACCACTAAAATAAATAGTTCCCTCTGCTTAAATCCAGACGAATTTAACAATACAACAAATATTACAAAGTGCATTATGGGAATTGAAACTAACACTAACGCAACCAACAGTACTGCGTTTGATACCTCTGCAACAAGTCCCACACTTCGTCACACAGAGACCGTACAAACTAGTTTAAGTGATTTTACTTATACGACTACTATCTTACCGCCAATATCTGAAATTATCTCAGTTTGGGATCCAACGGAAGACAAGCCAACAACTATTTTCTACCTGCAACAGGCGGCGGCAAACGATGACAGGAAACTAATTATTTTATCAACACTAACCAATTACGATGATGACGCACTTTCAAATGAAACTGGCATAGTGCTCAAATACAGACATCACTATTTACCAGTGGTTGATGTAAGAAGAAGTATGGACTCAAGTTTGTGCCCCTCCATTGCATACAGAAACATATTCGTAATTATTTTAATTCTTTTGTAGCCGATCGTGCAAAACCAGTCTTTGGTGTGGGAGACGAGATAATTTTGCCAGACAACCAACATTTCATAAAAGCAAGAGGGACTTGGCAAAGTGGTCACTGTAGATGCGACAGAGTTTATCGGTCGTATTCTCAAATATTAAAACCGACATATTTCTTATCCACCTTGATTGTATATTTGCACACTATATAAAATACTAGGGGTACCAATACAATGTTTATTTAAAAAAAGTGGTATATAATTTTATAGTTTTAATAATAATAAATCTTATTACTATGAAATTACTTACGTTAGTACAATATTTATGAGGCCTCTTGCAATTCAGCCATCGTTCTCCTCACTTCCTTCAAATTGTCCAATAAAACGTTTAAAGTGAAAGGCGTAAGGGTAACGGATTCCTTGCTACCCCCAACAACTAAATCTAAAACTGCGCAATTAACATCCTCATCTACTCTTGATGAAAACTCTTCAAGGGGGTTAACTTTTAACGACAAGTCTCTGAATTTCGCCGCCAGACTTGTAGTTTGATCATCTACGATCCGTTTTATAGACGTGCTATGCTCTCGGGGTAAACCAAGTTGTTGTAATTCGCTTTGAAGAGCACTACTGTCACAGTTAAAGCGTACTGTAGATGTTATGATGTATGTCAAGCACGCGACGCACGCTTTCAAGTCTATATCAGCGTCCAATTTGGATTCGGCAAATAGTTTTTCAGCCTTCTCCATGTCTATCGGTGGGTTTATTATGCCTTGTGCAACAACCTGGCCCAAAGACTTTAGTTTCACTGATGACAATCTTGATAGAGTATTTATTTCAACCAAAACCCAGTCCGGGCAATCCACGTCTCCACAAAAACGGAACTTCATTGCAAATCGATACTAAAATAAACATACAAATAAAATATCCAATATTGAACACACTTGTTATTACTACTCTGCTTTTGATTACAGACAGAGCCAACACCAGGGGTATCGATGATAATGAAGGAATACGTTTCGGTATGAGAAAACAAAATCCACCAGCGGAAGGGGAGACCTGTATTTGTCTGTTTCAAATAGAATAGAAGTATGTTGTTTAGAAATCATAAAAAATATAAATGTTTACCTAAATTTAAGTATTCGCATTTATTTATTATTATTATTATATCAATCAAAACAAGGTTATGTTTTTTCCTTTAAATGTCGATTCGGATTTATGTCTAAGTCTAGTAGTCACCGTAGCGTAGAGTACAGTACAGTTAGTTGGTTTTGTCTCTCTTTAACTTATGACATCTGAATTGATGTCATCTCTGTCAGTGTAGTTCAGTGCTACCCAAGAACGGTAAAGTTTACCGTTCTTGAGTGCTACCTACACTTCGCGTGCAAAGGAAAGGTCCTTTACTTTAATCAACGAAATGGTCACTGATGAGAATATCGCTTCTGTATTAGTAATTTTCTGACTATATGTGAAAAATTCGGGCTATTTCTGTTCTTACTTTACGTCATTCATTTAACACTGTGACCAACATAAATAAAAAAATAAACGAAAGTGATAGTATTTGTTATAAAAAAAAGCTGGAATTTGTGGTTATTTTAAAACGAGATATTTCAGAACATTTTTAGATTAAAATCCCACATGAACGTACCAACACCAAGGCATCTGTTTTGAAAGTAACCTCAAAGGAGCCCAAAGATGTGGGACTCTACAATGTTTTTAAGTACATTAACACCAAAGTTCTATGTGGCACTGACTGGAACGTCGTCTCTTATCTCTGGGTTAATATTGATATTTGAGTGGTGGTATTTTCGAAAATACGGCACCTCATTCATAGAACAAGTTTCCATAAACCACATAAGCCCGTGGATCAGTGGGGACTACGGTGAGAACAGTAATTCTAATAATACTAACACCACAAATGTTCAGCCGCAGGTGCCAGAATGCAAAGTGTGGCGAAATCCTTTAAATTTGTACCGTGGTGCCGAGTATCAACGGTTCTATTGGGCTACAAACAAAGAGCCTCTCACGTACTATGACATGAATCTGTCGGCGCAAGACCATCAAACATTTTTCACATGTGAAGCAGATGCTGGGAAAGCTGAATACGAAATAATGCAGACCGCTTGGAGGGAAAGAAACCCTTCTGTCCGGTTAAAAGCTGCGCATAGTGCCCTCGAGAAGAACTCGGAGTGTGCACCAGCTTATATATTGTTAGCGGAGGAGGAGGCTACGACAATAACTGAAGCAGAAAAAATTTTAAAGCAAGCTCTAAAAGTGGCGGAGACAAACTACAGAAATTCTCAAGCTCTCCAACATCAAGGTAGCGTTATGGAATCGCAACACAGGCGAGACACAAACGTGTTGATTTATATTAAAAGACGACTTGCCATGTGCGCAAGAAAACTAGGGAAGTTGAAAGAAGCTGTAAAAATGTTCAGAGATTTAACGAAAGAAGTCCCGCCGATCATGAATGTTTTAAACATCCACGAGAATTTGATAGAAGCATTACTGGAAATGCAGGCGTACGCTGACGTGCAAGCAGTTTTAGCCAAATATGACGACATATCCTTGCCAAAATCGGCCACTATTTGCTACACAGCAGCCTTGTTGAAGGCAAGGGTGGTCGCTGATAAGTTTTCGCCAGACATAGCTAGTAAAAGAGGCCTAAATACGGCAGAAATGGCCGCTGTGGAAGCCATCCATAGGGCGGTGGAGTTCAACCCACACGTACCTAAATATTTACTAGAAATGAAACCATTAATCTTGCCTCCAGAGCACGTTTTAAAAAGAGGAGACTCGGAAGCATTAGCCTATGCATTTTTCCATTTGGCACATTGGAAATCAGTCGAAGGAGCCTTAAATTTGCTGCACTGTACGTGGGAAGGTACGTTTAGAATGCTGCCATATCCACTGGAGAGAGGACACTTATTTTATCCCTATCCCACCTGTACGGAGTGCGCAGATAGGGAACTACTGCCTGCTTTTCACGAAGTATCAGTGTACCCAAAAAAGGAGTTACCGTTTTTTATTATTTTCACAGCGGGCTTGTGTTCGTTTACTGCCCTTTTAGCTCTCTTAACACATCAGTATCCTGACCTTATGGGGATTTTCGCCAAGTCTGTGGTCGGCTGGATGTCGATGCCCGTCTATTACGTGTACGAAAAAATAGAGGGCATACTGCCGTCCAATTTGCTGCAACAGCTGATCCGAATTTGAGTTTTAAATTGTCTTTCCAAATTACACATGCCGTACTTAAATTACAGGCTAGGTTAGGTGTTTTTATTTATTTTTATGTGTTATTAACGTATAGACATCACTGGATAGTGGCAGTTCGGGGGTCTCGCTGCGAGGTCGAAGTTTTAATATTTTGCCACACAAATTACTATGTTATTTCTCTCTATTAATTAAGAAATAAAGTGACAATGAGCAAGTAATTCTTTCGTTTTATTTGCGTACACGTAAGGAGCCAAATGACTTATTCCGTAAATTCCCAAAAAGCAACAAGTTTAAAGTATCGCAACAAATCATCTTTTATAATTACAAAATTTTAAAACTCGTACTTACCTTTTGGACGTTGCAACATAAAAATGAAACAAGGCATTGTTTATAATCATTTATTAATTGTTAAATACAATTCATAGGTATAATAAAATACAATTGTATATTCAAAATCTCTTAATAAAACATACGTTGGGTTTGTTTGACTGCGACCCTATAATGAAATGAGGAAAACGAACTTTTGATTTATGTGATAAAGTAAACATGAACTTAATTAGGTTCTAAAGCTGCAAAAAGCCTACAGTGACACCTCAGTCTTTTTGCAATTTCTTCCTACAGCCCGATCCACCTCAAACCTTCATACGTCAGCAAAAAATTTATACATAAACATATTTGAGTACGAATATGCTGGCGCACAATTTTTTGGCGTATAAACTGAAATCTACTCGTATAAATGTCAAGGTGGACAGTCCTGTATAATTCAGTCAAGATTTTTTTAAAATTACATCTAATATAATTATTTTAATTTAATATTTTATAAAAAATGGATGGACAACTGTCATTTACCTAAATTTAGCTAGCGATGTTTGATTGATTACATAAATATTTACAGTTATCGATTAATAGTAAGATAAATTAAAACATTATAAATATCTGTACATTTATTCTTCTAAAAATTTTATTATCGTTATTATCTCAACTGTACAAATTTCGGAAGTTATACGTTACGCCGTTCTGTTACCTTATTATCCAACGGCCGGGCTACGTGTTGAATTTCGAAATAATACGCTACCATTTTATATACTTTTCTTTTTTGCGAGGAACAAGTCTACATAAAATATGCTGCAAAAGGAAAACTGAAGGTCAATACTTATGTCAGCAGCGACAGCAGCTAGGTTTATATGGTTAAATATAAACCAAGGGACAGAAAGTAGCTCTACATCGATTTAATTTTTCAAATAAAATTTGACCCTGAATTGAAAGTTTCTCAGAAATACATAATTTTTCTCCATGGTTTTTCCAATTTCAAAAACTTAACCCACTTCAAATCTGACCCATTAAGAATCGGATATTCCTGAACAAAAGCTACTAAATTGTGATCCAATGCAAGATGATAAAGGCAACCTGGAAAGTTTGGAAAAAAATTTTACTTGGTTTAATTATTTCATTCCTTTTTAGAAAGGCACCCAGTGATGCTGATCACTGAATATTCTTACTGGCAAACGAAAAATTTACAAATACAACCGAATTTATATATTTGTCAATTTAATCAAAAGTACAAAAAATTTTAACGCTTCAGTTTTCATGCATTTTTGTTGAAAGCACATAAAAGACGGTGATTTTTTTGTTTTTAACTTTCCTGCCAATGTGCAAATGTCCACGCTAAGGAAGAATTTGGCTATTTATATATATGTTGACTCTTGATAAAAAACGCGATTACTGCGCCATTTTTTGTGGTGAGCAGTGTATAACACACATATACACTGCCCCTCACAAAATTATGAACATACGCGTAAAGTGTTAACCTTAAAAAGCATAATACCTTTATTTTACTTTTAAAACTAGATCTTGGTTAATCCCAGTTCAGTTTGGTTTAAACGAGTTCTTGTCAAAATTTGCACAATTGGAAATACCCTTCAACTGATCATATATAATTCCACGTAAAGATTTCTGAATAACAACTGCTTTTTTTGGAATGTTTTTATACTTTTTTTTTTTTAATAGAAATAAATCTCAAAATCAGATAATCATAGACTCTTCTCCACTCAAATAATTATCCATTAACAGGACTAAGCTAAAAGTGTAGAAATAAATATATTTTAAAATTATATTTAACAAAATAAAACACATTAAAAAAATCGTCACATACTTATTTGGCCTCAAATATTTCAATATGAAAATTGACTTGAGTATTATTCTTCACTTAACTGGTAATATACACAATAGGAAACACTATATAATTTATTTACACACAAGCAAAACGCAGTTACAAAAACATGGCAACGTACAGTTCAAAAAAATATCAGATCACTTAAAATAAATATCTCCACTACACTTAATATTTTTTAACTGGTGTTTAAACTTTGAGCATTTAACAATTATAGAAAATTGAACTTAGTCAACATCTCGCAGTATAAAATCATTGGCTAAAAAAATTATCAATACGCCACTACTTTACGCTAATTCAGTCTGATTTTAGCATTGGTATTGTTTATTA
Source organism: Rhagium mordax (assembly GCA_963680705.1). Lineage (NCBI taxonomy): Eukaryota > Metazoa > Arthropoda > Insecta > Coleoptera > Cerambycidae > Rhagium > Rhagium mordax. Next base: position 77,211,943 of record OY796659.1, on the reverse strand, counting down.
AACCGAATTAAATAAAGAATTTTAAATTACACAATCTAAAAATGTATCACACAGTTATAGGATCCCGTTGGTGAAGTACTGGAATCCGTCGTAGAGCTTCGTAGAGAGGGAGTGTATACTGCCTTCTACCATACGGTTTACCTCCAACCGCAGCTGCTCCTCCGTCATGCTCATGTGGAAACGATTCTTTAAGTTCTGAACGGTGGACGTTCCGGATTTGAAGCATGGAAGCTGGGAGCCTGCAACAAACGTTGCACGCTGCTTAGTAAACCTTACTCTTAAAATATTGGAAAAAGCTCGAGTGGAAGACTTAAAGTGAAACGAAAATAACATTTTTTCGAACTCAGTTACATTTATAATTCACGAAACGTCATGAGAGTTTGATGAGTTGGACAGGATCTGGAGTTCACTAGAGATGACGGAAGCAGCAACGCACACTTTTCCACAGTATTGCTACCGCTGACGACACATAAAGCCGTTACCTACCTGAAACGCTCCTGAAAAATATCCTGAAGCTTACCTGATCTCATGATTTCCACCAAAGTGATTATCATCCCATGGTGCTTTCTGGCGGCGATGAGACCCTGCAGGATCAATATTTTGAAATACTCAAACATATCCGAGTTCTCCCCTCCCATTATTTCAACGAACTCCGGCGTCAGCTTGAACGGGGATTTTTCAAATCCCAAATTTTTCGGGGACGAGGACAATATGAAACCGAAATCGATGTGGATGAGATGACCGTCGCTCTGCAGTAAGATGTTACCGTTATGCCTGCAAACAAAACAGACCGTTAAATATGCTTTGTTTAATCGTGGGCCAAATCTACGTACCTATCCTTGACTTGAATGAGGTAACAGATGAGGCAATAAGCTGCACAGCTCTGCACGAAGTTCTTCTGCGCGGTAAGGAAGCCTTCCGAGGTCATTGGCCCGTACTCCTTGATGAAGTATTGGAGTAGGGACAATTGGCAATGTTTTTTCACTTGGTGAAGAGACACCGTGTTTAAGATGGGTTCGATGAGGCCGCTGTCGTCGGAAAGGCATAAGATCCTGGAAGATAAGAGGCGGCATAAAATCGTATTCAATAAACCATAAACGAGGGAAGGAGGGGAGGGGGGGGGGTTAAATTTGAAAATAAGTACCTGTACGGGTGAACCCACAAGGGGACGTGCTCCATTTCCCAGATTTTCTGGAACATTTCCAGTAGCTGGGAGGCCATAAGCTCTTGCCTCAGATCATCGCCACACTTGACTATAACAGACAATAACCTCCACGAGGACAAGTAACCGTAGGGAGAACTTTCTCTAATCCTCTGTTCTTTATCCTGCAAAAGGTAAATGCGGAACGTAAGACTTGCTACAGAAGAATGTCTAAACGATAGATGTTAAAACCGATTTACCTGCCAGGGCTCTTTTAGCACAGCAGCGGAAGGATCTTCAGGATCGTGAGTGAATTTTTTGCTCTTTTCCTCGTGAAAGAAATCCGACAGTCGCCTCCTTATTTCGCTGGCCGGTATCGACATGGGGGGCTCCCGAGAATCGCTCGATTCCTGACTCATTTGGGAAATGGTGTCCCTGTCCATCGGCTTTTTCAACTGAGCGTACTGAAAAATCAAATTTCGATTAAAAAGGTGTCTAACTAATGACAGTGATAAAATTGTATTATCTTAGGAGATTCGTGGAACGAATTGAAGGAAAATCAAAATACTAAAAGAAAAAACTGATGCCACAAAATTTGTCGATCTAAGGAAATGGACGTCTACACTTGGTGAACCCAGGTGAAGGCTAGTAAAATAAAGACTTAAAAATTCCTCATTTTCACATTCACATATTTGATGACTAGGCAATTAATTTGGCAGCATAAACGAGAATGATTAATCAAAAAAACGATGATCCTTTTAGCCAATGCCATCCTAACTTTATAACAACCATTATAGCGGGTTATAAATAGCTAAAAGGTTTTTAAAGGCCCATAAAGTTTATCTAAATTGGGTTAAACGGCACATTTGCATTAATCAATATTCTGAGGCTATTATTATTAATAGATGTCAATGCAATAAAATTCAAGTACTGCAGTTACAACTGGCCGATATTTTATTACCAGCGTAATTATTACTAAATTGATACTAAACAAACCTTGTTTGCTCTGTATGTTTACATACCCGTGATTATACAAAGTAGCTTTGAACGTGGCAAATTTACGAGCTTGACTTTTAACTGCTACTAATTTTCGCAATTATTGGCGTTCAAAGTGTTGATTTTCTGTAAATTATTTTTTGTGGTATAAATTAATTCTTTTTCTACTGTAAATAATGTATCTTTACTTCGGTTGCTTATCCCCACTTTGTATTCCCTAATTATTAGTTTCCCCTGCTATGATTTCCCTGAAAGAGTATTAATAGCATTAAGGTCAAAATATTTCCTTTTCGTGTCAAGCACTTGTACGAAAAACATCTAATTAATCACCAACTAAAAAAAAAAAAATAGACTGCTTCTTCCTATGACCCATATTTTCAGCTATTTTCATCAGGCTGCCGCCCATGTAAAATTTAAATAAAATAAACAAATATCAAAGTTGTTTGTGCGAAAGTTTTCAAAGCTAATCAGACATACCTCTTTTCTTGGTTTATTTGGAATAAAGCTGGAATTTATGAAAAAAATTGTTTGAAATGTGTCTGAAATTTCCTCGTTCGTATGCGCCGGCGATGAAGGCAACGTCCATAATGTGTGAAGTTTGTTAGACTTCCTAATTAACATTCGGATGATTTAAATTTGTGTTTAATTAGGATCCATGTGTGTGGCCTGGATTCCTTTTAGTGTATCTTAATCAATGAGAGTTTTCTATGAGGCGCCTTTTAAAACATTATTAGTGTTACAAAATAAATATAATATATATTTTTTCATTTAATATATTATTTATTGCGTTAAAATATAAGTTTTGCAAATATATAGGTATATCTTGTTAAAAATATATATATGTATATAAGTATATATTTGTAAAAATACATTGTTGTATATTTTTACGAAAATATGTATAAAACTTATACTTAAATATTTAATTTATATTTTTTCATTTAATATATTTATTCCGTTAAGTCTCGATATAAGTATATGTTTGTAAAAATATAGTTGTATATTTTTACGAAAATATGTATAAAACTTATACTTAAATATTTAATTTATATTTTTTCATTTAATATATTTATTCCGTTAAAATATAAGTTTTGCAAATATATAGGTATAACTTGGTAAAAATATATATATGTATATAAGTCTCGATATAAGTATATGTTTGTAAAAATATATAGTTGTATATTTTTACGAAAATATGTATAAAACTTATACTTAAATATATAATTTATATTTTTTTCATTTAATATATTTATTCCGTTAAAATATAAGTTTTGAAAATATATAGGTATATCTTGGTAAAAATATATATATGTATATAAGTCTCGATATAAGTATATGTTTGTAAAAATATAGTTGTATATTTTTACGAAAATATGTATAAAACTTATACTTAAATATTTAATTTATATTTTTTCATTTAATATATTTATTCCGTTAAAATATAAGTTTTGCAAATATATAAGTATAACTTGGTAAAAATATATATATGTATATAATATTTGTAAAAATACATTGTATATTTTTACGAAAATATGTATAAAACTTATACCTAAATATTTAATTTATATTTTTTCATTTAATATATTTATTCTTTTAAAATATAAGTTTCGCAAATTTGGTATACAGGGGTTTTAGGTCATGCTGAACAAGAATCTGTAAAAACAAAGGCCCTATCTCAATCGCTAATATAAATTCCTAATTTTTGCCAATTTCTTTTGATCATAGCAGGCGTATTTGAGTTTGAAAAATTTTTTTATTAATAACTTTTTAAACACAATCTGAAAGAAAAGAAGTATACCAAATTTGATCAAAATCGATCAACAAATGGCCGAGATATTGGGGTGTAGTGGTGAAAAGTGGGACACACAATATATAGGTATAACTTGGAAAAAATATATATATGTATATAAGTATATATTTGTAAAAATATATTGTTGTATATTTTTACGAAGATATGTATAAAACTTATACTTAAATATTTTAATAAAATATATTTAATGAAAAAATATATATATTTTTATATATATTTATATATTTCAATAATTATTATATGTATATTTGTAATACTAATGTATATGTATATGAATACTTCCAGTAAGTACTTAAACCACTTTTGGCAATAGTTTTTTTGAATTAAGAAAAACCAAAAAACGTTACTATTACTGGCAATGTTGCAAGACTTGCGCCAGAAATTATGTTCGTTGTTTCAGTTCTAGTATTTTCAGATGCAAAACAACGTTCAATATTCGCACAGTGAAACATTTACGGGCAAAAAGCCATTAACAGTACGAATATAACTTTGTAAAATAACAAATAATAGAAAATGAACTCCATTAACCATAACAAAGGACTGCGTATTACAATCTCAGTCGAGTTAGTAAAATTAGTTATAGCATAACATTTCCATAACAATTCTGAGCTGATATTTACGTTTATATTTTTAGTAGGTTACGAACTAACCTCGAAACAATATTTGAATGCCGACATTGTGTCTGTACAGGCCTAACTATCTATCTATATATTTCGATATCAATTATTGTATTCTTATTACTAACTGACCCTTTGGGTTACCCACGAGCGTCCTTTAGTGATAATTTCGTTGACATTCCGTTCAATATATTTATTACTACAATATCTGTACATTTTCACTATGTTACTTCACGTCTACAGTCTACATACACCTATATACATATATCTACGATTGGCAATAAGTGTACATATGTCAATAAATTAGGGCTGGTTGTCCCTACCACAATAACTTAAGAAACAGTTGTTTCTTTGAACCAGTTATGTAACAAAATGAATTCATGGTGAAGACTGTTAACGACAACCACCTACCTGTTGCGAAATTTCGTCGTCCTCCTGGCTCCAATCGGCATCAACGTCATCATAACAGCCGCCGCAAACGCTGAACGCCGACAACGAGGTCGTTTCGTGCTTCAAATTTTCCTCGGACCTCGTATGCCGCAGCGTCGGCATGATCTTCGTCGGCACCGGCGAGCTGGCTATGTCGTCCACCTCCACGACCTCGATGTATATAATGTACGGGGCCTGCGAGAAATTAAGACTTTAAAACCGCCGTCGGTAGGCGAAACGCCGCGCGCTTACCTTATCCTTGGAATTGAGAACGGCGGCGACTTGCGGTGGTATCCTAACGATGAGGTGCGGGTCGTGGCTGTTCAACGGCAGCCACACCCTGGCGGGCAGATTCAAATTGAGGGTGGTCAATTCCGCAACCAGTCTTGTAGTTTTCGCCTCCTTCGTGGGTATGGAACTTAGTAATTTACCGATTAATATCAGTGCTTGCATGAATTCTAGCTCGGGCTTCAGCCTGGGAGCCTAAAAACAGAAATATCAGCAACTGACGCTTTACTTGATTGAAGAATACTCACCGAACAAGTGCATTCAGTCTTTTCTCCCCTAAGATCATTCACGACGCTCTGGCAGCTCTCGAAGCACACGCACCCGTTATCGAAGGCCCTGCCCGAGCTGAGGTCGCCAAGGCAGAGCTTCGTGCTGGCCGCTCCCTTCTGCAAGCCGGGCAGCAGAGCGGACGCGTCGCTCTGCGACCTCTGGTGCGACTTCTTCACGTGCGACGTCTGGGGCACGGACAGCTTGTCCGCCGTGATGTTGAGCGACGTCGTCATCCTTTGGTCCTTCGGCCGGAGCTCGTCGGACAGGATGAGGTTGCGCAGCTTCACGCCGTGCGGCTTCTTCTTCGTGGGCAGGGAGGCGTCCGAGCTGAACGCGTCCAGCAGCCATGCGCATTTCAGGGAGAAGTCCATGGATTTCCTACACCTGGAAAATAGATGAGATAATTAGGTAGGTATGTGTAATAATGTGTATATATACATATATACAATTAGTCCTTGCATTTTTGTGGTAATGTGTGATTATTACACAAAATGCGGTCAGGCTAGGAGATTTGTAATCCAGCGCTCGTTGAGGCATATGGCCCAGAGAATAGCTGTTGGTCTCGGCTTGGTTTTAAATCTTATTTATTAAGATTTATTTTAGAGGGATAAGGGCGAAAATATTTACATTTAGTATATATACATGTATATACATATATACATATATATTGTATATAAGAGCTGTGTTTTTACTATTTTGGGATAGGAAAAATATATGATGCGTTCCATTTTATGATAAACCCCGGGGGAGGGGGGGGGAGACGAAACGTGACCGTGCAGGATAATGCCGTTTTTGCGCTGTTAATCTTAATTTGCGCGTGGAATTTCCTGTGGGTATACGAATTTAATATGCGCGCACTAAAAAGAATCCGCAGAAGAGCAGTTGCCAGAAAACATAAAACTCCTTTATCACAACCCGCTGTCCGTGAACTTCAACATATATCTATAATAAATCAAGTGTATCCTAAAAAAGACGAAGACCAAACCCACCCATAAATAAATGATAAGTCTAAATCCAGCAACGTTTTCGATTTCGTTTGGTGTGGGCTAACATCCGTGAACTGCGGTATTTTTGTTTATCCGTCCACGGTTGGATTCGCATTGAAAGTAAAAACGAGGCGAATCCTGCGCTGCGGCCGGTAAAAAAAAGTGATTGTTTTGGCAAACACAATCGCAGTCACGTGTCATATCGAAATGGTCAACGAGTCTTCATACAGTCGTGGTGGGGTTTTTCATTTTTTTATTTAACAAAAATGGATTTTCAAAATAATACAAGAAATCATTGATTCGCGTCGCGTTTTCGTGACCATTGCACTCTTGGTCTAGTGGGCTTGGTCTGGCTACTGAGTTTATTTTTTAATGAGTTAAATAATCTAGAGATTTCGTAGTGAGACTGTCAATTGGTCTCAAGTATTCCCAATTGTGTAATGATAAAAATTGATAAAAATAATGCGTTTTACGTCGCAAAAATTACAATATCAGTTTCCTTTCATGTATAACGAAAATTCCGCAACCTATAAAGTTAGATTGTACCCTAATAAGTCGTCTCTCCACACCCTTGAGCTATAATTTATGTTCAAGGCTGATTTGTTCGCCAATTTTTCCGTTCCTCTGTTCTAACAAATATAGACTTCTCACGCTATACATGCGGGTTTCTTCAATTATTGCCAGATAGAGCGTTTTACGCTGAAAAACCGTTGCCTTCAAACAAGGATTCCAGGGACAGCATCAATCCGACCCAACTACCTCTTTGAAACAACCAATTTTTTCATATTACGCAGGGTTGCTGTAAGTACAGTGTATCGACTTTCATTCAAAATAAGAATTAAAAGAAAAAACCATTCTGACAGAAATACTTTTCTACTGCCCATGCCCTTTAGAACGAAAACAGCTCCTATAATTATTATTAAAAACACTGATGTCAGTTTTCGACCTTAGCACTCATTCATTAATAACGTTAATTATATTGCTTCTAGATCGTGCTCCTTTTTTTATCACTCGTCAACGAAATTCGATTAACTTTTTCATGCCCGTAGGGAAAAAAAACGTCTCTAACTAAGCCAACGGATTAATTATGTTACCTAAGCAATTCAATTATCCATGACTTATCTTTCAAGGCAAATATTATGTTACACCGAGATGGGAAATAATCTGAGGAGCACAATAACGGATGACATCATGAGAGATTTTAAAGCGAATGCTGAGCAAGAATTGTTTTTCAAATTATTATTCACGCCAGCGATACGCTGTTCGAAGAAATTGACACGTCACGCCAGTGCGACTTGTCCAAGGATTTGTCTCGACAAATTGGATATACAGTAACCTCTTTTATAATGTACTAAACAACCCTGCATAAAATGGTAAAACCGTCCGTTACACTCCCCCCTTCGAAACTTGTATTGTTCGCCATAGTAAATAGTCGCGATCAAAATAAATCCACCCGCTGGCTGGCGCTGGCAGACAAGCACAATCAGTAGGCCTTGTAGATTGCCAGGAAGCCTCGCCAAAACGATATCCAAGTGTGCCAAGTGGATATAAAACCGTGACGCAGTTTGAGTCGTAAAAAAGTGACGTCGTCGTCGGGCGAAACGTAACGAAATCTTAATAAAAATCATTTTGGCGGATGTAAATAAATAGGTTATTTTGGAGGACTGATGTGATGTGACTTGTCTACTATTCGTAAACACCTTTGACAACGCGTATTAAAGGGGCGGTGAGGCAATAAATTTGCCGTAATTAAACGAGTAAAATTAAGATAGTTATCAACCGAGAACTGTTAATGACTCCTGAGACTAGCAGTCCACGTAATCAATGCTCGACTCGCATCTAATTTGCTCGGTACAGCGTCCCGTGGGGCAGTCCGGTCTGCGCCGACAGAACAGATTTTTTGCAACACAGACGGCTGTGGTATATTTTTAAGTTTCTGTATCAATAAACTTACTTTTGGTTAGTAAGACTGGGATGTAAATATACAAACATGACACGAAAACAACTTGGGAAGATAACATAGCCATATATTTTTACGTGCGCATTTCAAATTCGGGCGTCAGAATAGTTTTTAAGGGTATGACTAATTCAGATATATCTAGGCATCTAATATTATCTGAACGATAACCATGATAAAAATAAACATTAACGCGAACAATAATAATATAACAACAGGTGTTTGCCACTTCGAGAGGTTTACGCTGCCAAATTCAAATTCCCCAACCTAAAGCGGCGACTTGGTCGACAAATTGCAGCAAATTGGAGAGGATCTGATGAAATCTATAAATTCGACAATTTTTTAAAGGCGCAGTTCCGTTTCGTGTGACAATTAAGAAACGAAATTTACTGGAAACTTGCTTCAAACCTTCCTTTTTCCACCCTGGTTTCAATACTCGAAAAAAAAGTTGGGGTCCTAAAAATAATTTTTCAAAAAATCCTTGAAAACGACCATTAAAACTATCGTGGATTCGTTCTGAGTTTTAAAATAGTTGTTTTCTGCCAATTGCTTATTCTTCGGAGCGAGAGTCAATAGTAGAGAGCACCTGGTTACAGGTGTAAATAAAACTGTTGATTTATTTATTTTTTGCTGCCCACAATGTCCTTGGATGATGGCTAAGAAAGGGAAATGTGAGGATCTACTATTCCCCTTGAAAAAGAAGTTGGAGGTCTCCTAAAAAAAAATTTTTCGAATAATTTAAAAAAAATCGTAAATCTGCGGAATCGCAGGATATTGATGACTATCAAAAATGAAAAACTTTTTTTATTCGAAGAAATGAAGGAAAATGATTCTATTGCGATTCACTGAATTTCAAGATATTCTGAACATAAACTTAATATTTCAACAATCTTTTGTTATTATAAACAATAGTAATAACAGGCTTTATCTTTATTCATTTATTTAAAAGTAAATGGTAGATATAAATAATGAATGAACAATCTAAAACCAAAGATACTTTCACACATCTGTCGCTTCCCGTTGAAAGTGAACAAAAAAGTGAAGGGACAATTTAATTCAACCTTTCAAAAAAATTGCTTATATAAAAAATAAACATTGCTTTCTACTGTGCTATCTAGTCGGCGAAGATAAGAGAATTTGCTTATCCTATCAACATGAATTTACCCGATTTTACCGATTCACTCCGGCTAATTAAGCTTAGATATCGTTCGATTAATTTTACAGCCGAAAAACATTCGATTCGAATTTGTTCTTACAATACAAAAGCATCTTGGATGGCCATAAATATTTGTTTTTCAACAAACGCGCTACAACACGACGAGTACTAGATTAAATTTAACAAAAGTAAGATATTGTGATGAATTCACACCCACTTTACAGAAGTCTGTAGTATGCAGGTTCTTAGTGTGGCGGTTTAGCAGTCGTCCTAAAGATGGCGCCAGTGGTACGGATACAACTTAGGAAACAAGAGAATTGTGGAATTTTCTAAAGGAGCTCCTAGATTATTCTAGAAGATATATCTGTAGGTATATAAAGGCCAAGATGGTCTATTACAGTAGTTGAATTCTTAGTAATTTAAATTGATTTGTATCTTACGCTGAATCAGTACGAAATAGCTTAACAATAAATTATTACAAAATGTTTATCTGATGCCATACTACAAAGTAGCAAACGCGCGAGGGGAATCATTTGCAATTGAGTGAGACATTATTAATGGATGCTGCTTGTTAATGCAATCCGCAACCTCCAACCCTAATAGAGCTACGGGTTCACAGACCGAGGCGAGGCTGGCGCGATGGAGCTAACTAAATGCGGTTACACAAGTTATTCCGCGTTTAATTTCAGATGTAATTAGGTTGTGGAAATCCAGTCACATTCTGTGTTGCCGACCGTGGGGGTTCGTGCGGTCTCTGTAAAGCCGAATTGGGTCAAATGTTACGACTGAAACGCCGATTGCGCGTCTTGCTACGTTATTAGGCTAAAATAACGTATAGAAAACTATACCAGACAAATTTCCAATCCCAAATATAACAGACGTTTTAGACAAATTAGGCCGCAGCCAATGTTTCACAACCCTAGAATTGGCAACTGGATCCCATCAAATCGAAATGGAACAAAAATATATTGAGAAACAGCATTCTCAACAGACGAGGGACATTTTGAATTCTTAAGTATGCTGTCTTTAATAAAATAAATAACAATATTTAAAAAATAATATATATTTATTCAGGAATATACTGCAGTGAAATATGTGATGAAATGTTGATTCATTACTAGTACTAGTTTGCTTATATTTTTGGGCTACCACGAGGGCTACCATGAGTAATTCAAATAGTAACAGTAGTTCTTGGGTCTTGTTTCGTGCCCATTGCACTCTTGGTCTAGTGGGCCTGGTCTGGCTACAGAGTTAAAAGTCAGTGAAACGAAGTAATACTAGTTCTTGGGAGCCGTCTTGCTTCGTGCCCATTGCACTCTCGGACTAGTGGGCCTGGTTGAATCCTCGGTTGAATCTTATCATTATTTATTAAGGTCAGTACTTGAGAGGAGGCCGTCTTGTTTCGTGCTCATTGCATTCTCGGTGCTGACTGGTGAAGTGAGCTCTTTGGGCTTAGTAATCGGGTCTCTAAGTGTATTTAGTTTACTAGGATTATTATTATTATTGTATATTTATAAACAGAAAAAAGGGGATGTATATTTTCTACCTCTTATCTTATCTTGCTTCTCATTTTTCTCCGCTCTCACAATTATTTTTTTAAATCATGATTTTTGTCAACCCTGTTCTATCCTCTAGGCCAGCTGAAAGTAGCTGCATTTTTTTACACCATCGGTTGTGGTTTTATGATCCTCGCCCCCAGCTATTAGTATATTGGAACGTCTATTCCAACGCCATTATTCTCGTTGTTAGCGGTTCCTCTTTTTATATTACTTTCACAAAAGATTGAACTAAAATCCCGACTCATTGTCCTCAACGAATAATTATGGCGGAGTAAACAAACAAAAGCCCGGGCACGACCCCGTTTTCTATTATCTTCCGAACACAGACGCTTGCATCTATGTCACGTATTTTCGAGCCTCCCCCCCCACCCCATTTAGTACAGAGGGTGCAGAATAGTGTACTAATTTTCTTTACCGAGGATAATACAAGAACGAGGACAGAATAAAACCTCTTTTTATCTATCGGTTATTTCCGATACAACGCAGCAAAAATTCCCGGCAACGTGATTATCGCGGATTCGATGAACAGCGAGCATCATCAAATTATCGCTGCTTTATGCGGTTTCTAAGCAAACTACGAGTATGACGTTGCAAGCGATATGACATAATTTTGAAAGCGATAATCAGAAGACGGTAGTTTGCTCCTGTCTTTCCTTCTAACTTATATATATACACGAAGTATATATACTTATGTACATATATATATTATATTTATTACATATTTCAATAACGCGAGCAAACACCGTCAATATTTACGCCATAATGTTTGACGCCACGTACCTGTGGATGAGGTACCGATGGATCACCTCGGCGACGTCGTGCATCTGGATGTACATGCAGACGAGCTGCGGCAGATAAAAGTCCACGTCCTGGTCCTCGAAACTAAACATCTTATTTACAATATAACACAACACACCCGGCTCCTTGCTGTTGAAGAGGTAGTGCATGGCCATGGAGACGTCGAACACCTTGCTCTCCAACAGCCGCAGCATCCCCGAGCTCTTCGGGGCCGCCGCGTCACCCTTGTCACTCACGCTAGTCCGCTCACTCTCGTCACATTTCACCCTGTCCACCTCGTCGTCGCTCTTATTCGTGCACTCGGGCTTGTCCAGATTGTCCAAACTCTCGCGGCTCTCGTTGTTCTGGCTCAGGTACTCCACGCTGGACTCCCTGGTGGTGTTCGAGTCGCTGGACCCCGAATCCGAGCCGCAGAGGATGCCGGAATCGTCGGAGCCCAGGCTGGCCAGCTCGTCCCTTTGCTTGGAAGACGAAGGGCAGGCATGCACCTCGGAAGAAAGGATGGTGGAGACGTTCTCGCACTCCGGGCTCGGCGTGACGTCCACCTCGGGTATCCTCTGCAGGGCGGAGTCCAGGCTCCGGTTGCGGTGGTGCAGCGTCAGGTGGGTGTTGGACACGGTGGTCACTTGGGTCACTGGCGGCAGCAGGATTCCCATGGACCTGCAAAAAATAGGCGCTATTAGAAATGGTCGCTCATCTAAGCAATTTTTTTATTATTATTATTATTATTAATAGAAAAATTGATTGTAACCAGTGTGGCAGTTAGATATATATGTCTAATTCGTCCTTATGCATTCGCATCGCGCCACCCTCGGCGATTTCCAGGTTTAACAGACGCCCCCCGTCCCATTACGAAAACACTAGACCTTCCAGTTCGATAAATATCTGTCGAAACACAATCCCCTGTAAATGAATGGCTATCTGGCTGAAAACTAGATCAAGGATGTGAAGGGAAAATAACACGTGGTTAATCGCACTCTATAGGGGTAGCGTCGAGTTCCCATTTTCACCATCAGCCTCTCATGAATTATTTACGCCCTAACTTGAAATTAATGATGCAGCTTTTTGGGACTTTTCTTTCTGTTATGATAAAGAAATGCCCGTCGATGTGGGACTAGGAGGTGTGTGCTTTATTCGTTGCTTCTTTTGTGCCGCGTTACTAAATGAGGTAGAATGCTGCAGCGAGAAGCTGAGCCATTATAGAGATGCCACAGCCGCTCGGGAGGAACCGCAAATGTGAGGAACGCCTCTTAAGAATTGTAACTCCACGGAGCTGGTTCAGCACAGCCAGGGAGGTTTTTCTTTTCAACGAATTAGTTGTTCCAAAACACCCCAGAGGCCACCCCAAGGCAAGGAAGAGTTTTTGTGAATGGAAAATACTACACCAAAGATAGATCTAGATAGATATCTCTAGAGGCCTTCGTTCTCGAGATATTCGCGATTTTATGTGAACTTGGGAATTTTGTCACATAATTTACTTAAATCTAATTGAGTTATTATTAATTGAATTAATTAATTAGTTAACCAGTTAGGTATATTATCTAATAACTACATTTAACATAAAAAAATATTAGCTGAATTGTTTTTTAACTAATTTAATTAGTTAGTTGCTCTACTACTTTATTAAACGAATTAATTCAGTTAGTTGCTGAATTAAACATAAAACTGCAGATGGATTGGTTTAATTAATTCGATGAATTTAATTGATTATAACTAAATTGTTAAATCTCATTAATTCAACTGATCACTACGTTTGAAATAAAACTGCACCTGAATTGTCTTGAATTGAATTAATAAATTCAATTAATCATTAGATTTCATTTAAAGCTGCAGCTGAGTTCTGTACATAAATCAATTGATTTAACTAATTAATTAGTTAACCAATTAAATAATTTAATTACATTTGATATACAATTTTAACAGAATTATTTTTTCCTAATTTAGTTAATTAGTTGCTTTACTACTTATAAGACGAATTAATTCTAAACCTTCAGATGGATTTGTATAATTAATTCAAATAATTTAATTGACTTAAATAACTAACTTATTAAATCTAATTAATTATGTTGTAAAATACATTTAAAATAAAACTGCACCTGAATTGTCTCGAGTTGAATTAATAAAATCAATTAACGATTGCATTTTGCATTTGATTTGAAACTGCAGCTAAATTATTTACATATTTCAATTGATTTAACGAATTAATTAATTAGTTAACAAATGATGTCAGCTAATTAGTTACATTTAATGTAAAATTTTAGCTGAATTGTTTAGAATTAATTTAATTTAGTTGCTTTACTACTTTATGAAACGAATTAATTAAATATAAAGCTGCAGATGGATTAGGATAATTAATTCGAATATTTTAATTAATTTAAATGCCTAACTAACTTTGTCAATCTAATTAAATCAGTTGATTACTACGTTTGAAATAAAACTGCACTTGGATTGTCTTCAATTGAATTAAATAAATTCAATTAATTTTTACAACTGATTAAAAATTGCAGCCGAGTTCTTTCGATTGATTTAATTAGTTAACTAATTAGCCATAGAATTATTACATTTAATATAAAATGTTAGCTGATTTACTTTGATTAATTTACTTAGTTGCTTTACTACTTTATTAAATGATTTATTTCAGTTAATTACTGAACTAAACATTATTGATGCTGCAGATGATTTGATTTAATTAATTCGAATAATTTAATTGATTTAAATAACTAATTCGTTAAATCTAATTAATTCAGATATTTACTACGTTGGAAATAAAACTGCACCTGAATTGTCTTGAATTGAATTAATACATTCAATTAATTCTTACATTTGATTTAAAACTGCAGCTATTCAATTGATTTAATTAATTAGTTCATTAGTTAACAAATTAAGCTAGCTAATTACTACATTTGATATACAATTTTAGCTGAATAATAAATAAATAAATAAATAAATACACCACATGTAATTACGACCCCCTTTATCCCAGAAGGCTGAGCCTTGTGCGGGAGGGGGCTACACATTTAAAGACAAGGGACACACATCCAATATCCGTGTATAATGGAAAAATCCCTCTCACAGTATTTTCCATTGCCACGACCGGGATTCGAACCCGGGACTTTTGGGTGAGAGGCAGATACTCTACCATCTCGACCATCAGTCATACAAATTATTTAACTGATTTAATTACTCAGTTGCTTACCTACTTTATTAAACACAAGATCTTTATATATTTCAATTGATTAATTAGTTAACCAATTAAGTAATTTAATTACTACATTTGATATAAAATTTTAGCTGAATTAATTAACTAATTTAATTACTTAGTGGCTTACCTACTTTATTAAACAAATTAATTTAGTTAGTTATTGAATTAAAAGTTGCAGATTAATTTGTTTAATTATTAATTCGATTAATTTAAATAACTAACTAGTTAATCTAATTAATTCAGTCGAACACGTTTGAAATAAAATTGCCCCTGAATTGAATTAATAAATTCAAATAATTATTACACTTGATTTAAAACTGCAGCTGAGTTCCTTACATATTTCAATTGATTTAATTAATTAATTAGTTAACCAATTAAGTCAACAAATTACTACATTTGATATAAAATTTTAGCTGAATTGTTTTGAACTAATTTAATGAATTAGTTGCTTTACTACTTTATTAAACGAATTAGTTCAGTTAGATACTGAGTTAAACATAAAGCTGCAGAAGGATTGGTTTAATTAATTTGAATAATTTAATCGATTTAAATACCTGACTAACTTGTTAAATCTAATTAATTCAGTTGATTACTACGTTGGAAATAAAACTGCACCTGAATTGTATCGAGTTGAATTAATAAATTCAATTAATTTATTACATTTGATTTAAATCTGCAGCTGAGTTTTTTACATATATCAACTGATTTAATTAATTAATTAGTTAACAAATTAAGTAATCTAATTACACATTTTATATAAAATGTTAGCTGAATTGTTTAGAATCAATTTAATTTAGTTGCTTTACTACGAGCTTTACTACTTTATGAAAAAAATTAATTAAATTAGTTATTGAATTAAATATAAAGCTGCAGATGGATTGATTTAATTCATTTCAATAATTTAATTGATTTAAACAAATAAATTGTTAATCTAATTATTACATTTGACTTAAAATTGCAGTTGCGTTCTTTACATATTTCAGTTAATTTTATTAATTAATTAATTAATTTGTTAACCAATTAAGTAATCTAATTTTAATATCAAATTTTAGTTGAATTGTTTTGAACTAATTTAATCAATTGGTTGCTTTACTACTTTATTAAAAGAATTAATTCAGTTACTTATTGAATTAAACCACTAAAATTGTTAATCTAATTAATTCAGTCGATTACTACGTTTGAAATAAAACTGCACCTGAATTGTCTTGAGTTGAATTAATGAATTCAATTAATTGTTACATTTGATATAAAACAGCAGCCGAGTTCTTTACATATTTCCAAATAAGTCAGCTAATTACTACATTTAATATAAAATTTTAGCTGAATTGTTTTTGAATTAATTTAATTAACTAGTTGCTTTACTACTTTATGGAACGAATTAATTCAATTAGTTACTGAATTAGATATAAAGCTGCAGATGGATTAGTTTAACTAAATCGAATAATTTAATTGATTTAAATAACTTGTAAAAGCTAATTAATTCAGTTGATTATTACGTTTGATATAGAACTGCACCTGAATTGTCTTGAATTGAATTATTAAATTCAATTAATCATTGCAATTGATTTAAAACTGCAGCTGAGTTCTTTAACTATATTAATTGATGTAATTAATTAATTAATTAGTTAATCAATTAAGTAATCTTATTTATTATTTGATATTAAATTTTAGCTGAATTGTTTAGAATTAATTTAATTTAGTTGCTTTACTACTTTTAAAAAAAAATTAATTCAATTAGTTACTGAATTAGATATAAAGCTGGAGATGAAAAATAAAAAAAAAAAAAAAATTCGTTTATTAGGACATTTATTTATATAAATATTTCACCTACCACGATGTGGTTAAGTAGAGTAGCTATTAAAGCTAGACTTCGCCACTTTCTGGTAGAAACAACTACACTTGTTTTTCTTAACTTGTAAATATTTATTATTTATGAAATAAAGACGATTTATTATTATTATTATTATTATTTAATTAATTCAATTGATTACTACGTTTGAAATAAAACTGAACCTGAATTATTGTCTTGAATTGAATTAATAAATCAATCAATCAAATACTATATATTTGATTTAAAACTGCAGCTGAGGTTCTTTCGACTGATTTAATTAATTAATTAGTTAACTAATAATTAAGCCATCCAATTACTACATTTGATATAAAATTTTAGCCGAATTGTTTTGAACTAATTTAATTAATTAGTTGCTTTACTATTTTATGAATTAATTCAATTAGTTACGGAATTAAACATAAAACTGCAGAGATTGGTTCCATTAATTCGAATAATTTAATTGATTTAAATAATCAACTTGTTAAACTAATTAATTAAGCTGATTACTATGTTTGATATAAAACTGCACCTGAATTGAATTAATAAATTGATTAACTAATTTAGTAATTTAATTGGTTGAGTTAATTACACATCGATATAAATCTGCATTTGAATTGGTTAAATTAATTCGGTAAATTTAATAAAATTGCAGCCGAGTTGTTTCATTATTTTGATTGATCGATGTAATTAATTAGTCCGTTCAAAGAGACGCTACTAAGTAGGTACTCATCTGACACCGACGTGACTTCCCAGAGACGCTCAGTAGCGACTTTATGTGGGAATATTCTTGTGGATTTGGGAATTGTAGAATATCAAGCTTCGTCTTGGCACAAATGAAGTCATTTGTATAAATGGTGAACAATGATGGGTCCAATACAGATCCCTGAGGTGCATCATAAAAAAATGGTTTACCTCGTTACCCTCGTCGTTACCGTTAAAATCAGGGTTAGTAAATGGCTATGTATTAGCTTCGTTTATCGCAGAGTAAGGTCTTTTACTCAAAAAAAGTTTTTTTAAATAACCACTTCCAAGCACTAAGATTTTGGAACCTAATGGAAACTTTCGTTTTATTTTGAAGATTGGAGCAGGACCCTGAGGCCCCTGAGGGGGTATAGCCTCGAACCAAGGTGTAATTAAATCAAATGAACTTATTATCCTTCGATCAAAATGGAATCTTTACAACAAAACAGATTATTTTTTACTGGCTTTAATGTTATTGCAAAGGCAGGAAACATGGTAGTAGGTACATTAACACAACTTTTATTTTACCATATTAGGCAGCTACGCTACCTTGAGAACGCCGAAATTTCTTAATTTAGTTTTAATTAGAGCACTCGCTCATTAAGGCTAAGGTTGCCCTCTTTTTTACAACGAACGACAACAGTCTGACAAATCATCAAGTAGACACGTCTCCTCGTGTAGCCCTCAATAAGCAAATCCGGAGCTACAACAGGCATTCCTTTCACAACTAAGCCTGGCTCTCTTAATTAAAAGAAACGCGATATTTTAATTGGTAAGTTCAATTTGTGTGGCCTAGTTTAAGTAATTAATCGAGAGAGAGAACGCTCACGGCCTAAGAATTCCACATTTAAGTGTTGGACATTGTTTATTATTTCTCGTACGATAAACAAAGAACAAAACCCTATTCATGGTTTCAGTGGTCTCTGACGACAGTTCGTAGCTGGTAACAAATTACATTGATACAAAGAGGCGTCTTGTTCGTCCAGTTGAATGGCGTCGGTGACACTTTCTTCAGTATGAACGAAAAATTATTAATTCGGATCGGGACAGATTTTGTGTCCATTAAACGGTAGTAAAATGTTGCTTTCGCCATTCCAAGACTGTAAATAGTCCTATTATTGCCCCAGGCTGTATTATGTACTACGTGAGATTAACGAAGGGCCATAAACGTGGTCGATGTAACAGAGTTAACGCCATCAGAGAGGCCATAAAGCGAACCACTAACCGGTGCAGGTTGGAAGTTGGAACACTTTGAGATGAGAAATGTTGGTACCACTTGCATTGACGTAAACATATTTTTTTCGATGCAAAACATTCCGTACAGTCCACAGTAATTTAACTCGACAAGCCTATGATAATAGAAATCGATTAGCGTTCAAGGCGAATTTATTCACGTGTGTGTGCAAGCGATATGCAGGAAATTTGCACGTTGAAGTGTTGGGGAGCCTGTTATTTTCTCAGATTTATTAAGCGCTACCGAAATTAATTGCGGCCTTCAATTTTATCAAATCAGAAGGCTTTGCGAAGTGTTCTACATTTGTTAAAACATTAATTAAACACATACGAAACAGGAGCAGTGTTATCAATGATACTAACAAGCCCACGTCTGCTCTTATAATGTTACCCACGTGATTACAATTGATCATGTTGTGGCAGTAGTCTCTTAATTTAAAAATTTAAAAAATGAGAGAAATACACGCGGCAGTTTTCGAGAAAAAAAGAAGTCTGTGCAACGCATATTTTTTATACCATTTGTTTACATA
Organism: Rhagium mordax; assembly: GCA_963680705.1. Classification (NCBI taxonomy): domain Eukaryota; kingdom Metazoa; phylum Arthropoda; class Insecta; order Coleoptera; family Cerambycidae; genus Rhagium; species Rhagium mordax. The sequence continues at coordinate 77,192,402 of OY796659.1, read as the reverse complement.
AGCACATCAAACGCGCTTATTATTATTATTATTATTAATTGCTGCATTTGATATACGGCTGCATATGAACTGGTTTTACTAATTCCAATAATTATTTAAATTGATCTACTTAGTTCTTCATCAAATTTGTCTAATCCGTTTAATCGAATTAATTAATTAATTAGTGAATTAACTTAATTCTAATATTAATTAAAAAAATTAATACTATCAAACTGCAGCTGAATTGTTTTGATTTGATTAATTAATAAATAATTAATAGGTTTAATAACTGATTGAATTAAGAGGATTAATTAATTAGCACATTTGATATAAAGTTGCAGATAAATGGTTTAATTAATTTAACTAGTTTAGTTTATTCAATTATTTTTTTAATTAAATTTGATTAATTCGGTTATATAGCATTATTAAATCAATTAATTACTACACTTGTTATAAAACTGCAGCTGAATTATTGTAATCATGTTAAATTAATTAATCAGTTGAGTAACTTATTGCGAGGGTAATCGCCACATTTGATATAAAGCCGCAGTTGAGTCGGTTTAACTAATGAGAATAACTTACTTGATTTAATTTAATTCAACAAACTATTTCGTTTAATTGATTTAATTAATCAACTGGTTAATTATAATAATAGTCTAACGAACCAATAAATTAATGCATTTGGTGTAAAACTACAGCCGACTTATTTTAACTGACTTAATTAATTTATCAGTCGCTTACTTATTAAACTGATAAGATTAGTTCAATTAATTCGAATGATTTAGTTGAATTTAATTGAACTAATTTTATTATATTAGAATTAAATTTGTTTAATCCATTTAATTTATTATTTGATTCACTAACTTACTCAACTCAGTCAGTTAATTCCAACATTCGATAAAAACAACTACAGCTGAATTGTTTTGATTTGATTGAATTAATTAATAGGTCGACTAACTGATTGAATTAAGTAAGTTAATTAACAGGTTCATTGAATATAAAGCTGCAGAGGAATTGGTTTAATTAATTTAATAAACTAGTTAACTGGTTAATTCAACATTTTACATAAAACTGAGCCGAATTGTTTTAATTATGTCAAATAATTAATTGACTAACTCATTAGGTAATTAAGTCAGTTAAAGCTACAATTCATATAATGCTGCAGTCGAGTCGGTTAATTAATTAAAATAACTTACTTGATTTAATTTAATTCAATAAACTATTTCGTTTAATTGATTTAACTAATCAATTATATTAATAGTCTAATGAACTCAATAAATTACTACATTTGATTTAAAGCTAGAGCCGACTTATTTTAACTGATTTAATTAATTTATCAGTCAATAAGTAATTATTAAATTATATTAAAAATTGGCGTAATTAATTATTTGATTCACTAACTTACTCAACTAAGTCAGTTAATTCCAACATAAAAACAATTACAGCTCAATTGTTTTGATTTGATTGAATTAATAAGTCGACTAACTGATTAAATTAAGTGAGTAAATTAATTGGTTCATTAAATGTAAAGATGCAGAGGAATTGGTTTAATTAATTTAATATACTAATTAACTGGTTAATTCAACATTTTACATAAGACTAAGCCGAATTTTTTAAATTGTTAAATAATTAATTGACTAACTTTCTAAGTAATTTGGGCCCGATCTTTTCATCTTCCCGTTAACTTTATCCGGCAGTTAAAGTTGTTGATTTTTATTGTTGTAACAATTGTGTCCTAGGTAAATAACTACTGGATAAAGTTAACTGGAGGTGAAAAGACCGGCCCTAAGTCAGTTAAAACTACAATTCATATAAACCTGCAGTTGAGTCATTTAATTAATTAGAATAACTTACTTGAACTTAATTCAATAAATTATTTCGTTTAATTGATTTAATTAATCAATCAATTGGTTAATTATATGAACAGTCTATTAACTCAATAAGTTACTAGATTTGATGTAAAACTACAGCCGCCTTATTTTAACTGATTTAATTAATTCAGTTTTTATTAAACTCATAAGATTAATTCAATTAATTCGAATGATTCAGTTGAATTTAATTGAAATGATTAAACTATTTTAGAATTAAGTTTGTTTAATCCATTTAATTGGTTTAATTAATTATTTGATTCACTAACTTACTCAAATAAGTCAGTTAATTCCAACATTCGATAAAAACAACTACAGCTGAATTGTTCTGATTTGATTGAATTAATTAATGTCGACCAACTGATTAAATTAAATGAGTAAATTAACTGGTTCAATAAATATAAAGCTGCAGAGTAATTGGTTTAAATATTTAATAAATAATTAACTGGTTAATTCAACATTTTACATAAAACTGAGCCGCATTTTTTAAATTAAGTTAAATAATTAATTTACTAACTTTCCAAGTAATTAAATCAGTTTAAAGCTACAATTCATATAAAGCTGCAGTCGAGTCGGTTTAATTAATTAGAATAACTTACATGATTTAACTTAATTCAATAAACTATTTCGTATTATTGATTTAATTAATGAATTGGTTAATTGTATTAATACTCTAATGAACCTAATAAATTACTACAGTTGATTTAAAACTACAGCCGAATTATTTTAGCTGATTTAATTAATTCAATTAATTCGATTGATTTAGTTGAATTTAATGAGTTGATTTAATTATTCTAGAATTAAATTTGTTTAATTAATTTAATTGAGTTAATTAATTGGTTCATTAAATATAAAGCTGCAGAGGAATTAGTTTAAATAAAAAACTAACTGACTGGTTAATTCAACATTTTACATAAAACTGAGCCGCATTTTTTAAATTAATTTAAATAATTAATTGACTAACTTTCTAAGTAATTAAGTCAGTTAAAGCTACAATTCATATAAAGCTGCAGTTGAGTCGGATAATTAATTTGAATAACTTACTTGACTTAATTTAATTCAACAAACTATTTCGTTTAATTGATTTAATTGGTTAATTATATTAGCAGTCTATTGAACCCAATAAATGACTAAATTTGATTTAAAATACAGCCGGACCTATTTTAACTGATTTAATTAATTTATCAGTTTAATTTAAACTGATAAGATTAATTCAATTAATTCGAATGATTTACATAAATTTAATTATTTTAGAACTAAATTTGTTTAATCCACTTAATTGGTTTAATTATTTATTTAATTCACTAACTTACTCAACTAAATCAGTTAATTCCAACATTCGATAAAAACTACAGCCGAATTGTTTTGATTTGATTGAATTAATTAATAGGTCGACCAACTGATTAAATTAATTGGTTCATTAAATATAAAGCTGCAGAGGAATTGGTTTAATTAATTCAATAAACTGGTTAATTCAACATTTTACATAAAACTGAGCTGAATTGTTTTAATTATGTTAAATAATTAATTGACTAACTTGTTTATTTAATAATTGGAATAATTTGCTTGTTTTAATTTAATTGATTGAAGTATTTGGTTTAATTTTTTATATCTAATTCAATTAATTTGAATAGGTAATTTACTTAAATTTAAACGAATTGATTTAATTATTTTAGAATTAAATATGTTTAATTAATTTAATGCAGTTAATTAGTTAATTCGATAAATTATATTTGATTTAAAATTGCACCTGAATTGCTTACATATTACAATTGAATTAATTAATTAGTTGACCAATTAAGTCAGTTAATTACTCTATTAGACAAAATTTTAGGCGAATTGTTTTGAACGAATTTAATAAAATTAGTCGTTTTACTAACATATTAAGCGAATTAATTCAGTGAATTACTGAATGATATAAAGCTGCAGATCGATTATTTTAATTAATTCGAATAATTTACCTACTTATTTTAACTTATTAAAAATATTTTTCATTAAATTTGTTTAAAACGTTTCATTGATTTAATTTACTTGTTAATCTAATTAATTCAGTTGATATATAGCTGCAACTGAAATGTTTCGAATTAAATTAATAAAATGGTTGACTAATTTAGTACCTAATCTAATTGATCCAGTTTACAAATTGATATAAATCTGCAATTGGTTGGTTGAATTAATATGAAAAATTCTCTTAATTCAACTCATTTAATTACCTTTACTTAAATTCGTTTAGTCAATTTAATTAAATTACTAACTGACTAATTTATTTACATCACTATTTCAATTAATTACTACATTTAATATTAAACATTTAATTCGCTTTAATTATTTTAATTGATTTAATTAATGCTTGACTAACTTATTAAATTAATTAAGCCAGTAATTATTATATTTAATGCAAAACTGCAGAAGAATTGGTTTAATTAATTTGAAAAATTTAATTTGAATGATTTTATGTACTTCTTAATTCAAATTTGTCGAAATATTTTAATTCAGTTGAAAATTAATGAATTAATTGGTTTATCCACGACTATTAAATAATGTATGCATTATGTATTACCTCAAGCATAATGCTATCCATCATTCCCTGCAGTGAATAATGATCTCATTATTCACTGCAGTGAATAATGCTCCTAAAAAATGTTAACAATAAATAGTACTTATAAATTTCTTCAGAAAACGATTAAGTCAAAAATATTCCATAGTCTTGGATAAAATAGGGTATTCTACTCGCATATAATAGCTATTATTCACTCGGGTGATTTCACCCTCGTGAATTATATCGACCATTATACGCTTGTGGAATAAACTACTATTATTCATCTAATAGCATTAATTTATTTATTACGTTTTTTTATTACAAAAATTTCTGGAACCGCCCCTGAGCCTCCTCCGTCGGTTTTACCGTTCGGCGAGCTCTCGCAATACCTGGCGCTGATTTACTCGAACCAGAAACGCATAAATCGGCAGAAAAAAAATGAATATGGATCACGTTCCCCGGACTGTTGCTTATTTCCCAACGAGCACCCATTAATAAATCATTACTCTGCATTCCTGAAATGCCTGCATGATTATCGGACGACAAATATGCCATTGTTATCGCATCGCTCGGCCTTATACGCACAGACGGTCAGCATAATGGGGCCTCGCGGCGTGTTTGTCAATTAGCTGTTTATATATGTTTAAATAATTGGTCTGTTTGTTGCAAAAGGAGCTGGTTCATTTGAATAAGGCCTCGCTAACAGGCATTAGAAACGTTGGTAGGTGGAAAGTACGAAAAACGGTCATTTTCCAATAAGAAAAAAAGTAAACCGTTTCACAAATTTTTTGAAAAAAATCAGAAGTTTCTCAGGCAATTTATGCCATGACATGTGAGTCAAAGCACGAAATTAAATTTAAACGTTAACGGTGTTTACAATAATAATAATAATATAATGGCTATTATTCGCTCGGGTGATTTACGATACTCGCCTTCGGCTCGTGCCGTAAACTTTCACCCTCGTGAATAACATAGGCCATTATATGCTTGTGGAATAAAATACTATTTTTAATGCGTTCAATCAAAATAGATTTAAACGCAGTTTTTACTGTCTAATCCGAGGTCTAATCCAACAATATACAGTGGACGCCAAAAAATTTTGACTAAAAAATGATTCGTCATTAAAGTTTTTTACAATTTTTATACATTCGATCACGAGACAAAATCACGAATTTAAGTTATTTATAATTTTTTCTTCCAATTACTCCTCTCGATCCTCAATCATTTGCCGTTTGTTATCGCCACACTTGCTTCTTGGCACGCATGCGCAGAACCTGACAATATGGGGTCACGTGATTATATATCGGCGTGTGCGTAATTACAAGACAAGACAGCTTCTTTAAATTGAATATCCACCCAATGGATTCAAAGGTGCCGAAAAAATTATCCTCGCCTCTAGTACTTGAACCAACGATTGTAAACAGTTTAAGGTGACTGCGTAGATCGATAATTGCTAGGGTTTCTAATGCGTAACCTATCAATTTCGTAATTGGTATTTCCTGTTGTTCCAAAATTTTTCAACGAAAACTGATATAATCGCACAAAAACTTGAACGTTGAATCTAATCTGGAACGAGAAACATTTACTAAGATACTAAAATATCATGAGATCACAGATTTTTCTACAAGCAGTTAGAAGTCGATGAAAACAAGTAATTAATGTGGAGAAGGAGCAAAGTTGGCAACAAAGCAGACCTTTGCGGAACACCGGAATTGATAGAGAACGCTTGCGATGAAGCTCCCTCAATTTGATAACCACAAGCACAACTGATCTAGCAACCCTCAAAACGGCCATTTAAATATTTGGACAACTCACCAGTTCAACACTGTATAACAATCATTGAAATAAACCGAAACCCATCGATTAATTCAACAAAAGTTGCAAGTCCCAAACCTACAAAATACAGCGCTTCCGCTATCTCCAACACCGATCACCCATACTGCCGATATTAATATTGTTTGCCTTACGCCGTGTGTTCATTTGAGGTCGTCGACCGCCTCCACATAATTAAAATCATAAACATATTGACATGCACAAAATGTATATGATTAAAAATCTGATTCGAAACGTATCGAACGCACAGGAAGTTCTAGCATTCATTAAACATATCTGCGTATACTTCAAGTTATTACAAGATATTAATCGCGGTGTCGTATCAGTGAGATGGGAAAACAATTAATAATCCAGGAAAATCCGTATCAAGTGCGATCCGTCACAGTATACCATCCTGATCGCTTAATTATTAATTATTGTAATCAACTCGGCTGCGCCTCCCGACTAGGCGAAAATGAATATTCGCGCGGAGGAGGAAAATAATGGCGAATAATTTATAATTTGCTGCCGAGCCGTCAGGAGGAGTAGCCTGTTAATTACGCAAATTGGACTGGGATATCAGCGCCGGGACTCGCAACGACTTTTCGGAGACACTTTCGTCGATACAATTCGAAATTTAATACCGGGGTTTCGCTGCTGCGAGGTCTCATCAATCATGTCAAGAAGGCGGCCAGTGGCAGCCCGTAAAATACTGGTAATAACAAATAATTAACAGGACAAGAGATAATCGAGAAAAACCGTTGTGACCGTTATTCCTGGTCATTTAACGCGTTAAGTATTATCGGTAGAGAAAAATTGTTCAAACAAAAGTTGTAGCTTTTTTCATTCCCTACAATATTGGTAATAACAAATTTTACGGTAAAACTAACAGGAAAGGAAATAATCGAAAAAAACAGTTGTGGCTGCTATTCCTGGCTGGTTAACTCGTAAGATATTAACAATTTAAAAAAATTGTTCAAACAAAAGTTATAGCTTTTTTCATTTCCAACAATATTGGTAATAACAAATTTTACGGTAGAACTAACAGGAAAGGAGATAATCGAAGAAAACCGTTGTGGCTGTGTTATTCCTGGCTGCTTAACTCGTCAGGTATTAACAATACAAAAAATTGTTCAAACAAAAGTTGTATCTTTTTACTCCTTACAAATGTGATCGTTATTAATGGCCGCTTAACTTAATTTCATTTCGCATGGTCCTAACTAAAAACTCTAATTTGACGAATTACACGAACAGGATCGCTTAATTACGATTTACGACCAGTTAAATCCAACATAAAAACCCTGTTCTGGAAAGGTTCCGACGAAAGTATAACGCGCCGTATGTGTTAAACTAAGCTAGTAATTAGTTAAGTTCTAGCCACTCGGAGCAGCTGTACCTGCACGTAACAAACACGCTCGTAAGTAGAGAACTAACCCAAAATCAACACCGAAGGCCATTTTGCATTGTTCAAGAATTAGACGGCGCGATAATAAATGCAAAGCCGCCCGGATCCGTCACAGCGCAAATATATGACGTTAAGGTGGCTCTTCTTTTGTGATAATAATTACAACTTTAATTCTCTACGGGTAAAAGTTAAGGCTGTTGCTGTCAGTAAAAATTTGAATCCATTGTCGCAGTCATCCGTTTTAAAATGCACCGAGCACCTCCTGGAAGCCCTTGGGTATATTATGCAAAACGGCCTGGCAGTGGCAGCTCGTGACCTACTAAATTCTACTTTACTACGTTTATTTATATGTATACTTACGGGTACCTACTTCTAAATAGGTTAATACGAGAATAACAAATAACATAAAATTTAACACATAAGATAAAATGTGTAGTAAAACCAGTGCGTTTACGTTGGCAATTGTTAGATTGATTAGAAACCAGATGGGTGTTGAACAAGGTTTTTTAATTATTTTTTCTCCTGTTAGTTCTACCGTAATATTAGTTATTGCCAATATTGTGGGGAATAACAAAGTACAATATTGGTAATAACTAATTTTACGGTAAAACTAACAGGACATGAGATAATCGAGAAAAACCGTTGTGACCGTTATTCCTGGTGGTTTAACTCGTTAAATATTAACGATAGAAAAAAAATGTTGAAACAAAAGTTGTAGCTTTTCATTCCCTACAATATTGGTAATAACTAATTTTACGCTAGAACTAACCAGAAAGGAAATAATCGAGAAAAACCGTCGTGATCGTTACTCCTGGCCGTCTAACTCGTTAAGTATTACCGATAGAGAAAAATTGTTCAAACCAAAGTTGTAGCTTTTTTCATTCTCTACAATATTGGTAATAGCTAATTTTAAGGTGGGATGAACGAGAGTGGAGATAATCGAGAAAAACTGTAGTGATCGCTGTTACTGGCCGTTTAACTCGTTAAGTATGAACGATAGAGAAAAATTGTTCAAACAAAAGTTGTAGCTCTTTTCATTTCCTACAATATTGATAATAGCTAATTTTACGGTAGGACTAACAGGAGAGGAGATAATCGTGAAAATGATTAATAGCGCTGTACGCTCACGATCGGTTTAATCATCGCGCATCGGAAATCGTCGCATTTCCTACCAACGAACGAAAATCAACTGAAAAAAACTCTTTACTTGGTAGGAAAATTTATGAGCTACATAATATACTTGCCGACTCGCGGTATGTCATATTTTGCGAGATAATGCGCCAAGGCCGAGATAACTGTTGGATCGCCTTGCCTGATTATCGCGTCCAATATCTCATTACGATTAAATTCACGGCCGCCTTATCAATTTTTTGTCGCCGCGGCAATAACGAGATTTAATTAACTCAGCCACCATCACGATTTTTATTGGTTTCGCGTTCTTCCAGACAATCGATCTCATGAGAAGTTAGATATATATCGGGTCGGACAGCCAGGCCTTCCTTCCACGTCGCCAGTTCAGCTAGACGGTTCGTACGGTCTTATTTAATGAATTTGGGGGTTGTCTAAGTTCTGTGGTGTTTATTTATTATTATTATTATATAGGTTCAGATTAAATATAGATTTTATTATTATTGCAATGATGCACGAATTTTAAGGAGTGTATGTTTTATTTCTGTAACGAGATAAAAATGTAATAATAAATATTTTCTCAAATCACAGGAAAACGTGCACTACATTTTTGCAGGAAACGATTATTCATCCTGCCTTTGATTCACTGCACTCGCACATCATATGACTGGTAAACTTGGCACCGAACACAAAGCACTTGGATATGTTTTCCAAAATAATCACGCGACTATTTTGAGGATGGGGAAAGCACATGAATCCTACTTTCCTGCAATTTTCGACGAAACGGATGTCTCAACACTTAAAATAATTTTTTCAGGCCAAGAAACCCTTCGCCCAACGACCAAAGACATTTTAATAATAATCTTTACAATACAGTCCTGCTTCAAATATATGCGCCAGTTACACCGGCAGAAGTGACTTACCTAAAATCAAGGCTGAGATTCCTCTGGTGGTTGCTCAACCTCGCTTTGACGTTCAGCGCGCTGTTGGGCCTGCCGTGCACCGAGGGCACGCTATCCCGACAGCTGCTCATTTTCTGCCTCTTCAGAAGAGCCAAGTTCGGCTGCTGGATCAGCCCCGTGGGCGCAGCTCCGCTCATCGTTCCTGCTCCTTCTAGCTCTTCATTTTTTATAACCTTTCCCAGACGCTTCACTACACTTGTGCTGGCTCTTCGGTTTCTTCACCTGAGAAAATTGATAATGGGTACTTTAATTTTTGCATAAACAATGGGGCTTGTGGGGGAATGAGATGCGGGGGGGGTATAGTTTGTTTGTTTGTGGCAATTTCGACGTTTACATTACATTAACTTGACAAGCACTGTGACAAGTGACGTTTGAGCGCGGCGCGCGCAGCGTTTGACACGGGTTTTACCATGGACTTATAATGAAAGACGAAGATGTGGTATATCTTTTGTTTTGTTGCCAGAAGAATCACATTCTATCAGGTTTCAGTACGTAATTAAATAATGACAACTGCCGCTCGTGCCGAACTGCAGTGGTATATTATGATTATTTATTTAATATTTAAATAGCAATAGGAGGTATGTAATAGTAATAATAATAAATCGTCTTTATTTAGATTAGCTATTCCGCCATACGTGAAAGAATATACAATAATTCAATAAAGTTTATTTTTATATACGAGTTATTTGCGAATGATATTTTTACTTCACGTAATTAGTATTACTCAATATGATTTTCAATAATTTTTAGAATCTTGTAACGTTGCGTAAGTAATGACAGATGTTGGAGGAAGTTTGTTTATAGTCAGTTTCAGTTGTTTAAACTTGTTTATGTTAATATTATCAAGTCTGTAGTATGCCCTCTCAAAGAAGAGTCCTAAATAGGTGGTCGATTAGCATTTGTTCCATAGATGGCGTTAGTGGTACGAAAACTAATTAGGAGAACTCACGGGAGAACTAGAGAATTGTTAGGAGCATCTGGATTATGCTAGAAGGTATATCTGCAGGTACATAAAGGCCAAGATGTTCCACTTGGGATTAGTTTGTAGTAATATCTCACGAACAGGTGGAGTGATTATATAACAATTATATATTTTTGGATTCAGAAAATTTAGGACATTTTTTGGTATGAAAATATACGGGGATGTTCCATTTAAAAAAATTTTCCGCCCTGTATATTTTAGGAGATTTTTAATATTCGTTTTCAGAATATAAAAATTCATCAAAAATCGTGTCCACTACTTTTTTGAATCAGTTAAATCGGTAGTAGGTAAAATGTGTTAGATTGGAAACTTCATGTTGGCCACGACTGTACACATAACACTAAAATCCACCTTATATCGAAAGTTGTTTTTAAATTAGATAACCGTTACATAACTCTACAAAAATCTGACCTTTCAAAACGAGATTAATAATACGTCTTTCCTGAAATTAACAACCGCTCACCGAGCAACCAAATTAGTCGACAAAACAGGTATCTCTGTCTAACCTTCTATTTTTGGAGGTGCTCTGCATTTGATTTAATAAATATAAACAACACAATTTATTCGCCCATATTTTAAACAGCTCACGACCACTCTTGGGATAGGCAGGTCGGGTCGGTATACAGGGTGATTCATTAGCCTGGGGCCAAACTTCGGCAGTGAAAAGTAGATTTAATTTCACGAAGAAATGTTCGTATAAACGAAGGTCCTATCTTTCTTTGTTCGGAAGTTATGGCGATTTTTAAATTTTAAAGTTGAAAAAACATAGTAGCCTTGATTTAGTAACTATCATTTTAAATAATCACCCGTCAAAAATAGTTTGTTCATATCAATACTTAGTTGGTTAGTTGCTAAATTTTGTTTTACTAAATCATGGCTACCATGTTTTTTCAATTTTCAACTTAAAATTTTAAAATCGCCATAACTTCTGAACAAAAAAGACACGGCATACGTTTATATGAACATTTCTTCATGAAATTAAATCGACTTTCCACTGCCGAGGTTTGTCCCCCAGGCTAATGACTCACCCTGTAAACGGATCATAAAAATTATTGTTTTAATTAGAATTTAGACACAAGTTTTTGGAGTGCTGATAACGCTTACACAATCTTATCTAAAACGTGCCTAACAATTATTTTCGAAAACACCCAAGGCGATTATCGAGTAGGTTTTGCCAAATATTTCGATGACTAGTATTCGGGTACTTGCTGTTTACGTTTAAGAAGAGATAAACAATAACAAAGATGCATGGTCAAGAGGTTTAGATATAAATCACTGTTGCTTCGTTTGTTTATTTTTTGAAATTCCACAGAAGTACAGTCGTGGCTAAATAGTCTCCAACTTGAATATAGGAACAAAAAATTTTATTTAAAAAATTAAGAGATGGGATATGGAACCAATAATAACAATTTTTACTTTTAGACACAATAAAAACACCGGTAGTATCACAAGCCATCAAGCCAAATATTTAATTGTTTTTAAAGCCACCTTAGTTCTTACTTCTTATGTTCTTTAGCTGTTATTTTGTCACAATTTAGTATTTTCGACACGATTTCGATTTTTGTAGCTTTACACAGATCAGTTTGAATAAATCGGAACAGTCACAGCCAATGATGGTCACAGCACACTTAATTAAATGGAAAACTAAGAATTAAATTAAAATAAATATTGACGTTTGAAATGTCACTTAATTAGGCCGTTTCGATTGTTTATATTGGGAATTCCATGTAGGTAAACGCGTGGCTAAGAAATTTCCAACTTATTTGTTTTATCTACTAATAATAACACAAAATCGTAACCTGATTTGGGAGGCGGTAATCGAGTCTATTAATTTTTATCATTTTAAACTACCTATGGTCAACATTCCTCCACCATTTCCTCTGCACACGATTTCCTAACGACCTGTCCGAGTTATTCAACATATTTTTCGTTTAAAAACGTCGGCCTTGTCACCTGTTTAAACAGCCAACCTTAGCTTGGATGTCACCTGCTACCTTGTGATTTTTTTTTCAAAACCCAGCATAAAATTAAAGAAAGCTGAACCACAATGTCCAAGGCTGCCGCGATGTTTCCCTTTTGTTTTGAAATTAGGTGTCAAATATTTGACAATTACTTGCTATATAAATAAAAATAACGGCTGCTGCCGATAATTTAGGGGCTAGTCGGCGTTCCGCGAAAGTCTTGTGCTTGTCAACAAGTGAAGAGATATTCTACGCGAAGGGTGTGCCGATACGGCATACGCCGCGCCGATACAAAACAGTGTAAAATCTATCGGAAAAACCGCTAGAAACTGCCTTTTGGTGAATAGAAACTCGCCTCGGCGAAGTCGGCTGCGGTATTTAGGTTTACAAAGGAATGCATATGTGAATATAGTTACTTTCTACTCCTCTGCGGATAAATTCCAGGGACGCAAGATTCAAGTCGTTCAGCTGTCAAATACACATAATATTGCCCTCGATAACGCACTGTGCACTGTTCCGGCTCAAACTGGATACGCACAAACACAAAAATGCACTTTCGTTTCGGACACAACACACATTTAAAAACTCGGTGGGCTTTTTTTTTCCGTAAACAGTTCCCAAGCTAACGGCGAAACACAAACTGCCAGAGTGCCACGACTAGGGCGCCATCGCCATTATTGCGTACGGGTCGGTGGAGGGGAGAGCGAGCGATTGTTGTGAACCGAACGAACGTAGTCCGAACTCCAAGTGACGTGACGATGGTAGCGGCTTAGCCAGGAGGCAACGCAATTTTTCAAGACGTCGTTTCCGACATTTGGACAATTAAAAGCGCTGGAATGGAAATTAGCGCAAATAGTAATCATTAGCACCCCGGGGTACTTGCGATAGTACAAATAATGTGCTGTTTTGGGGAATTCGAGTTATTTGTCGGTGCTAAACAAATCACGAGTCCGGCTACTGTTCAAATTTAAGGTCACTGTGTTTGGGTTTGGGTACAGCTGCACTCAGGACTAGTTAAAGCGGTGGTAGTGTTAGAGATCATTTTTCCACGCCACGAACATCAATTTCAATCTCTTCGTTTTAAAGGATGATCAGATTTACGAAAAAAATAGTATATTATTTGACGAGTGGTGTAATGTAGTAAATAACTCACGCAGATGAATTTTGCAGCACGAGCCACAGGCGAGTGCTGTAATTCATCTGCGTGAGTTATTTACTACATTACCACGAGTTGAGTACTATACATTATCTACGATTATAATAATAAATACTTTCCTTTGCAAGTCCGAATTCGTCATTTTTGGCACTATTAACATAACTCAGACTTCAATTTGACTTTGACATAGCCGTCGAAAATCAAAATAACCAAATTTTTTGAAGCGATGTCAAAGTCAAATTGAAAACTAGGTTATGTTAATTTTTTGACGTCGATGTCAATGTCAAATTAAAACTAGGTTTAGTTAATGAATTTTATAGAGTTAAATATTTTTTAATTTTATTCGAAACCTAGTTTTCAATTTGACATGGACGTCGAAAATCAAAATAACCTAGTTTCATTTGACATTGACATTAATTATGTAAATTTTTGACGTCTAAAGGTTATGTTAATTTTTGAAGTCGATGTCAATGTCAAATTGAAAACTAGGTTATGTTAATTTTTTGACGTCGATGTCAAAGTCAAATTGAAAACTAGGTTTAGTTAATAAATTTTACAGAGTTAAATATTTTTTAATTTTATTCGAAACCTAGTTTTCAATTTGACTTTGACATGGACGTCGAAAATCAAAATAACCTAGTTTCATTTGACATTGACATTAATTATGTAAATTTTTGACGTCTATAGGTTATGTTTATTTTTTGAAGTCGATATCAAAGTCAAATTAAAAACTAGGTTATGTTAATTTTTTGTCGTCGATGTCAATGTCAAATTAAAATTAGGTTTGGTTCATGAATTCTATTGAGTTAAATATTTTTTAATTTTATTCGAAACCTAGTCTTTAATTTGACTTTGACATGGACATCAAAAATCAAAATAACCTATACTCGGGCCAAAAAGAGTAGTCACTAGAGCAAAAAACTCACCGGCAATTCTTCAAAGGATTTAGCTGTTATGGAATACAGAAGCGGCAGCTCGTTTTACCATATAATCCCATATAATTCAGAGAAATATATCCAGTTTTCTCCGCCTACCAGAGATGAAAACCACAACTAGGTCATTATGTTTAATTGGTATAGTCAACCAAATATAGTACATGGTTGAACGTGCCGCCCTTATACCCAATAATTTGTTCGACTATTATAAAGGTCGTCGAGAGAGCTTAGATGGCGCATTCAGTGGCGTCACATATGCTGCAACGCAAAGGATGTGCATTGTTCAACTGCGTTGCTATACCTAATTCGTGGAGATAATGTTGCCAGATGTAAGTATATTATTTAAAATTTAAGACATGGTAACTCATACTCATGCATAATTAACACAATCCGCTTTCATTTGTTCGAATTATGGAATTTATGAAATTCGTAAATCCGTACGCCCCTGGCTCTACTGACTACTCTTTTTGGCCCGAGTATAGTTTCATTTGCCATTAACTTTAATTATGTTAATTTTTGACGTCTAAGTCAAAGTCAAATTGAAAACTAGGTTATGTTAATTTTTTGATGTTGATGTCAATGTCAAATTAAAACTAGGTTTGGTTAATGAATTTTACAGAGTTAAATATTTTTTAATTTTATTCGAAACCTAGTCTTCAATTTGACTTTGACACGGACATCAAATATCAAAATAACCTAGTTTCATTTGACATTGACATTAATTATGTTAAGTTTTGACGTCTATAGGTTATGTTAATTTTTTGAAGTCGATGTCAAGTCAAATTGAAAACTAGGTTATATTAATTTTTTGACGTCGACTTCAATGTCAAATTAGAACTAGGTTAAGTTAATGAATTTATAATGTTACATATTTTTTAATTTTATCGAAACCTAGTCCTTAATTTGACTTTGACATGGACGTCGAAAATCAAAATAACCTAGTTTCACATGACATTGACAGTAATTATGTAAATTTTTGACATCTATAGGTTATGTTAATTATTTGAAGTCGATGTCAAAGTCAAATTGAAAACAAAGTTATGTTAATTTTTTGACGTCTATATCAATGTCGAATTAAAACTAGGTGAAGTTAATGAATTTTATAGTTAAATATTTTTTAATTTTATTCCAAACCTAGTCTATAATTTGACTTTGACATGGACGTCAAAAATCAAAATTACCTAGTTTCATTTGACATTAACATTAATTATGTTAATTTTTGACGTCCATGTCAAAGTCATATTGAAAACTATAGGTAATGTTAATTTTTCGAAGTCGATGTCAAAGTCAAATTGAAAACTAGGTTATGTTAATTTTTTGAGGTTTATGTCAATATCAAATTAAAACTAGGTTAAGTTAATGAATTTATATATTTTTAAATTTTATTCGAAACCTAGTCTTCAATTTGACTCTGACACGGACGTCAAATATCAAAATAACCGTTTCATTTGACAGTGACATTAATTATGTTAAGTTTTGAAGTCTATAGGTTATGTTAATTTTTTGAAGTCAATATAAAGTCAAATTGAAAACTAGGTTATGTTAATTTTTTGACGTCGACGTCAATTTCAAATTAGAACTAGGTTAAGTTAATACAAATTTTATAGTGTTAAATATTTTTTAATTTTATTCGAAACCTAGTCATCAAATTGACACATAAATTATGTCAATTTTTGACATCTATAGGTTATGTTAATTTTTTGAAGTCGATGTCAAAGTCAAATTAAAAACAAAGTTATGTTAATTTTTTTGACGTCTATATCGATGTCAAATTAAAACTATAGAGAGTTAAATATTTTTAAATTTTATTCGAAACCTAGTCTTCAATTGAAACGTGAAAGATGGCTGGAAGAAAAGAAGATAGTATATGGAAATATTATATAAAAACAACGGATCCAAATATAACTGGTATACTTCGCCTTTAGCCTTTAGGGATATACGAGGTAGGTTAAAAAAATCACGTAAAAAACCTTCAAAGCAGCCGCGTTCCGCCCAGTTTCAGAGATATGGAAAATGGGACAGGGTTAGCTTCAGTTGTTACTAAATATTGACGATTAATTTCTATTTTTGTATAAATATTACGAAAATGAAACATAAACTCAAGTTACATTTTTGTGTTATTTAAATGATCGTAAAGGCTCTTTACTAGAAACCTTTTGGTTTTTTGCCTTTACGGTTATTGAATTCTTGTTTTCATTCACTCAATGAATGGGTGTGAGCAACAACGAGCTACATAAGAGACAAAATAATAAATTTCAACGGAAACCAGAATCCGTATCCATATTTATAAATTTCATTTCTGATAAAGGACCAAGGACCCACCTACATACAATAAGTTATTACCCTGTTAATAATATTAAAAGATGTCACCGGTGAAGGGCTTTGAAAAACGCATTTATCTTAGTCGTTTTCTGTCTACTGCGCAATCTATTTTTGCTCTTGATACGATAAAAAAAATGTTCGCTCAAATTTATTTCCCCCGGTCATGCTCTCATAAATTTACATCTCAGACGTCTAACTCGTGTCATTTGTGAGGTTCGAGCATGCTGGTTGACTTGGTTGTTTTTTCTTTACTATCCATGCCCCATAAGCGCAAATAAGCTTGCGTATAAATCGATCAAGATGTTTACGAATGAAAATTAATGGCGATATCGTCTGCGGCAAATTAAAAAACACGCCGATAAAATTGTAGGATCGTAATAAACGGTTATAAAAATATATCTTGTAATTTTATTTGTTTTTTTTGTGCGATGTTTAAATCCAGTCTTGCATATGAATTAATGAAAAAGTTGCACTTATGAGTTTAAATAAAATAAAATAATAATGAACAATACACGCCTTCTACATTTTATTAAAATTATCTGAGCCATTCATAAAATGTATACGCAGTTGGAAAAAATTATCTACTTCCTTTTGTATCTTTCACTTCCGCTGCTCTTCGACGTTCGTATGAAAATACATATTTACAAGTTGGCAGAGGTGAAAATAAATAGAATACTGAATATATTTTAAGTGAAAAAGAAGCAAAAATCGCGGAAAGAAAGTGAATATAAAAGTATATTATTTGACGAGTGGCAATGCAGTAAATAACCCACAGATGAATTTTGCAGCACTCGCCTGCGGCTCGTGCTGTAAAATTTTTAATTTTTTGAATAAATTGAATATTTCTTTACTACTTTATACTAGAATTACTAGAACTAGAACCACCTAAGAAGATACATAATATTAATAAATACTATCACAATAGCATACAGAACATAATTCAATTTAGGATATATTGCACAAACCGTAGTTCCCTCAAACATTTTAAAATAACACTGCACTGTACACCGTTCATAAGGCGACTCGTAAATGTACTAACACCTAACGTCCCATGCTAGGTCAATGGAAGCATCATGAGCCTGGTATAAACTCATTAGACTGACTGTTTCAATTGGGAATAGAAAAACTATAATAATTGTGGCAAAAATGATGAATTCGGACTTGCGAAGGTTAGTATTTATTGTTATAATCCTAGATAAAGTATAGTATTCAACTCGCGGTAATGGTAAATAACTCACTTGATGAGTTACAGCACTCGCCTGCGGCTCGTGCTGCAAAATTCATCTGCGTCAGTTATTTACTACATTATCACTCGTCAAATAATATACTATTATAAGCACTTTTGTGGAAAAAGTGCTTTTCCGCGATTTTTGCTTCTATTGCGTTATGTATACGGTTCAAAAAGATTATCTATGTATCTTTAATCTTTATGCTATTGCGTTAGGTCTGACCTACATCTGTGGCAACTCAATCATTAGATTTTTGTTTTAATATTTATTAATAATAACGTAACTCAAATGCAAATTTATGTAATTAGTTTTATACTCGATTTACTTAATATTACAGCTTTACCTATAAAGTAGGTTTCCCTATTTTTTTTTTTTAAACTCCATAAAAATGTGGATATCCGTATCCACTACTTTCCCTCTTCAAATAGCACCATTAGCAATAATTAACATTACATTTTCGTGCATGGTGTTCTCCATCTGTGTAGTCCTACAATTAAAGCATAAGAGCTATATCGAACATCTGCCGCGTTTGTTAAGGAATTTATTTTTATAGCTCCAACACAAATATATTTATGTAACAAAAACTAAATAAAATAGTTTTATGACGTTTGTGGTATTTAAAAATTTGTTTACCAGGTCGCCGCCGTAATCCCAATTGATATCGACATCGTTTCCGTCTTTTTTAATAATTAACTTCGCGAAATTGCTACATTTTATAGCCCGGCTTTTTTTATTAGGTAATTAATAATAATAAAAA
Organism: Rhagium mordax; assembly: GCA_963680705.1. Classification (NCBI taxonomy): domain Eukaryota; kingdom Metazoa; phylum Arthropoda; class Insecta; order Coleoptera; family Cerambycidae; genus Rhagium; species Rhagium mordax. The sequence goes on along the minus strand of OY796659.1, from coordinate 77,173,367 downwards.
TAAAATAGTTCTTACAGAGCCGGTATTCCTCTAGAAAAAAATAATTAAAACAATATAAGGGACACCGATAAACATCCATCAAGACCAACGTTTGATCAGTTAGAAAACAGCTGTCGTCACCGTTCAGGCTCTCGTCCGACCTTATAGATCCTATAAGAAATGCTGACGTCACCGTTTAGTCTACGGTCCGACCTAATAGATCTCACGAGAAAGCTGACGTTACCGTTTAAGTTCTGGTCCGACCACCATATTCTTTTGTCATTACCTGATAATCGGATCGTTTTCGAAAAATATTTCCACTTCATCCCCTTCCACGAGCCGTTTCACTCGTTTATAGATCCTAGACTATTTTGGTACGTTTAAATTTGGAATTGTGACAATGACCCACTTCGGCCACGCCACATTATTTAACCCTACTAACAGGCTTAGCATTTTCCCGATACAATTAAATTAATATTGATGTATCTCATTTCATATATAAATAGCCCAGATTCATAATTCAGTTAACTTCAGTTCTGGCTTTCATTGATCCTCTCGTATCTGTATCTGCTACTTGTACTTGACATATCAATTCCCTAGCTCACCCACCCGAGCGCAGATTCGCAGAGTGGGCCTGAATGGTTTGTGTCCGGCTTTATGAGTCATGCCGATCGCATTTTTTTAAGCGTTTTGCTGACGTAGCCCGAGCTGAAAGTTATAATAAATTTTATCTGTAATTGACTTTACCGATTAAAAACAAATAAATTGCGGGTTCTTACTATCATCAAATTTGCCCTAGGGAATGAATTTATTTTGTTTACCTGCGCATTTTTTAATTTAATAACCAGAGCTCTTTTTATAGCCCCATATCTACTATACCGAGAGGATTGTTCGAAAATATATTTCCTTAATATTGTAGGTACATATTTTTACAGGTGAAGACTGAAATATTTTAAATATCGCTGAATTTAATTAAAATAATTTTAATCGGGGCTCCAGGCAGCTGTGGCACCATGGGCTGAGTGCGCCTCTGCTGATGTGATGTTAATATTGAAAGGTCGAAAAAAAATCTCGACTTAATCCCCGAAATTAAATCAAGGAAACACCTGTAGACCAGTGCAAGGTGTGCACCGGTTATCTTACCACCTTTAGGACGAAAAGGCTGCAATTTTAAATTATTTGACAGCTGCAAAACGGGCCGTTTGGCAAGTCTAGAATTACAAATGAGGACCGAATTATGGAGCAAAAATTCATCAGATCAATTAAAGATTATGGCGATTAATATTTTAGTGATTTTCGCATCTGCTTGATTGACGTGGTGAGTATACAGGGTGGGCCATTGGAAACGAAACAGACAGGGTAGGGTCATTTTTAACTGTATAAGAAAAAAATAAATTACAAAAATTGCAAAATTTTGTTATGAAATTCATTACAAATACATACTATTTTAAAATTATTTCTATTCTATTCTATTTATATTGCCTCCAATTTTAATAATATTTGATATTTGGCTTAAAGGAAATTCAACCCTGTAAGCTCGACTAAAATCGTGAGTAATTAAAACAAAAAAGGATCACCGATAAACATCCTTCAAGACCAACGTTTGATCAGTTAGAAAATAGCTGTCGTCACCCTTCAGGCTCTCGTCCGACCAAATAGATCTTATAAGAAAAGCTGACGTCACCGTTCAGTCTACGGTCCGACCTAATAGATCATACGCGAAAGCTGACGTTGCCATTTAAGTTCTGGTCCGACCTAGTAAATTTTATATTAAGTTGCAAAAACTGCACAATAAAATAAAAAATGTTAACTAAAGTCAATTCCCTGCGATGAATGGCATTACTGCGTGGACAACCCGAATATATTTTGTTCTCTTATCATCAGCAGCATGCAAATTAATCAATCTGCAAGTACCTCTACTGGAACTGAGACGTACATTAATTTAATGTGCGAACAAAAAAATGTCCTTGCTTTCAATTTATTTATTTGAATACGTTGGGAAAGGATACGCATCCCGCATACCGTACGAATGAAATTAAGACACAATACAGTTCTTAATATCAGTTTATTGTAGAATGACCGAGCCGCCCAGACCATTTAGCGACATTTGAAATTACTAGTAATAGGAGCGAGTAACAGCTTTATAGCGTGAGATAAAAAGGAACTCAAGTTATAATATATTTTTTCTAAATTTTCCTCATATTTATGTAACAACACTGATACTTATTAAGTAAGTTCTAATTGTTTCTTGGCATTTTTATGTCACTCATTCGTTAATTAAAACTAATCAAAGTGCTATAAATTCTAATATAAACGGTTGGCTTTAATTTAAGTTACATATAAGTTTAGACAAAAATGTGAGAACTGCTAATATTTTTCACTTTCTAGCCTGGAATAATTAGAACATGCGAAGTAAATCATTTTAATTGGGTATCTAAAACCACTTCAAAAGATTAAATAGTTGTAGAGGGAAAGTTCAAGGTTGTTAGTAAAAATATTTTTTTAATAATCAGCTCAAGCAGAATAGCGCCAAGAAAAGTTTGCCAGGGAAATTAATTCCATAACTCGACTATTTTAGCCAAAAACGATCTTTTGTCTGAATTGACAATTACGGTGGCGCGAGACCAAAAATCGAACGCAAAACAAAACACCTTTCAGATTACACCTGATACTATCAGGAACGCAATAAATTATGCATCGCTGTTGGCGCAACCTTGATTTTGGAATTTTAGTTGACCCTGTGCATGATTGACACGCCAGCACGTTAACTTTTTCTGATAAACTTTCCCTGCTGCTTGCATACACGTGCTCCGTGCGAGAATCAACAGTAAATATAGACTCGTGCATGCAGCTACGCCACATCTTAAAATAAAAGACTACCGAACCAAACAACTAGCTACAGAGCCGTGAAGGAGATCTTTCAAGTCGAGTCGTGTAAATTAGTCAGAAGTATTTCCCGGTATTTCCGATCTAATTTAGAAACTATGTTGGCCGCATCTCAAAGGCATGTGCGATTTTCCTGTCTAAGGATTCTCTATGGGCTGTGCGAAAATTTTTCAGACATACGTTTTGTATATAAATATAAACGTTTGAATGGAGTATTTTGCCATTTATGTATATACTTACCTATATATGTATATATTTTTTAAATTCCTGCCCACCCATTGACCAGGAAATATAACATGGCTCTTGGACTATTATTTCATAGCAGGGTGCAAGCGGGTGGTGGTTATTTTTGTTGAAAGCAAACGTTTTCTGGCGCTTTTTCATCCCCATTCCGCAAAGCAGGGAGGACATTGTTCTGCAAGGGCTCTAAATGTCGATAATTCATCTTTTCAAAACTCCTGCCCACACACACATTCACTTTTTCAGGGTGTGTACCGCATGAATCCAGTGGGATGCCTCCTTGACCGATTATGACGATTGATTGTTTCGTTAGAATGTAACTGAAATATAAGAATCCAAAAAATACTTTCCTGTAAGATCTCACAGAAGTATTTCTTACAGCCGACATGTAGTTACTACGTTTCAACGTAATAGGAGGTTATTTTTATATTTATAGTAAAATAATTATTTCAGGATGGTTTGATTTATGTCGACTCCGTTCATCCTCTTGCCGCGATGCCTACGTCATCCTAATGTTAGTATGAATTTTTGTGAAATTTATTAGGTCGGACCAGAACTTAAACGGTAACGTCAGCGTTCTCGTAAGATCTATTAGGTCGGACCGTAGACTAAACGGTGACGTCAGCTTTCCTTATAAGATCTATCTGGTCGGACGAGAGCCTGAACGGTGACGACAGCTATTTTCTAACTGATCAAACGTTGGTGTTGAAGGACGATTATCGGTGTCTCTTATTTTGTTTTAATTATTCACGATTTTAGTCGAGCTTACAGGGTTGAATTTTCTTTAAGCCGAATATCAAACATTATTAAAATTGGAGGCAATATAATAGAAAAGAAAAGAACAGGATAGAAATAATTTAAAAATAGTATATTAATAACAGACACGTATAAGGAGCGATTGTTCGTTCCTGTTACCTGTTTTGACCAATATAAAGGCGTCACATGAGCAAAAATAGGAATATGTAGGCGTGGTTCACATAAATGTGAACAGTTATTAGACATGCCAGAAAATTTAACAATAGAAATGGAATATAGAAAAAAATAAGGGAACTCGGAGAGGAAAATAAACAAATAAAGCATGAGCACCGAATTTTGAGACAGAAGATCCAGGAAACGGAAGAAATAGTAGATGGTCTGGAAAAAGAAGAAAGGAGGAACAACGTCGTAATCCAAGGAATAGAAGTAGATACAGATGATCGAAATTTAATAAAAGAAGAAATAGAAAACTTCATAACTAGGGCTATGCAATTGGAGATGAAAATATAGGGGGCAAGAAAGCTAAGCAAAAAAGTATACCTAGTACAACTGGTAAATGCCAGAGATAAAGAGAAAATAATGAAGAACAAGAATATGGTAAGCAGGTTGGAGAAAGTGAAAGTGTTTATAAATGATGACATGAGCAAAGTGAAGAGGAAGATATGGGAGAAAATGAGAAAAAATGTCAAGGAAGAGTTAAAGCTGGAAATGAAGTAAAAATGGGCTTCCAAAAGCTAATGAATAACGATGAAGGCTGGACATGGAACAGAGAGGAAGAAATATTCGAGAAAACAATCAGTCAAAAAATAGTACAAAATAACTTAAGGGCAAGGCAAACCAATGATTCCCACGAATCAAGATCTACAATATGGAAACCACATCCAAGAAACTGAGTAAAATTATACCGGATGGAAGCATAGACGAATAGAGCAATGAAAAAGAATAAGAATACAGATATTGAGGAGACTAGTAAAATGGAAACAGAGTGGGCGTTGGGAACCTGGAACATCAGAAGGAAAAGAAGAAGCAGTTGAAGAATTTGAGGGAGTAAAACTAGATGTGCTAAGTATAACTGAAACTACAAGTAATAGAGATGAGATGTCTGAGAGCGGTAAACAGGATTACTAGAAGAGACAGACTTCGAAATGAAATAGTAAGACAGGAGCTGAAGAAGTTGAATCGGTAATAGAAGATATAAAGAGAAAGCAATTGAGATGGTTTGGGCATCTAACACGAATGAAAGAAAAAACAGCAGGTAAAGATGATATGGCAAGCAAAATCAAAACACAAAGACCACGAGGGAGACCAGGAATACCATGGGACAATGTGATAGCCGAAAACTGAAGGAACCAAGTGGAATGAAGCAAGGAAGATGGTCAGAAATGGGCTAAATCTGCTGATTTAAAGTAGGTAATGGGGCACTAACGAATCCTGTGACCAACATTTTTCTTGATTGGAGAAATCATTTTCTAAACAAAAGTTTGTATGTTTTTTCAAAATTTTCAACGGATTTTTTGAGACGGATTAGGCAGACTCAAATAATTGAAATAATTCAATGATGGTGCTTGCGCCGAGGATTTTTCTCGAAGGAACTTTCTCGCCTAGCATAATTGCATCGCGAATAATTAAATAGAGAAAACGTTGACCCAACAGTCGAAATTAACAAACGAAACACACCCAGACCAACAAAGTATGCGAAGACATTTTTCAGATGAAAGTAAATTACCTTTCATTCGGTTTGGAGATTCACTTTGCAGCCGGAGTAGTGACCTGTGTGAGAAATTTTATTCGAAAGGTGCGTGCGGAGAGATTATCGGCACTTTGCACGATTTAGCGTGGTATCTGATAAGGTTCGCAATGAATCAGACTAGACGGTACGAGCTACTTTTGCTATTTATACAGATCGATTCATGATTAATCAGGAATTGAGCCAGTTTATTTCTATGTTCATGTTTATTGACATATGCCTTGATTTTTACATAAAACAAGGAACCAGCTATGGAAAAAAATGTGTATAAATTTTTTTTTTTTTTTTGGACAAAGCTCCTACAAACTTTTTTATCCTGTTTTACGAATGAAAGTTAAAGAGACTTATTTCAGGTTAAGACCCATGGAAAATGAACTATCGCAGTTCTAATTAACCGAAATTTCCTGTTACATTCTGTAAAATGATAACTTTTAGTTTCTTAATAGTTCAGCAAATATTTTCTAATAGATAAACATAATTAGTTATTTCCAGTAAACCATTGTAAGTCAGTGACTATACTTTATCGTTACTTTCAAGTAAATGATTAGTTTATTTATTTTATTACATACTATAAATTGTTATTACTCATAAATTTGTATATGTCCTTTTTTATTTAATAAAGATTAACAGTTCCACATTAAATATTATCTGTTAGCGCTGGCACACTTACAATAAAATTCTATTAAAAGCGCCATTTCCAAGCCACTCGAGGAGAAAGTGAGAAAATTTACCTACTATTTTTAGTCACATTTTTGTTGCCAAAAAATCCATAGGTAGCAAAATCTAAGTGGTGCGTATAAGAAGACTATGGGTGCGAATTTTTATTTAAATTAGGTGGGGCTACTATTTTTTTGCATATATCTATCCAAAAATCCGCATCCCCCTCTTCCCTCGAGTATTTCTATTTTCTCCAAAAATCTCCGTCATTCCTCAGAATCTGCCAGAAGCAAGTAATTACCGGCAAATCCGTCAACGATAAGCCTGCGACCGCTGTCTCCGATTAATTCAGGCCCCATAACTTTTATCGGTAGACGCAGCTGCAGCTCCCCAAATCTATCATCCATTACATAAAGACGTAATGTGTCAGAGGTGTTAGTTTTGCGGCCCGCAGATGTTCCGTGTCAGTCTGCACGCAACCCGAGGTCTGTGTGTCACAGACACGAGTCACAAGGGTGGCTGGGGTGAATTTGAGGATATACGAGCGCTCGAAAAAAGTTGTCGTTTTAAACGAGGAGTGAGTCAGGCGTATCTTCCTGGAATTTAGGGTGATTACAATCTCCGAGTAATAATTTAAGACAGTAAGAGTCATTTTTCAACATCCACGCAATATCAAAACATTTTTAAATAAAATGTCCTTGGATCGTCCGGTAATTTCCACAAACTGGCAACGGTGCATCTAGACTAAGCGATACACTAGAGATCTATCCCATTCCTTCCTTGCTTCATTGTCCCATGTTATTCTTGGTCTCCCTCGTGGTCTTTTGTGTTTTGATTTTGCTTGCCATATCATCTTTACCTGCTGTTTTCCTTTCATTCGTGTTAGATGCCCAAACCATCTCAATTGTTTTCTCTTTATATCTTCTATTACCGATTCAACTTCAAGCTCCTGTCTTACTATTTAATTTCGAATTCTGCCCCTTCTAGTAATCCTCTTTACCGCTCTCAGACATCTCATCTCTATTACTTATAGTTTCAGTTATACTTAGCGCATCTAGTTTTACTCCCTCAAATTCTTCAACTGCTTCTTCTTTTCCTTCTGATGTTCCAGGTTCCCAACGCCTACTCTCTTTCCATTTTACTAGGCTCCTCAATATCTGTATTCTTATTATTTTTCATTGCTCTATTCGTCTATGCTTCCATCTGGTATAATTTTACTCAGTTTTTTGGATGTGGTTTCCATATTGTAGATCTTGATTCGTGGGAATCATTGATTTGCCTTAAGTTATTTTGTACTATTTTTTGACTGATTGTTTTCTCGAATATTTCTTCTCCTCTGTTCCATGTCCAGCCTTCATCGTTATTCATTAGCTTTTGGAAGCCCATTTTTACTTCTTTTCCAGCTTTAACTCTTCCTTGACATTTTTCTCATTTTCTCCCGGATCTTCCTTTTCACTTTGCTCATGTCATCATTTATAAACACTTTCACCTTCTCCAACCTGCTTACCATATTCTTGTTCTCCATTATTTTCTCTTTATCTCTGGCATTGACCAGTTCTACTAGGTATACTTTTTTGCTTAGCTTTCTTGCCCCCTATATTTCCATCTCCAATTGCTTAGCCCTAGTTTTGAAGTCTTCTATTTCTTCTTTTATTAAATTTCGATCATCTGTATCTACTTCTATTCCTTGGATTACGACGTTGTTCCTCCTTTCTTCTTTTTCCAGATCATCTACTATTTCTTCCGTTACCTGGATTTTCTGTCTCAAAATTCGGTTCTCATGCTTTATTTGTTTATTTTCCTCTCCAAGTTCCCTTATTTCTTTTCTATATTCCATTTCTACTGTTAAATTTTGTGGCATGTCTAATAACTGTTCTCATTTATGTGAACCACGCCTACACGCAGGCTAAGTGGCGTTATTTTTTAGAAGTACCTATATAGTTATGAGTTAATTTCATACATTTATACGTGTGGAATGTTGATTACGCTAATTGAGCCTGCTCGAGACTATTAAAAGAAATTGTTTAAAAGGTGTACGTACATGCATAATCGTGGTTGTTAAAAAAATCTGGTGCAAAACAGCATTGTACTTCCTTATATTTTTTCTTAGGAATCGCCGCTCCAAGGAAGTAATGAATTATGTATATTACAGATATACATAAGAAAGTAATTCCTCATCGTGATAAAATACCTATATTACAACAACCAGATGCTACCTGATGTTACGCAATTTGTTTTTAAAACTTTTCTTCCTTTTTGCACGACTGCGCCAATTTTCTGATTGTAGCGCTTCCTGCAAATAAAAAAAGTTTCTCACCAACTGATTCAGATAAGTCCTTAATGTTGGTCTCATCCTGGACGGAAGTAATCTATTTTGCTACCAAGTGCTTGTTCGAAATTTTATTCATATGGCTTTCAATGCAAAGTTGTTCTTCACACGATGCTTTGTAATAAATAGAATACCAAACGCGAGTCGGATTATAGGTTAGAGAATTAATTTTCATTCAAATCAGATTTGGATTCCAAAACAAAAATCATGGGAACTGAATTATTGGTCCTTTCAAACTTAAATTATTGCGACGCAATTGTAGGGTCATATTTAATAGCAGAAGAAAAAAATTAATTACAAAAATTTCAAAATTTCTGTATGAAATTCATTACAAATAATAAATATTCCTATTTTTGCTCATGTGCCACCTTTATATTCGCCAATTTGAACTTTGAAAAAAGCAGGAACGAAGATTCGCTCGTTTTCCGTGTCCATTATATACTATTTAAAATTATTTCTATTCTATTCTATTATATTGTCTCCAATTTTAATATTGTTAGAAAATAGCTGTCGTCACCGTTCAGTCTCTCGTCCGACCAAATAGCCCTTATAAGAAAAGCTGACGTCACCGTTTAGTTTACGGTCCGACCTAATAGATCTTAAGAGAAAGCCGACGTTACCGTTTAAGTTCTGGTCCGACCTAATGAATTTCACAAAAATTCGTACTAACATTAGGATGACATCGCGGCAAAAGGATGAGAAAAAGAACCTATATCACTACAACCACTTTTATAATAACTGATTGATTATATTCGCAAATCGAACAACTTCTCTATCTGAAAATCAAAATAATTGCGTTCAAACTATGGAAAATGCCTTAATAAACAAATATTCGTTATCTCCTGCATTTATTTATTTGCTTGCATCTTACTCAGCTGTTTCTCAGTAATCAGTTAATACCAATTCAAATAGATAAGATAAAAATAGGTGATTATACACAAAAATACTGTAATCTTTTATCTCATAATCGTGCAATATGAAATAATACCGCTGACCCCTTTCCGATGATTCTAGATGTTTTTCTGGATACATTATGAATACAATAGATCTCAACGCTTAACCGGGTGGTAAATATTTATATGATACGATCCTGAAGGGGGAGCGGAAAAAATTGTCTGCGCATCAAAAGAGACGAAAACCCCACAAAAAACAGAAAAATTAAAAAGCTTGGCGTCAGATATATGCAAATTCCACCTTCTAGTAGTGGCGAAAGAGAACCTTCGCAGGAACAGTCCCATCCAGTACCAGAACACATCGCTGTGGTGATTCTTGTGATACCTCGGGTGATACTAACGCCCACACCGTCAGCATAGAAGAACAACAGGAAATTTGGTGATGAAGAGATGCGGTGTAACAATTTAGAATTATTTGGTCGACCTCAAAATCCAATAATATAGTATGCAAAATTTTTGACAGTGCTAATTTCGCATAAAGACAATACACCCATATTACTCACAATTCATATGGATAAACCTATTAAATTCTGAGATGTAGAGGAATTTCAGGTGACCTTGGTCGTTTTATCAAGTCAGTCTGATAGCAACCGGTAATAACTGATCATCATTAAGGATTATTTCTTCGTGTGATAGCGATAGCTGATATCACCCAGTCCATCTAGGCATCTCTATCCATCAGCTGGGATTATTTCTCATCTTAACACCAATTGTTCATCTTAATTTGATAAATTGTGATATTAAATTAAAACGCCCAGGCCAATCGAGCGCGCACGAAGGGCCATAAATTATTTTGTATTAATTAATGTGTCTGCATCAAACTGTTTAAAGAGTCCGCGTGGGCCACGGCCTTAACATATTAGGAGCTCATCCTCGCACAAGTGTTCAACAAATGTTTTAGGACTGGATCAAATGCCACGCTGGAGGCAAAATTTGCATCAAACTATTAGCACTTGTCAACACTCTAAGAATTTTTAATTACTAAAACGATACATGTATTTCGATTTCTTGACGCAATGATCGAACGTCAATTTTTTCCTGTAGAAAATAGTAATATTAATTACATTTTTACACATCTTTATCATTATTGTGGCAATTATTATGCAGCAACTGAAACTGAGTAAGTTATCCCCGCCGCATTGAACGAATCATCGGCTTAAGATAGCTAGACCGCGAGATAAATTTTAGTTGGCGATTCGCTCTTAATCCGTTCGCCACGAAGCTACCAGCACTCCAGAGAGAATCTAGCAACTCGGAGAGCCGGGCAGAGGGTAAAATTCAGTTTGCTTGCTGCCAGCAGCCAAACCGAGCAGTCCAGCACTAGTAAGTCAAGCCTCCATGAGTAAGTAAAATAGAATAATTTCCGTTATTGTACCGGCGTAGGTAATTGAAATAGAATGTGAAAACTAGAAGAATAGAATTCAGTTTGCTTCTAGCAAGCCCGTCCGACCAGTCCAGCTTAGTACATAAACCGCACCACGAGTTTCCTTTATGGGTTAACACTTGGCTTAACAGTTTCTTCACTGCAGCTACTTAAGCCTCTACTACCCTGTTAATAACGAAAAGTGTTGTTTCCTATCAGGGCGGTATTTCTTGGGCGCTTGGGAAAATGGCAATGGATTCCATAACTCTTCTAATTGTTTATATATTTAATAAGCTGGCGCGTGCATGGAGATTAAGGAGTTGCCTGCCAATATTTGTCGACACCCGACATATGAAGGCAAATTACATTCCAACTCTAAACAATTCTCATCAAATTATTTTTTGCTCCCAGATTAATTAGACTAACCTTCACATGGCGTTAACGGCGCCGTTTTCGCCGCTCGGCAAATAATATATACTTATCGAGCTGCGAGCGTACCCTTCAGTTGAGAACATTCCCATTATATCGCGCCGTGTGGCATTCCTTTAATGCGTTAACGTAACCTTCCATAACTATTTAGGCTGTTACGTAATCTCCTTAAATAACACAATAATGATGTGTTTTTAAATGCGTTGCTTCGCTGTTTGGAATGCTAGGAATCGAATGGAGAAAAAAACCTTTTTTTTAATAAATCCAAGAGGCAAGGACGTTTTACAATGCTGATTTTTTCTAGGTGAGTAAGATTCGCATCAGCATTATAAGTGGCGAGATGCAGGTGATATCGGATTCGACGAATTTCATGGTGAGCGAACGTAAATGATATAAACTGAGCAACAAGGAAATTGCATAACATGTGTTATAAAATCTAAGAGAATTCATAGCATAATTGGGTCTTGCAATAGCTTAGGAATGTCGAGCTGAGAGCACTTTCTTAAACCCCTATCGAGGAGACGGACTTTAAATTCCGTTGTGGCGAGCTGCTGTCGTGAACCGGCGCCTGTCACACCCCCCTCGATATGGTTCAACGTCTACAAATATCTAAATCTACGATTAGAGGCAGTTGTCTCTGCGTATTTCAGAAAAAAAACTAATAAAAGAAACAAATAAGGGGGCACTTATTGCCTTCGCTATGGCAAGGGTGCTCCCATAAGCTAAAACGCCGCTGGTGCCTAGAGAAGGCCATTACTAACGCTAATTAATCAAACAACAACGACAAGGATTTGATAAAATCAAAAAAGTGTCACATATCCAGCGGGCGCTCGCTCTGCGAAACGTATTCTAACCTCATAACTCGTAACGAACAGTATCACGTAATTTTAGGACATATCAAGATACCATCTGAGAGTTTCTCGGGGATTTCGCAAGCGATTGTGAATGCGATGTAAAGCAATCTCCGTGGGCAATGTTACGCTGAGGTACAGCCAAGGCAAAGGCAGGTTGATGCCCACATACCCCACATATTCTAACTAACACCACGAGCCTTCGCGCAAGGTGGCAGGGCGAAGACGACGACGACGACTATCCCTCCTCAAGGACCCATTTTGTTTTTTCGTTTAAAACGCATTAGAACGCTAGTTACAATACAGGGTGATTTCAATAATAAGTACACCATTTATTGAAAAGGCTGGTAGAATATATCATCAGCAACAAAAAATTCTTGCAACAATTTTCTATAGAAATAGTTGTCCCTAAAACTTATCGCCAAAATATACATGTGGCAACAGCGCACCTATGTTTACGCCAAACGTGACCTATATTCTGAATCTTGCGAAGCAACAATGAGGTCTACGATAGCATCAACAACACGCGGTTTCGCCAGTCAAGTTGCCAACACCTGGGGACAATTAAACCCTGCGACAACACGGCCAAGTTTTCGTCAACAGATTCAAATTGTTGTCGGTGTGGTATTGAACTCGACTGTCAATAAAACCCGTTTTGTTTTGCTTTCGGAGAGTCCAGCGGCTTATATCGCGGATCTCTTAAAGAATTATGTGCATATCAAGCATAATACACCGACCACGTGTTGCGTCATGATTATACATAATAATCTGTGAGCAGCAACGATAATATGCAAGGTAACGGGTCACATGTTTGTATACTGCTTGCTAGCCTGGTGCTGGTGGTACCGGCACACGAATAAAAATACCTATTATGTAAATTCTGTCGGTTGCTTCCTGAACAGTGTTTTTAGTACGTCGCTTTGAAGTTGTATTTTGAGGTCATTTATGGACCCCGGCAATGTCTGGCAAGGTAAGAGGACTCGGTGAAATACAACGTTTGTTTGAAACGTCTCGAAATTGGGGTCACAATTGATTAAAATTTATACAAGTGTAAGAAGGTTAGGAATTGATTTATTTATAGTTGCCTGTTTTCAAATTTTTAAATACTGGCAACAGTGTAAAACTTTTTCGCGGTTATATTTTAGAATTTTCAACAAACATAACCCCAGCAAGATAACTGGCATAAGCTTGAATTCATGATCCTACAATAAAAGATCTTAAAATCGCCTTTGATCTTTTTTCTTTATGTCTCTCCCTCCAATATCTTGTCGTCGCTTTGAGCAACAATAATGCATGTAGGATCAATTAAAGTAGACTATATGACGAGACAATTCATGATCCTACAATAAACAGTGCAAGTAATACAGTGGCGTTAAAATTGGGTATACAAGATCTCAAAATTTTACATTTCTCCCCTTGTCTCTCCCTCCAATATCTTTCTTTCGCTTCGAGCGACAATAATGCATGTTGGATCAATTAAAGTAGACTATATAACGAGACAATTAAGCTTGAATTCATGATCCTACAATAAACAGTTTTGGTGATACAAAGCATCAAAGTTGCCTTCACACGAATCTTCTCTTTGGTTTAATATTATAGGTATATAAAGTGTTAAAAAAAGACCCACTTCTCAGAACACCCTGTACATATTACTACTGGAAAAAGCGATTTCACAGTGAATTGCAACAATCGTTTAAATACCAATTATTATTCTCACAAGACAAGCTTACTTTAGTTTTATATAATAAATATTAAACCAAAAGTGCCTAAAATAATTCCACCAAGATTTCCTTCATAGTCTAAATTTATCCCTGCGTTTATACACCTCGGCACGTTTTAGAAACCGCACCTTAATGTACTCTGATCCATTTGCTCCGATTACTATTCAAGTCACATCCACTATACATTTGTTATTTGGTGTATTTTATGTTCATTGTCCTCTACTGCACCAGGTACTCTTAAGCATGCTAAATGCGAGCTTCAAGTAAACCTGCTAGACGGTTTTTGCACTCTTTCTGCTAAAAAAAAATCTTCTGTTATTTTAGTAAATTATTACACATCTCGTGGCGAGCATGCTTGGTCCCACTGTCTATCGTGGACTGGGTTCGATCCTCAGCCAATGTTTATGGGTAACAGTTATGCGTCAGCACTTTTTCAAATGCGTAAATGTTGGTATTTTAATGGAGAATGTTCAGTCCAAGTTGCATCCACGCCGCTTAAAATTCAATTAACGTCCTGGCGTTAACGACAATTGGAAATGCTCTCCAGAAATATTTCAATTTTAAGATTTTCCAGACTCCCGGAGATATTTTACATTTTACGGGCACGAATTTTATGTTAACGTGGGACTTGCGAGTTACATCGATCGGAAACGTATGAAAAAACTGTAAAGTAAAGTAAAACGACTTTATTGGAGCGCAATCTAGAAGTGGATACTAAATTCGGAAAGTTGATGAAAAATGTCAAGGCGGCTTAAATGCCAATTTTTTACGAGTGGCAGGGAGCGTGGATGTTACACCCAACCTGTATCTTGATTAAGGTATTAGGTTAACAGTAAAAGAACCGTTTTAACTACTGTACAAACAACAGAAATCTATTAGTCGTAATCAAAATAAAATAACCATTTTTAATGCGAGAATGTCTATGTTAAGTGAGCGAATCAAAGTATCGTCCTTAAAACTGATATAAAAATAACAAGAAATTACTGGCACAAATTGACAGAAGAAGAAGAAAAAAAATCAAAAAAAACAGCACAGAAAAATGATTTTGAGCAGCTCATAATTTTTCTGATTTTTGTAACCTTATTCAAGGCCCCTCTTTTATTAGCTCGTTTAGAAAAAATATATTTGCAGTAAAATAATGGAAGACTATTAGTACAAATTGTCAGAAGATTTTTAAAAAATCTAAAAAAATAGCACAGAAAATAGAATAGCACAAGTTGGCAGAAGAAGGAGAAGAAAAAGAAATCAAAAAACAGCACAGAAAAATGATTTTGAACAGCTTATCATTTTTCTCATTCGTAACCTTATTCAAGGCTCATCTTTTATTGGCCAATTTAGAAAAAATATATTTGCAGATATATATAATGGAAGATTATCAGTACAAGTTAGCAGAAGAAATAAAAAAAAATCGAAAAAACAGCACAGAAAATAGAATTTTTATTACAGTTCATAATTTTCTCAATTATAACCTTTTTCAACCCTCCTCGTTCAGAAAATATTTATTTGCAGATAAATAATGGAAGTTTATTAGCACAAGTTGGCAGAAGAAATTTAAAAAAAAATCAAAAAAACAGCACAGAAAATAGAATCTGTACAGCTCATATTTTTTCCCATTTGTAACCTTATCCATGGCTCCTCTTTAATTAGCCCGTTTAGAAAAAATATATTTGCAGAAAAATAATGGAAGAAATAAAAAAATAAAAAAAAAACAGCACAGAAAATGGAATTTTACAGCTCATATTTTTTCTCATTTGTAACCTTATCCATGGCTCCTCTTTAATTAGCCAGTTTAGGAAAAATATGTAAGATTATTATAAACAATGTAAGATTATTAGTACAATAGGTTGGCAGAAGAAATAAAAAAATAAAAAAAACAGCACAAAATAGAATTTGTACAGCTCATAATTTTTCTTATTTACAACCTTAATCAAGACTTCTAGTTTATTAGCCCATTTAGAAAAAATATATTTGCAGAAAAATAACGGAAGATTATTAAGTACAAGTTGGCAGAAGAAATAAAAAAATAAAAAAAAACAGCACAGAAAATAGAATTTTTGTACAGCTCTTAATTTTTCTCATTTGTAACCTCTTTTATTAGTCCGTTTAAAAAAAATATATTTGCAGAAAAATAATGGAAGATTATCAAATACAAGTTGGCAGAAGAAATAAAAAAAATAAAAAAAACAGCACATAAAAATCGAATTTGAACTCATAATTTTTCCATTTGTAACCTTATTCAAGGCTCCTCTTTTATTAGCTAGTTTAGAAAAATATATTTTTAGAAAATAATGGAAGATTATTAGTACAAGTTGGCAGAAGAAATAAAAAAAATAAAAAAACTGCACAGAAATTGTGCAGCTGATAATTTTTCTCATAGGTAACCTTATTCAAGGATCGTCTTTTATTAGACCGTTTAGTAAAAATTTATTTGCAGAAAAATAATAGAAAATTATTAAATACAAGTTGGCAGAAAAAATTTTTGAAAAATCAAAAAAACAGCACAGAAAATAGAATTTGTACAGCTCATAATATTTCTCATTTTTAACCTTATTCAAGGCTCTTATATTAGCCCATTTAGAAAAAATATATTTGCAGAAAAATAATGGAAGTACAAGTTGGAAAAAATAAAAATAAAATTAAAAAAAACAGCACAAAAAATCGAATTTGAACAACTCATAACTTTTTTTATTTGTAATCTTACTCAAGGCTCCTCTTTTATTAGCCTGTTCAGTTGGGAATGATTATAATGTCCGACATTATAACCTCTACCTCGCTTCCCTTTTTCATCTTTACAACCACAACCAGCCCCAGCGCCCACATTCACACCCTTTATAGAATCTATTAGAATTAAATCAACCTTCTTTCTACATTACAAAAAAATCTTTTATACCATATCCGTGTTATACATATATTTGTAATATGAGTCAGTGTTACGTTCGACGACTCGTAACAATCACAACCATGTCGTCGTGGGAGCAATTCTTGTTCGTAGGCCCACCTGCGTGACCTTCCCCCGGTCAATTTCCAATTACATATTCCAAAAGACGTAGGTACCTCCATATGCATCGCAAAGGTGACCAGAGATACCCACAGAAAATATGATTTAACGTCGACTTATAATTCATCTAGATGATCCCCAGACCTACACAGTATTCTGAAGTGCGTCGCCTTTTAATTCAGATGCAGACAACTTTGGATCTAGCGCAAACATCTCAAAGGAAATAATGAGAAGCAAGCCAAAAAGAGGAAGAAGAAGAAGAAGACGCAGAAGAAGAAAAATGATAATACGGAGAAGCAAAAGAAGACTGAGGAGGAGGAGGAGGAGGAGGAGGTGAACGGAAGGAGGAGGGGCAGGGGAGGAGGAGGGGGAGGAGGAGGAGGAGAAAACGCCGAAGACGAACAAAAAGAATAAAAGGAAGAAGAAAACGGTTAGAGCCATTGTTGTCTTTTGTTATTCCAAAAAAAATTTGAATTGGAGGAAATTTTGCATGCAAACGTTGTTGTTTCAATATTTTGGCTAAAATTATTTTATTCAGCAAAGTTATGTGAAATAGATCCATTTTTTAATTCTCTTGATAGATGGCGATCAAATTGCTGAAACAATGAAACATATTTCTATCCCCTACTATGTCCCAATTCCGTTGTATAAATTAATCTTCGCTATATCGTATGATATATTATCATGAACCCTGCAATTTATCTTGTTATTCTTTGGAAAATTCGTTTCCTCTAAGAAATTAATAATATTAATTTCCAGGGTCGTATAAAAGCCTCTGAGGGAAGAACCATATAGGTCTCAGATAAAAACCTTCTGTCGAATTTCCACCAGCCTGTTTATATGTTAAATCACATTCTAATAAAGAATGGAAATTGAATTCGTGAAATCCATTTTCTTGTTTCAAACAGGTACACGAGAAATATCAAGCAGTATGGTTTTTTTGCGACCCTTAAATTTTAATAAACATTCATAACCCTGCGCTTGTGACGAACTCTCGAGATTCAATTATTTTCTTTCAATAAATGAGTTCTCGTATTGTAAGAAACTAATCATTTTTTCTTAAAAAGCAGAGGAAAATTGTCAGCAATATTATCATGCAATTTTTGCTCCTCAGCTTCATAAGCCCGATTAACATAACCTTGTCGTAATGTATTCGGATGAGGGAGCGTACGATATTTTAATTTTTCTAAATATCAGCTGTAAGAAATGCTTCTGTGGGGTCAAACATTAGATGAGGTTAGTTACACATGTTCTCTTACTTTTCTCTATTCAGATACACTTATCCTATGCAAAAACACCACAATAATTACCCTACGCTTATCGCGCTGCTTTTGTACCGCCTCTGCAATTGACACCTTCGCAATTAATGCAAGACCAACGGTACATGTTTATTATTATGGGCGTAAGCCAATATCGGTGCTCATTCGCACATGAGGACGCATGTAAAAATGTGAATACAGAGGAACATTTAATGGGAGACATTCCGACTCGTATTCTAACGCGTCATCTTATAAGTAATGATGTAATAAAGCTGACACCAGGCGTGTGTAATTCACTTGAATCGGCAAGAGGTTTATTTATTAAAATTTAAACGTCATCGGGGTAATGAGAGGTCATTACTGAAGCATTTTCGAAAATTACCGAGGAATAGTCAAAATCCCCTCGATACAGCTCAACGTCTACGTAACCGTAACCAATTCTTCCACCTTCATTGCGATCACCGACACACATACACGTTCATTATGTGTCGTTGGGTTTAAATACGAACATCTAAATCTACGTTTAGGGACAGTTGTCTCTGCGTATTTCAGGGTTCTGTATACGCCAACATAGAACAAAAAACTAATAAAAGAAGCAAACAAGGGGGCAGTTGCCTTCGCTATGGCAAAGCTTTGTTGTAAGCATATTGTTCAACGTATTTTATGTAACATAATGATTTCATAGTCACACTTGATAAAACAACTACTTCTCATAGCTACATGTTATAAAAAAATGAAGTACATTTTTTTTTCGATATTATTTTGCCATGGATGCTAATCCAAATGTTGCTTTAACAGACAATAAAGGTAAAAATGTGTGTAACGAACGTTGACGTGCACCTTTCCACTACAAGGATTTATCTACAACTTCAATTAACCGAAACGTAAACAAAAATAATTCAAACGCGTTCCCCAGTTGACACACCTATCTGGGGGCTAAAAATAGTTCGCCAACCCTCAAAACAAACAAGATAAAAGCTAAACATTAATGGCCGCATGGGCGGCTTTCGTCGGCACCTTCACCTATTATGCATTTTAACTCTTCCGTTAAAGTAAACCCTGCCGCGTCGAAACTCTGAAACGTCAACAAAGAGATTCTTGCCTCGATTGGCATAATTTGTTTCTGTGCACGTAGAAGTCACAGTTCCCGTTAAAACTAGAATAAATCTATAGTATATATTTATTCTTCTGGGGCATAGTTCATGAATTTCATAACTTTATAATACATACGATATCCATTTAATGTATTTAATGGCCACAGTATTTTACTTCACGTCTACATACACCTATATAAATCTACGATTGACAACTAGTGTTTACCTTGGCTGTCTACTGATGGGGGGTACTCACAACGTCATTAAATTAGGGACGGTTGTCCCTACCACAATAATGAATTAAGAAACAGTTGTTTCTATCATCGAGTTATGTAACACACATTTTGTAGTGAGACTGTTGGCAACACTATACGAGGGGGTATTGAGTGTTGTAGTTTTGTCTTCAGAAAATGCATACACATAAAACAATTCTTGTTAATTTGTGGTTAAACTAATAATTAAGATACCGCTCAAATTAAAATACTTTTACTTCCTTATGATAACCACAAATCAACCTCGGTCACGTAATAGGCTTACCAAAATTAGTATACAGCGCAACATGTTGCGCAAACGGTATATAGATAACAAGAGAATAATTCGATTCACTTTGCATCACTTATTATTAAATACGGAATTCCTAGTTGCCCATTTAAAATATGGTCTAGAGCAATCCATTAGCGAACGCAATTACATGCGGTGTTAAATTACGAGAATTTATGAGACTATAACCGCTTCCATCTTCTCGGTTTGCGCGCCGCTCCCGCTTCCCATTCCGAATCACTGATCCCGGTGGAAATTGTATCAACCTTCAAGTAAACTACATAATCCAAACATCTTTATAAAGGCTTGGCGGAGTAAATAGCTTTAGATTTAATTGGGGCGCCTCGGGGATCTGCTTTGGGCCCGCTACTATTTTTACCGTATATTAATGATTTGACCAATCTTTCGTTGAAGCCGAATTTCTATAAGGGACCAAAATATGGCGTACAGATTAGATTCCTGACTTTATTGGGAACACCTGGTGGAAGTAAATTTGAGGATATTATTATTGGCATTCCTCGAGGGCCTGTTTTGGGTCAGTTGCCACTTTGATCGTATATATCTAATGACTTACCCAAACTCTTTATCAGAATCCCTATAAATGTTTACTGACCTCGACTCTTAATTGGTTCTAAAAAATCTGATTTTTTTACTCTTGAAAATGAGGTTTCACAAGAAAAGAGGGGGACCACAATTTTTTTAAATAACGTATTTAAATGACTAGTCTGAACGTTGGCACGTATAGGCACCAAATTACGTTACATAACAATAAATTCGATTATTACATAGGCTTTCTATAAATTCCTCTGAACCAAATTAGATTCCTGGAAATCGTACTACAATATTATCATCAAAATGATATTTGGTATCTATATATAATTTTTAATGTCCTGTCTGTCGTTTACGATTTGATTTATTAACCACAGGAAATGAAGCGGCGTAGGAGGCCATTCTGCGCTAAGCATCATTTAAAATAGCTCCAATAAAACGTCGATACCAAAAGTCTATCACAATCGAGGTAAACCAGTCCTATTTATCTACCGATGCCACGGACTTGTGAAAAATAATTCGATTGACGAGTGCCAGAATCAACAAACCGGCCTTTATCACCGCTGTCTGTCACAGCGGATTACACTAGCGTTCCGTCTGGCTATGTGCCAAGCATGCCGCTGAAGAGTGGCCATTAATGCTTTATTTCCGGTTGTGTAGACACACAACATGCATGTATAGTATAATAAACGCATTCGTAGGTACACGGCTGCTTGGACTGCTCGAGATTGTTTAATGGGCCAGCGCTTCTAGATCGTAGTGAAAAAATAAATGAAGGTACCATTGCGCGTAATGGTAAATAACTTACTTGATGAATTAAAGCACTCGCCTTCGGCTCGTGCTGCAAATTTCATCTGCGTGAGTTAGGTTAGGATAGCGGGTTTCAGGTATTTTATTTCCCTTCGACGGGCAGTCAAAGGTACCTACTAGCGGGATTTTATTAATTAATAATGATAGACTCTTACGGGGCCTGTGACTTCAAACTAGAGTGATACTGTGAAAAATACGTATTTAATTTATGTCTACCCTCGGACGGATCGGTGACGCTCCAATCGTTTTCACGCAATGAAGGGTCAGCTCTCCTGTTATATAATGTCGGCTGGATCGTTGAGACTACAATTGTTTTCACGCAATGAAGTGTCAATTCTCCTAATATGTACTGCCGGCTGGATCGTTGAGACTCCAATCGTTTTCACGCAATGAAGTGTCAATTCTCCTATTATATAACGCGGCGATCAATGAGGTAACAACAACTGTCTTCACTAATTTGATATCTCACAGGCATCTCCTTAATTAGGGTTACGGGACTACCGATTGACTCAACTCTATTTGATTTAGCAGGTCTATTATTTAAAACGCGGATACATTTTATTACAATTATTAAATTTACTATTTAATTCTACGGTAACAAAATGAACAATTCAAACTTACATACTACCAGAGGTTACAGGGTGTATCCAAGTGACAAAATGATTTTAAATAACGGAAAATGTGTAACTGAAAAATCACTTCGTTACAATTCAAAGGCAGAGAAAATAAAAACAAAAATTTTCAGTTTTTTTTTTCGGAAATCTATTACTCAGCATCAAATTCTACAAATTAGCCCTAATTTAACCTTAGTAATTTTCATTAATATAAATGTCGCATCATCCCTTTTAATATTTGGCCCTGCAGCGGCTTTTATTGATTCAGCCGGTTCCACACCGCCCAAAACAAACTTTATATCCATTAAGTGTCCTCGCGCCTACCTATTTTCTGACCTGTGGCTCTACGTGACTAATATCCGCACCGTATTTCCTTTCGGTGTCGATAATCGCCACAACACCGCTGCGTAATGATTCACACTCTTCCTTCATTGCTTCCTTTGTCAATCGTGCCACGTTGACGATATATTTCCTTAGGACGCTGAAATTCACTATAAACATTAACGTGCATCACACAGCCTTTAAGGACCCGCTTCGCTGAGAAATAAGTGTTATTAACACCGCATTAGAAGTTTCGATATTGTAATTTAAATATTTATCTTATGACAAAAAATGTTACATATAATTGAAGAAAACATAATTTCACATTCCGCAGCAAAGCCGTTTTCTTAATTTTGTTATTTACAAAGTAGAAAATTCTTCGGAAAATCCTTCAGAAATCACTCTAACGAAAAATAATCGATAATATAACGTTTTTGGGTATATGGGGCACTGATTCCTGTTTTTGTTGGCAGCTCTCGAAATTAAAAGTGCGTCCCACTTAGAGGGGTCATTCGCCGCGCCACCCCAAATTCCCTTGCAAATTAACAGATTGCCATCTCCATTATTCGCGACTTCCTAATAATGAGGCCTCAGCTCAAATAGTGTGTAATTAGACATTTTACGGGGTCCTCCCTCGCCTGAATTCGCGTTTGTTGCGTGACTAAACTCATATTGCTTATCATGGGGGGGTGATAGTGATGCGGTTTTGGGGTTTCACCTTGGAGTGCCATTAAATTGTCCGGCCGTGTTAAATTAGCTTATTTACTCCGCCGGCGTGGCCTAGATTCAGGACCGTCTCCGCCCTTATTGGTGAATGATTGTAAATCACGTGACCGCATAATTAGGCAACCATATATACACATTCCATAAAATTACGTATCTACGAACCGGGTGGGGGCTTCACAAATATCCCTACATCCTATTATCATCCGTGGTGGGTTTACCAATGTGTCTATCCATAAACAATGAGCTTGTGATTAATTTAAAGACAATAGGAATATCTAATGAGATCTATTCAATTTTTTCTTATTATAAAATATTATGATGAGCGCACTACAGAAAAAAGCAAAGAATAGAAAACATCATAACTTAGAACAGAGTTCAGCAAGAATTCTAATCGGTACGATTTATTTGACAGTCTAAACTTTATCAGCTGAAAACTTAAAAGTTGTGGCAATAAATAAGTTACCAAACTAAAGCAATAGACTTTCTCTTTATGAACGGTCCTGCATGAAAACCTAGACGCTCCCCTGAATAAATCAGGACGGCGCGGGGCCGCGCCTTTAACGTTCGTCGGCCCTGCCCTCTTCCCGTGCTCGTCCTTCCTAATTCCAACGTCGAGGGGTCACGGGGTTAACGCTTATTCCAGCTCTATAGAATACACGACTCAAACAAGGGGCTTAAAACTTTCGCTGTTTTACGCAAAAAGATCTAATATCCTGCGCCTTATCCCCCAGATGTAAACTTCCAGTGCCAGCTTAAAGGTGTGGAACTGCTTTAACGGGATTCTCAAAAATTTAACAATGTGCCGGTAGGGTTTGTATCGCAAGCCGGTGTAGGAAAAAAATATCCTCTTATCAATGAGCTGCGCCAGATTCGTTGTAGGCAGTAACATCTTGCAAGTACAGCAAATACCTTGTGTCAGGAAATATTGGATTCGATGAGGGGAATTTATCGCAGTAGATATCGAAGGGCTCTCAGTTATCACTTCGCCTGACATTCGATACATTTTTGTAATATTTGCTTATTTGTCGAATTTGAGACAGACGAGAAATGACGGGGTTTAATATTTTCAGTTCAAAATATCCACAACTATGCTATATAAATATGCAGCGGGCTTACGCCGGCAACTCATATAAGTCAACATTCTTCTTTTTTATGGCTTGGCTTGAATGTGTAGTACTCGGGCCACGTAACAAAGACATTCGTGGGTAAGAAGGTCAGATTATATAGGAAGCAGAACTGGATTACGAATGAGCTGGAATACATCCCGGAATCTATAAAATTGCTCCGGGATATATATTATTTTTTTTTTATTTACTCAGCGGTACGTGATTTAAGGATCCAACGTCTTGTTACTAATATTTCGAAGTGCACGCTAAATATACGAATATGTCGATACTGCATAAATTAATATAAATTAATTGAATATCTGAAAATACTAGTAAAAAATCCGAATAATTGTTATTTTGTTTGAGAACCGCTTATAAAAGATTGCTAGCTGCCAACGAATTCTGTCTAGCTTGACCATAAATTAATATCATGTTTCGTCATCATTAGTAGGTTATTAGCACAGCAGCTGTATTATTAGTCTGTTTACCTTTTACATACGTTACTTCAGTTCTCACAAGGTGTCGCTACACAACGCTACGTTAATCGGTCATTGCTCCATTAATTCCAGTGACTACCAAAACATGCACTATTAGAGCGTATTTTGATCTGGGAAGGACGACATGACGTTTTAACCAAATCACATTGCGAGTATTTTGCATCTATGAGATTAGTAAAAACAGACTTTTCTTATTTTACCATAAGATATCCATGCAAATAGTAGTCCTTCTCACGATCAAAATAAATCGGATATAAACAGTGGTTATGTATATTTACCTTACGATGTCTTCACCATGTCCTATCTCGTTCGGAACCTACCTACATATAGAAAAATACAAATTAGTAAGAATAATTGAGTAATATAATAATACCATACCTTTATCTCCTTTCCCTAAAGCAATTCGTCCCCATAGTCCAATCCTTGTGCATCCATCACTCGCACGCGAAAACCAGAGCCTACTAACTGCTTCTCTGGGCTCCGAAGCACCCAGAAAATCCCCGAATACAGTTACAAGCCTTAACACTTGTAATAACCCAGCTATTTTAGAAATAACAAAGATATTGACAAGATACTCGTCGAGATCTCGGCTCTGGTTTGACGAAACCGGTCGTTCTCTCTACGATAGAGTGAACTAGATATGTCCAAATAAATGTCAGTAGTGTCTTTTATGTATAGGTAGTTATACTTCTTTTCCAGGTGCACTTTGTCGTCCATGGTATGGATGTCAGAATTACTACACGCTTGAATATCTGTTTTTCTCCCTAATAGTTCGTCCCTTGGCTTAATCTGAAAAAAGATTGCAGTGTCAAAAGCTTTGATCCAAAATATAACTTATGAGCTAGTAATAGAATCTTCCACTATAATTTAGTTGCCAATTGACAGAGATTTTCTCAAATATTAATATTAATAGACCAGAAAAAATTTCGAGACCCTAGTTCTTTGGTAAGTGAAATATTTTTTGTTCATTTTACTACTACTACTGAATTTCATGTCTATCTGGGCAAATAAGGATAACAATGTAAAACGAAGGCCTTCGATGCAGGGTCGGTTGGGTGAATGTATCAAAAAATTAAATCCTGCCCAATTTACTAAAATTGATTTTAATTGGGCTTGCGGATTATGATACATATTACACATGACAAAAAAACATACTGATATCCATTAAGTGACGTAATAGCGAGAGTACGTACGTCAGACATGAATGAAGCGCAAGTGATGTAATAAACGAGAATAATTCAGCGGAGCACGCATCCCAGCAATGAACTGCAAGTAAGTGACCGAGGAAAGGAACAAAGATCATGTGTGTAGTTTAAGTCTGAATATCATTAGTGACCCCTTGAAGACCTTTTTAAGAATATCCGCTGCATAGAAATTGGCTCCTACTCCCTTCTTGCTTCCAACGACGATTAGGTCGTCGTGCTCAGTCACTTGAAGCGTTACGTATCCTGTTCTCTGTGGGAAAACACTTGTCCATAATTGAGTACCCCCATGCCGTGGCACAGCCTGTAGGATTTTGTAATTACTAAGATTAGGTACCTACTAATTGCGATGGAATAAAAGTTTGACGTAATTTGATCTTGAAAGAATACAAGCTTGTAGTTTTAACGAAATGCGCAGTAGATCGTCGCAGTAAATTCGTCACCTATATCGGTACAATAACGGAAATTATCCTTTTTTTTCTTTTCCGCCAAATAGCTGAGAGGTTGTAAACATTTGTAAAATCTCATGCTTCACATAATTTTTGTTATACAACCAAATCCTGAATTGTCGCCACCAGATAAAGTTTTGGAGGGACCACCCTGTACCACTTGGTAAACCATTACTCGAGCTATCCATTTAAGAAGGGACATATCTGTGCTTTAAAGCTTTTAATCCCTGTCTTATTCACTAAATATAGATCCTAAATGAAAACATTCATCTGCCCGTAATTAAATCAGAAAAGTACTTACCGACCATAAATCACAAGAAATACAAAACAAACAAAGAAACGTAATGATTCAGATTAAATAAATAGACGAAGGAGTGTCACAGATTACATATGCCAGAAAAGAAATTCTTTGTTGCATCCCTCGCCGCATTGGCAGTGCCGTAGCCAGGGGTCATTGCTAATTTATTATACCCAGAAACAAGAGCTTTAAAAACATGCGCAGAAAAAAATTTCATAATCAGTTGGTAAATTCTATAATTCTGTTGGTTGAAGTAGTTTTTTGGACGCAGAAATCATATATGAAACAGTTGTTATTGATATATCTAAGTATGAATATAGAAGGGTTATTGAAACATCTATTTCTATGTCTGGTTCTATATATTATCTATCTCTATTTCTATATTTTATTTCCATTCATGATTTCTATTGCTGTTTCTACCTCTAATTCTATCCCTACTTCTATCTCTATTTGTATGTCTATTCTATTGGCAAGTATATGCATTTGTATTTTTATCTCTATTTCTATTTCTAAGTCTATCTCTTTCTCTGTCTCTATTTCTATATTTTATTTCTATCTCTATTTCCATATCTACTTATTCTGTCTTCTATTTCTATATCTATTTGTATGTCTATTCTACTGGTATTTGTATTCGATTTCTACTTTCTGTTTCTATTTCTATCTCTATTTCTACCTCTACTTCTATCTTCTATTTCTATATCTATTTTAATTGTATTTGTATTTTTATTTATAACCCGATTTCTATCAATCTCTATTTTATCTCTATTTATCTCTATTTTATCACTATTTCTACCTCTACTTATCTCTATTTCTATCCCTATTTGTATTTCTATTTCTGTTTCTACCTCTACTTCTATCTTCTATTTCTATCCCTATTTTCTTTTCTATTTGTATGTCTATTCTATTGGTATTTGTATTTCTATTTCTATCTCTATCTCTATATTTTATTTCTATCTCTATTTATATTTGTATTTCCATGTATATCTTCATTATTATCTTTATTTCTACCTCTACTTCTATATCTATTTCTATTCCCATTTATATCTCTATTTGTATGTCTATTCTATTTGCATTTCTATCTCTATTTCTACCTCTACTTCTATCTTCTATTTCCATCCCTATATATTTTCCATTCTATTTGTATGTCTATTCTA
The DNA here is from genome assembly GCA_963680705.1 of Rhagium mordax. Lineage (NCBI taxonomy): Eukaryota > Metazoa > Arthropoda > Insecta > Coleoptera > Cerambycidae > Rhagium > Rhagium mordax. The sequence goes on along the minus strand of OY796659.1, from coordinate 77,145,839 downwards.
TTGAAATTTGTTTTTGTATTTCTATTTCTATATTTTGTTTCTATCTTTATTTCTATCTCTATCTCTATATTTTATTTCTATTTCTATTTAATGTCTATTTTAATTTCTATTTATATCTTTTTTCTACCTCTACTTATATCTTTATTTCTATCTCTACTTCTGTCTTTATTTCTATCTCTACTTCTATCTCTATTTGAATGTCTATTCTATTGGTATTTGTATTTCTATTTTCTATGTCCATATCTGTGTTTTATTTCTACCTACCTCTATTTCTATGCCTATTTTAATTGTATTTGAATTTCTATTTATAACTCGATTTCTATCAATATTTCTACTTCTATTTCTATCTCTATTTCCATCGCTATTTCCATCTCTTTCTTTATTTCAATATTTTATTTATATCTCTATTTCGATCTCTGTATGTCTACTAAATTTGTATGTGTATTACTATTTATGTCTCTATTTCTACCTCTACCTCTATCTAATACTTATATCTTTCTTTTTTTGTAGGATCTGCAGCAATAAATAATTTATTGTTATTTCTATTATTATATTTATTGTTATCTCTATTTCGAGCTCTATGCTCTATTCTACGAGTATTGGTATTTGTATTTCTATTTTCTATTGCTATCTCTATTTCTGTCTTATTTCTACCTCTATATTTGTCTCTATTTGTATTTGTATTTTTATTTATATCCTTATTTCTATCCCTATTTCTACCTCTACTTCTATCTCTATTTCCATCCATATTCCTATCTCTATTTGTATGTCTATTCTATTGGTATTTGTATCTCTATCTCTATATTTTATTTTTATTTCTAATTTTATGTCTATTTTATTTCCATTTGTATTTTTCTTTATATCTCTATTTTATCACTATTTCTACCTCTACTTCTATCCCTATTAGTGTTTCTACTTCTATTTTTATTTCTATTTCTACCTCTACCTCTATCTTCTATTTCTATCGCTATTTTATTTTATATTTGTATGTCTATTCTATTGGTATTTGTACTATTTCTATCTCTACCTCTATATTTTATTTCTCTATTTGTATGTCTATTTTATTTGTATTTGTATTTCCATTTATATCTTCATTATTATCACTATTTCTACCTCTACTTCTATCTTCTATTTCTATCCTTATTTTCCTTTCTATTTGTATATGTCTATTCTATTGGTAATTTGTATTTAAATTTCCATTTTCTATTTCTATTTGTATGTCTATTTTATTTGTATTTCTAATTATATCTTTTTTCTACCTCTACTTATATCTTTATTTCTGTCTCTATTTCTACCTCTACTAATATCTTTATTTCTATCTCTATTTGTATTTGTGTTTTTATTTCTGTAGCTACCTCTATCTCTATTTCTAACCCAATCTCTATCTCTATTTCCATATTTTATTTCTATCTCTATCTCTACCTCTACTTCTATCTTCTATTTCTATTCCTATTTCTATCTCCATTATGAAGATATCAAACGTATTTGAAGGCTTTAACTTGACTTTAGAGATTTGATGGCCCGCCATTCTGAAATTAAGAGGTTTTGGTAACTTCTGAAAGAATATCACAGATCCTTCGTCCCCACGGTGCGACATTGCATCGACACAGTTCTTATTCAACTTTAAATCAATACAATGGCGTTTTTAGGATTTGTATTAGATAAAATACCATCTAAAATAGGATTAAGCAGACCTCCAGGGGCGGCAAGTTTATTTGCCCTTCACAAATAGGCCGCGGTAAAGGACAGCTCGTAAATTTAAAAAGTACCGGCATTTCAGAGTTTACGGACGTTAAACTAAGAATTTTTACCACGTACGTGATATGGCATAGATCTGGAGCATTTAAAAGTGACGTGACGTAACACTTTTATGGTTTCCAATCAATTGAAACTCCGAAATCAAAAGTTAAGGAACGTGCTCGTAAAAGTAGCAAATATTTACTGTGGACTATTAACCAGCTTAATTAGTATTAATTATACATTTACTAATGGCTGTTTGTTTTGTGTTTTTCCTTTATATCTTAACACTTTCGAAACTGCAAAGTGAAACGATTTATGTTCTCTCTAATTATGGTTTTAATTAATTGTATATCTATCTGCAGAGCCGGCTTTGAGCTTTAGGGCTGCTCTTACTACAAGTCTTGTAGTAGGTAATTAAGCGAAGTCGTGTGAGACAATTGATAAACAGAGCGCAGATAAATATATTATAGAAAGCGGCAGTGATTGTTACTGTATCCAGTATACTAATTACGTTACATCAACAAACAATAAGATTTGTATAAAATGTATGACATCTATTGTTGAACAGCACAGAAAAGTTTCTAATTAACACGCATGCTGCAACAGAGTCGATTAAAAATATGATAATAATCATTGGCTGTATTTGCAGTTTTAAACCTTCGAGTTGTTTGCCATCGAAACGCCATTTGCTGTGACAACCAAAACAAATACTTTGGTAGAAACAGGGCCGGTTCTAGGTGATATGGCCCCACGAGACAAAAGTGTATTTTGACGCCCCTATATATTTATATTTATAGGTGTAATTAATATATATTCGAAACAAGTATTAACGATAGAGAAAAATTAATTTGCAGCTTTTTTATTTCCTACAATATTGGTAATTACAAATTTTAGGGTAGAGCGAATAGTAGAGGAGATAATCGCGAAAAACCGTAGTGATCGCTGTTACTGGTCGTTTAACTTGTAAAGTATTAGCAATAGAGAAAAATTCTTGAAACAAAAGTTGTAGCTTTTTTTATTCCCTACAATATTGGTAATAACAAATTTTAAGGTAGAGCGAACAGTAGTGGAGATAATCGCGAAAAACCGTAGTGATATCGCTGTTACTGGTCGTTTAACTTGTAAAGTATTAGCAATAGAGAAAAATTCTTGAAACAAAAGTTGTAGCTTTTTTTATTCCCTACAATATTGGTAATAACAAATTTTAGGATAGAGCTAACAGTAGAGGAGATAATCGAGAAAAACCATAGTGATCGCTGTTACTGGTCGTTTAACTTGTGGAGTATTAGCAATAGAGAAAAATTCTTGAAACAAAAGTTGTAGCTTTTTTTATTCTCTACAATATTGGTAATAACAAATTTTAGGATAGAGCGAACAGTAGAGGAGATAATCGCGAAAAGCCAATGTGGTCGTTAATTCTGGCCGCTTAACTTGTAAAATATTGAAAATAGAGAAAAATTGTATAAACAAAAGTTGTAGCTTTTTTTATTCTTTAATTTAAGTAATTAATTTTAGAAGAGCAGAAATGGACATAATTGAGAAAAACCTGTTTGGACCATCAATTTTTCAGAAAGGTGGTCGTAGCGGCAACGATATTTCTGGAGAAAACATAAATTAATGATCGTTGGAACCTCATTCACAATTTAAAATGGAAAAAAATGTCTTCCCGAAATTGTTAAAGGGTACCTCCCCTTTTTTTGTCCTATAAATTGTCGTATAAACAATCATTTCGAGTCAGTTCACAAAACGATTAATATTCATTTCAAATTGAATGTAATGACGAACACAACAAGCGACCTTCAATACAACTGCACACGATATTGCCATTACTAAGATTGCAGCGAATTAAGAGCGTATGCAAATAACAAACAACCTTATTCTCACACCATCTCGTTTGTTTATCTTTACAATTGTGATTTATGATTTGTAATGAGCAATTGGGATAAAAATATTATCTGTGTCATAACAACTTAAATCGCGACGCAACGTGAATGACTACGGCAATATTTTTCTATTGCAATTGTTTATTTAAATTTAATGGTACACACAAACCCATTGTATTAAATGTTGGATACGCTCACTTAATTTCTAGTTACCTTACACAAACCAGCTTATTATAAAAAAAAAACAAGTATGTATTAATGATTGTCGCCACCACTTCACAGGGCCGGCTTCAGCCTTATGGCTGGGCCCGCAATGAGATTTGAAAAAAAAATTAAAATATGCAAGTATGGACGATATTTTCGCCTCAGGCCGGCCCTGAACCAGCACGTTCAATAACTTCCTCGCCATCGCGTAAAACCGGACAGGAGGAATTGCATATTTTCCGAAAGTCATCCCGACTGACAACTAGATAAGTGTATGTATATATTTCATCGGAGAGCATCCATCAATCATGATCCAACCCGAAAAAAATATGAAGGGGATGCTTCTCTTTTTTCCCCCTTCTATTTCCTGTCATGCTGCATATTCAAATCGCTCCGTTGATACTTTCATCCGCAAACAAAATATCAGAATTAGGCCTGGGTCCGCCAACCTCGACTCATCCATCAACGGGATATGAAGTAGAACGTAAATACATACTGCAGGTGGTAAAGGAGCACGAGCACAGCCCTTTGTAACGACGTAGAGTGGGTGGAAAAAAAAATACTGTTCAAAAATCACTGTAGACCTCATTGGATCATCTTATATATAATTTTTTAAATGTGGTTTTGGAAATTTTTCAATAATTTCTTGAGCCAGATTTTTTATTTTTAGCTATATTTTTTTTAATTTAGATCTAAAATTGATTTTTTACCAAGAAATTTCGCTATTTTCAATTAAAATGAGTCCACAGGTAATAGATCTGTCAAAATAGAATTTTCTTTTTCTTTATCCTTGATAGCTGTCAAAATCGCTGTCAAATTTGAAAATTAAAAAGTATGTCTTCCGTAATTTTGAAAACATTATGATTTTTCATAAAAGAAGAGGTATAGAGTACCTATTTGAAGTTTTTGTTTTTTTATAATTGAAATTAAAATAACATTTTCACTTTTGACAGCTGTCAAATTTTCTGACAACTGAAAAAAATGCTTTTTAAAAATTATTTTCATAAATGACTTACAAAGACATTTTTCTATAGGTTTCAAAGGTACTGCACACGAAATTAATTTCATAAAATTATTGTTTGTTGGTAGATGCCAAAATTGCTGGTTTGTCTTCCATAATTTTTTAAACAAAGTGAATTTCCATAGAAAGGAAATCAAGTGTTTATTTAAATTTGCTAGTTTCATAATTGATATTAAAATACAGTTCTCACTTTTGACAGCTGTCAAAATTTCTGGCAACTTAATGAAAATGACATTTAATAATTATTTCAACAAATTAAAGTACCAAACAGACATTTCTCTATAGGTTTTGGAGGAACTGAATACGAAATTGTTGTAATAAATTATATTTGTTGGTAGCTGTCAAAACTGCTGTCAAATTGAAAAAAGCAAGTAATTTTGAAAATAACGTAAATTCCCATAGAAGAGGTGCTATTAAGTGTTTTGAAATTTGCTAGTTTCATAATAGACAATAAAATAAAGTTTTCACTTTTGACAGCTGTCAAAATTTCTGGCAACTTAATGAAAATGACATTTAATAATTATTTCAACAAATTAAAGTACCAAACAGACATTTCTCTACAGGTTTTGGAGGAACTCAATACGAAATTGTTGTAAAAAATTATATTTGTTGGTAGCTGTCAAAACTGCTGTCAAATTTAAAAAAGCAAGTGTGTCTTTCGTAATTTTGAAAATAACGTAAATTCCCATAGAAGAGGTGCTATTAAGTGTTTTGAAATTTGCTAGTTCCATAATAGACAATAAAATAAAGTTTTCACTCTTGACAGCTGTCAAAATTTCTGGCAACTTAATGAAAATAACATTTAATAATTATTTCAACAAATTAAAGTACCAAACAGACATTTCTCTATAGGTTTTGGAGGAACTCAATACGAAATTGTTGTAAAAAATTATATTTGTTGGTAGCTGTCAAAACTGCTGCCAAATTGAAAAAAGCAAGTGTCTTTCGTAATTTTGAAAATAACGTAAATTCCCATAGAAGAGATGCTATTAAGTGTTTTGAAATTTGCTAGTTTCATAATAGACAATAAAATAAAGTTTTCACTTTTGACAGCTGTCAAAATTTCTGGCAACTTAATGAAAATGACATTTAATAATTATTTCAACAAATTAAAGTACCAAACAGACATTTCTCTATAGGTTTTGGAGGAACTCAATACGAAATTGTTGTAAAAAATTATATTTGTTGGTAGCTGTCAAAACAGCATTCAAATTTAAAAAAGCAAGTGTGTCTTTCGTAATTTTGAAAATAACGTAAATTCCCATAGAAGAGGTGCTATTAAGTGTTTTGAAATTTGCTAGTTCCATAATAGACAATAAAATAAAGTTTTCACTTTTGACAGCTGTCAAAATTTTTCAACTTAATGAAAATGACATTTTATAATAATTTAAACAAAAATTTATAAGCTTTGGAGGTACCGAATACAAAACTGATGTCAAAAAACTATTATGTTGGTTGACAGATGTCAAAATTTGCTGTCAACTTGAAATTTACAAGTACGTATATTTTTCGTAATGTTAAAAATAATATTTATCTCCATAGAAGAAGATACATAAAATGTTTTAAAACTTTCAAGTTCAGTAATTGATAAAAAAAATAAAGTTGTAACCTTTGACAGCTGTCAAAATTTTAGTCAACTTAATAATAATGCCGTTTTATATTATTATTTCAACAAATTAAAGTAAAGGAAGACAAATTTGCATATTTTTAAATTTGACCGCAATTGGTAGCGACCCCTACCAACAAACATAATATATATTTTTTAACTAATTTCGTATTCAATACCTACGAAACCTACAGAAAAATCTGCTTTGTACTTTCATTTGTTCAACTAATTATGGCATTTTCATTTAGTTGACAGTAAATCTGACAGCTGTCAAAAGCGAAACCATTATTTTAATTTTCTTTATAAAAAGAGAAAGATTTTAGATTTAAAGAATTTTATATCCCTTTTTCTATAAAAACGCATTTGTTTTCAAAATTACAAAAAAAATACTTGTAAAATTTTAAATTTGACAGTGATTTTGCTGTCAAAAATAAAAAATGAAATAATAACAATAACAAATAAAAATTCTATTTTGGCAGATCTATTATCTACTTTTAAACTACAGATTTAACAAGTACCAGTAATTGCTAAAAAATGACCCACCCCTTTTAATGTTTTTAAGGTGGGTTTACGAAAATAATAATAATAATAATAATAAATAAGTCGATGAAAAAAATTGCTTAAAATCAAGGGGCCTGGTAGTTTAAACAGCATACTTTGTAGCTTCTTTGAATACACGCCGAAATGAGTAAAAATTAAATTTAATTAGCCCGACGCCAGTTAAGTGTAGCAGTGTTATGTTGGCCAATAACATTAGAAATTAAAAACCGGAGAACACGCAACTGAGTATGTTATCTTTGAATCGATCTAAAATGAATTACGAAAATATTATACAAACGCACATTGAAGGATAATAAGAACAATAATAATTGTGTTTGCGATCGTCTTACGTAAAATGTTTTACTCGTTTATTGTGGATTTATTACACGTTTTACAACAGAACATTCCAATCACGATTATCTAGATATCATTTAATTCTTGCTCAATTTTATATTCCATGTAAAATCCAAATCTTAAATTCAAAATAATAACGACAGTGACGTGGAAATCAGTGTTCCGTACCACCAAAGCAAGCCCCTCCCAATGACGTAAGATCAAAGATGCGCCTTGGTGAAACAAAGACACGCCTACCAAAATCAACAGTGCTCGATCGAAGTCACACCTATCGAAGGCGGTGAAGTTAATGGCGCATGACTGGCCACGCGCATTGGATGGAACTAGGCCCCGCCTACGCCTGCCAACCTATCGCGCAACGTCAGCGAAACGATGCCGCGCCTCCTGCTAAAATGCGTAAATTGAAAAGAAGACAAGATAATTCAAATCTCTTCTACAAATGTATAAATTGTTGCTATATGCCGAGCTGGCAGGTTATTGGGCTACTAATACTAATAAAATAAGACTTTAATTAGCATTTTAAGATTTACAAAGGCGAATGTTAAGTATGTACCAGACGACGCTCCGGTGCGGCGTGTAAGCTTCAGTCCACCTCAAACTAATTTTAACTTCCGAGCGTCTCTGTCGACGTGTATAATTTACTCCACGTTGCGCTACTGTCTGGCTCTTGCAATTCGCACCGCACGTTCCTCGTTTTGTTAAATTGTCTTCCTTTTTTGCTTGTTCCTCAGCGCACATCCGTTCACTGGACGGATGTGAGAAAAGTAATTTTTTAATACTTGAATTTGCATTTGGTGTCTAATCACTTCCGTTAAATGTAGGCGCCAATACTGAGTGAAGAGGAATAAACAATATTTTATCAGTAAATTTTTCAGCTATATTTATAGATAATCTATCCTCATTGGTGTTAGTAGAAATGGGTATAAGTATAATTAAAATGTTTAACTTCTAAACCGGATTGACAATGCAGTCATGGACGTGGGGACGTTTCTTCGAATTTTTATTAATATGGATGATTCAAATTTTGTTATTTTCGTGTGTAATTTATCATATATGGAAAGCAGACGTATGGGTTATTAGCAGTGGCGTAGCTAGGGGCTACTGGCTAGTCTAGGGAAAGGTACAGCAAAGTTGTAGAGTATTCAATGGAGCATCTTATAGTTGAATAATATACAGGCCAGGGTCCATTTGAATTTACGGAAATATTTCAAATTTTCTATTGTCATGTTTGGGATGATTTTATTCGCTCCCCGTATATATCACAGATCAATTTCTGACATAACATTTGAAAGAGCCATTTGTCCATGAATTTCTGATAATATGAGTAACGAAAATCGACAAAAAAAATATTGAGCTGAATATTTTGAAGAACGCTGTATAATCGGCATTATTGTAGAAGTTGAAAAACTAGGCACAAAAAATCTATCTATTTTATTCTGTATATTGATTTTTCATTTTTTTGCAGTAATTCCTAAAAACCTTCTGTACCCCCCCTCCCCCCCAGCCAATTGGGCTTTTACCGGTCCTGAACAACTCTAATAAGGACAATGTTATTTTACATCCGAATTTATTATATCAGTGTACTGGCACTGCGTTGCTACTTAACTAATTACAAGACAAGAAACCAAGAAAACGTCGCACATAAATCAGTACCGGAGACAATGGCGCTCCTCCTTGTATTTTCCGTCTTTAGTTCATGAATAATTAAACGTCTCAATTAATTCGCACGGCGGCGGTGCTAGGTACGTATCATTCATATTTATACACATCCAGTTCCTTTTGTCGTCGGCCTTGATCTTCAAATTAATATGCATATATTTATTTACCACTGCTTATCACATTTGCGCTAACAGGAACTGACATTTAAAAATGCGCATCGAGGCGCAGTTGTAGGAAGACTGATACGAAAATAACGTCGCAAATGTCATATAATTTAATTGAAGGATTGGGCAAAACAAAATAAAGGAAAAACTAAAAATGTAAAGGGAAGGTGCAACAAACCGACGAAGTGCAGCAATAAAACAGTCGGTGGATAAATCAGATACCAATTCGAGGTGAAGTGCCTTTGTAGCGCAACAAACAAATAAGCAAATGTATGCTTTAAAGATTTTAGCACCACGTGTTTTGCCTAAAGTAATATGGAACGGCCCCCCTAGATCCAAACCAACATGGGAAAAAACTTTTACTTGTGAAATACGTGGAAGAGGCAACTGACAAGGAACAGGGCGAAGTTTCCAACAGGTATGACATTTCGACAAAACACTACATATATATTTATCAATATCCAGAATTGTTGGACAATTAAAAAATTCACAGATTGTAAACCAGCATGCAAATATTTTTTATGAAAATATTCGATAATCAAGGTTGTGAGACGGCTAGAACTTAAATAAAGGTTCCGAAACCGGTAGCTTATTTAAAAGGAGTTGTGAGAATTAAGACTTTTATTTTGCACCTTTCCTTTACATATCATATTACTCACATATGGATTCCCTTCGCAATATAAAAACTTAACCCGTGAATTCGATTGTGGAGTACCACAAGGGGCAGTCCTTGGGCCAGCACTTTTTAATGCATGCACAAATGACGTGCTCAAGCTGGAGATGAGTAAATACTATTAGTTTCACTAGCAATGGTGCTATTTTCTGGAGAATTTTATACTCAAGATTTTTGCCTTGGGTTATTCCTCTATTTATCTGTTATGTAATCTTTGAAATATTTACTAGGCCAGGTATATGAATTCTTCACACAGTCGTATCCTGCGTCCTAATCTCCGCGGGCCTTTAAGGTCAAAGTTGTTGATTTTTGCTCCGTTAAATTCCAATTTCTAAGCAATATCTAGTCGTTATCTAATGTCTAGTCTCCTAAACGATTTGAAGTATTTTCAAACAGATAACAGCGGCGACTTGTTAACATGGAACCGTTTGTTTTGTTAACATTACTTTAAATTCCGCATTAAACAGGATTTCTTAATCATCGTAACAAATACCGAAGGAAACTAGTTCTTCAGGTAATCGTTGCAGTCGTACTAATCTGAACATCGCTTTCTAATTATTTTCGATACCGAGTGTATGTATATTCTCAGGAATACCTCGTACTTACTATAATAAATTAGTCACTTAAACTAATTACTGCTTTTAACCACTACCTATTATTCACTACTTGTTACTGTACTAGTCACTGTTCCTTTTCTGTTGTGTTCAGTTCCCTTGCCAATATTCCAAAGCATGCAGTGGATCGTCTTGGCCTTTATATATCTGCAGATATACCTTCTAGCATATTCCAGACGCTTCTCTAGATCCGTTCACAATTCTCTAGCCTCCTAATTCATTTCCGTACCGTTGAGGCCACCACTTCCTCAACTTAGTTTATTTCTTTGAGTCTTTTACACAACGCCATCATCTCTCTCTCTCTCCGCAGCTCTGGTCCACTCTTTGGACCCAGTTATATAGGCATTAGCAAAAGCAGGCCCCAAAACAGGCCTTTGTGGTACACCTAGCTCCACGGCTACTGCATTCGATTTACTCACTTGCTTTTTTTGACCAGCCTCATATTTTCTGGCATTTGTTTTGTTATCCGACCTGCAAAGAATCAATCAAGTGCTGGCGAGTCTAATCCGGCGGCAAGGATGTTATATTAATTGACCGTGATGCTAAGTAGAGGCACCAAGCGTGAAGTGTCATGCGCATGGAAGATTAATCGTAAAATCTGATAGGGTTACAATGTATTATTACCCATTATAATTACCCTTCAAAACAATGCCTCGTGATATTGCATTGTTCAAGTGTTTAATTGTTTTGGGAATTTCGAAAGTTATTGACCTTCCATTGTTATACTTGCGTACTGGGTGTTTACTTGCTTTACCTTACCACTTTAGGCCAGTCTAACAGTAGGCGTTATTGGGATTGAGAAATAAAATAGACATTTTTTTATTCTTGATAGCTGTCAAAATACTGTCAAATTTAAAAATTGAAAAGCATGTCTTTCGTAATTTAGTAAACAATATGATTTTTCATAAAAGAAGAGATATAGAGATATTTTAAATTTGTCTATTCTTATAATTGAAATTAAAATAACGTTTACAATTTTGACAGCTGTCAAATTTTCTGTCAACTAAATAAAAATGCCATTTAATAATTATTTCCACAAATGACTTTATAGTAGTTAAAAATACATTATTCTATAGGTTTTGGAGGTACTTCATACGAAATTTCATAAAATAACTATGTTTGTTGGTAGCTGTCAAAATTACTGTCAAATTTAAAACTAAAGTTCCATAATTTTTTAAACAATCTGAATTTCCATAGAAGGGTTATCAAGTGTTTTTTTTTAATTTGCTAGTTCCACAATTGATATTAAAATACAGTTCTTACTTTTGACAGCTGTCAAAATTTTTGACAACTTAATGAAAATGCCATTTAATAATAGTTTCAATAAATTAAAGTACCAAGCAGACATTTCTCTATAGTCTTTGGAGGAACTGAATACGAAATGGTTGTAAAAAAAATATATTTGTTGGTAGCTGCCAAAACTGCTGTCAAATTTAAAAAATGCAAGCCTGCCTTTCGTAATTTTGAAAATAACGTAAATTCCCATAGAAGAAGTGCTATAAAGTGTTTTGAAATTTGCTAGTCCAATAATAGATAATAAAATAAAGTTTTCACTTTTGACAGCTGTCAAAATTTTTCAACTTAATGAATATTAATGATATTTTGTAATTTTTGTAACAAATAAACGTACTTCACAAGCATCTTTTGTAAGTTTTGGAGGTACAGAATACGAAATTGATGTCAAAAAATATTATGTTGGTTGACAGATGTCAAAATTTCTGTCAAAATTAAAAGTATATCTTTCGTAATTTTGAAAATAATGTTGATTTCCATAGAATAAGATACATAACATGTTTTAAAACCTTCTAGTTCAGTAATTGACAATACAATAAAGTTGTAACCTTTGACAGCTGTCAAAATTTCTGTCAACTTAATAAAAATGCCATTTTATTGTTTTTCAACAAATTAAAGTACTTAACAAACATTTTTCTACAGATTTTGGAGGTACTGAATACGAAAGTAATACGAAAAAGATATACTTGCATATTTTTAAAGTTAGCAGCAGTTTTGACAGCTACCAAAAAACAATATTTTTTTGACATCAATTTCGTATTTAGTACCTGCAAAACCTATAGAAAATTGTCTGCTCGGTACTTCAATTTGTTAAAATAATTATTAAATGACATTTTTATTAGGTTGACAGAAATGTTAACAGCTGTCAAAATTAAAGAATATATTGTAATATCAATTATAGGACTAGAAAATTTAAAAAGACGCTTAAATCCCTTCCTCAATGGATTATTTCAAAAATTAAGGGAGACAAACTTGCATATTTTTAAATTTGACAGCAATTTTGGCAGTTACCAGCAAACATAATATTTTTTTGAAATTAATTTCGTATTGAATACCTACGAAACCTATAGAAAAATGTCTGCTTTGTACTTTCATTTGTTTAAATAATTATTAAATAGCATTTTCATTAAATTGACAGTTGACAGAAAATTTGACAGCTGCCAAAAGCAAAAACATTAATTTTAATTATAAAAATTCAAAAAACATAGTTGTAAAATTTTAAATTTGACACCGATTTCCCAGTTGTCAAGAATAAAAAAAAAACAAATTAAAATTCTCTTTCGGCAAATCTATTATACCGGGTGACACAGACTCATATGGCACACCCCTTTTTCTCCTTTAATTTCCCAGCTATTTTTCTGAGATTTGAAACATGGATATGCTTACTAAGAGGAACTTTTTGACATACTGGGAGATTTTTTCCACTTCCGGTTTTACCGGAAATGATATCAACTTTCAATTTTCCGATGAAATAAATAAAAACATAAACTTATATAACTGCATAAAAAAACATTAGTCATAACATATAATATATATAAACAAGACCTTATCATGTTCGATAAACTGTACTTCTAATCTATTTCCAAACTGACCCCAACCCATCCGTCGCAACCCGAGTGGATTATCAATCAATTAAGAAAAGTGAATCATGTTACCCGTAATATAACAGCTGCTTTGTGGCTGTCTGCTTGCGGCAGCGTAGTTGTGTGTCATCATCTATATTGATCAATCTACAACTACTACAATATAACCCCTAACCCCCTCGACCCCGATGCCCTATTCCATCTGACTTTTCGACTGGCGTCGCACGAGCCCTCAGCACACCCTTATTTCCTCGTCGCAGTCTAGTCAGTCTAGTACGGTCGCATTGGGTTGGGCACACAGATATAGATAGATAAGGTGAATCTTTTTTTATCTTTGACACGTTGTCATGAGTGCCCTGATAATTTATCCCTGTACTCCGTTTGACGAAAAGATATACTACTACTAGTCACTGTCCCTTTTCTCTGTTGTGTTCAGTTCACTTTCCAATATTCTACTGCCCACGTGGATCATCTTGGCCTTTATATATATATTTTTTTTTCATTCGCCTTTCTAAGGGACGCCTCCCAATGAACACAGAACTGTATAGGAGGTTTTGCAATGTTCAAATTATATCTAAAATGTTACATTAGATTTGTTACATCGAGGCTGCATATACTTAAAAAAGCGGATGTTCTTTTAATATTACCAGTGTAATGAAAAAGAGTGGTTACATTGGGTGCAATAACAAAATGTATAGAAGGATATATATTTTTATTACAATGTGCTGATCTTTGATTGCAATTTGTGTAATTTTGCCAGTTGTTGATCTTATGGAACTCACAGCGTTACGTACATTTTGGTTTAACTGTAATGTATTTTTAAAGGCAACGGTTGGCGGTAGTGTTGAATAGATTTGTGTAGATCTATATAATTTACCCATTTTGTCGTCATATGGGTAATTACATAAATCCTTATATAAGACATAACATAAGGCTTTATTTTAGATGAGAAAATTCAACCTCGCCCTTTTTAGTTTCTATTCAGCCGTCACGTGTTACTGTTGTGTTATATTTATATCCCAGAAAAGGGGTTACACCGGTAATATCGTGTTTTAATCACTATTATCTTCATGTTATATATAGGTAAGTAAGTTTTTATTTATTTATTATACCTAAGATAAGTTATAAATTTAGATTACATCCAATCTCGATATGTATTTATTTGCACCTCGGAAAAGAAGGGTTTCTAGAGAAAATGGCGTCTACAACTTCCATGTCTATATTTTCGCTCTAAAATACTAAAATAAGTATAAAATACCTACTCATTAGGTTATCAAAATATTCTCACTCTTTTTTATTCATTATTTTCATCCTTGTGTAAGAATTTTAATGTAATAAAGATTTGCGAATCAAGTAAAACAAAAGTTTTTTAATGAAAACAGATAATCACTACTTTTAAAGTAGATGCTTTTCTTGACCGATCGTCTGCTTTTCTTGACCGATTTCATGTGATAATAATTTACTTGTTTATTAAGCCACTGACTTATGTGTAAGGAGCATAGAAATCAGACTTGAATTTTCAATAATAATAATATTGTCCTATCAAGATACTATTGCTACAAAAATATAGGTACCTAATTATTATATATGTAGTTACACATTATTTATTATAATTATATACCATAATGTAGTTAATTTCAGCTGCTGTTCAAGACTCCACTGGCGTTACTCAATATGTGATTTTGAAATTTTTGTTAAAGAGTGGCTAAGGCATTCCAAACAAAGGAGAGAGCGGGAGGAAATTAGGAATAATAATTAGATAGGTATTAGGTATACATATGTTCACTGTTCACATAGGTAGTCATAGCCTTAAATGTATAATAGGGCAAATCAAAGTAAGTATATTATGCAAATTTGGAAAGTTGAAATCTGTGCATGTTTTTAATATTCATCTAATTATTTGTAATAGAACTGTAATGCACATACGACATTTTGCTTTCGAGGTCACAGATGTACTGTATTTAATATCTAAAAGTGCATTTTATATTTTGAGCCTTGGTTATTTGAAGTCTGCCTATTATAAGTATGTCACTTTCGTTAAAATAATTTTTTTTTCATCGTTTTACGTAATATTCAATGTTATAAAATACATTCATTAATAATGGTTTCTTTTCCTGTAGGAAACGATGTATGTGGATGAATCGAAAATAAATCTTGTTTTTGAATTACGCCAGTTTCAATTTTGCCCTTATTCTCCTGAATATTTTCCCTAACTTTAAACCAATAATGTTTCAAAAAACCTCAAGCCACAACAATACAATTAAAATTAGATCCAGTTATAATTTCTGCAATGCAGGAAACATTGCCACAGATGATCAAAAGACGTAGTAGTGTGCAAACGCACAAGAGTAATTTTATTGCCAGCAATAAAAAGTGTAAAGCGGCTATAAAATGGCAACAGGTAGAAAAATTGCAGATACCAAAAACTTTATTTTATTTTTAGCAAATTAAAATAAGTGAAAATAAGTTTTAATTTAGTTATGTATACCACCTCTATTTATATTTAGTTAGTCCTTTGAATTAACTACTATCCAGAGAAATATTTACATTTTACAAAAATTCTCTCGAGGAATTGTGGTTTCCACAAAAATAGAATTAACATTAGAAAATACAATTAAACAGGATATCCAAATGCTAAGAAAAAACTTTGGAAGAAACTATTTTTATATTTTACAGCGATAAATGCCAAATAGAAAAGTTTCTAGAAAGTTAATTTGGTAGTATTTTCTAAATTTTCTAATTACCAACTATTGAAACAATTTGTTTCTTTTTAAAATCTATTTTATAGCATATTTTATCCTTTTTTGTTGTTTTTTTTTAATACCCTGTACATCTCATTGTACTTTTGATGCTGAGATCCTGTTTTTGTGGAAAGCAAAACTTTTCTAACATGTAAGACGATATAAAATCCCTCATGACATACAGGTGTGTCCCCGGATGGAGTTGACAAGAGAATAAAAATCTTTATTATTGGTTTCACGATGAATAGTGATTATTTATAAAAAATGTTTTGTCTGAAAGAATGTGTTTACCATTTAAAAATTAGTAGTACTAGTACCTAGTAATAAATTAAGAAAACATGAAAATGCCTCAAGAGGAAGTGGTACCATTATTTATTTTTTTAATTAAACAAAATGTTTATTTAACAAAGTTGTTTATAATTCAAAATAAAGCCTAAATACAAATTTTGAAGCCTAAATTTGGATTTTATGTTTTTATCGTTTTTATATCTTTTAAGTAGAATTTATGAAAATTCAAATTAAAAAAGAGAATTTGTCGATAATATTGAATTGACAAATCTCATTGTTTTAGTCTCATTGTGTAGAATTTTTTATTTGAATTTTCATAAAGATAAATACAATGAAAACAAAATTCTAAATTTAGGCTTAAAAAATTTATTTTTAGACTCTATTTTGAATTATAAACAACTTTGTTTGATAAACATTTTGCCTAAAGAAGTAAATAATGGTAGACTTATCGCTTGATAAATTTTCATGTTTTCTTAATTTAATAACATCAAATTAAGATTTTTATGAAGAATGAAAAATCAATAATAAAGGTTGGTTTCCTCTTGTCAACTCCATCCGGGAACACACTGTACAGGTATTATGCCGTGCCATCACTTAGCAGCTGTTCCATCCTATATTAAGGGCCTAAAAAGGTCCTCAATGTATATTTGTTAGAGACTACGGTAAGTAATTTAAAGTAAACATCTTTTTTATGTCATTCAAAAAGTGCTATAGATTTTCACAAACAATGGCCTATTAACATCCAATAGCGATGTTTAAAAACTGCAAAGATGCAATGTATTATCAGCAATCATTAAAAGGCTTAAAGCACAATCACATTGCAAGGCCTATTAACATTACAATCAGAGATACTCTTAAAGTTACACAGTGGTGTTTTATATAGATGTAATTGCGATTTAAATAAGAATTCTGTCATTTAACTCTTACAAAAGTTTTGTAAGAGGTTGACCAATGTTCACAAAACGATTCCTTTAAGCTTTGTCTGTAATGTTCAACGGGGCGGACATTTCGCTGATTATGAAGCATCTTATGCAAGTTGTGCAAGACATCACAAGGGACATTGATTTCCACAAAGTTACCTCTTAAGTACTTCACGGTGATTTTCTTGTGTTCATTGGGCTGTGTGGAACCGAGTAGTTTTCAGGTCACTTCGGGAGTAAAGAGTCCATCCATTCAATTATGTGCATTTATAAAATATAGCAAATCGAAGATTGGAATCTGAAATTGGCTATTGGTATTGCGGTGAAAGTCGGATAATGATAATAGTAATTACTGTGGGAGCTTGCCAAGCATTTTATTAGCGATTTTAAACAATTCATGCTTGTCTCTTTCGAGAGATCTGTTGAGATTTGTAGAAGTCGCCGATTTTCTAATCACAAGGAAGCCATCAATGATTGGCATCAACAAATTCTTCTGAACAGTGTTCTATGTTGTCCATCAACCTTTCGCCCATTACTCAGGTACGACTCGAGCATGAAAGTTGGGTAGATTCAGCCAGTTCGTTATAATTAAAAATTACTGCATATTACTACATATTTTTTATACCATTTGTTTACACAAGCACATCAAAGGCGCAAATTTTATTAGCGGCTTTTTGTGAGTTTTTTTTATATAATTTATCGTTCGAGGTACATAAGAAATATAACAGCACAAGTAGTCCCAAGACAACTTTGTCGGTGATTTTATGGTGTTGTATTATATCTTAGATAAACAAAGCATGTTGTTCCCCCCTTAAAAATAATTAAATTTGGGGTTCACCCTGTATATATATGGATTTTTGATTAATTTTGGCTTTGTTGTTAACAAACCAACACACCTAGCAGATACCGGTGAGGAATGCAAGTACTTATACGCTTTTAATATTATTACGTTTTCAATGCCTACATTTACCTGTTCATTTGAATATAATAGCATTTAATCTCGCTAAGGCGGCATTCTTAATGCATTATGCTTAATTTCTAAGCCCACACTAGGTGTTATTTACACCCTCGGAATTTTTAACGACGGCTCGCAGGTGCTCTCCGCGCTTTGATTTATGAAAATCTTATAAAATATTCAGATACCATTCTAGCTAGTAACGAAGCATAAGAGAAATTTATTTCGAAAGGTAACTAACGCAGAGTAGATATATATAAATATATATTGCCGGTTTTTTTTCTAGTGTAAAAATCACAAAGTCTTTCATTGTCCACAGAAGAGACATTTGCATTTCCTTTCAATGGCAAATAGCTGGCCACGACTCCAAAAAAACGCATACATAACGAGCTAAACCGTTTTGACAATTAGAGGTGTCATTGCACAAATTGGCGCCCAACGTGGGGCAATCCATTTTGTTCTATTTAGTTTGGAAATAGGAAAATCCCCGATTTCAATTGTCACGTGGCTTTTAATTTTGTCATGAGAACATTCTTCGTCTTCTGCAAAGTTGCAATAAGTCGGATATCTAACCATTAACACACTGTACAATCTTATTGCTTCTATTTTCAAACGCTTAAGGGCCGGAAACAGAAGTTAATCATGTCTCCTATGTTAACTCATTTATATCAATTGAAATTTGATTCGGGGCTCAATTTAACTTATGTCTGTGTAATAATTGGATTATGTGACATAAAATATGAGCCCGCATATAAAATGCGAAGGTTGCGGGCTGCTTGTTTTTTATCGAAATAACACATGCTATTAAAATTAAAACCGCGCTCCAAGGAGACATAAAAAAATACAAGTTTTAATGGAAAAAACGGCGGAAGGTTGGTATGTCATCTCGATTAAGCGAATTTGCATACAATCGCAGGGTTTTTATTGAGGCTAATTTTAACAATTGCAGATGTTTTAAAAATTCACCAACAAGCTTGGGATTCGGCTAGATAGATGCAGGGGCGGGTTGGGCCGACGGGATGTCGTATTACATAAATATCAATAAATTAAAATAGAATTAAAATTAAAAATATTACCAGAAAAAACGAGAAAACTTGGTTAAATGGCAAAACTATCACGAATTTATTAATTATTATATTTTGTATTCCGTGAAACATCGTTATTTTATAAAAATAAATTATTATTCCGACTCAGCTCCCAACGTGTCACACCGGACATGTGTAGTTAATTACATACGATCATATTACGGGAGCAAAGCACAAGCAAGGGGGCCTTTCATCCACCGCTCAGTCTACGGTCCGACCGGAATTCACTCATACTCAGGCAACAAAGAGTGTACTCAGCAATTATCAACCAAATTAAATCAGGTTTTCAATTTTGGAACCGTTGTTTCCTTTTTGGTTAGAAGTTAATTAACTGGGCATCGATAAAAATGAAAAATAGTGTCTATTTTAATTAGTACTTATCAATTACGAATATTAATATTTTCTCTTTCTGCAACAAGACTGATTTATTACAAGATAATTAAAGAGATTAAAGCATTTAAACACATGGCACTAGCAAATGCGTAGCTGAACTGGAAAAGGATTGACCCAATTTGTTGGAAATTTATACGGTGACCATCGCCGCCATCGGTTATACGGTTTCACTACTCTCCATTTCTCCGTCAGAACCAAGAAACTATAATTCAATCAAGGTATTAAATTAAATGACACAAACCGTACGGAATATCAGATTGCAATTCACTTGTTTATTTTCAGTGTTTTCTCTTCCCTTCTAATTAAAACCTCATTTAATTAGCTAATAACCCATATTAGTGTTTGTAACGTAGTGTTAACATCTGCGTACTGGAGGTCCAGAATATCAGGATAATATATGCAAAATTTTCGACTACGAGTAGTGTGTAAATAATTTGTTCAAATACATAACTTGAACATATCTGGACTTGGAGATGTAACAATTTAGATAACCCGTGCATAATATATACTGAACATCAAAACTCCTACGTTCCCATTACTTCAGAGCCGAGTTCCCTACATTACACAACAACAGACAATTTAGAGTCGAGTTAATCTCGCCTTATCAGAAACGAAATAAGCAATTTAGATTCACCATTGTTACATTCCCCTAGTAATTTGACCATAAACACGATGAGAGATATCTTTTCCTTTCGCGCGGAGAAATGCTTGGTGTTATTTTTAGAAACTGACTTGCATTCACGAGAAAAAGAATTTAGCTTGATATTCATTTTAAGAATCTGCAATAATCTAAAGCGAGTTAGGTATCTAGATTATTATACAGGGTTTAGTAATTTAAAACCTCCTGCAAGTATATTCCTATATCACATGATTTATAATCTTGTGTTTTTGAAATAAATTACTTTTTATTTATATTCATCATTCTACAACACTTAAAAATGAATATTAGGGATTCCACAAAAAAATCTAGCACAATTTTCGTTTTTTCTAACTCTTATTGATTTTTGAGTCCGTCCCTGCCTTATAACCCCATTATTTAATTTTAGTAGTTTATATGAAAATAAAGTAAAACCAGATTATCGTGACTGAATCGGTGGTGCTCTATAATAACATAATTTCATCCTTTTATATTATTTTATGGAATCCTAGTCTTAAAATAAATATTTTACTATGAATTTCGTTAATCTGTCGCCATCTATGCAGCAATTGACGTTACAAATTAGCAGTCTCTAGATTTAGATGTTCTATGGAAAGCAGATTTCTGCATTACCTGCACAATGTCCTCCGTCAATCTGTCAAAGGGAATATTTCTCTTTGACAGTGTTAACCCAGTCAAGCTGCTAAAATAAATATTTAATGAAGCCTTACGTGTTTGAAACCGTGTCCACCAATAAAACCGAAGCAATTGCCCTCCTGAAACTCACCTTTGCAGTAATTACGGTTAAATAATTGTACATAGCAAAAATATAGTGCAGCGTATCGTTGCTTAAACAAAGTGCGTCATAAATCATAAATAAACATTTTTTGGAAAGTTTGTTTATCAAGGTGATAAAAAAATGACACTAATCGAAGGTATCGGTGACGAAGTGACTAATTTCTTTATTGCGCTATTTGTTGTAATTGTAGGTAAGTTCAGTTTGTGCAAATTAGTTTAGTAGTAAGTGCTGATTTCCAATTTGTGACATTCTCGAGTTTTAGTCACGTTAGCCTGGTGGACTACGAATATATCTGAACAGAGACATGTAAGGACAGTTCTACTGTTGGAGAGGAGAAGGCACCGAACCCATCGTAGGTTGACCAATCACACGGAAACTGTCACCATTACAGAAGGTAAAACCAACACAAAATCAACGTCACATAATGCAGGGCATATGCAACTGTTTTACTTAGTCATGGGTCGCTTTCTGTGGTATTGTCACTTGTTTCGGAGCTTGTCATATAAATTTAAACGCAAGTGTACAGTAGAACATTTTTTTGGTTTCCATAATTTATGTTCAGACCGATAATTGTATTAGGATATTATTAGATTAATTTTGTTCAGTAGTCGCTTGGCAGAGAGCATGTTTTTGCAACGTGTGTAATCTTGTGTCACTCAATGAGGCGGATATTTTCAAAAACGTAATAATACTTTTAAAATTACACGCAAATGATATAATATACTGAAACGGATGACATCATTTGGGAGGCTTCCAATTTTTATTTTTTGTTTTTGTTCGTCAGCATACAATCAAACTATACGTAATATAAATTTGATTCTCACTTGTTCTCAAATTGTAACATTTTTAAAAACTTGGCGATAATTGGGTACGATTTATGGTGTCAGAAACAGAAGTAATGTTTAACCCGTAGTGTCAGTAATTGCTTTTCCGGATGTCTAGGGGATTATAATAATAATAAAATGTCTTAATAATATTTTTACAACTGCTAACAAATGACGAGTTATAATTAATTGGAAAATAATGGAAATTAGAACATGTGGGCTAATTTTTTTCTGGAATCTGATTGGGTCGAATAATCGTTTTAATTTAATTATACTCCTACTGTGCTAATTATAAGAATTAAATGGGGAAAATTACCAAATTGCTCTCACATTATTTTCAAGAGCAAATCCTTTTATTGCATAAACAGTTTATTCAAAATCAAAGCAGTAACCTTGATCGACAGATAAAATATCTTTAAATATTGTATTGTAGATCGAAACAGACTGAGACGATTTTTCTTAGAAGGTCATTTTGAGGTCTGTTTTCATTTTATTTATATCCAGAAGAAATTATTCCGTAAAAAATTATACTATCAAATGTTTCCGTGTATATTTCGCATAAAATCTTGTTTACCACTTAAAAGATAATAAAACGAATATCTTTGTTTGTTCAAGTTGTTTGTATTGATAAGCATTATTTAATTCTATGTTAATTTTTGTTTATTCATTAAGTATAATTCTTGCTTGCAGTGCCTCAAAATCTTGGCAAATTATAGATTGTTTCTAATAGATTTTGTGAATATAAAGAAAAACTAAGGTATTTCAATTGTTGTATCGTATCTAGCATAATTTTACCGAAAACCCGTCGCCTGGCATTACAAAATATAAGGTTAAAGTAACGTCAACTGCTGACAAACAAAATATTTTCATTCCATGACTTTGTCGAAATTTTTTTACGCAAAATGACCTCTTAAGTTAAATCCAGCCACAACTGCAAAATTCTTAGTGACGCCATGATGACTAGCAAATAAGCCATAAATACAAATTTTCACTCAAATATGTGACCCTAGGAACAACCATTTTAACGCCTGTAAGCGAGGAGAGCCCGAATACCGAAGACACCACCTCTATAGAGCCGTCCTCTAGTGTTCACAAACCCCCTGAAGCAAGTACTAGTAACGAAATTAGCTCTAGCACGGCAGATACTGAAAATATTGAGGATTCGAATCGAGAGGAGGAGCAGAGCATAATTCAAACGATGGATGCGGACGCGTGCGTTCTGAGACAAAGAAGGCTGGCATTTTACGAGAACTGGAGCAATGCTAGCCACGGTAAGGTATAAATAACTCCCTCTTATAGTAACAAAGGAATTCCTAATTAAATAACGTCCAAATATAGAAAAGTGTTGTCTTACTTTCAGAGGAGAGAAGTGGAGAAACCGAACCGTCTGCTCGATCAGCAGACCAACCGGCAAGTTCAACAAACGCAGAAGACAGAATAGACGATATTTTAGATAGCACCGAACACACCGTAATGGAACATAATTATGCCGAAAGAAGCAAGAGTGCGACCACTGCTGAAAGTAATGAAGCAGATACAAACTCGGAGCAAGACAAAGACAACCATAGCGAAGATAAGACTGGAATTACTATTAAGCTAAAATACATTAATGATGATTTAAAATTGGTAGAAGGAAGATTGGAGGAGCGGTTGGGGGATTTTAAAAGGTAAGGAGTGTCGCAGCCCCTTATAGGTGCCTAAAAATTGTGATTTTAGGAGGCATTTTCAGCCAGAGCTGTCGGCAAACAAACTAGTTAGGTTGATATTCAACGGCCAAGTGCTCCAGCCAGATACACAAACCTTAAAGAGTTGTGGGTTCTTTGACAATTGCGTAGTTCACTGCCTGATTCATCAAAAAAGGACGCCGACAAACGAATCAATCAATTCCGAAACAGCAAGGGACGGATACTCCTTTCCACCTTCAAACGGAATACCTAATTTGAATAACAACAATCAAAATAGAGACTGGGATTTGGGCAACTTTTTGTTTGCTTTTATCAGTTTTATTTTGTTAGCAGCCTGGTATTTTAGGTAAGACGATTCATTGCCGATTTAAATACCTTATTGTTCCACAAATTTACCTAATATTTTAGTGTAACGGATAACTAATCTATTAACAGTTTTTTATTTTTTCCAGATACGTATATGCTCACCTGTACACAGTTACAGCTACAGTAGGTTTAATATTGATAACGGGGATTTTTACAATAGTTTTAGTAGGGATGTACTTCCCGGATAATGAACATTTACCGAACCCAACAATACGTATAGCGAGGGAGCGCGTGCAACCCCAGCAGTGAAAACCGGAACACATTTAATTACTTAAAACATTTTATATTTATTTTTAAACCCAAAAATATATTTTTATTTTCTTACGTTAAGATTATATAAAGGCTTGTGTAATTTAATTTAAGTTTAAATTTTATATTGGTAGTTAAATAAAAATTAATTGTTTAATGTTTTGTTTTGATCGTGTTAAAGTTACGTCGCCTGCTTTTGAAGTAAATAGACTCAAAATGATGGTACCTGATGTACTATTGTTGAAACAAACTGGTCGAATGTATAACAATTTTCCAACGATATCTGATTGCTATAGAAACAAACCTAATTTGTAGGTATGTTACGAGAGTGTTATATGGGATATAATTTAGGTAGACTTACTGGAGGAAGGAGTTAAGGGGGTGCTGGTAGTTTACTTCATCTTCAGTTTCTAGGCAATATATTATCACAAAATTGCTTCATCGGTCACACAGTTTATAAGAATTTTGATTTCCTGGGATTTATTGAGTTACTGTTAATATAATAGATAACCACTACACTACAACTGCACTAATAATAGTCTAACTTTCAATTTAGTAATAGAATTTAAGACGCGACGTGATATACTCACTCCATATTAAAACGAATTAATGTTTAAAATATGTCTAGCACTCTAAAATGATGCTTTGATGCGTTTTTGTTTCTTGTTTCTGAATTCGGATCCGGCGCGTCTTATTGGATACCTTGTGGAGTGGGTTCACGATTCGAGGCACTCGGCGAAGCGCGTTCATATGTTACACTTACACTTAATGCACCAACACAACCAACTGAACCAACACATTAATTACGAAATTGTGTAGTTCTTGAAATCATTCTTTATTTGTAGTAATTATAATAATCATCTTTCATTGCGTCATCGTGTCGCATTTTTGAATTTTAGTAAACCCTAGTAAGGTTATATGTCGCATTGTCATTGGGTGAAGATAATAAAGTTACAGGAGGTGAGGATAATAGAAACCCCAGGACTTAAACACGGGGCCAAAAATGTATTATGGGGCTACATAATACTTGGAAAATTAGGTAACTGATAATGAAGCTTGCAACTTGTGACATATTTGCTTACGCGTGACGACCGTGACGTCATTAAACATGCGCACGCACACTCTTTAAGTGTATACGCTCATTTAGTGAAAACGTCATCTGACAGATAATTGGATGCAAACAATGTTTGAAGTTAGTAAAAGCGATAATAATTTAATTAAATAAAAATATTTAAGCACTAAAAAGGTATGTATATGATTAATTTACCAGTATTTTATAACCTGTTATAATATAACGTAATATAATAAAGATTTAAATTTATAAACAAAAATAAAATAGTCTTGTACATACCTTGCAAATGGTTATTTGTAAATAAATACAGTTTATTTGATCAATTTTACAAAATTACACGTGTTTATATCAGTAGATGTTATAAATTCATAAATTGTTTGCATCCAATTTTGACATTATTACATGACTTATATGACGCGCACTAAATGCGCGTATTGTGCTTTATGCCGAAAGTAGAGTATTTTTCCAATTTTTTATTGGAAAGTTGCATTCCTGGAAGTTCCCAACTCCAATTACGTTGGCACAGAGGTTTTTTGGTTACTTTTTTCACATTAGATAAATTTTTGTCAAAATAATAAATCTAATGTCAAAATGTCAATGTCAATATTATATATTTTTAAAATATTACATTTTTAAATTAAAAACCATATACAAAACAATAGTCCGGAATGTTAAATGTTCTTGTACAATACCTTTAATAATTTTTATTGAATTTAAATGTAAATCAGTGAAATTAAAATTTGAAATTTCAACCTATAAAATTTTCTACGGTTTAAGCAGCATTTCTACCAACTTTGTAACACTTTGACAGGTATTATACAAATAAAACGGACTAGTCCAATAGCACAGAATTATAAAGTGTTACCTATATCAATTCTGTGTTATTGATATTAGATTATCACATATTAATAGATAAAAAACTAAATAGAAAATCTACCGCAGGCTATAAAAATAAAATCGCAGGATAGATAAAGAAATAAAATGATGACGTCTCCATGCATACTTAAGTCTTTTGTTGACTCAGTCTACAAAGATATATACGCCTACATTAATTTAATTATAATTTACATATTATGCGGAAACATACCATTTCCTTTAATTTGTTTTGATATCTCAAATAATTCACAGGTATAAATATAGGATACAAAAGTATACAAATTGAAAGTAGGTAGGAATGTTCAGTTTGACCCAGGTCATATGTAGAGTAAAAAAAAATTTCCTTTTATTGCGTATAATTATTTGTTTATTAGAACTAATTTAATCATGGCAGTATGTAAAGATTTCAGTGGGGTCTATTTTGGGAGAAACAAATAAACAAAATAAATTATATAACTTCGCAGCAGTGTTGTCATAATCAATCGCTGTAAAATCTCCTAAAGAGTAAAATAAATGAGGCAAACCAGCATTTCTTTCTGGAAAAAATTTTAACATAGAAGTTAAAACAATTTTGTGCAAAATTGTAATATATTTTATTATCTAACGACCAGTAGATAAGATTTTCTTTATTTTCTCGTTGACTGCACTAGGTGCTAAGATTGCTAAGCAAAGATATCTTTACCATGGGTGCTAAGCTAAGCTGCAGCCTGCAAAGCTATATATGTGCCAAGTCCCCTAAGGAAAATGTTGATTAATTTAAAATTAAAAGTCATTACGCATAGACAGTAGAAAATCAAACCCTTAGAGACCTTTTTCGTCGGGTATTTTATGAAGAATCCGTAGACGAATATTGTCCATAGATCTAACGATAAAATTTCATTCTGGCAACACTGTCCCAGAGCGGAAAAGTTATGCCAGGAATTTTTAGAATCTGGGGATTTTAGATTCCTGCAGTTGCTTAAAACTAGTGTAAGAGGCGTAAAGTAATGCAGAAAAGCAAACAAAATTTATTGTTTTTTATTTACTTTTTGGAATATTTGTGCTATTTTTGTGATGAAATTCAGTGTAAAATACAAAGTGGTATTTTCTAGTTAATAAAAAATGGCCTATATCGTCACATTTTATCGTCTAACTGACCTTTAAATATCTTGACCTGGGCCAAGGGCCATGTTATCCATGTTTGGTTTTAATAAAAATAAAACGCAAAATTTATTTTTTATTTAATTTTATCATTTCGTTACTAAACACGGTGTTACTATTCAAAACGATAATGACTAGTTTATTTAAGTGTTGTGCGGTGTTTTACGTGCTTCTGATTGTAGGACAAGGTAACTGCTATAGGTAAAATGCAAAACAAAAACAATCAATTTTATTTTAATTTTAGACCTTGGTAGTACAGAAGGCGCGGTAGCCCATACAGCACCTGTTACAACCCATTGCGAGTATTACAACAATACCTGTAATACTCCTGGACTAGCAGGATGTATGGATGTCGAGGAATGTGGACACCCTGTAGACGGACATCAAAATCATTGCTATGTGCTCTGGTCCCTGCAGGAGGACGGGACAGTAAACGTCTCTCTTAAGGTAAACTAATTTTTAATAAATAACCTCAATTCATAGTGGTCGTTTTTAATACTACTAGGTAGTTACTATTTTTGTCTCTTGTTGTTAGGGATGCTTTCTGAATGCAGACGATTGCGTCAACCAAACGAAATGTGTGGAAAAGCAGCTCATGCCCAAAAACAACCTGTTGTTTTGTTGCTGCGAGGGAAATATGTGTAATGAAAATTTTACTTGGGATCCTACTCCAACGGAAGCTTCGCCACCTAGTAGTGAGTTTCAGTATGACTTATTTATTTATTATTATTATTATTATTAAAAATACGCCATGTCACTAATCATCGCTATGTTGTTTACTACCGTTGACATTTTATGTCACTTAAATGTTTCGTTTGCCAACTTGTCATAATGACATTACGAATATTAATTCGAATGTCAAAAATAAGACATTTTTGGACTGAGTACGAATAAGAGAATAAACATTCAAACTTTTTTGTTTTGTAAAAAGAGGCAAAAAGAGCATACTTAGTGTTCGGCTTTAAAAGTTCGTTCAAAATTAAATAATTTATTTTTAATTTCTTCTTTAATTTAAGACGGCAGAGAGAATTTTATATACAACTCGGATCGTAACTAATTATAGGTCTCAGCAATCGCCTCTTCTGATAATCTTCACTACTCATGTCATCAATTGGCGTTGTGATTCGTATAATGTGAGATAAAATTTTTATTTGTATTTTTTAGCTGCGGTGCCAACTTACGGATCAAGTAGTTTTAACGATCATATCATTTGGATTGTATTGGGAATCATTTGTGTAATACTAGTACCTTCGATTGTTGTTCTTTGGACAAGAAGAAATAAACATTATTTTAATGGGGTAAGTTTTTTGTTCATTTGCCTTTATAAAATATAAGAAAACCTAGACGCGTCTAATTCGGTTTTGTTTCTTCATGCTGCTTCCTCAGTGGGGCGTAAGTGGTTATTATCTTTTTAAGGTAGATGCTAGTTTTAAGAATGCTTGTTTGCTACTTTTATTGCACGGTTCTATATATTGTTTTTTAGTTACCCACATCTGAGCCCAATCCAATGCCGCCACCGTCTCCGTTTTTGGACACGAGGCCTATCCAGTTAATCGAGATAAAAGCCAGAGGCCGGTTTGGGGCAGTATGGAAGGCCCAGTTTAAGAGCGAAGAGGTGGCTGTCAAGATATTTCCCATACAGGATAAGCAATCGTGGCAGATGGAACAGGAAATATTCAAATTACCTTATATGGAACATCCCAATATTCTACATTATATCGGTGTTGAAAAACGAGGTGATAATTTACAAGCAGAGTTCTGGTTGATCACCGGTTACCACGACAGAGGTTCGTTGTGCGATTTTCTTAAAGCTCACACGCTAACGTGGATCGAACTGTGTCGCATAGCGGAGACCATGGCCAGAGGTAAGTCCTAGTACAGACGATTATTCTGATAACCGTAGCTTTAATCATCCTTTAGGACTGATGCATTTACATGAAGCTATTCCTGGGAAGTCGCTAAACGAACCCGCCAAACCGTCTGTCGCTCACAGAGACTTTAAGAGTAAAAATGTGCTATTGAAGAGCGACATGACGGCATGCATAGCAGATTTCGGTCTTGCGATCGTCTTTGAGGCCGGCAAATCTTGCGGAGATACACACGGACAAGTTGGAACCAGACGGTGAGTAGCGATGCCTTCCGTTATTACTTTTTGCTTACGTATGAATTATTTAGGTACATGGCTCCCGAGGTACTTGAGGGTGCTATCAATTTCACACCGGATGCTTTTCTGAGAATCGACATGTACGCTTGTGGTCTAGTCTTATGGGAATTGGTGTCTCGGTGCACAGCTCAAGATGGACCCATACCCGAGTACCGACTACCCTTCGAGGAGGAAGTCGGGCAGCATCCCACTCTAGAGGATATGCAAGAGTCAGTGGTTCAGCAGAAAGTACGGCCTGTTATACAGGAGCATTGGAGACATCACCCAGTAAGTTTCCTTTATGTAGTCACGATTATTTGGTATTAAACGTGTGCGGTTTTTGCTAGGGCTTAGCGGCTATGTGTGATACGATGGAGGAGTGCTGGGATCACGACGCGGAAGCTAGGCTGTCGGCTTCTTGCGTTATGGAGCGAGTCATGCTGCAGACTAAGTATCAGCAGCCGATGATTGGATGGCGGTTCGAAAACGAGACGCCATTGACACCGTTGAAGGAAAACAGCATGTAGGGATAAGGTAAGTGTTTTTGTTTGGTTTTATGAATAAGTTTTGATTGTCACAATATTTGTTTGGTTTGGTAACCGTTTTTTTCGTCTCTTTTGCTCGCTAATTGGCGCAACAAAAATATGTGCCCCCAATGCGCCTCACAGATATATGAAGCGAGATATATCCGTCGCCGTCTTATCCAGTTATTAAATTTTTTCTGATTAGGTAAAATTGAGTGATTAGATGATAACACGAAAAGTTGTGATTATTTACAAAAATGCCTTCTTTCATTTTTGGCATTCGGCCTATAATGTAAACTTTGTTTACGTTTACTCTAAAAAACGGAAAAGTATTATAAAAGTAATCCGTGTATTATAACATTTTATGGTTTGATAAATATTCATATCTATTAATCTCTATAAAGTGTGTATTATTTATTATATTACCAATCAATTTTAATTAAAGAGACAATTG
This sequence comes from Rhagium mordax, assembly GCA_963680705.1. Taxonomy (NCBI): domain Eukaryota; kingdom Metazoa; phylum Arthropoda; class Insecta; order Coleoptera; family Cerambycidae; genus Rhagium; species Rhagium mordax. The sequence goes on along the minus strand of OY796659.1, from coordinate 77,115,354 downwards.
TTATTTGCTAACAATAAATAATATTTAATTATTATGACTCGAACGATACCAAATATTTGTGAGGATCTGTTTTCAGCATAACAAAATAGTAGTTATTATTATGTTATTAAGAAATTAATTACATAATGATTTTGTTTTTATTCTTATATATTTGTGTATTTCGATCCTTGGTAAAAACCAACAAACCATCAATATTTCATGCATTTTACTCTGGTCTCCCCAAAAGAAACAGTCAAGATGACCATGGAATTGAGAAAACCTACCCATCTTACCTTGTCAAGTTCAACCTCTTCTGTATCCTACGCTACTCCTGACGCATCCAAATTTTTAGGTCCCTTTCTCTCCCTCTGTTCCAAAAAGCTTTTCAATTGGTAGAGGGTTTTAAAGTGATTCTGTTTTCAGTTGAAGGTTGGAATTGAACAGTCCGTACCTGCATCGCTAATAACGTACCTGCGCTGCGCAGCCTGTGTCTTAGTTACCACACTTGCCTACATTCAACTCAAGCCTAAGTTACTAGCCACATAACTACAGTATAAAGGTTACAGCTATTTTGTACACTTTACAACAGCCCTTTTGTTTGCGAGCAAACAAGGAATACGTCTAGGAATACTTTCGGGGAAACCAAGGTCTTCCGGATTCATTGCACTGACTACGTTTATTATCTGTTTCCATACCAATGTGCCAATAGACGATCGATGATTTTTTTTATAAGACAGAATTTGTACATACAGTTTTTAGTTCTTAACTTGTGTGGTGTTCGGGACACTGAATTGATACAAAAAACAAAACCAAAAGGACTCTTTGGATGTGAGATTTTTTCTGTTTTTCAAGTATTTCTTTAAAATATGTTATAATTGCCATTTTGTGATGGTCTAGACAGGTAAAGTAAGTTAAGGGAGGGAAATGTTTGTTAGTTGACTATTTACAATATTTTTTTGTGTCTTCGAGCGTTAAGATAAAAGGCGTAGGAACGAAGCGAATGTTGAAGCAATAAATATGGCGGGACAGCCACGATATTTGAAAAATTATAAAAAATCTGTCTTAAGAAAATTTGTTAACTAGTTCCTACAGTTTTGTGGAGGTCCTCAGTTTTTATCTGTCAATATTGTGAATCACAACGGGTTTCTCAAACAAATTAAATTTTCCACTATTAAAATGAAGTTCAAGGTTAATATTAGACATTTTGTATAGTTTTTTTAATGTTGGTAATTAGTAAAAAATTATGAAAATTCTTTATTTCCATTTTGGTGTCTGTCATTTTCTAATTATTTTAATTCGCCGATTTTGGAACGATTTGTTCAAATTTTTTAATAATAATAATAATAATGAAACTTTTATTAAAAAAAAATTTTATTTTTTAATTGGGTGTGAATTTCTCGCAATAATAATAATTCCCAACTCGTATCATGCTAACATTTCCTGTGGGCAGAATTGTCTCCCTTTTAAATAACTTTTGGGCATCATGTCCAAGAGAAAAATGATTCAAATGGTCAAAGTTTTCCATTCGTTTGAGCCTTGTATACTTTCCAGATTTATTAGAATTACCAACAATATTTTAACTACGTGGCTTGGTATTTAGGTGGGATTGGCATCACTGTTTCACAGTGTGTTATTAAATTTTTTCCGCCGGCACAACTTTAGCGGAGGTACAAGAAACGAGAGCATGTTCTTAGTACAAAACAAAACAAAAAAATATTGTAAAAACGTAAGTGTTATTTATTTCCTAGTAGCATAATTATTGTGTATGATATTTTGATAAGTAGTGGGGAAGGTGTTGACAGCGGCTTCGGTTCTAATTAATTATATTCCTGTTTGAACAGTTAGAATGAGAGTTTAATAAATATATTTGATAAAATTCATATTTGACGGATTTCTAAATAACAAGAAGTAAAATACCAAAAAAATATATATATATTTAGGAGAATCGTGAAAAATTTTAAAATATCTGTACTTTGTGATTAGATATGGAATTTAGAAGACTAATTTTACTTGAATGGTTAACACCTTTTTTTTATTTGTTACTAACTAGCAATCTAGTGTAAAGTTTTTGTGCCATAAAATATCCTCTGAATTTTCCTGTGCACATTTTATTAACTGTAAAAATATATGCATGTCAAAAAATGTTTATAACAGTCCAGGGTGTTTTCGCGGGTTCCCGATTAACTTCCAGCCATGTTCCTTGGCTAGTTTCAATCGAAATAAATAGGCTTGTATGTTTTTTGGTTTTGTAAAACAATTATGGAGGTAGGGTTATAGGATTTAAAATTTTTTGTATTATTTGAATGTTTACGGAAAAAATGTAAAGAAATTTCTTGATTCACCTGAAAAAAATATCTAACAGTTCATACTGGGTGTTTGAATTTAACGTGCAGCGTTTTAAAAACAACATACTTGGATTTGATAACTTTTCAAAATGTATCACTCGTACACATATATATCTACGTGATTACGTTGCAATTTTTAAATTTCAGAATTTTGTATTTTTACACTATAGGTATTAGAGTCAAATTTATATTTTTATTAAATTTTGTTGAAATATACTATATATTATACAAATATAACGTTATACCTTACTAAAGTATAATACTATATTATGGGAGTATAATAATATACGTTATTAAAACTTTTATATTATAAAAATGCAGTCGGTACCTTATATTAAAATACACTATGGTTATTATTTTAAAATTTGCAAATCTGCCAATAATGAGGTTAAATATATATTATGCAATATATTGGAAAGGTGGAGAAATGTTCTATCCAAATATGTAACTATATGCACGGAAAATCAAACTAAACAGTATACTAAGTAAATTAAGTTTGAAATGATTTGTTAGAAAGATTTGTTGGGAGAAGTTGGTGCAAGGTTTTAAATTAAATACTGGAACCACAAATTTGTGTTAGTTCTGGTGATCATGTCGGAAAAAAAAATATTCAAAAAAAGTTTTTTCTGTTTCCGTGTTCAGTTCAAATACAAAATCTGGTTGGCCAATTTGAGAAAATTTGCTTGTATTTTTGTACCATATAGAGATTTATTTCACAAAGTATTACAGAACCGATAATAATTTTTGGCGCCCATTTGAGCACCACTAAAATTGTAACAGACTGGAATAGTTATTTGTGAAAATATTTCTTTCAACCAGCAGGAACCAAAAAGAGGCTAAAAACTTTTTGAATAGTCAACTGAATGTTGCTTGTGAACTTGGAAATAAATTATCTTCATTTTTTAAATAATTTTATTTTTTGGCATAAGCACCCGGACTAATAAAAATTAGTGCAGTCGCTATTTAATATGCAGCATCTGTTTCTAAGAATAATGTTTTCTGAGAAACCATTAATAAATGACATTCCATTTGTTGCAAACTTTTCCTACCACGTGTAGTATTTTTTAAAGGACTTGGACCGGGCGAAAAAATTTCTTTTTTTTTTCTTCTGTCAAATAATGCAAAAAATGAGGCATGGGTAATGTTGAAGCGCCATAGATAAGAAGGCTTACGAGTTTGAAGTGTATTAAACCCAAAGAATGCATTTCCCAAAACGTAGAAACAAACCAAAATCCATATTTGCTTTTGTTTATTTCGATTCAAGTTAGCCCACTGTCATTGACCGGGTGTTTGGCGGGAAGCCGCGCCCTGTAGTATAAATTTGTGCAATTAACGTTAAGTTTGAAGGGAAGAAAATAATTATATATTTTTAATAATTATATCTGTTTAGAAGAAAAATGTAGAAAAAGAGTAAATTGTACAGTTTTTCTATTTGTTGAGGAAATCTTCCAGTAGACCTGGTGAAAATATTTTTTAAATTGTTACAGTTTATTTTTATTATAAAAAATAAGAGACGAGATGCAAATTGATTAGTTATAAGAAAATAATATAAAAATGGATCAATTGGTTATAGAAAAAAAAAATAGTCGTTTTAGTATTAAAGTAAGAGAGAAATAAACATTTTTGAAAGACTGACAATTGGACATATTGAAAAGGTATTTTCCTAATAAATTATTGATTGGCTTTAAATTTATAGGTTAAAACTGAAACTAAAAAGTCGTCATACTTTACTAATATTTATTTTTTAACTATGGACTTGTTTTTATAACATAGATAGTTTAAGTAGTAGGTACTTCTAAATATACAGGGAATGTTGAACATATTTTTTGTATCTTCCGTGCGAACTTTTTTTTAGCATGGACGGTAATTTTATAATTGTACATAGAAGTGCAACTTTGAGAGAAGTTTTTAATATTTATTAATAATGGATTTTATAATGCGATTTTTTAACGTTGGCAACCGTTTGGAAGTACCATTTAGTTTGCTCACCGACAGGGTGGCCATTTCCACTATTTACTCGGCCGATATACATTTTCTGGAACGTTTGACCACGATAATATAGCATTTAATTTACACCCTTTACCCACTTTTCAACCTAAATATTGTGATTACTGATTGTAACTAGGTTATTGTTATTGTTAGCGTATTAAAATTAGACAGCATTTAATGGAAAATGGCCACCCCGTACATGCCGATGCCTTTCGGCACTTAACTTTTATTGTTACACCAGAAAAAATAGACTATCCTCAGGTTATCAAACAATACCCAATTACGTATATATAATCTTGCCAATTTTTGTATACCTTTTTTAGTAGCGTTAGTTAAGTTTATCCTACCATACTACCTCTGTATATTTTAATATTTTTTATGTATAAATTTGGTGCTTTTAACATATTCAATGCAAAATATATTTATATTTTGCGTTAACGTTATTGTAAATAATTACGAGACCCTTTAATTATTTTTTTTTAATTATAATATACATATCACTAACATTGGTTATGTTTGTTCTGTTATATCGTGTAGTTTTTTGACAATTAACAGTACCTTCGTAAGGAATACGTGTCTCAAAAGGCAAGAGGAATTTTTCGTTTTATAAATAATAACACCAATTTTCTGTAACTGAAATAGTACAAATTAATGTTTGCAATAATATGTTTTGGGACACCTACTTCTTTGAGTCGTACGCCAATTATTGTAACCCCCCCTCCTTTTAATTTATTATAGACATAAAACAGAAATACAGTTCAAAATACAGTACAAGCAATCGATAAATCACTGCATTCCTTTAAAACAGTCATATATTTCTTGTTTTAAACATAGAACCATAACAATAGGCGTGTTCCCAATTTATTTGAGGAAGAGCAAGCGGAATCTCGTACGGTTTGATCGGGGCTATGCGGCGAATGTTAGAAATTTTCCTCTTCAGTAAACATATTCTGATAGTAATAAATATTCATACAATATACACTATATACATAGGGTGTTCTCAAAAAATTGGTATTTTATTTAAAACACTTATAATTCTGAAGTATCGATTAAGTTACAAGATCAAAAAAAAAATAGATCCAAACATAATTGAGTTGGTAACAGGTAACTTAGGACACCCTGTATATAGAAAAAAATTTCTACCAATAACAGTTGGCCATTTCTCAAATAAACGGGAAACACTTAGGACATATACATATAAATCATATACCGACCCTCATTTTTTACAAAATACTTTACTCATAGTATCCTGTATACACACTGTATAAAAAAAGTAGATTTAGTTGAATATTTTAAAATTATTTTGTTTTTTTTTTTTATTAATTTCTAGAGAAATATGTGTATGTTATTCTTATTTTACTTATTTGTATAACAGTGAATGGATATTGAATATAGATTATTGTAACTCTAATTTGTATGTTTTCAACCAGACTAGTATCCCAAGCAAGGTAATTTTAACGCAGGCACGGTCCATCAGGAAAAGACTATACGCAGCCCTCGGTTAAAAAGGATTACGGGGTGAAATAAATGTAAAAAAAATTAGTAATGATATGCTTTATTTATTTCCTATTCTTACATTTTTTAATGACACAAAGTATACAAGGCCTCAGCATTCCAAGTTATTAGAATAAAATATTCAAGTAAAGTATGGAATATTGGGCGATCCATTTCGCATGCGTATTAAATCAGTTTTTCATTTATATACTTTTTACATTTTTCGTTTTCCTAATAATAAAATAAGAAATTTCATTTTCTGTTTCTTTTTCCCAACTAGAAAGATTTTCCGAACCCGCAATGGATCACCCTATACCCACGGCAATTAAATGTTTATTACACTATATACATGACGTTGTCCTATATAAAAAAGATATAAAATACACATTGTCGTAAATTATACAAAAACGTACAATGTTCGGTTCACTGTTTCTCCGAAAACGAAACAAAATATCCTCGAAACTAAATTAAGATTTTCAAAAATGCCTACTTTACATCACAATTTGCGTACAACTGAGTCAACTGAATAAAACTGAATATTAGCCAATATTTTAAACCTCATTCTCTATGGGTTTACATCGAGAAATTTTTTAACTAATTTTATCAAGGGGTATATAAGGTTAAAGGACGAATATATGTAGTATTTAAGGCTAGAGAATAGTTCATAACGTAATTTTATTTTTGTATCTGGCGGATATTTTCTCTGAAAACACGTTTTATAATTGCAACGCCTTTTCTATTACGCCCTCCCATGGGAAATATGTTGTACGTTGCACGTTCTAAACTGGCTAGTAGGTTTATTTGGCCTTTTTAATATCCGTATATCCTCCCACTGATTCACCTTTGCGATCCCTTTCTCAACTTTTTAATATCTCAAAAATCATACATTTTTGGTATTCGTCCAGACAAACCCCATGGTGGCGGACTAAAAACGCGTTTCTATCCGAGATATGTCAGTTGGAAGTCACCTCTACGATAATTCTATGAAAGCATTCAGTCTTACTTTATACTATGTCCTGTTAAAATTCGGTTTACGAAGGAAACTGAACGAAAAAATGTCAAGTCTCAAAAATGTTCTCTACATTGGTCAATTACTTTACATCAGGCTACATACAAAAAATACAAAAATATATCACTGACAGGTTTTTTTTCTTTAACAAGAAGGAATATTTTTACTCACTACGAAACATTTTTAGTTAACATTGAGACACTTTAAGAGTACAAGTTTCTCTAGTTTTATTCAATTTTTTAACGAAAATACCTTATGTATACCTATACGTCGCTTTGTGCAACAATGTATCCACAGTACAACAAAAGTTAATCACAGTTCGGGCAAATATTGATATCTTATGCTATTCAGTATAATTTTCATTCATGCCGTACAAATATAACTATAAGAAGTGGCGTTATTTATTTATTGGTAAAATAAAATACTCTCCCTCATTAACCTTGTATGGAAGGAACCAATTAAGTACATTATAATTTGCTGTGTTACATGTTTTTTCTACAAAAAAAAATTAGCCGTTACGGATCTGTAATAAATAATCGTAAACCACAATATTAAAGATAGGCAAACACCACCACCATTGAGTGTATATACGGTTGCCTATCTGTAGCCATGTGGTTTACGATTATTTATTACAGATCCGTAACGACTAATTTTTTTGTAAAAAAAAGTATGCCGTTATGATTGAGGACGTCTTTTTACGTGAATGAACGCATCAAATCTGAAACGCGTTACACTAATTTCCAATAATATTACCATTTAAATGTTCCTCTGGTTAATGTCTTCGTCCTTTTGCTAATCGAGCCGTTAGAGTTTCTAATAAGGAACAATCACGTTGCGCGTACGACTATAATGAGTTTTCCAAACTTTGCGAATCGTGGCACTTCACACAAAGTTTGATAGTTGTTTTAAAGTAGTCTTCAGAGGATCTGGAATATGTCGATTCCCTTACATCGTTTTTATTTCCATCCACAAAAGTTATCAAAGCGTTTAGTGCAGAGGAAAATACTGGCAACAATGGCACCAGCAGTAAGCACATAACTTCTTTTTCATAAAATATCAATATTGTCCCTTTTGATTTACCCGAAATTGATTTAATCAAAAATATCAAACGTAACACAATAACATAGACACCACATTACAAACCAGGTACGAAAAGTATAATAACTATTGTAGAACAAGTTGATTAAAATATAAATTTTACCAGCATTAATGCTTTTATTTCTTGGAACACCCATATACGTGGGCAAAGCTATGAAGCCACTCCTTTTAAAAAAATCTAACCCTCCCCTCCGAATAAAAGCAAAAATACTGGCATGACTCCTGAAGAGGCGTTACAAAAACGTGCGTAGTCAGATAACAAAATCACCAGTGCTTTAACGAATAACAGATGGCCATAAATTTTAGCAGTGTCCTCTCGGAGGACGTAGATAAAAACCATTCCGTTTCATAAGCGCAGCCCAATGGCGTAAGAGAATGGTCGTAAAACGCATAGCAGAGCTTTGTTTGTTAAAAAAAATGGAATATCATTAAAAGTTTCTGTACCAGACAAAAAGGACCCTAAAGTAATGTTGGTTTAATCCTGCGGTATGATGAAATTCACCCGGACGCAGAAAGTGCTTCCCCTTCCACTTTTTCTAGTCCAAGATAAAATTTTGATGGGAAATCGATATAACCGAGGTAAAGCAATGTTTCAGAAAAAAAATGTACAGAATGCTATTTGAAGAATTGGAGTTAAGGCAAAAGTTTGGTTTCAGATCAAATGTTTTGATCTTTTAGAAACAACTGTCATTTTCAAGGTCATTTAAATTCTGAGCTGGGGTTTTAATCCTAACAATCAGTTTTTATGTGTTGCGCCATCAATTACAGACCTAACTCCTGCTGGCAAGGGAATCTGACCCTTGATGAAATCGCCACCTACACACCCTTTTGTAACGTCCCCCCTCAAGTACGAACTAAACGTTTCGAAGCCAAAGTAATCGGGATGGTTTAGACCAATACATGTCACACGGAGTGAGCATTCCGGGGTTTAAACCTGGTAGTCGTCTAATTTACAGTTTGTTTGGCACCACTCTAGCCCTGAGCATTGCGACCGTTTGCTGACTTACGGGTTCTGTGGGGGATTCCGAGTCGGAGCTCGTCCCGAAGGGCAGCTGGTTGTTCGCCGTGTTTATTATGGAGTTGCCGCTGAAGCCGCTGTTGGATAGCAGCTTGTTCTGGTGGAATGCGGCCGTCGCCAGGTGGGATCCATCTGAAACAAGAAATCTCCACTTAGAAAATATAATTACTGAAGAATTCCCGTCTACAGAGTTATCTAATAGACAAAACTGAGTGTGGTCCAGGTGGAACCTGTAAATCTGCCAAAATCACACCCCATTTGATTCAAATTTGTTTCCTTGCCGGAGATTTTTGGACATTAAAGTTACCTACATCCATAAAAAAGGGCCACTGTTAAGACGCCCAATTTCCTTCAAAAATTGTGTTATGCATGTGTCAAAACGATTTGAATTCTTCTTGAGAAAATTTTAATATTAGACGCGCGGTCTTTGTATCATTTTCGCACTTCGCGGCGCTTAACTAGCCCTTAGGTAATTCACAATTACCGCGAAGATGTCCCTGACGTTGGCCGGTCAAAACTCTAGCTCTGTCTCTGTATCGCGACGTCCCGACGCTGCGCTGCCCGACCGACTTCGCGGCACGGTCGACCTGTGACTCTCTGTCGCTCCGCATTAGTGGTTCGTCTCAACGATACCCTCCCGGTGAACCGCTGAATCGGCCCTTTTGCACCTCGATTTCTCCCAATATACGAGTCCACTCACGCAATATCGTCTACCCAGCGATTTCCTTGGGAACCGATTCGTATGGTCCTCTCCCTTCGCATTTTCTTAACTCCCAGCGATAAGATAAATTTATCTAAACATGATTTCCGTTGCAGCAGTCATAACAAAACTCAACCAATTACTTCTTATATACCGCGTGGCACAAACTAAAATTAATTTTTACATAATTAATAGCTATTTCCCTTCTTTTATAAAATTTATACCCCCGATTTGCTACAGTATTTCTATATATTTCGTTAATAACGTAATTATAATATTAAGTAAATAGACTTATGCTACATATCAACGTCTGGCATTAATTCTCGTTGATTGTGTAACTTCTTTTCATATCTTCGTATGCATCTGCGAAGAATAAATTCTGTAAATGTTTTTTGGGAATTATAAAATTTGCTCCTGTAAATCCCGGTAGAATACTCATCGTTAACATGACTGGTAGAATCTGACATAAAAAGTGTGTTTGAAATATGCCGAAATTCGTAAACCGATAGAGATACTTAAAGTATAACCTGACAGGAACATTACGATCTCAAACGACTCTATCCCTCGCCTTCTTTCTACATGCTTCTGAAGCTTCACGTAGATAAGACAAATGACAAATTCATAGCGTCTTCCACCAGCAGGAAAAAAAACGAATATCCCGCACACTTTAAACGGTCCCACAGTACAGGAACAATTTCTCTCCGGGAAAGCGACGCTGTAAGCGTTTCTTTGTCATTCTCTACGTCCCCTTCGAGGTCCGCGATGGTAAAATATGATTACACGTCTAAATCATGTAATTCCTGCTGATAGTGTAATGGGTTTACCAGAACGGACGTAGGAAAATGTGGAAATGTCTAATGCTGGCGAGAATTGCCATTCTAGGCCTAAAACCTCAAGTATAATGACGAGTTTAGCCTGTCGACAGATAGCGAGAGTGTCTTGTTAATCTAGTCCTGCTAACTAAGATATGTTTGTGGATATACGCAAAGAGTATTTCTTTGATAAAATTAAAAACCGGTATGGAATGATGTAATTTATGTGCCCGATGGGGTTTTAAGTTATTATAGCGGTAAATATATACAGGGTTACAAATATTTAAACCACCACCATCTAAAATAAAAAAATCATTATTATTACTGTTATTATAATTTTAATTTTTCTGTAACTTCTGAAATAGAAAAGATGGAGATCTGCACTTTTTAATTAGAAATGTGAATTAAAAGTATAAATTCCAATTTGTGTATAAAACAAAAATTATTATGCGTTGGAATCGAACTAGAATAATTCCACAACCACTCGTATCCAACAGCGCGAATTCCATTACAAACGCTTTGTACATTATTGTTTTCATTGGAAAAAAAGTAATATATTACTTTCACTTGCAACGCCACTTTGAATGGAGGCTCCTCCAAAGCCCGCCATTTATCATCATTTATCAAGTTGGCACCTTTTGTTTTCAATATCAAAACAAGTAACAAGTTTGCCGGTCCATTAACTCGCAATATTTATTATTTTTCCAAACGATATATCGAAGCAAACGAACCGGACGTATTACCCCCGCCCTCACCTTGGCCAGGATTTGTTATATTTGCTGCCGGGATTCGCGTTATCATGCAGCAAAATTAAATAAGAGGACGCTAAAAGCTCTCAAGAATAATGGCGAGCAGATCCTGGTTTACATTTTCAAACTAATTAAACTACTTATCCAGAAAGTTTTGGAGTGACTTTGAAAAGTGCGGACCCGTAGGACATCCCCTAAGAGGATAATCTTTCAGAATCAGAGACTTACATTTTATTAAGAAGAATTCGGTTGGTTTTCAAATGTTGTTTAAGGACGCCCTACACTTTTGTAAAAGTATACGCCTCAATGCCTTTTTCATTTTTCTGCCACGACTTGACGGATAATGTCTCAGGAAATGTATCGCGGACGTCAAAGGCACAGCAGCATAAAGTGTAAGGTGTCAGGCGAAGAGTGTATTTTACGGGAACACAAGAAACGCTTGTCATGTTTGTTTGCTGTTAAGCGCCTGTGAATGTAAACCTGCAAAGGGCCAGTGATATATTGACTAAAAGTGAAACCACAAAAGTGCGGCGTCAAATTGTAATCGCAATGGGCATTAAATTTAATGTATTAAAGCTGCAGGCAAGCTTCATTGTGAAGGATCTGGCGAGAAATTCAGTCATATGTACCTACTGAGGCTTTATAACATCATACTACGTTTTGTATGTTCGTAAGAAAATTCCTTGTCTGACCGTTACAAACGAGGTGAAGGATGGTTGTGATTTAAGTCTGTGTTGCTGAAATCACTCTATTGAAGTACTATTGAAATAGTCACTTAAATAAGGTGGTTTGTTATTGTCGGTGCTCAGAGGTTCTTATTCTTTGCAACAGATAATTTAGTTGCAATGGTCAATTTCAAAGGACAGCAATAAGAACGTTACTATTATTATCTGGACTACCTTGTAATTACATCGAAAGGTTTTAACCAATCTACTGATCCATAGCACTAGAGAAACCAAACACACATGACAATACTCAACTATCTAAACACTGGCATCAATATTATATTCTACATCCACACAATCTACTCTGCAACACAATCCACCCTCTCCTGTATTCCGTTTGGTATCCCCGTACTGCCTCTACGTTATTTTCAATAATTCTGTTTGCGTTTAACTCACATATTTTGTTCCCATTGCCGAGGTTGACGTTATCGATTTGGTATCGGGCTGCTAAAGCAGCCAGCTGGTCGATGGTCTCGGCTTCGTCGTCCTCCAAGCTGGAGTAGCTGCCTGTGGTCGCGTCCCCGTCCGAAGAGCCTTTGGATTGTTTGTCGCCGCTACACTGCTCCACCTCGACGCCCTCCTCCTCTTCTTCCTGAAAAAGAAAAGGAAAGGTTGGGAATGAAAAATCATAGTTTGGCACTTTAGACTCGTTATAGTTTGTTATGGCTATATAATTTCCAGACTTGCGATTAAAAAGGAAAAAACTAAAATTTAACTCAGTCATCAGAATTGAACATTCATGAGATTAGATTAGGAAATGCTGAATCGGTGGGAATCGCTTCGATAGAAAACTCTGCAAGCTAAGGTCTGGAGGGCGGAGCGAACACCGAAATTTGATCAACAATAATGTAACAGAGTAAGTGAGGGAACTTGATTAACAGGGACACTCCAGTAAAAGGCGGGGAAAGAACAATTTATTGTTGGAAAAGTTAAAATTATTGGTGGCCATCGATAGGTTACTTTAAAAATACAAATAAATATCGGTTATTTTGTTATCGTTTGCTACTTTTTTTTTTAAATTGCTTAGAGAAGTATAGCGTACAATGACATGGAATATAGACCAAACTAAGTACTGGAAGCACAGGACTTGAGGCGATGATTTAAATGGGCACTTTTTCTTTGATACCGTAAATAGCGACGTACTTTTACTATTTTCACTAAAAGCACAAGTGTCTCAAGAGTCAAACTAGTTTCCTTAGATATTACTGTGGTAATAAAAACGAGCCACTTTGCTTTGCAGCATTATATCCTTTTATGCCTTCATCCTTCATCTTCCGCTGCGCTGCTCTTAAATAACTTAAATGCAAACCTGGTCTCTCGCGTATACCATGCCCCATATGAATTACTTAGTTGATATTATTTATGCCCGAAATAGTTCGCAATTTCTATTATAAATGGCCTGCATTTAATGTATTATTTTTTACAAAAATAAGTACCTGGTTTAAGAAACTCATTTATTTTTGTATTTAACAATTAAACAAAATTCTTCACCAAAGCGCGTGACGCCGATATTGCTGGATAATAATATCTTATAAAGACGATTGTTAGAACTACAAAGGGGAAAAATTTCCAGCTTAGGAATGCCATTGTTTACAGAAACATCGATGGACGTATCTCAAGGTGGCCTTACTACAAATAAAAAGACTTTAAACTTCGTTTTTCCCAGGATATTAGTTTTAAATTGAATATTTGTCACCCTATCAGAGGCCAACTTCCTAGGGGTTGGTTTATTACAATTACCCAGGGACTCACCCTCCGGTGGTTTATCGTCAGTTCGCTGAAACACCTTGTATTCCAAAGGTGACAATAATCCCCAATCTGCGATCAAATTGACTGGAGAATTTCGGTAGCCTCCGATGCAGACAAATTCGGATATCTTAATCGAGCCTGCGAATGATCTAATCGCTAATCCGGATTAATCGGTTAATAATAATTACCGCTGCCCCAGACAAACTGCTTACCCGCTTAATGTGCTTAATACGCAATCAGACGGCGAGGAGGAAAATTTATGATCGCAATTTGTAGAGACGGGAGACGCGAACAATTATTTAATGAAAATATATCGGTCTTGCATTGTTCAAAGTAATGTAGTACCGGCGGCGGTGCTTTATTACTTTACGTCCCAGAAATTAAAGGTTTGTTGGGTTCGACGACATATGAACATGACTTTTTTAAATTCAGTCAGTCAATCCGACGTGGATATGCAAGGGCTCTTAGCTACCACTTTGATGGATAAGTTTGCTCATGGCATTGCTCTTTGGTTTGGTTTGGATTAAAATAGGTCTTTGTGGAACGCCATAATTGGGGTAGAACATATCTGATGAGGTTTAGTTATATCGTTTGGTCTCTAGAAAGAGAATAATGCCTTGAGAAAATATGCATAAAATAGCGTTAGGTGTTTCAGTAAGCAAATCATAAAGGAACAAAGTAGTGGATAAAACGGCTCCTTGTAGAACGTCAGAATTGGTGAGAAGCATACGTTTGGTCTTTAAAAGGAGATTAATCACGCGACCAAATGTGCATAAAATATGCAATAGTCATATACGAACAAAGCTAGAGATAAACGGATCCTTGTGGAACGCCAGAATTGATAGAGAACATATCTCATGAGACTTAGTTATATAGTTTGATCTCTAAAAGAAGTGTAATGCCATAAGCAAACCTATGCATCAAGCTGAATTAGATGTTCCATTGAATAAGTTGTTAAAATAAAAACAAAGTTGAAGATAAAACAGATCCTTGCGGAACACTGGAATTGGTGGACAACATCTCGCTCAGTTGTCCTTAACTCTAACGAGCTGATAAAGTGATAACCCTAATAAAAATAAAATGAAAGGACTTGGCGCCTGAGGTGATAATTAAAAAGGTGTACGTAGGTATAATAAAACGTCAAGCAGAAGCTGAAATTTTAAACGGCTTTATATTCAAAACTGCCATCCATTTAGAGCATTAAGTACGAAATTGCGTCGTTATAACATAAATGCTCTGTTAAATGAGTATTATCCCATTGTGTAAGAAATACAACGATTAATATGCATACGAAGGCAAATGTTTTGCTTTATTTCAATGCAAAATATAATGAATAGATTATAGAAGGTGCAAATATAACTTCTCGAATAATAATAATAATAATACATTTTCGTATCCAATCCTAGCCTAGTTTTTTTACTGAAGACAGGCGAGCTTAGAATCGCGAGACTGTGATGCTCTGAGGCTCCAATTGTTATCAGTTGGTGCTGTCAAGTCAAGGTTGATTTTCTTCAAGAGAATCGAGCGACTACCAAAATAGCAATCGTGGAAGATATTAATTGCCAATTCAAAATGGCACGCCACAGTTTTCGCAAGAATCATAAATTTGTCTAAATCCAACAACTTGATCAACTCTGATTTGGCAAAAATTATGGAACGCAGTCCAAATAGCCATATGCCATACAAGGATCTTCAACTTTGTTTCTATAAACTACTTATTCACTGAAATATCCCACCGCTGCCGCCTGGGATCCCTGTAATCTCCTCGAGGCCAAACGCGAAAGGTAATAAAAACAAAATGTTAATCCGCCCCGTTTCAATTGTTGGTATATTGTAGTCTCGACTCGTTAACTTCTTCGTCGCGGATGACATTTATAGCGCTGCAGGTATTCATTGAATACTTTGCGCGGGTTTTGCGGCTTTTAACTGAGTTTATCTGTGCAATTTATGCGACCGACGAGGTTTACGCGATTAAATAAATGTAGATGCAAAACGCATAAAGCCCATACGTGGTACCTGTACCGAACTGAAACTATATTAAATGTTCGGGGTGGATTATTGCAGTGAGTCTTTAGAAACTTTAATCGATAAGTTGTAGGAACGCCAATGACGTAGTCGAAGCACTATTTTATTAGGTATTGCTTGAATTGAATCGGATTTTATATGGAAAATGAGAAAAAGGGCGCCATTGTGTAATAAGCTTTTGTGTCGTTCGCAGCAGTCTACAAGATTTGGGAACTAATCCAGCCACAATTTTGGATTTCTTGCAAATTTGACCATAGTTTACTTAGCGCCCATAATTAACTAAATATATATTTATGAACCCCGACCCATCTCCACCGTCTGTCATCGTACAACTGACCCGACTGTTGTTCCAAACGAATTGACGCAGCGGTAGTTCCACGCCTTTTTTTGATGATTTTATAACGTTTCAATTTCTGTAGTATTTACTGACAGGCGGCCATTGCAAACACAAAATACGTAAATGTAGATTAATAGAAACCGCAAACTTGTACAGACAGCAAATATTATTAGCGTAAAATATAAAGCGTCAGCATAAATTGAACAATTCCGTCCCACTAAATATTACTGTTACAGTTTGTCATTTAATTATGTGCATTATTATCGATGTGTCGCTACATAAATATAAAATACTATTCGAATCGTAAATGTATTTGACGCGAGAATAAACCGTAATTGTTAACCGAATATTAATGCACAATAGCTTCATTTTGTACAGTTTGCTTCGATAGATTGGGGTTAACTGGATTTATTTTTAACTCCTGGTTAAGATATTAAGCATTACGCAAAATCCTATTTAAATTAATAAATGGCAAGCTATAGGCGATCTCTCTCCGTTAGTAAACGGATAACAAAATGGGTTCCACCAAATTGAGATGGATCCAAGTGACATTCAAAAAACCGCATTCAACTAGGAAATGGGCATTATGAGTACCTCCGTATGCCTGTCCATTGAATGACCAACTGCACCTCCCGATCGAAATTCGTCTACCAAAATCTTCCTGATAGATAGGAAGGTCCACAAGTTTGTTTGAAAAAATCCAAAATTAAACTTTAGTGAGATTGTGATACGAATTATTCACTGCTGATTTTAGAGGACTAAATAAACATAGGCATTTCTTACCTCCTGGTCCTCGCTGCTTTCCTCCGAGCTGGTGCTGTTATCAGACTCTGCACTAGACGTCGAGTGGCTACCCTCACTGGCCTCTTCATCTTCACTTTCATTGTCGTTACTGTCATTGTCCTCGGTGTTAACTGAAAAAGTAATAAACATACCAAAAATTGATGTACCTCTTGTATTAAACAAAATTACAAGGGCTCGCTGGAAAATTTTATGACGTTTAAAGCAGATAGTAAAAGGCATCCCGCTGCGCTTACGCTTCTGCGCTTGTTCTGCAAGCTACATAATTTATGTAAATACGCTCGTATTAACTCCTTTTGTAATAAAGGCGAGCTGCTGTTTGTGTGTATCCGGGGCTTATTTACTTACTTTGCTGTAGCTTCTCCAGGATGAGAGGGTAGAATTCCTTGGCAGTGGCATTGTTCGGTTCGTATTGTAGTACTGGAAAATACACAGCATTACTAACACATTTTCATTAGACTTGTTGTTAAAGGGATCTAGGGAAAGTTTATCGTACTCGATGGGAAAATCCCTTTAACTATTATTTTTTAGCATTATACTTACTTAGTTTACAATACTTCAGTGCGGTTAGGTAGTCCTTTAGCATGACGGCGGAAAGGAACTGAAAGAACAAAATAATTTGTTACAATGGCTGCCCGAGCTCGGCGACCTATTTCAGAAGTTCCTAATGCTCTAAGAGTTTATTGAATTGTTTGTCGGAAAATAATTAACTTCGGAAAAGTTGTGAGCGAGGTGCAGTGTCTGCCGGAAATAGCAGCAAAATGGCGTAATGAGTTTTATGAATCGGCGGCGGCGGCGGCGAAAATATTGAATTGTGTTTTTTGCCCATTTGGAAAAAAATGAGAAAGTAAGCTAATAACTGATTATTGTATAGGTATTTCCTCCTTAACCATTTTCATACCTATTGTTTCTATGGTGACGTCGTCTGGTATTTTGTATTGTAATTTCTACCTTCATTATAATCGTAAGAACAAAGTTTCTTTCTACAGGTTCATGAAGGGGTCATGAAACGGCCATGAACGGTCATGAAACGGACATGAAACAGTCAAGAACTGCCATGAAACGGTCATGACCGTTCCATGGGTGATCATGGGTAGTCATGAACGGTCATGAAACAGTCAAGAACTGCCATGAAACGGTCATGACCGTTTCATTGGTAGTTTCATGACTCCTTCATGAATCATCTGTGAACTGAACACAAGCTAATGATCATGCATAGCGAGCTCGTTCAGTCATCAAAAACTTCATGGCCAAGAAGTCGCGTATTAGAAGAAATAGAAGAAATAAATTCTTCATTCCAAACCCACGGAACTTCATAAGTTCGCCCACTAAATCCTATTGTGGAAAGAGGATCTGGTACCCTAGAAGAATGCCAATTTTAATCAGTCTAGAAGATATCGAAGATTTAGTTGTGACCACTTGATGTTGAATTAGTACCATTTGGACCCACTATTTTTTCACTTTTGTCGATTGAAAATAATAAATAAATTACTGATGTAGCAGTTGCATCAGACCAATTAAAAAATTATCTTTATCAAACTTTTGGTTGCAGCCCTCGCATCGACATTTTTAAAAGCATGCAGCTCTAACTCTACTTAAAAGTATTACCCCGTAACGTGAACGTAACGACAAAAGCTGAAGGACTAGCTCCTTATAATAACATAGTTACATTATACTCCAAAATAAAGCCACCTTGCAATATGCTACACGCCAAAATTACCAGCAACGCAATTTGAATATTAAATGAGGAAACGCTATTATTCCACCATCCCGATGCTGCATCGACATAAAAACGTGAAACGCAAAATACCAGACAACGTCCCCCGAGTGAAACAGCAACTACTACACGTGCGGCACCCATTGTATCCCCAGTTCCCACCGTCAAAAGGAATTAGTAATATCCCTGGCAAGGCATTGTCTTCATCAGTAAAATCACCTCTGCGAGAAACTCCGTCGGCGCTGAGATGCTCTCGTCGGCGTCGGTGTACTCGCTCAAATCCTCGTTGCTGCTCGACGTCGGCTTTAGCAGGCCGACGTTCCCGTTGTCCTCCGTTGTCATAGTTAAATGAAACCTGGAACAATAAGTGCAAGATAAATATCGTATTTGCTTGGCGGTATCTGTGTCGAGGGTGGTATTTTTAGACGGGATCGCTCTCCAGCGATCGCTGATAAGTTGTCTCGCGCAGAGCAGGGGCCGGATAGAAAAGCTCTTGTTTTGATAGAATGTATCAATTTATCTTTACAGCGCTCGAATTCGCGGTTGCTTTGATATAAGACCTCTCTGTAGGACTCACTTGGTAGTTTTAGGATTCTATTTGAGCAGTTTTTGACTTTAAGCTCGTTGCGGATTTAGTAGCGAGAAACCTTTCACTATGCGGAGTGATTCTAAAGTTGAATTTAATGAAACGGCATAACTTCGTAAATCTCCAAATGATTCAGTACTTGACCAATTAGGTCACCAGATATGAGGTGATAGTTAGATCTCTTCAATTTAGAGTCTGAGGGGCCCTGAAGGAGTGACCCTTGAGGCGTCTTGCATCGACAACCCCAAAAAACACAACTAACTATAATAATTCCTACCATCTCCTCAGTTTCAGTCATCAGATCTCCTTTTTCGGAAGACAACGAAAGACTCCCAGATTGTTTGTCGCGTATCCGAATCAATTGGTAAATCACCCTCTGTAGTGCAAAATGGATAGGAAAGTTTCCATCTAGAATCCTTTACTCCTAAGCTCTTCCACCCAGTAATTTTGAGTTAACACAAATGCGCATTGATATTAGCCGGCGTTGGATCCTTCCCAATTCAGGACCAGAGCCGGGACGAGTACCGCAATGCTCGTTTGGCTTAATAACTTTCCAGTGAAACAGTCGAATCGCATCTGCTATTATTTTAAAATGTCGCGTTGATATTTCTTGTATCGTAAAGCGTTATATGACGAGGTTTTTATGCGACGCTTAGTTGAACCAGCTCCAACGGTTCCGATTCTAATAAATACAGCCTGGACGAGCTTTACGTACTGCGGGAAGGTGCTTTTATTATCCCAAGACAGTAAACCGGGACTTAAGCATTGCACATGGCTTTTTTATCCGTCTTCCGGTGCCAGCTAAAATAATCGACGCGTTAAGTTTGCTGGAAAATGCAGTATTTATTCTCTTATGTAAGGAACTGTTATCGATTGCAGAAAATGCAAGGACGATAGGTCTAATTCTAATAGTTTGCTAAATACCTACGTCAGATTGTAATTAAATTAGATGTGATATAACGGATACGATGGCCAAGCGGGTGGCATCTCGTTTAATATTTTTCGTAGAAAAAAATTGTTTAGAATGCCAAAATCGTCGTAACATCTAAAATGATGAAAATAAAGATAAATTATATTTTCTTTCGAGCGAGTTCCTTAGGATGAAAGTCGATTCAAATTTGAAGATAGATGACGACACTATTAGCTGGGTATTAAATGTTTTTTGTAAAAAAAATTCTGTAACGAAATTTTATGCCGCTATCTATTCGAAAACTTCGGTTCGCATGACTTGGGAAAGGGAAGGCAGAATTGTGATTGTTTAGCAAAGCAAAATTTTGTAAAGTCTTAAATATCACTATATTTTTATCCCCTAAAAAACATGACTGTTACTAAACGTATTTACGAGACACGACGATAAGGAGATATTTAAAAATGCAGAATAAGTAATTAACAATGCAAATGGAGTTGAAGTTTCGGAAGTACATCCATTTCCGTTTTAATACAAAATCGTTTGTCTCGTCCTATGCTGAGCAGTACTTCAACTATAACCTTTACACGTTTGAAACAACGTAATAGTAATATAAGTGTCATATACAAGGTGGGTATTTAAGTGGGTCAATTATAATATAATAGCCATCTGTATAGTTCCAACATTTATTTTATATTTGAGGTTATTATTACTCCCCTAATGTATATAGTCATTTATTTCCTAAAATCCTCTTTAAATCTAACTTTATCACCAACACCAACTGCTACGCGTTATCGGGAGAAGGAACCGCAACTCACCATTAGGAAAACTTTCCAAGCGCTCCGAAATTTTAGGTTTGCGGTAAATAATTTACATCTGGGAGAACTTACTTGCGAGATTAGTCGTGGAGACGCCACGATTTTTCATATCAGTTACATTTATACTCGCACAACAGAAACTCCGACATTGGAAATGCCATTCTAGTAACATAACAACGTGAAACATTCCTGCAATGTTACAACGAAGAATACAAATTTGACATCATTGGTCAGGATATTATTATTATGCTGAAAGGAGTCTTACTTTACCGAAAGACAAGAGCTGCTGCTAGCTCACTACATTATGGAATCGGCGACTGAAAGCTTAATATTTGGTTATATTACAAAAGTAATGTTGCATGAATGTTACATGTAATTCTTCGTGTTTCACTTACATATAAAAAAAAACGCAGACACACATCCATTATCGAACCCACTGTGCCCTCTGCGTTATGGAAACGACGATTAAAAACTAGATATTTTGTTATATTGCAAAAGTAAAGTTGCAGTAACGTTACATGTTACTTAACGTTGCTTCAACATTACAGGAACGCTTTACGTTGTTCCTATAATACTAAAATGGGAAATTGTAACATTTTTGCAATGATAAATTGAAGCTCTGTTACAACGTTACTTTAATATCATTATTGTTTTGTCGGATAAAAACATAAAGCTCATCATAAAAATTAGACTACCAATAAATCCTAAGACAAGGCTGTCCGAAAGGGCTTACATATAAGAAAAATGCAGACATACCATTATCGAACCCATTTGCGTTATGGAGTCGACGAATGAGAACTAAGATACTTTGTTATATTGTAAAAGTGAAGTTACACTAACGTTATATGTTACTCTACATTGCATCAACGTTACATGTTACTTAACGTCGCATCAACATTACAGGGAAGCTTTACGTTGTTGTTATACTAAAATGGGAAATTCAAACAGTTTTGCAACGTTCCTCTAACAGCATTTATCGTTGTTTCGATTAAAAACATAAAACGCACCACATAATCCACAAATCCAAAGAAGATCCTGTCTGAGAGAGGCTGACTTACATATTAGAATTACATATAGAAGTTGGAGATCGAACCCTGTCCACGATAGACAATATCTTCAAACATACTAGTCTAGACCAATGCGTTATGGAGTCGGTGAGGATATTTTCTTTATTGACAGTTAAAAATTGACGCATGTTGTTGTTTTACTTCAGACCCTTCGAGTATGAGGCAAAGTTCGAGACTTTGAAACATTGTTTCGCTGTTAGATTTCGCCACATCGATTCACAGAGGGTTATTACCCCGTGCAACCGTTGCACATACTTCAAGGGACGGCGGGTGCCGGCGATTCCGCTTAGTAACTCGCACGCGAAGGGTTGCGTGCAGGTAATAAGCACACAGCGTGCATGAATGAATAAACATACTATGTACCCTGCGCTGCGCTTAAAAAGATGTAAAAACATTTTCTTGGTGCAGAAGGGATATCGACAAAGCGATTTCCTCCCTTTCGTTTTGCTCGGTGCATAAACGCGTACCTGTATAACAAGGTAGCTCGCTTTGAATTCACGCTTCCGCTGTCTAACTACCAGAAATGTGGTGATAATTGTGGACGATAGAGATTAATTTTTCCTTTACGCTATCTCGTTCTAAATATATTAAAACGTTCATAACTGACTTTATTATTGACACGATCAGCCAATCCAACGTCTATAAATATCACAAAACAAAGAGCGGCTTTCAATTGGTAGCTTCTGATATATGCATCAAGTCCTATTCATCTGTTCCTCATACTCCCGAGTTCGGAAAATTAAATGCAGTCATTACGTATTCAACTGAAGTTATGCAAACTGAACGGTTGTTTAAACGGAACATTCTTGTAGTGTTCCAGTTTTATTCATAATAGGTGTGCTTTATGCGCCGCGCACATGATTTATTTTATAATTGATATCGTCACAAATTCTCAGAAAAGAGGTTTTTTATACATAGATTTTATTTGGAAATAGTTACATTGGCACAGCCATGTTACAACAGTAAAATGGTAAATTGAAACATTCTTGTAACGTTACTCTAACATCGTTATCTTGTATACGAATAAAAACATGAACCTCATCACCTTTATGTGATAGTGTTATGTTTTTATTCGAATAGACGATAACGATGTTAGAGTAACATTAAAACAACTTGATAATTTTTTGCAATATTACAACATTAGAATAACACGTCATGTTACTACATTAGCGTTGCGTCTGCGTGTTTTCTAATATGTAAGCTCTTCTTGGAAGCCTTGCCTTTGATTTTACCGGTAGTCTTATTTATGTGATGAGTATTATGCTATTATTCGAGTAAACGACAACGATTTGTGAGTAACGTTGCAAGAGCGATATAGTAACAATGTGGAACGTCTCTGCAATGTCACAACGTAAAATACAAGTAACGTTACTGCAACATTACCTTTGTAAAATAACATTTGAACCTGCCCAAAACGTGGCTTTTTTAAAGTTTCTGTAACATCTATGTTACATATTATGTTATATTTCACTGTTGCTGCAACATGCATAATTAAAGTTTGCATTAATGGTATTATTATTGGCCGTAACATTTCGCAAGGGTGTTTCACGTTGACCACTAAATGTATACCTCGTAGCACGATCGGCACATCTCTTGAAACTTGGAGAGCGTGTTCATTGTAGGATTACGGGATCTTCTCTAATAAAAGGTATCCAATTACTTCTCGGATAGAAAACTAATATCCCCGTATTCATTGAAAAGGTATTACCGGAATTGGGTTTGATCACAAAGCATCAATGCGATGACTTGGAAGTGGAACTTTCAGTCGATTTAAGGCTGAATTGCGTTTCGCTAGTTGGAAAATGCCCACTCATTTACGCCGGCTCGCTTTAAACGCAGCTGCGATTAGAAAATGGGATTCTGAGCGGGTGTACTTCCTACCAAGTTGCGTAATTTACGAGTATTGCATTTTTAAAAGTAATTATCAGTATTATCACGTCCCCCGTTTTTTCGCCTTTTCAATTCTCCCAAGTTGGTTCAGAATAGAAATCGAGCTAATAAAACCAGAAGATAAATTTTTCAGCAGTAAACCGGCTGTTTGATTTTGTATACAGGGATTGATTTAAAAACTGAGCTAAACCATGAGAGATACTGCTTGATATGTCGAATAATATATCTGTAGCGCTCCCCGATTTTATTTCAAAATCAAAGCAAATAACCTACTTTGCTGCATCACCCTGTATACAGTCTCCTTCGTAAGGATCATTCCATGCTTCGTTTAATATGAGCCCTCCTATAAAAAATATTTTTATGAAACCTATTCATTTTTTCCTGAGCTTTATTGCACCGACAACAACTTTGAAATCTGTGACCTACTTTGTGCGATATGCTGAAAAAACGGATTATAAATCTTCCTTTCAAAGGGGTATCATTAAACGAAGGGAAAAGTTCAGATATTTTCTACGACAGATGTTTTTTAATTAGGGTAGCCTGTGGAGAATTGTCATGCGTCACAGATAGGCAACCAGATAAACATAAGTGTTTTTTCTGCATATGTAATACTAGCGAGTGTGTGTATGGTTGCCTAGTTCTGAGGCCACGTGGTTTACGCTCATGTATGGCAATAATTAGTAGGTTCCGAAGTTTCGAATTTGGAGCAGAGGGAAAAGACAATTTTATAAAAATTGTAGATACAATTTTAGGCAACAGGAGGAAATAGTATATTAAAGTATAAGTGGATATTAAGCAATATCTTCTGGTCATTGACGATTTACTTCTTGTACACCACCCCATCAGTTCTTTTTCACCCCATACCTTCCGATCATTGACGATTACTTCTTGTACATCCCCCCATCAGTTCTTTTCCTTCCCATACCTTCATTGACGATCATATCTTGTACACACCCCACCATAAGCTCTTCTCCGCCCTCTACCTTCCGGTCATTGACGATTTACTTCTTGTACACCACCCCATCAGTTCTTTTTCACCCCCTAAACCTCGTTTTCTTCATCTAAACCGCCTTCTCCATAGGTGCTCCGGATGGACACATGTTCCAAGTAGCGCAGAATCCTCTTGGTATATCTACTAATAATAGTAAACTGTGCCCCATCAAAAAATTATTTGTTAAATGTATAACTTTTTAGATTCGCCGCTTTTATTCACAGCTCCTTTTACGAACATAACGTTGGGTGTGTGTGTGTGCTTTCATCCTTGGCTCGTCCTTGATTTAATTTCATTTATAGGGGCTCAATTACACATAATTGTATTAGAGTCTTTGGGTTTCCTTGCGAAGCGACTTCCTAATATATATTTAGTAGAGAAAGTTTTAAGAAAGAAAGGGAACAAAATGTTTGTAAAGTGGTTGGGATTGCGCTAAGAATACAACTCATGGATTGACAAAACTGCTGTAGTTTTATATCATCAGTCGATTTAATAAATTTTAGATTTAGAATTTAGTGTATTTCATCCATAACTATGAACTGGTGTAAAATTTATTTGTAAGTAAGGGAACAAAATGTTTGTAAAGTGGTTGGGATTGCCCCAAGAACACAACTCATGGATTGACAAAACTGCTGTAGTTTAATATCATCAGTCGATTTAATTTAGAATTTAGTGTGTTTCATCCATAACTATGAACTGGCGTAAAATTTATCTTGTAAGTAATTTTATTTTACCATATTTTATATTGAAATGATTTTCCCTCTAGAGCCGCCACGTGCCTTCGCGTCTGCTATTATTCGCCATTAGCTTCAGCTTCGGAAATAATAAGCCCTAAAATTTTCTGTCGAAATTCGACAGCGCGAGCAATCGTCTCTATAGACACATAGACATTCATATAGAAGTTACAGGGGAACTGGAGCAACAATTCGAAAGGAATTTGCAATTTGATGTCGCGATTTCCATACCAACCCGGTGAAATTGGATGGAGAACAGAATCGTTTGAATAACTCAAATGATAATGCTCAAATATTTAAACGAACGCTATTCATAGCGGACAAAGGCGCATGTGGAAAGTGAAATTAAAACCAGGCTGCGGCTCGAGGCTCGCATATGTATCAACTCGAAATAACTGACTGTAATTGCTACTTATCATATTTACACACCACCGGTTTCAGCTGATACAACGAGAGGACAGATCAAGCAGAGGTTTTGCTATTTTGTTAGAGAAATATTGTTTAGAAATCCAATAATCGGATATATTTGGTTATATTAGGCAATCATTTTTTAATTTAAACAATAACGGCAGAGTATATAAATATTACTCCAGTACTTTTTATTGCCCGAATCCCAGCCGACCCTGCGCCGCAACTTTAGTCAATGCTGGGTAAATTCATTTTATCTGAGATATCAATTTTCCAGATGCAGGATTATCGCTGAGTGGTATTAGATACTTCCCAGGCCTTAAATTATGGATTACGCTACAAGGGAATATACTTCGGGAACGGTATTGACAAGGGCAGAGCAGCAAAAATATAATTGGTTCATCCGGGGGCTGAAGTGTTCATTAATAATTTCACGCTATCTGTGTACGATGAGTATCAGCAGATCCGCCCACAAATCGCTTGGAAGTAGGTGGCAAGAAAATAAAAGGCTAGACTCGTAACGAGCGTTAGCGCGGAATGAAATTTTGATTAAACTTCATGTGTCTTTTCAACAGATTCAAACAAGTCTTGAGTGCGGAACGTGACGTTTGCTTTCAAAAGTTTCAGTCTATTTACTATAATTAACTCGCTGTAAGCGCTCCGCCTGTTTTATCATCTCATTTTAATCTTTAACAAATAGATGGGTAAAACATCTGGGCCCACTGTGTAGTGTAAATACCATGGTGCTTTAGCTTTAGGTGGGTGTACCAGAGGCAGTATATTCTTTACTTCAAAAACGTATCCGGATAAATCATATTAGCAAACACGTGCACCGTGCAATTTGGCGCGACACAGGAAATTATCCGCTACATCTAACCTTTATATAGGACATGCACGTTGTAGAGTAGGATTCAATTAATTTGTCCCTGCTTGACGGAGACATCGCGCAATTAAGAGCATCGCTATGCAAACGATGTAATTTTATTATTATTGAAGGTGAAGATGAAATCAGCGCAGGCAGCGCGGGCTTGGGCCCCCTTCGATAAAAAAAGCAATTAAGCGTTCTGAAAGGGGAAAATTTTAGATCGGTCTGACGTCATGAAGCTGAAATATTAAAGCGACGGAAAATTTACCACCAGTTGTTCTATAGGGTAAATTTTTTAATAAGTACCTTTGCACCTTTGTCTACATTACTCTCCCTCCCCCTACTAAATAAAATGGATACGCCCCTGCCTTTGGAAATAATCCCTTCTACGGCGGAACGCAAAACATTAGACTTTCAAATAAGCTGCATATCAAAGAGTTTTTTGTACCTCGTCTGGCAAATTAAATTCTCGTTGCGCAGAACAATATGAAAATGAAGGTTGAGTGGTAGCGACTTAAACTTAATAAAAACAAATCCCACTAAAAGAATGTCGCGGAGTGTCGCGAAAATACGCCGGAGGTATTTCAGTTTTCCTCCTGAAGCCAGAAAAACTTAGAAGTTTAAACCAGTTATGAATTCGAGTACCTGCGAGAAATGGGAGTTCTTACTTCCTACATATAACATAAAACTCTCTAATATAACTCTGTCAAAGTAAAAAGTTTGCACCGTTCCTTCTCTGTTAAAAGAGTTCGAATCCAACGTGCCTGAAATACAAAGAACAATGTCGCGAAGGACAAATCTAAATACTTGTTTCAAACATTATTTACTATAACGCCCAGTACATTACTACTTTTATTTAGTAATCAGGTCATTAAAGTAGAATTAATTATGCATGCAATGATTCCGTTGTTGACCCGATAATTCCTTATGTCATAATCCGCGTGGACTGCATAAGGACAAGCCGAGAATGATTAAACGCACCATGTGTTAGAACAAGTCCGTCGCGCAGGTTTGAGTGGGGATACGCGTCATAGCATTCATCTCGGACGGCTATAAAACTAATATCACCGCACAGAAGAGTTCAGTTGGCGATTCGCTTCATATAGACCGAATCGTCCGCTAGGAATTTCACCGTCCGCTCCAGAAAGAGTGAGAATATTGTTAGGTTAATCCGGTGATTTTTATTCAATTATTTTTCTATATATGTTCGAATTGTTCTGTATTTACGTGCTTAACGTTTTAGTGGCTTAAATTCTAAGTCAGTATAACGTCACGACTAACGTTCCGGTTGAGAGCAAAATAGCGTCTTGGTAACCTGCTGATTTGACGTGTGTAATCGCTTACCAGCAAAGTTATCAGGTCGTCGGCGGTATTTCCAGCCCAAAAATCGTGCGATTCAAAATTCTGTTACCACGTAGAAAGTCGACGTTTTGGTGGCCTGCTGATTTGACGTGTGTACCTCTATACAACTGCAATGTTCAAAATGCGGTAGGTTATGTCTCCCCATACTAAATAATAATAATAATAAAGTTTGTCCGCATAATATATTTCAATCGCCTGCCACAAATTATGATTATGTTGCAGGGTGCTGTTCCCCATTCATTATATTGTTGAACGTATATTAAATCCTGGCCCGGATGTATGATAATTTTTGCACAATGCAGCTACTATCGGGTCGCCAGCACCGAAACTTGATTTATCATCGCGTGCTCATAATTTATGCCAGAACAGAGGGTCAGACGGCCGGGGGTGAAAGTCAAATGTTGTAAAGTGTGAAACGATTGAGTAGTAAAACGCATAATTATTCACTGTTGCTCGCCAGGAATGCATATATGTACTGCATTAGTCCGAAAAAAATCAATTCAGTTTTTATACATATATGAAGGACGAATTCCGTTAATTCACAAATCACAATAACGGATAATGAAACACAATTCTGAACGTTTAAACATGAAGGAACGCCAGATAGCTGGTCCGGATTGACTTATTTACCAATCAATTACTTATAATTCATCTCATTTCGCTTTTCAAAGCAGAGTGATCGATCCACGGAAAATTAGCTCGAATTCCAAATTGTCGCCTAGTGGATTGTTAATTTAAAGTCGAGTGGAAAAGGCTTATAAAATTACGTTAAAGTAAAATTTCTGTATAATTGACGTGCAATAAACGTGACGTGGACGTTAATACCTGTCTTAAGGTTTAATACTGGCTGACATTAAACATTAAACGTCGTTCTTTTCAGAATTAAGGAAACAGTATGTTTAACAAGTGGTTAGGCACCCGTTACCCTAATTCCATTCGATCTGGAACCTTTTAGTCAATTATTATGTTTTATGTCTGAGCAGAATTATGTGGGACGTGTTAATCAATTGTAATTAGGACTAAGCGCTAGTTTCTTTATCGGTTGCCTAAAAACATGACACCTACTATCAGTCGGCCGCACAATGCCTTTTGTGATACATCCAAAGCCTCTAAAGCCCTGTGCTGTTTTAATTACCGCATTGCCCATCTGGGTCTTCACTTCTCAGATATAAATTAAATCGTACAATTGAAATCCGCAAATGTAATTCTGATTAAACCGCACACAATATTGCCCGAAATTGTTATTCAAAAGCAGGATAATTATTCGTACGTTAATCTATCAGTAATTGAATATCCGATCTCGCAGGATCAAATTGCTTATTGATTTAAAAAAAGCGTCCGTTCTACAAAAAATAATTAATTCTATTTTTGTTGCAAACGCCACAAACAAGAGAAGTCTCTCTGTCGCATATACACATGAGTCAATGAAGATTTTACATTACAACGAGATTGAAGTGGAATAAATAAAACAGCAACAGTTCACAAAAAATGGTACGAGACACGTGCGCTCCCAAAGCGTGATCCTATTCAACCAATCCGTCGACCGGTTTTAGTCGAAATTGATAGGAGGAACAAGGAAATTATTATTTGCTTGTGTTGTGCAAATTTATAAAGCCACCCTTACAAGGAAGCTGTCCTACGCCAGTTTTTTATTTTAGTTCGCGCGCACAAACAGTATATCGGCCTCCGCATTATACCCTTTTTCTTCCCATAGGTAGCCGCGTACTCCCCCCTGGGACGTGGAGAATTAAGCAGGGAAATACACTTTTCTTTTGTGAGGCTCGTGTTGTTGTCATGACTTGATATAATCAGCTATATCTCATCTAGACGTAAGTGATTTTCCTTTGAAAATGTTTTTCGGATTGTACGTAACTCAGGCGAGGAGAGGGCCTGCTACGTAAAACGGTAATTTATATTTAACATTAACGTTATGGGGTTGTTTGAGCTCTCGCAACTTGGGAGTTTACTTAGCGCTGAAAACTTCCGTGAAGGTCGCAGATAGAGCTAACAAGAACTTATGCTTCATTTGAAGAATTTTAAACAAGGATAGCCAGATTATGATCCGTCGAGCTTACTTGTATATTTTGCTTTGTATTGTTTGTTTAAAGTTATATTTTCAACATTTAAGTTGTCTTTATTTGAGGTTAGTTGTCACGGTACGAGGTAGTATAGTGGGTTGCATACCCTCTGGCGCAAATGTTCCATAAAATAGCATAGATCGCCACCTGCTTGTTCATTCTTAAACTATATCGACATCGTTATTGCTAGCCGATAGAGTTGTTTGTTTTTACACCTGACTTAGTAAATCGGTTAAATGGGAGAAGGAGAGAAAGAACATCTTCGAGAAAACGAGAGCTACCTATGAGGCGCCGTTTAAGACATTATTAGTGTTACAAATATATTTGTTGCATTTTATCTAAATTTAATCAGCATGGCGCCACCTAGTGTACGACGATAAAAGCTCATTTCTATATAAATATATGTTAGCAGAAATAATATATATTTGTGAAAATATATTTATTATATTCGTAAAAATATATAATATATATATTTTTACAAAGATATATATATTTATAAAACTTCTTGCCGCTATGTTTTAATTTATTAAATACCACCCTTATTAAGTAAAACTCTCTCGTGTGCCAAGCGAGTCAATTAACTTATTAATGCCAAGCGAGTCAACTATTTAGTAAAATAACTTAAAGTGTCTTAATATTTGTCCCATTAAAATCAACCCCTAACGTAACATATGGTAGAGGTGTAAACCATACCATGACATAAGTAAACCAAACCATTACAAGGTCATGAGGACCATGACAATACTAATAATGTCTTAAATGGCGCTTCATAGCTACCTATTATTGTGAAATAAGCTTTTGTGTCGCTCGTAGCAGTCTACAAGATTTGGAAATTAATACAGTCGTTATTTGGGATCTCGTAAATTTGCACCAGGTTGATTCCGGATTGTTAAATTTGGATAAGTCTGTAGTTATTTCTTTGGAAGAACATTCTAGACTCTAACTAGAACCTTCTTCAATAATTGAAATATTACAGAAAACTGCCGAACAGTCGTGTCATCTGTCAATAATCAATTGCGACATGCTCTCGTATTTATATTACAGTTCTTAACGTAATAATAAGTTTATTTCAAACATTTTCCCGAGCTTAATTCGAGCCTTACTTTCCTCTACACCCATCAATTGCCTCGATTTAAGCCCTTTCATGAACATGAATAATTTATGAAATAAACTGCATAAAGCGAACGTTAATTTAAGCGGCTCCGGCAAAAAACTGATGGCGGTAATTTCAGAAGGTAATTAA
Organism: Rhagium mordax; assembly: GCA_963680705.1. NCBI lineage: Eukaryota > Metazoa > Arthropoda > Insecta > Coleoptera > Cerambycidae > Rhagium > Rhagium mordax. The sequence goes on along the minus strand of OY796659.1, from coordinate 77,083,858 downwards.
ATACTAATAAAGCAAGGACAGCTGCCATTTGTGTTGCTTATCTTGTCTGGAGTGCTATGAAGTCTTCATTAATAATAAACGGAAACATCTGAGGGAATGGGGAAGTACATAAATGGCAGATTTTACGTGATAGTGCTTGTCAATTATTAGGTTTTTCGCATTAACGAAATATTTCTTCCCATCCAATCAAGCTGGCCAAAGAAACTCGGGCCCTTTTCATTTACTGTGAGCGTCATTAACGGAATGGAGTCGAAAAAAGTGTAAAAAATATCCTCAGCCGTTAGTTTTTATACAAAAGAAAAAGCGTGCTTCGCTATATATCGCCGTATGTCAAAGCCTGCGTCTCGACTTCGCCTACTCATAATTTTCGTGATCTCGCTAATAACGTGACTATCTGCAGGCGCTTCTGAGCCTCGCAACGACTTTCCACGCTATTTGTTGGGTTTCTTACTAATGTAGATTAAAAACTCGTAAATCTACTCTAACGCAAGCCGTGGCAAGAAAATACTTAGCCAGGGAGAGAATTACACCCAGGTCACGGCGTAGGCGTCGCGTCATGGCGGTTGGTGGTGAGAAAATACAAAATTGCAAATATAAAAAAAAGTATGCATCTTATTAACGGATTAATAGTCTCATGCAGCAGTCCAAAGAGAACGTATTTTTTACTTAGCGGTAAAAACTCAAATGACTGTAGCAAATCGGGGGTATAAATTTTATAAAAGAAGGAAAATAGCTATTAATGTAAAAATTAACTTTAATTTGTGCCACGGGGTATATAAGAAGTAATTGGTTGAGTTTTTGTTTATGTCTGCGGCAACCGGAAAAATGTATTTAGAATAACTTTATCTTATCCATAATGTACCTGAACTATTATTGTCTTTACTTATTGTTTGTTTTTAATCTAAATTTATACTTACTGTTTTTTTTGTTGTAATCTATGACTTGCCACAAATGTAATTATTTATGTAAAGTGGTCAAATAAAGATGTTCTATGTTCTATGTTCTATGTTCTTATCACGGGAGTTGAAATTTTTCGATGGGAAAGGACTATACGAGTCGGTTCCCAAAGAACTGCTGGCTACGCGAAATTGCGAGTGGACTCGCCTGAACGTATGGGTGAAATAGGGCTGACTCAGGGGTTCACCAGGGGGTACTGGTGGAACCACTAATACAGTTCGACGGAGTCACAGGGCAGAGTTGGTCCAAGCCGGGGAGTCAGAGAGTCTGACCAGCGCGGAAATTGTTCGGCAGCGCAGCGTCGGGACGTCACGATACAAAGACGGAACTTGAGTTTTGACCGGCCGACGTCTGGGACGTCGTCGCGGCAATTTGCTAATTACTTAGGGGCTAGTCTAAGCGTCGCGAAGTGCGTAAGTAATACGGCGGGTTTTAAAGTTGATAGAGATTCGACGTATAATTTTGGTGAAGGTGATTGTGAAATAGGATTTTTGAATTTTAGAGGCTTTTGGGTAAGTCATTTTAAGTTTACTACGTTTCATTTTGCGAGTGAACCTGAAATAGGGTCTCTGGTTTTAGAAAATACCTAATTGGTATTGGCACTAAATGTGAAAGGGTGGCTTACTTACATATAATATATTTATATAGAGAGACCCAGATAGGGTACGTAAGTAAGATTTCTTTGCTAATAATTTTAGAGGTCCTAAAGAGCGTATTATCAACAAGTAATTGTTTACCTCACTCTGGAGGGGTTTCTCCCCAAGAAAATAAATCTGGCTAACAATCTGTTCTTTTGCTATATTTTTTTAAAGTAAAACCTCGCTTATACATGACCACCGATGTATACATACATTATACATCTTCCAACCTAAGCAGGCCATACATTGTCTACACAAAGCGTTTCCGATTCCAACGGTAAAGAGACGGGAGATGGAGTTCCGTGATAAAAGTGTTAAGGGCCGCGTTAAATTCAACTTTGTGTGCAGGACATAAAAGCCGCCAGTGAGGAATTTTAACAGGAACTTTCGAGCGGGGGAAAATATCCGGGCAGAGAAAGCCAAGTTCTCTGAGAGCTAGAACGGCGGAAAGGTTTTTTGCTTCAGAAACTCCTTGCATAATGGAATTGTTGTGTCGGTCTGCACTTGGTCCGGCTCGGTGTAAGACGGCGTTTGATAAAAAATTGGAAGTACCTATAATGCGCTATTAAACGTAAAAAATGTTTAAATATAATATGTGTATGTGTATATACGTGTATATATGTATATATATATAATCTATCAATCAAGCAATATCACGTGGGTGGTTATATGACGCCCAAAGAGAGGGAGGGGCATATTAAATTAAGGGTGCTATTGGTCTCTCTCCTTGTTGGTTTAATTCAAAAGAGCTCCTCGATGTTTAGGAGCTCTGGAAATATTTAAAAAAAATCCAGATTTTTATTGTGAGTGGTGCCATAAGGGTTCGCGTTGATTTACGTTCCATCTACATTGAGTCAATATTCAGTATCAGAAAGTATTTAAGTTGGTAATTCTCTTCGAGAGGCTTTTGAAAACCGACCCGTCTGATAAATATAACCTGCGAAAGTAAAACTTCCGCGGACATTTAATTTGAACTTTGACGTATCAAATTCGTTTTACTGGGCAATAAAATATGGATGTAGACGTGTAGTCGATGATAAATTGGGGGGGGGGGGGAAGAGATGAACTTCCTGCCACCGGATAGCGACTGCTCCGGGGGCTGATAACTTGAAATATCTCGGTCGCGTTGAACTTTTAACAGCTCATTTGCGAACTCTGATTAGCAAACAGCTTTATAAATATGTATGTACCGATGGTAATAACAGACGAGGGCACGCCTAAGGCTCTAACCTCTAACAATGCGGTCCTGCTAAGTTGTCGAAATCCTTTGAGAGTGCAGGATGTGGTTGCCTCCAGACCCTTTTTAAATGAAGTGCGCCTTAAATCATCTGCGTGGATAAAACTAGTTTCCTTTAAGCTTTTAAGCCCAATTTTGGCGTTGTTTCGCCTATCCTCTCCTGAGGAAAAAAAGCCATATAAAAAAAAAAAAAAAAAAAATTCCCCTGTTTACCTGATTTTTATGTTCGGGGCACTGGTCTAGAAACAATACAGACGTTCTTTACAAACCAATTTAAAACTCTGTTTCGAAAGAATTTCTAGTACGTAAACGTTAAGGCCTGTTAATTACCACACAACAAATTGTATGATGTTCGCCACCGAACGGGGCTTTTATATTTCAGCGGAATATTTAAAAGCCATATTTCACACTGACTTCACCGTAGGACGTGATGAGTGGCATTTATTGTTTTCCCAACTCCAAGTAAATTCTACAGCCTCATCCCGAGCTGCTCGAAGCATAACTCGGGAGATCAATATTAAAAGGAGGTACATTAACAGAATAAAACGTGACTCGAAGTTAACACTGGACATAAAAACACCGAATACATAACACTCCACGCGTGTTTCGGGCTACTTCACGTATTTAACTTATCTACCTTTAAATCTCGTAAAATTCGGTGCTCTTCCTTCAATAATCTAATCATCATTCTAATATCAGTTGTTACTAATTGTTTATTACAGCCTATTCAAAGTTGTCTTCATAGTAATCAATCTGTCACTTTATTTGAGGTTAGATATCCAGTACAGTGAGTTGCATAACCTTTGGTGCTAAATAATTAGCATAGATCGCCATTTACATGTTTTACTACGCTACAGCCCTTGACAAGAGCTACACCTCTCGATGAGGGCGAGCTTAAGGACTTATGACTCGCCATGCAACGTTGGTGGAACGGAGCCACGCCTACCGCAGCTAATCGCGACAGCGCAAGAACTAAGCCACGCCTCTGTGAGGCGGCGTATGGCTGACCACACGACATTTGTGGGACCAAGTCACGCCTACGCTTACCAACAGGAGAAAGAACATCTTCTGTCGGACAGCTAGATTTTATACGGGAAACGGGTAAAAGGGAGCCATTTTGAAATAAGCTTTTGTGTTCGTATCAGTCCACAAGGTTTGGAAATTAATCCAGCCATTATTTGGGATTTCTGGTAAATATACACGTAGTTGATTCCGATGTATGTCTGTAGTTATTTCCTTGAAATAGTGACTATATAATTTCCATCATAAAGCAAATTTTTGTAGGCTTAATCAGATTGGAAACATCTCGGCCATCTTGGATCCGCCAGTCTGTTGAAAATCAGGCTCCTATTGTATTAAACTCTTTCAACTCAACCATTATGCGACCTAATTTACATGCAACTTGGGTATTGGAGGCTTAAACGTACCTACTACAATAAAACGCTCTCCACACGCCCCCAGTTTCCCTTTAACGTGTGAGCGGCGGCGTTAAATTTTAAAACAATCCCCGGTTGTGATTGAGCCACGATACATTCGTTTCCTTCGGTTTGCTTGTTCCCATAAAATTTCACGACCACCGACTTCGTTTTCCCCATCCCCATGTATCATACTTCAAACAGATTCTTGTTTTACCGTCGCTAACTTAAATCATGGAATTGCTCCGACCGCAGGACTGTTACTTCTATATATCACTCGGCGTCTGGTTCAATATTTATGAAGATTGTAATAGATTACTTCTTTGCTCTTGCTCACACCCGATATCGAGAGGATCTTGATTACATTTGGGAGTGTAACGCGCAGCGAATTACAACAGGATTGAATGGAATTGTATTATATCCAAAAAACAGTGCCATACTTAAAAAATTAAATCCCTTAAACAACTTCTGAAGAAAGAGGTTGATGACAATGAAAGGGACCGTTTTCAAGAAAAATTGATGTCTGATAAGTTTATACCAGGCTCATTTCATTGCAATACCTCTCTGCGCTGAAATAACTTTCGTTCTTAAATATAACTTACGATACCCGTATGTATAATGCAATCGACCGCATGAGTAACCGGCTTACTAAAGACGGTATTTACTGATGCCTTCATTGACGCAGCTGTTAGTAGATTTACGACTGGCCTTCTGAACGGGCTACAGTACAGTACTTGATGAATTACTACACTCGCCTTCGGCTCGTGATGCAAAATACATTACCACTTGTCATATTAAACTATCCCGCTGTAAAAACCGCATTATGCAAGCTTCTGGTTTGGTTCGATCCGGTTCAGCTCGACGCTATGCAGCAAACGTTCCAAAGTAAACAAATATAATCACAGCGCTAGCAAAAACAAAATATATAAGGGTCGCAAATTAATTAATCATCCATTCACGTATTAAAAAGGGGTAAAGATGATAGTCGTTTTTATTTTCACAGTTTTAAATACTTTAAGATATACTTACCACAATTAATATTCTCACTTGTTTGCGCCAACATTTGATGAATGGCTGTGGAAAGTGTGGGTCCGTGTTATCACTTTTTATCCGATCCGTTTTTTGCTCCTCGCATCGCTACGTGAGCCAACATTGTTATTACAATATACGAGTTGCTTTACATCTTATGGTATGACGAAAATAGATTGGCCAATGGCAACGCAGCTAAATTATGGGGAGGATGCGAAGTAGAACGATCAAGAGTGGAACCAGGTAGAGCATTTAAATATTAATTAACAGCCTTTTGTGACCAGGACGATTGAATAGAAAATATAGTTTGTTGTCAGTTTATAAACGATGAAACCTGGTACCTGGCGACAATAAATATATAGTATACGCCTACCGAGATCAAAGTGAGCAAGTTTTACTACGTGACAGCCCCGGAAAGAAGCCACGCCTCTCTGGGACGGCGTATGACTGATTACACGAAGGTGGTGGAAGGGAGCCACGCCTACCGCAACCAATAGAACGCGTGCCTAACCACGTGACACCACAGGCTCTTTGAGGCGGCGTATGACTGGTCACGATACGTTGGTGGAACCAAGCCACGTCTACTCCTCCCAATTTACTACTCCACCGCGATATATTCAAACAAATGCGAGATCAACGGCCACGTCGATGGCTGTATACCAACTGAACCTCTGTAGCAAATCGGGGGTATAAGTTTTATAAAAGAAGGGAAATAGCTATTAATAATGTAAAAATTAATTTAAAAAAATATAAAAAGTAATTGGTTGAGTTTGTTATGTCGGCGGCAACGGAAATCATGTTTAGATAAATTTATCTTATCACGGGGAGTTGAAAATTCGATGGGAAAGGACCATGCGAATCGGTTCCCAAGGAAATTGCTGAGGAGACGATATTGCGTGAGTGGACTCGCCTGAACGTATATTGGGAGAGGTCGAGGTGCAAAAGGGGCCAAGTCAGCGGTTAATCGCGGGGTACGTGGAGACAAACCGCTACTATGGACGGGACACGGAGTCACAGTTCGTCCGAGCCGCGGGGTCATTTGTGAACTACCCAGGGGCTAGTTAAGCGCCGCGAAGTGTGAAAGTGATACAGTGACGAAGCTGAAGTTTTGACCGGCCAACGTCAGAGACGTCGTCGCGGTAATTTGTGAACTACCTAGGGGCTAGTTAAGCGCCGCGAAGTGCGGAAGTGATACAGAGACCGCGCGTCGGAGGGCGGGTTTAAAGTTGATAGAGTTCGACGTATAATTTTAGTGAAGGTAATTTGTCAACTTCTCTTCTTCCGACGACAATAAATGCGCACTGTTTCCAAGCCTGCTAATTATAACTTTTCGTATTCAATATTTTGATGCCAACCGCTAGCAGCTCCAATATTCAACAATTTGCATTTTAAGGGAAAACCGAGCCGAATTGGACACAAGTCACGTTCCAGTTGAAGTCACCCGGCCTATTTATCCTCCATTCATTTCGTTTTGCATTGTGCCGAGTACAATGTAACACGTGTCTAAAAGTTAATCAAGATTCCCTGCGACCTTGTCAGACCATTTGGTTGTGAGCCTGACGTATCCGCTTCTATTTTCAATGGAAATCCATGTGAACGACGCGGCATCCATTCTGTTACATGCAGGAGCACTTGGTTCGATTAAGCACCCTGGACAGCCTGAAGGGTGCAAGTATCTGACATATGTTACAAATAGCGATGCTTGAAATAAAATCCATTTGGAATTCGTTTGTCGTCGGGCTCGTGTTGCAGCTCTGACACAGTAACATTACTCCTTGACGCAGGCTATGCAGTTTCAAGTTGGTAGAAATTAGTTAGGTAACATGTGCAATATTCATTTAAACTTCCAAAGTTATCTATAGATCCCAAATGGTGAATTGCTTTTGCCTGTCTTACTTCAAACGGTCCCCTGTTATTTCAGTACTGATTTGAGAGTGAATGAAGTAAAGCGAACAAAGAGCTCTCAATGCAAAATAACAAAAGAAAGGGCGTTCTCATTTGCGGAGTTTATTTTCTGTTAGAGAAAATTGGCGCTTTAGTTTGCTTTGAATTTAATTTCTACAGTGTCAACATTTCATAGAGGTTTAATGCTTTATTTGTGCATTTTACAAGTCGGCTACTGTGAAACTGTTCCATTCCATTCGGAATTAATTTGAAATTCACGTAATGTTGCGAACAGTTTCTAGTGGATCAGTTCTAATTACAGAAGTGTGTCAGTACAGTCACTGTCAGTTAATAACCACATTTAATTTGGATATGGATCAAGTCTCTTAATATTACTTTTAAAGGGCGTTTCCGCTTTCCGCCGATTCCTTAAAGGAAGATTTCATGTAAAAGTCACTTCAAGAACCAATTTAAAGTCAATATTCTCCATAACGAGATTCGCGTTACCTTTTTCTAAAGTTATCTTCATCTTCTGATGAAATAGAAAGTTTGACCTTGAATTACGTATATATTTAATAGGGCAACTGATATTTAAATACCAGGAAGCTTTAACGTAAAAGTCACTTTAAGAACCAATTTAAAGTCAGTATTTTCTATAAAATTTTGCGTTGCCTTTGACCAAAATCACTTCATTGTTTAATGGGGATTTTGAATTGAGATTGTTTAACAACCAGATGCTTACAGCAGATTTCATAATCTTTAAAGGAGGGTTTAACGTAAAAGTCACTTTGAGAATTAATTTAAAGTCAACAATTTCCATTACGAGGTTTCGCTTTGCTTGCCTTTGTCTAAAGTTAACTTTAACTCTAAAAGAAGTTTTAATGTGAAAGTCACTTTAAGAATCAATTTAAAGTCAATATTTTCCATAACGAGATTCGCGTCGCCTTTGGCTAGAATAATCTTTAAAGGAAGCTTTAACGTAAAAGTCGCTAAACAACCAATTTAATATTGTCCATAACTAAATTTCGTGTTGTTTTCGGCTAAAGTCAACTTCATTGTTTAATGAGGAATTTGACCTTGAATCAAGTTAGGGCAATTGCTATTGTTTAACAACCAGATGCGCACAGCCGATTTAATAATCTTTAAAGGAGGTTTTAACATAAAAGTCACTTTAAGAACTAATTTAAAGTCAACAATTTCCATTGCGAGGTTTCGAGTTGCCTTTGGCTAAAGTTAACTTCATCTGTTGAAGGAAAGTTTGAACTTGAATCAAAGATATATAGCGTGGTAACTGACAATATTTAACAACCAGATGCTTACAGCCGGTTTCATAATCTTTAATAGAAGCTTTAACGTGAAAGTCACTTTAAGAATCAATTTAAAGTCAATATTTTCCAGGTAAGGTTTCATAATATTTAAAGGAGGCTTTAACATAAAAGTCACATTGATAACCAATTTAAAGTCAACAATTTCCATAACGAGGTTTCGAGTTGCCTTTGGTTAAAGTTAACTTCATCTGTTGAAGGAATAAAGTTTGAACTTGAATCAAAGATATATAGCGTGGTAACTGACAATATTTAACAACCAGATGCTTACAGCCGGTTTCATAATCTTTAATAGAAGCTTTAAAGTCACTTTAAGAATCAATTTAAAGTCAATATTTTCCACAACGAGATATGAAATTGATTTAAAACCGAAGAAACTGTATCCAAATTTTCAACCATTTTGGAAATTTTTGCTGATTGAACTCTGGCTACTAGCTAGCTTTAGCAGATGTCTAATGGGCCAACAGGGCAAGGTCAAGGTATTTGAACACCTTTTCGTTTAACTCCACTTTTTAGATATTTTTGTTCTAGTACCACTTTATATGAGGCGCCGTTTAAGACATTTTAGTATTACAAATATATATAATAATTATTGAAATATATATATTCTTTCCTTAAATATACATATTTATTTTGTTGAAATATTTATAAGTTTTATAAATATATATATCTTTGTAAAAACATATATATATATACACACGAATATATAAATATATTTTCACAAATATATATTATTTCTGCTAACATATATTTATATAGAAATGAGCTTTTATTGTCGTGTTATTTTGTAGAGTTTTCAATGACATATTTAAAACATACCCTCAAAGCCGCAGGTTATAATATATAATAAAAACATAACACTATAAAAGCAGACAATGGATCAGCGTTACCACAGAGACTGTGGAGACGAAGGGTTGTAAGCATTTTGATTGATAGTTGGTTTCACGCGGTATGTACCGCCATTAAGAGGCTAAATGCTGAAATTGTTTAAGCTGTCATTATACTCTGTGTACGCATCTTTAACAATTTATTGTTACTTATTAAACGTATAAAAACTATTTGTGATTAACCTCATAATTATAGCATCATAACACGAGTGTTCAATAGTCAACTAAAGAAAACCAAGCCAAAATGCCTTTTGTTGGTTGGAATTCTAACCTATAATTAGCAGTTTATTTTAAATGATGTACAATATTGAACCTTTATAAATCTACTGCCTGAGAGAGTTTTTAAATGTTACGCTGGATTCAAGCTAAAACTACAAAAATTAAAATGAAAATTGAAAATAAAGCAAAACTAAAAATTTAAGGTTATGTTACTTCTGATAAATTTAGCCTCATAATGGCGGATGGGCCATTATCAATTATTTATTCCGATATATAATTTGCTCTCTGCATACAAACTTTGCCAAGTGAATAATCGCCTCATTAATTAAATATTTCGACACCAATATGATTACGGATAAAGGCCTCCAGCACTTACAAATCTCTTCCATTGGTGGATTGATCCGATTGATAAATTTTTCACTCAACGTCATAAGCAAGAAACGAATGCAGTTTATCGATATTCCATCTCTCTTCCACTAGCACCGAGACCTACATTACCTTAACATCAATTTAAAAGAAGTTCGGAGAGGTTTATCATCTTTCAGAATTTTATCGAGCCGAACGATCGCGCCAGATTCATACAAACGAGAAATTGGGTTTTAATAGAGTTTACCATTTTAACTGATGCGCATAGATTAATATTTATGAGAAAACTTCCATAACCAATAACTTGGATCAGTCACCGGCAGAAATGAGCTGTAATCAGAATGTGCCGGCTCCGGATGATCGACGAGAATGACAACAAACAAAAACAACAAAATGTATTGCTTTAAATGTGAACCATTATTATTACTAGACTCAGAATCCACGGCTGCTAACAGATTCGCATTAAGGCGACTCCGACGCAGATATATACACATGATTTAACAATTAAAAAAAATGAAATCCAATACAAGTATGAGTACAGGTTAAACAGTTGTGGTCGCCTCCAATTAAACAATCGCAGCTCAAATCACCCATTAAATAGCTGGGAGTGAGGGGGGAGTTGTAACTGTTTTTTATGTCGAGCAAGAGTTATTCAGGGTGGAACTTTACTCACCCTGTATAGTAAATTTAAATGCGACAGTAAACTCTTTAGCTAGCTTTAGCAGATGGCTAATGGGTCAACAGGGCAAGGTCAAGGTATTTGAACACCTTTTCGTTTATCTCCACTTTTTAAATATTTTTGTTCTAGTACCACTTTATTACCCACTCTGTATACATCAGCCAGTTCCACTTTTAATACTACTATTAAGTAACAGATCAGGACCGCTGGAAGCATTTGTTTGTTTTTGAAAAAAGTTGAATCAAAATTTACAAAATAAAGTATTTTATAGGTTAAAAACTATATAGGCCTACGCGATTATTGATACCTTCTGCCCAGCAATAAAATATAACGCCACTGCTGGCATTTTTGACTTTTCCAAACCTCTTGGGTTTTTCAATAAAATTAAACAGTTTCGACCTGGTGAAGAAACTGCAGCATGTGGAGCAAATGTCAACAAACCAGCCACCACCACCACATTTCACCCGCAGGCCCCAAAACCACCGTGGCTAAACCTAAGTACACTGAACATCAACAACTTACCTCCTCACTTCGGTAGGACAGCTTCCCGACGGCACAGTTGGTCACCGTGATTTTTTAAAAGTTACGTCTTTAGGCCATAAAAGCGAGTGTGTTGTTATGTCTACGACAACAGGTCGACTGTTTGTCGGAGGCGTCGCGACGATCTCGACGGGCGTCTCTTCTACGGCGGCGTCGCCGAAACTTTACTATGGACAATCAATAGAACCCCGTAATACGGGGGAGGCACCGAAATATTGGCAGGGGGCAGGAAGGAATGGCGAACGCGCGAAACATCGGCCACGTGCCCAATCACACTACGAACAAATATACCGGTGAGTTTATATAGTAAAGTCAGGAGTCATGGTTGGGCTGAATTCTATAACTTTTCTATTCGTGGCGGTAAAGATTTACTCAATTGACTGTATTTTGTAGGAGCTTCATTGTTGGGTTTGTATATTGTATACTCTTCGGTTATGATTTGTGTTTGCGCTTAAAACAATGGCTTATATTTTGTGAAAGTGCTTTTATCCGTAAGTTACAACATTGCAAATGTCATATTACTATACATTTTATTTGTATCTACTTATGTTCAAAAAAGAGAACGCACGTTTATGAATTTTCTTGTGGCCCTTCAGTATGTACCGCCATTAAGAGGCTATAAATGCTGAAATTGTTTAAGCTGTCATTACACTGTGTACGCATCTTTAACAATTTATTGTGATTTATTAAACGTATAAAAGCTAATTGTGATTAACCTTTCATTAATTACACTAATAATTAGTATCATAACACGAGTGTTCAATAGTCAACTAAAGAAAACCAAGCCTAAATGCCTTTTGTTGGTTGGAATTCTAACCTATAATTAGCAGTTTATTTTAAATAATGTACAATATTGAACCTTTATAAATCTACTGCCTGAGGGAGTTTTTAAATGTTACACTGATGGATTCAAGCTAAAACTACAAAAATTGAAAATAAAGCAAAACTAAAAATTTAAGGTTATGTTACTCCTGATAAATTTAGCCTCATAATGGCGGATGAGCGTGACTTTGGCTCTATTGTCGTCACTGTCTCTATAAAGTCTCTGCAGTATTACGAATTAAAAGGTGCGTTTTATTGGCGTCCTACTACTTCCAGAAGTTTACTTCTACCCGTTTTATTGGTTACTTCCAACTCTTGCTACGCAGTTTGAACGTCGTAGAAAACGAAGCAGCACATGGAGGGGAGAATAATGGCGCCAAAGACGGTTCTATTAGTTTGAAGGTTATAATGAGGTTATATCTTCCTTGTTTTTATGTCTTGCATACTTAATTTAATAATATTCTTTAAATGGTTTGTCTTATTTCTTCCATTTTTAAATTATTAAATATATTAAAAATAGGTTATGTTTCACAAATGAGTGGGGAGGATAGCTCTAGCTCTACCAGTCGTTTTATTGCAACGTTCTACTTATGCTACTGAGAAGAGACCAATAAAACACGCCTAAAATCTTGCTTGGCCCCTGCTGCCATCTCTCGGTATTTTTAGCGTCAATTGAATAGTAAGATCCTAACCTTAAAATCTTGGTTATCAAAGTTTCTAAATATCTTTTCTAGCCCGTATTAAGATTTATATGACGCATCTTAAGATAAAAGATAAATTGTTTAGCGTCTAAACAGGCACTAATAAAAAAATTACCTATAAAATAACAATACATTTTTCAGAACCTAATACCGTGTTGCATAACTTACGTTAATATATAATATGTATTTAAAATGTACACTTACCAGTCATGTGCAGTAAAAACATTTAAAATTTCGCACTAGCAATTTGGAGAAAACACTAAGTTAATTTTGTATGTATTCTAAAAATGACATCTTAATTTTGACAGTTCCATAAAAGTTAATTTACATTGACAGGTAACCACGTAATAGTTAAACGGTTCAAATGAAGATGGGGCTGAGAAAGCGGGTCAGAAAAATAAGAATGGATTTAGAGAAAACAAATCTCTTTTATACATCTTAATTTGGTAGTCGTCATAAATGATTGTAAACCACGCGACCGCAGAATTAGGCAACCATACATGCACTTAATGCGTAGGAGAAGCAAAGTGTGTGTCTGGTTGCCTACTTTTGGGCGCGCCGTGCAGAAATTTTAGAAAACTCGCTTTTTTGGTTGGAGTGTGTGGTGTGACAAATGATAAACTTTCAGGTGTATTAAAAGTCACTGCATTTTAATTTAAAATCGTCTATCTATAGAATAATTGACAATTTTTGAACTGTACAAAAATCAGATATCTTAAACACAATAATAAAAAATTATCAACAATCGGATATAAAGATTTTTCCCTAAAACAAACAAAAACTTAAATAATTTCTTTAATTTATTAAATAATAACTCTTATAATATAAATAATTTCTCTTAATTGTGATAAAAATGCTCACTTTAAGTCAGGAAGATCTCGATTCAGAATGAAAATTCTAAAATTAATTTTGTGAGTTTCTCCTGAATTCAGTCGAATTTCTTCTCGGATTCGTGCTGAACGCCGTTGTGCGACTGTGACCGGCCTTGTCCGCGTTTGATTTTCTCTATGTACGTGTTTCCTTGCCCGCACCCCACGTCCATCCCGAAGAATACTTGATTACCCTAAAAAACGAAAATGAAATAGATTAAAAAGTATTGCAATTAAAATTAGTCCATAACATATTGTGATGAATTTACACCCGCTTTACAGAAGTCTGTAGTATGCCCTCTCATAGTAGGTTCAGCAGTCGTCCAAGAGATGGCGTCAGTGGTAGGAAAACGATAATTGTGGAATAATCTAGAGGAGCATCTAGATTACGCTAGAAGGTATATCTGCAGGTATAAAAAGGCAAAGGTGGTGCACTGCAGGTTGTTGAATATTGGAAAGTGAACTGAACACAACAGAAAGGGAATAGTGACTAGTAGTGAATAAAAGCAATTAGTGAGTTAATAAATCAGTGGTTTAGTGTTAGTTATTATTAAATCAACGCTTGGGATGTTTACTAACAGGATCTTAAACGTGATACATAAGATCTTGCTTGCGTCTCAAATAAATTGACTACAAATAAAAGTGATGCGAAATCGCTCACTGCTGTCCCTCGGGTTAGGTCCTCTGCCAATTGCTTTGCGGACGGAGTGCAAGAGGGAATGGACGAAAAAGACGAAAATTGCATGACAAATAGTTTTACCGTGTTTTTGCGTCGCCCCGTCCAAGTTATTTATTTGCAGTGCAAATGCCAAGACTGTTATTTATCTTGGAGTATCTGCCAACTTAAAGGGCAGTTTCTTTGTATATATTTACCTTTTCCATATACGCTTTGATGTAAAAGTTGCCGAAGAGAACTATGAAAGACATCATGTAGATTATGAGGGTATAGTGCATCCACAGGGGGAAATCGCAGCCGGTTCTGATTCCGTTAACACCCAGTATCAAGGCACAAGTGAACTGAATCTGCAAGAGAAACACATTAATTTATTATGACGATGTTTTGTCGTTAACAACAATTTTCGTCCTGATTATGCCGACTTGGGTGACAAAACAATGTCAATTAATGAATGAGAAGTTGCATTTACATTTACAAAAAAAATCCCTTATAAGCATCTTTAATTTTGCGTACGCACAAAAAGTCTGTAGAAATTGGGATAAATAAGTTTATGTGGCAACCGCGCGGTGGTCACTTTAGCCCCGCCCTCCCAAGACAATGTTAGACAGGACCGGCTCTAGATTTATTTATATGCTTGAATTAACTTTCTTGACCTCTATTAACAGTTTTTTTTCCGGTAATAACAAAATTTAACAGAAACATCAGTAGTAATTATAATAACTGAGTATAAAACGTTACTATTATTATTTCTCAACTTTTTATAGGATTAAGTTATTCGTACCAACTGAAGGATGGTGAGATATTTCTTCCACCAGAGGTATTGCGTCACCTTGGGCCCAAACACGGACAGCCCGTAGTAAGAGTACATCAGGACGTGGATAGCTGAGTTAACCATGGCCGGTAGGAAAGCTGAAACGAAGAAATCCGAATAAGAATTTTTTTTATAACAGTTTCAGTCTTTACTTACTGGATCCGCTTGGTACCCATTTGATTCCTATCCACCACAATGAGAACATAGTGGAATGGTGGTAGACGTGCAGGAAGGTGAGCTGCCGGTCCTTTTTCCTTAATATAAAGAAAAACGTGTCGCAGAACTCGAGAAGTTTGGAGAAGTAATACCACCACACTGCATTCGCAATCTACAAAACACACATAATTAAGGTAAGTGGAAGAACGAATATTGAAAACGGGTGTGCCTCAAGAAACCATTCTGGGGCCGTTTATACGCCTCCTTTATTAAACTAGTATTAAGAAACTATTGTAAACCACTCGAGTACAGAATTAGGCAACCATATATACACTCAACGGTATTACGAATGAACAAACTGCATAACTGGTTGCCTACTTTCGGTCACGTGGTCTACAATCATTGTTTTTTACCTGTAGCTCATCGGGGTCATACCTCTGCCTGCAGGGTTCGCAAATGTAACTATATCGTAGCCGCGTGGAGGCTGTGAGGAGCTAAAAAAAAAAATTTTGTTACGTTTTCTTTTTTGTTGAGAGTAAGGTTTTTTACCTGTACGGCGATGTAAGCGTTTAAAGCTGCCATAGATAAATTGTAAGGTATAAGTAGCCATGTTAATCTAAACGGATGTCTATTCGCCATGTATTTTGGTCCTATCCATACTAGGAATAGGTAAATTAATGTGTAAATGAGCGTCGGGACGGGGGAGTCGACCAGGGGCCATCCTTTAGTCCTTTCATCTGGAAAATTGATAAAAAACTGAATATATTTTCGATATATACATATATACGAGGATTTTTTCGCTGACTAATGAGGTTATGTTATTTTATCGGAATTCAGTAAAGAAATCCTCATGTTCATGTTCAAGTTTGCGTCAACCTTTTGTACAAGAACGTACATTTTTAACTATATTCGTTGTGCAGCTGGCTGATAGTTTTGTCCAAAAAAAAAACCTCTTCAAGATATAAGCATTAGAAATAGTAATTCACGTAACAAGTCCGGAAAATACTGTTTTTTTTTTTGGTCGAGTATACAAGATTCCAGAACGAGCCGTAGGCGAGTTGCGTACACTATTTGTTCAGCAACTATGTGGAATAACAAATTAATAAAGTACGTTCCTTTATAATATTTATTTGTAGAACAAAATTAGGAACATTCTAATTCTTGTTTAAATTAATAACAGTTGCTATAATATTAAAGGATAATTCTTCCCGGCCTAGTCCGGGAAATACGTACTTCCCGGCCTAGGTCGGAAAAGTGCTACTTCCTCAAAGAAAAAGCGTCCGGGAAGCGGTACTTTCCGGACGGTTGCCGAAAAAGAATGTTAGCAAAATATTTATTGATCCTTCGATATTTGTACAGAACAGAATAAAAAAATTATAAAAAACTCTTACCTGATAATGATAAAGTCCATACGTAATACTCATAGGCTTTGCTAAGTAGGCTTTGTGTTGAATTTATCACATTTGCCATTTTATTAAAATCTAACTATAATCTGCAAAGAAACAAAGAAACGTATTAACACAATTATATTTACTACCAAACTTTTTTATTAACATTAACAGTTTCTGGTGTCACCTTTTCGTTAGTGCGTATCTATGAACAATAATTTTAACTAATATAACTGATCGTTCCTGAGGTAAATTTAAGTACATAAAATAAATTCGTACAAAGTGGCGGTAAATTGCAAAACAAATTTTATTTGGAACTGATTGCTGTCTATTAAATATTTCTCAAAAGAACAATGGAAGAAATTTATTTATTGCTCAAATGGCCTGTTTTAAAATACAGTAAATTAAACAGGAAAATAATGGGTAGATAATTAGTTACGTCAATAAATAAAAACGAAATTGTTAATAAGAATAAATTATATTTAATATAATTAGTAATTAGAGATTTAATACTCAACAAACAATGCTAGGTACTAGTTCGTAAATTTTTTGAAAAAAAAATTATTATATTAGCACTTAATTGGCTAACCAAATTATTTTTAGGTTTCCAACTAGTGTTGTGTGACAAATGAAAGGAAACAAATTTCAGCTACAGCTGAAAATCGTAATGATCAGGTAATATGGACAAATAACCTTGAAAACATTAACATAACAAAAATTGTTATTTTTTCAATAATAAAAAAATTGGTAGAATAATCGAAATTTTCAAATTACCAAAAATTCGTTAACATAACCTAGCTTTAATTTCACTTTGACATTGACGTCAAAAAAATAAAATTGTCTAGTTTAACTTGACGTCAAAAATCAGTTAGTGACAAGAAATATCATTAATTTTTACTAAATAATTTTTGACATCAATATTAAAGTCAAGTTAAATTAGGTTATTTTATTTTTTTTTGACGTCAATGTCAAAGTCAAACTAAAAAACTAGGTCAGGTTAGGTTAGAATTCACAGCGTCCAAAGCAAAAAAAAATTGTTGAAATCAAAAAAATATTCAACTTACCAAAAAATTCATTAACATAACCTAGTTTTTAAATTTGACTTTGACATTGACGCCAAAAAAATGGCCTAGTTGAACTTGACTTTGACATTGGACGTCGAAAATTAGTTAGTGACAACAAATATCATTCATCTTTACTAAATAATTTTTGACGTAAATATCAAAGTCAACTTAAACAAGATCATTTATTTTTTTTACGTCAATGTCAAAGTCAAATTAAAAACTAGGTTATGTTTTCTTTTATACGTCAATGTCAAAATCAAATTTAAAAAACTAGGTTATGTTTTCTTTTATACGTCAATGTCAATGTCAAATTAAAAAAACTAGGTTATGTTTCCCGTTATACGTCAATGTCAAAGTCAAATTAAAAACTAGGTTATGTTTTCTTTTATACGTCGATGTCAAAGTCAAATTAAAAACTAGGTTATGTTTTCTTTTATACGTCAATGTCAAAGTCAAATTAAAAAAACTAGGTTATGTTGATGATTTGCAAAGAAAGCCGCCTCTCTTATGATACAAATGCCTCTGAAAAAACTATACCAGAAATATAAATGTTTTGAAAGAGAAATTTATATCAGCGCCTACAGTTAGTTCACAATTAATTATCGTGGTGGATTAGTGCCTGATATAAATTATGTCACGTTCAATTAGCAAATCAATAAATCAAAGCGCTCTAAATAATTACAGATCGCAAACGAGACGAGACTATGATCAGAGAGTATGGTCTCTGCTGTGGTTATGGGTAACGGACCGTGGACGGGTTAGGTTAATTACAACTGTTTAATATGTAAGATAATTGATAAATTAATCGAGTCCATAATCAGGCACGAAAAAAATGCTCTTGTATTTATACAAAATGTTTAGTTCGTGATCGTACAGGGTGATTCACTTAACTTTCCCACCCCACTTTTCTCCGTTATTTTTTCAATTACAAAAAAAATATAATAACAAAAATTGTAGAACTTTTTATGAAGTTCTTAAATATGGTATCAAAAAAACAATTGAAAAAAAAAAAAAAAACAAAAAAATGCGATATTGTCTATAATTTATATTTTTAAATGCAAATATTTCGGAAAGTATTACAAATAAGTACCAGGTGTGCTATATTGTCGAAATCAGAATAAAATTTTATGTCGAAAAATATAATAAAATACAGGGTGTTCCATTAAAAAAAATGCAAGTTATATCTGTAACTTCATAATTTGTTTTTCAATTGTTTTTTTGATACCATATTTAAAAACTTCATAAAAAGCTCTACAATTTTTGTTATATTTTTTTTGTAATTGCAAAAATAACGGAGAAAAGTGGGGTATGAAAGTTAAGTGAATCACCCTGTACATAGGTATAAGTAAAAGTTATCAGCCTTGAGGTAAAAAAATTTTTTCACAAAACCAAAGAAGAAGACGAATTGAAGATTCCCGGCGTGTTTTAAAAGAAAATGAATTGTTCAAATTTTTTTTTCTAAGATGAAAAACTTTTGTCAATATTGGTTTTTGCTTTTTTTTTTTTAATTCCACCCTCCACCGTCACTACATTGGTCATTTGTGCATGCCATGGTACTTGACTGATTTATACACATCATCAAAATAGCTCGACCCATATTTTTTTGGTCCCATTAAGGTGTAAAACTGGCGATTCTGAATTCAAATAAAAAGAATCCGAGTGGATTTTCCCAACAGTTTCGTTACCGATAGTTCTACTTACAACTGAATCTCAAAGAAGAAGCCCCGCACAAATCAACCGTCGGCGTCGCTCACTCCAGAAACGTTTGCAGAAAGCACATAGCTCAACACCTCATAGCAAAAATCTCAGGACGAACTCAACAAGCTCTTTCCTGTCCATTTAAACTGCGGCAACAAGCACTAAGTCACTAACACTTTTTTAAGAAACTCGACGACAAGAGCTCGGTACTTAATTGCTCTCTTTGTGGATGTTCGCCTGTTGAATTTGGGCAAGAGAATGAATAGATGTAATGTAGGAAAGTATATTTGTAAAACTGCACGAGATTATCAGTGAAAATTGCAAAAAGTAGGCCGGCAGTCAGAGGGGATACCAAAAGCTTGTGGACGGTTGCGTTCTTCGGGAGGTCCTCGGCTGCAGGGCCGGAATTGGCCCGTCGTGGCATATAACGCAATGATAAATTATTTCAGAGGATTTTCAAACCAGTTCATGGTGATAGAGGAGAACGAGAGAGGAGAGAAAGAAAGATCCGATTAAAAACAAGTTTCTAAAAATTTTTTAAAGATTCTAGAACAGTTTTCAAGCCGCTAATAGTCACTAATTGTTCATTTCAAATCTGATTAGAAAAAATCTAAATATCTTGAATAGAAAGCCTCCTAGCGACTTTTATCAAGAGTACTTTTTTATGGGAAATACATCAAAGTTTTACAATTTGTATAAAAATATAATTCCTGACCATTGGCGTAGAAGTTCAGGGGGTTTAAATACGGACAGAACCCCATAACTACGCCACTGCTTTTGTAAGAAAAACTTTTGGAACGTCAAAAAATTGGTCTTTTATTATGACTAAAGTGTATAAAATTTGAATAAAAAATCTTTATTTGTTTAGGAGATAATGAATAAATAGTAATAATTTTTTAAAAGTTTAACGCCCTGTATCTTGAAAAGGAAACGCTTTAGAGAAAAATATTATAGGAAAGACTCCTATTATTTTAATATGTTCTATCGTTTACAGAATGAAATGAACGAAAAAACTGTAACACCTTGTATATTTGAACAAAATTTAACAAAAAAAATTCCATATACCTAAGAAAGTACGATTTATAATTTAATATACAGGGTGTTTGAAAAGAGAGTGATCATGTTGCAGATGTATGAATGGGACTCGTTCAAACGGATGTTAATGGTAAGAATTACAAACATAAAAATGAAAGCATATACAGGGTGGCTAATGAAATATTGCCTACGAAATAACTCGAATATTATGAAAGATTTCCCTATTGGTGGTGGTGACCCTTTTCCCCCTAGCCACAAAAACTTTAATTCAGATTTCTTGTACAAAAAGTCTCTTGTAATTTTAAATTTAAGATTTCTGTTTTTCACAAATAATTTAAATTTAAAATAATTTCGTAAGTGCGGCCCTGCTCGGTTCCGATAATTCTTTAGATATACTTTCAAACGAAAAGTGTTACGCACTATGCTGGGAGAGGTCTATGCCGGAGACAACGTCACTTGCTTTTAATTAATCGTATGCCACTTTGAATGGTTGATCGTGTCTTGATTTTTTGGGGCCCGGTTTGTTATTCGTTTCTACTTTAATGGAGAAATTAAAACGCTGATAGCAGTTATTATTTGGTCATTAATTGTTCAGGTATATAAATAAAAGAATTATTTTTATTTAATTTTAGCAAACAACTTTTTAATCCGAGATCCATCTTACTTTTTTTATTAAGAATTAAGTTAAGATGATTAATCTTGGCACAGTTTCTCGTGATCATTAGCAAAATTCATTGACCATCGCCCATCGTAAGTGGATTTTTAAATTATGCTTGTTTCTTTTATCTACAGGGTGATTATCCACAACCGTACATATGCCTGGTGGTATTGTCGTTTTAGTATACATGTGTCCATCGTTTATATCAATATACAGGGTGTCCCGATTTTAAACCGACAAACTTCGGGTACAGAAAGTTCACTTGAAATTATGACATACCCCTTCTAACATTTCTTCTCTATCGAGCCTCCTAACGGAGATACAGGGTGTTGAAAATTCAATTTAATTTTTGTTTTTCTTTAATAACTTCCACAATATTAAAGATAAGGAAACCAAACTTGGTACACATAGTTAGGTTGTGAGGGTCCATCTTTGCTATGGTTCAGGGTTGAACTGAGGCGCGCCAGTGGCGTGCGGTGTGGTCACGTCGACATAATTTTAAGGAAAATAGTATGTGCACTAATTTTTTTCGCAATTCTGATCAGATTTTCATAATTTACGGTTAATTTTCTAAAAAAACTTGCTGTTGTAAAATTTTGACTGAGGCATTAGTTTTCGAGATATTTGCGTCTGAACAAAACGATGCACCAAAAACACAATTATCATGTCGGGAATAGTTCTGATGAAATCACGATATATCCCTTCTAAAATTTCTCTATAGCCATTCCTAACGGAAATACGGGGTGTTGATTTTTTTTATATTTGGATGTTGATTATTTGTTTATGTAATTTCGTAACAAACAAATTTTTCTTTTGACAGAAATAATATTGACTTGCAAAAGGCCTTAAAAACGCCTCATTGCAAAAGAAGAAAAACATTAAAAACATTAAATTGACAGTTCAGTTCAGTATATCCCTTCGAAAATCAGATTGAAAATAATTTTGAAAGGGCTATCTTAATTAATTAATTGTGTTTTTGGTGCATCGTTTTGTTCAGACGCAAATAAATCGAAAACTAATGCCTCAGTCAAAATTTTACAAGAGCAAGTTTTTTTAGAAAACTAACCGTAAATTATGAAAATCTGATCAGAATTGCGAAAAAAATTAGTGCACATACTATTTTCCTTAAAATTATGTCGACGTGACCACACCGCACGCCACTGGCGCGCCTCAGTTCAACTCTGAACCATAGCAAAGATGGATCCTCACAACCTAACTATGTGTACCAAGTTTGGTTTCCCTATCTTTAATATTGTGGAAGTTATTAAAGAAAAACAAAAAATAAATTGAATTTTCAACACCCTGTATCTCCGTTAGGAGGCTCGATAGAGAAGAAATGTTAGAAGGGGTATGTCATAATTTCATGTGAACTTTCTGTACCCAAAGTTTGTCGGTTTAAAATCGGGACACCCTGTATGTGATATTTATAATAAGGTGGCGCAAAATAGTAGTTTATTCCACAAGCATGTAATGGCCTATATTATTCACGAGGGTGATAGTTTTTCAACACGAGCCGAAGGCGAGTGTCGTGAATAATAGCCATTATATGCGAGTAGAATACCCTATTTTATCCATGACTTTTAAATATTTCTGACTAAATCTTTTACTGAAGAAATTTATAAGTACTATTTATTTTTTATGGGCAGGGACAGAGATCATTTATTTATTTTATTTATTTTGGCCAACCAAAAATGAAATTATTACAGAAATAACAAAAGACACTCACCGGATTAAAACACCAGCAGTTTAAATTGTTGTCGCAATCAGCAATCACTATTGTTATTAACAGACGGAGACGTTGTGTTGATTGCACTAAAAGTGCAATAATTTAATTTTGTGCTGATATCTATTTTTCTGTCAAATCATGGATTGCCGAGCGCATATATCTAAATAAATTTGCTGAGGCGTCTTTTATAGTTTAACATAAATTTAAAACCATTAACGTAACATTCTGCGACAATAAATGATTTTTAAACTATACATTTATAGTTTAATTAACACAACATTGTAACGAAATACTCTGGCAAAAAAAGTTTATTTTTGATTATACCATTATTTTTTACGAGACATTTTTGCAGATGTTACTTGCAGAATAATTTGATGCAATTACTTCAAATATACCCCCATATAGGGTGTATGGACGTTGTCGTAAATATATAGATGGTCCTCCCTTCCAAACTGTCAGCATTGCTAAATTGTACCATCGCTTATGTTGTCAGGTCGGAGGGTGTCCTACGTGTCAATCTATCATTATGAAAAATATAGACGATTTCACTTACGGACTGAGGTTAAGAAAAATAATGAGTCTTTGTTCCGGAACGAGCCGAATATAATGCCAAATTTACGGAACACCCCATGCGCGTCTAATTTCCCTAGTCACCATGTTAAGTCATGGAATTCGTAATTTTAATCCATTCTAATAAATACCGCTATTGTTATTATAGTCAAAAGTAAGTAATGCAAGATAATTAGATTTGCGTCAGGTAATTTTATGTAGATATTGCACATAACGGTCATTTCATTGTTAGTGTTACCTGTTCCTTAAAATTTTAATTTTTAATTAAAACAGTTACATATTGTCACAAGCAATGGCAAATTGAAAGTTCAATTCAATTCAAAGGTTTCGTCAGGGAAGCTTGCAGAAATGAAATTTCTACAAATGTTAATAATAGGAACAACAGAACTTCGAAATCCAAGAAGGGTTTTACGCCGACGAAACATATCATTGTCCTGTTCATGGTGGTTATGTCTGTCTCCAGCGTATGATGTTTGGGAAATTGTCCAGTCTGCTAAAAATATATCATCCCAGACCCCTGGACAGAAAGAACCGCCTTCTCCACTGATTAGCGGTTTCACCCCGGTGGACCAGAGAGTGCTGTTTCTTGCACTTCAAAAACAAGGATCTGGCCAAAGATTATCAAAAAAGATTAGAGTTTGTAATTGGATCTTGGACTGGATTCTACCATTTGCTGTTTAACAAGAAGTGACTGAGTAGGAGCGAGCCACTAAGCTCTGCCACCCAGCACATTGACTATAATTTGAAAAGCACTGCTTTGCGAATTCAAAAATATGCAGTTTTTAAAAACAAGAATATTCTAAATGGAATAATGCGTGATTTTTTTGCCAGTAATTTAAAATATACTAAGCAAATAGTATTTAAAAGCTGCTAATAGTGCCGCTATTATACGCATTAGATGAGTAAACAACAATAAATTCCTCTGCCGGTCGTGTAACAGTTTTCGTTTGTTTAGTAGGACAACGTTTTGTTTCGTCGGCTCATCGAACGTTTGACTCTCTCCACTTGTAGCGCGTTATCGGCAAGAACTATGCCAGGTCTTCTGTTCTATCTCCAAGTCCAAGGTTTCTCTTCTTGCGTCATATATAAAATAAAAAAAAAATACGTTTGATAATAAGTATGCAGCAATGTGGCAAAAATCTGGTGGGAAAACTAACACTATCAAGGGTTGTCTCATATATTTTGACACCTATATACCAGCCTTTATTTTTAAAAATATGAAAAAGTGTAAAAATAAAAACTGTAAATTTTAGTGTGAACTATCTATGGGTGAGGTAAAATAAAACAAAATAGCGTCAGAAAGTAAAGAAAAAGACATAATTTATGTTTCTTTAAATGGAACACCCTGTACATTTTTGCATATTTTGTAAGATCTTTTTTTTCTGATTCCAAAAATATATATGTTGTCATTTGTTTTACTCGGTGTGAAAATATTATGCAAATCATTTCCGCAGGGAACATAGGTTACCATGAAAAAAAAATGACAAAATTTTTATGATAATTACTGACAGTTTACTTTACATATATGAATTATATGAATTACATTGGAACACAAATAATTTTAACATATTCGCAGCCATCTAGATTGACAACTAAAATTCGAATTATTTTTCGTGCAACCCTGTATAAATTGTTCAAAATAGCATAAATGTATCTAAAATGTGATCTTCATTTCAAAAATGTAAAAATATACAGGGTGGTCCATTTAGAAAACGACTATTGGGGTCATTTCCGGTGAAACCGGAAGTGACAAATATGGCGCATAGGTCTCAAAAAGTTGGAAATCTTACCTAATTTCACCATACAAAATTTTATCCTGATATCTTTAAAAACGAGGAAGTTACAGGGGTGGCCCACTATTCGTTTACACCCGGTATATGGAACCATCCGTAAAGGATTCTATGCTATGGTGTATGACTTAAAACTTTAAAAGCTATCTCGAAGAGAGGGATAATTATGTTGAAATAAAAGTCACAGGTCATCCATTTTGATCATTTGTATTGGAGTACCACAAGGACCGGTCGTAGGGCCTCCCCTTTGTATCATTTATATTAACGATTTGACAGATTCTGTTAATTCTGGGACGGTTATCATATTCGCAGGCGATGCCACGTTTCCAGATATTTCGTGTTCATTAAATAACCTACAAAGTAAGTAATATGTTGAGGAAAAATAATACATTTTTTGTCGTAAATTTTTCACAGAGAAAATCCGTATCACGAGAATTGCAAGAAATCTACGAAGTTGACGTTTAATTATCCTTAGGTGCACTCATGTAATAAATTGAAATTTTTGTAATTTTTTGTACAAACAAATTTATTATCAAACTTAAAATTTGATTTGTTACCACGCCCGTTACTCGCTTGTTTGCCGACGTAAAATTGACCTGTGGATAATTTTGCACCTTTCCCTGCATATTAGCATACCATTTCGTTATAGTGTAATTGTAATTGAAGAAAGTAAGTTTAAACATATAAAGCATATAAAATACGAGAACCTTGATCTTAAAACTTTCTTTGTAGTATAACCAGTTTCGTTTTGCTTCCAGGCCAGTGGCGTAACCCGTAGCCTTAATGAAATGAACATGCTTTACTTTAACGATAACCTCAGGACAATTTACATGCTGTGTTAATATTCGAAATGGCTGATCGGTGCAAGAAAAACAGAAATAAACCAACACAGTGCTTTTACATTATGATCACACTTGCGCCTTCGCCATATTTTCAATAATGTATCGGCAATTGTTTTATCGATTTTGATGTAACTCTCAGCACATTTAGAGGGGATTTACAGCGTAATAAAATCATATACCATGAGTTAAATGTTAGGTACAGGGTAATTCACTTAAAATTGACATTTAGGTTATGGACCCAGGTCCTTTCCTAGGTTTGATGATCGATTTCTGTATACTTTTTGATGTAGGAATTCGTTTAAATAATTTCTCTGTCACCTCTGGTTCTGAGATATTCCACCCCAAATGGATCATATGCATCATATATATGACTAACATAACCTTAAATTTTCAGTTTTCGCAAATTTATTTTCAATATTAATTTTAATTTTTGTACTTTTAGCTTGGATCCATTATAACATTTAAAAACTTTCTCAGGCCGTAGATTAATTATAGTTTCAATATTGGAGATTATTAAAAATAGACTGCTAATTAATTATAGGTTAGAATTCTAACCAACAAAAAGCATCTTATTTTATTAGATCAAGGCAATTAAAACTTTATTAATAATGCATCGAACAAGATTTATGTAATGGTACGAGAACTAAGCAAACATTTTGATAAAACTGACATAATATTCGAAAATTTTAGAACATACATATTTTTGAGGTTACGTCATACATCCAAAAATGGTCATTTTGTCACCTTTAGGTTAGGATATTTCAAAATCCTTAAGTGATGGGTAGGTACAGGCAGTACTGGGCCGTCATTACAGTTCCTATAGTAGTATTAATGTCTGCTGTTGTATTGCAAAATATTTAGAGGATCATTTAATTAACTTAAAATTATTTTTAAAGGTGGACCAATCGAAGAATATCCTTGTTCCGACGACACTGCATTTAATCTTCTTGTATTCTTTATTAGAGCGTTATTGCGCAAAGCTCGTGCGAAACATTCACAGATAAATATTAGATATATTTATATAGGAACATTATTAAATATTATTAAGTGTCATTAACATACAAGCTAACTTTTTTTTTTCACGGAAGAGTGAAAGTTGATAATTTGAAAGTGTCGTTTATTTCGTAAAATTTCTCTTCATCAACAATATTGACTTATTTCTCTGATGCGTTTGAACGCGGAATTCCGCGTGTCAAAGTGCCGTTTTTATCGGTATCTGATACTTTATAGTCTAATTATGTAATTACCACGCTAATGGCAACTGCACAATTACATAGTATCAATAACAGACAATATACATTGAAAATTATAGCCCTGCGGTAATACTGAACAATTTTTGTAAAGCTTTTGAAATTGTATTTTGACAGTATTTTTGTTTATCTACTCTTATTAGGTTATATATTAATTAATGAACTGCTTTTGCAATTAATAAGTAGTACAAATAGCGTGAGTAAAAAGTCACGCGCGTGACTTATTGTTTACACCAATCTTCTTCATCTCCATACCTAGTCTGTCCAATAGAAATTCTTTTCCGATACGGGGAAAAAGAATGGTCCATTATTATTGAGGGGAGGAAAGTGATTTGACATTTGAATAGTTTTGACGTTTAATTAAGTAATAATTGTGCCAAAAATCGAGCTTGCAAAGGTTAGTATCTATTGTAGATAAAGTATTCAACTCGTGGTAATGGTGAATAACTCACTTGATGAATTACAGCGCTCGCCTGCGGCTCGTGCAGCAAAATTCATCTACGTGAGTAATTTACTACTTTACCACTCGTCAAATAATATACTATTATGTGACTTTACTCCAGGATACTGCAGGATTTAAATTTAATTATTTATCATAAACAACACCAACGCATGAAAAATGCCATGTAGTAAAAGAAAAACAAACACTTTTATTGAAAACTGAGGCAATGTTCCATCCCACGATTCCCACGAGGAGCATAAATGATTATTAAAAGGAAGAATTTATTACTCATTAGCATAAATTTATTAAGGCTAGGTAAAAAGATTTGGTAAGTTATATACTTTCTTTTATTTCAGGAATCGAATACAAAATTAGAATAAACGGCACTTGATTATTTCGATGGCACAAAGGTCAACACGGGCCTTTTAATTAGAGTTGAATGAAACCAAACGAAACTCGCTACATGTGGGATGCTGCGAGCTACAGGCGACTTTCTCCGGCCCAACAAAAAGTGTTACAAGACAAAATCATTGTTCAGATTGATTTCGCGGTCAGAAAACCGAATTTTTACTTTTATTATACGAATGTAAGGATGGTCCCGTTTGATCCGATGAGACTCTTCTCAGCTACCATGGGCGCCGTTTGAGGGACTTCATAAAATTTTACAGAACAAGCAAATGAGGATGTACCTGAAAATTTCTATTTCGGTTCATATTTAGATGCTTCTATTTCGACGAGAGTCAAAACGTAGTTGATAAAAATATGACACTTAGGCGATGTCTGTATAACAAAAAAAAGCAAATGCACACTTGCAAAAAATAATTCTTCGCAAAAACGAACTAAATTATGAAAGAACTATGACAGCGCATGATATGTGGGTCACCAGATGACGTCAGCGCATGCGTAATATCACATCTTGTATTATGACTCCGGATTAGCTGTACATCCTTGATTAATCAATAAAATACATAGGTACTTAAATTTTGAAAAGAAAAACATATTTTTATGTTATTTTTTTCCAATGGTCTTATTTTTATGAGGCGCCGTTTAAGACATTATTAGTATTACAAATATATACATATATAATAATTATTGAAATATATATATATTTTTTCATTAAATATATTTATTTTGTTAAAATATTTATAAGTTTTATAAATATATATATCTTTGTAAAAATATATATATATTTTAACGAATATATACATAAATATATTTTCACAGATATATATTATTTCTGCTAACATATATTTGTATAGAAATGAGCTTTTATCGTCGTACGCTAGGTGGCGCCATGCTGAATAAATTTAGGGAAAATGCCCATATTAAATATGGCAACGTGTCTGTGTGAACTCTATCTAGTATATTGTTTTGTGATCTATTCGCCCTTCTAGTTAATATAGATCACAGAACAATATAGATAGAGTTCACACAGACATGTTGCCAAATTTAATACGGGCATTTTACCTAAATTTAATCAGCATGGCGCCACCTAGCGTACGACGATAAAAGCTCATTTCTATATAAATAATAATATATGTTGGCAGAAATAATATATATTTGTAAAAATACATTTATATATTCGGAAAAATATATATATATTTTTACAAAGATATATATATTTATAAAACTTATAAATATTTTAACAAAATAAATATATTTAATGAAAAAAAATATATATTTCAATAATTATTATACAGGGTGTCCCGATTTTAAACCGACAAACTTCGGGTACAGAAAGTTCACATGAAATTATGACATACCCCTTCTAACATTTCTTCTCTATCGAGCCTCCTAACGGAGATACAGGGTGTTAAAAATTCAATTTAATTTTTGTTTTTCTTTAATAACTTCCACAATATTAAAGATAGGGAAACCAAACTTGGTACACATAGTTAGGTTGTGAGGGTCCATCTTTGCTATGGTTCAGAGTTGAACTGAGGCGCGCCAGTGGCGTGCGGTGTGGTCACGTCGACATAATTTTAAGGAAAAAAGTATGTGCACTAATTTTTTTCGCAATTCTGATCAGATTTTCATAATTTACGGTTTATTTTCTAAAAAAACTTGCTCTTGTAAAATTTTGACTGAGGCATTAGTTTTGGAGATATTTGCGTCTGAACAAAACGATGCACCAAAAACACAATTAATTAATTAAGATAGCCCTTTCAAAATTATTTTCAATCTGATTTTCGAAGGAATCTACTGAACTGAACTGTCAATTTAATGTTTTTAATGTTTGTCTTCTTTTGCAATGAGGCGTTTTTAAGGCCTTTTGCAAGTCAATATTATTTCTGTCAAAAGAAAAATTTGTTTGTTACGAAATTACATAAACAAATTATCAGCATCCAAATATAAAACAAATCAACACCCCACCCCGTATTTCCGTTAGGAATGGCTATAGAGAAATTTTAGAAGGGATATATATAGTGATTTCATCAGAAGTATTCCCGACATGATAATTGTGTTTTTGGTGCATCGTTTTGTTCAGACGCAAATATCTCGAAAACTAATGCCTCAGTCAAAATTCTACAAGAGCAAGTTTTTTTAGAAAATTAACCGTAAATTATGAAAATCTGATCAGAATTGCGAAAAAATTAGTGCACATACTTTTTTCCTTAAAATTATGTCGCCGTGGCCACACCGCACGCCACTGGCGCGCCTCAGTTCAACTCTGAACCATAGCAAAGATGGACCCTCACAACCTAACTATGTGTACCAAGTTTGGTTTCCCTATCTTTAATATTGTGGAAGTTATTAAAGAAAAACAAAAATTAAATTGAATTTTCAACACCCTGTATCTCCGTTAGGAGGCTCGATAGAGAAGAAATGTTAGAAGGGGTATGTCATAATTTGATGTGAACTTTCTGTACCCGAAGTTTGTCGGTTTAAAATCGGGACACCCTGTATATATTTGTAATACTAATAATATCTTAAACGGCGCCTCATATATTTTTGCTTTTCATAGAAATAATCATTAAGTACGTACATATTTCTTATTTTTAAGTATTTTCTTTTACTCTACAAAAAAGGCTTTTATAAATATTATAATATAAGAAGATAGTTATATAGCCTAAAGCTTTTATCTTTCTAGATTTCGTCTTCGCCGCCACTGCTCCCCATTAAAAATGCAATCCTCCTGCATTTGGCACCTCGCCTAAAATGAAAAGGCACTTCCTGTACCACGCCATAAATTTCTAATGTTTACTTTAATTACATAGGGAACACACAATACGATTACGTATAGATGAACTTTCTAAAGAATTCATATTTTTAGTTTCTCCGATTCAGCATGAAGCATCAAAAATATTTACCTAATACCATAAATGGCATCCTTAATTTGTAATAAGGCAGAGATACTAGAATTAGCTGAAGATGGGTGTAGTACGTCTGATGGGAAAAAATTTAGAAACTATAAAGCCAGATTGGGAGCGCCTGTCCCCCATGGGGTTCTACATAAGAAACAACTGCATTTTTGCGGAAGCAATTTATTGATACAATGGTTTCCAAGGTAACTGCCGGATAAATTGCATAGGGGGTGAAAAATCAACACTTAGACATTTAGACGCAAAGCAAGTGTCCCAATTAAGCAAACCGCAAATTCTAGAAAACATACAGTATGATAGCACTGGTAGGTACCAATCTACGTTCATGGCAATCATGCACTTTGATTATCTACCATTAATCCCTACTATCCTTACCTGAACCTGTCATTCCACTAAAATCGATATCACATTATAGTTCCGCATTTTTTGATCAAATACTTTACATGGAACACATGAATAAGTCTTTAGAAATCACAGAAAATCCATTATTTTGATGAAATATTTTGACCTAACCTAACCTAACTCTCGGCTCCTGACCTGACACACCCAACCCCGCGCCCAGACCTCCTGACACTAGCAGGGAGATCGCCGAAAAGGGAAAATCAATAGCCAAGACTCGGGAAGAATACAGGGAGTAAGGGCTTCTTGGGAGCTATCAAGGGCCTGCGGGTATTGGAAAAGCGATGCAGCTCTCAATCGACTCTAAACCGAGAAGTAAAATTTTTAAAAGTAGAAAAATAGCCTGGCACAAGCCAGCAATTTTACAACCAAGTAGAAAGTCGTTTATAATTAATGAAAATTTACAGCGCTCTTCTTGTCTAGTGCAGCTCCATTACGATCTTATTATTTATAAAAATATTTTGGTGTGCCTTAATTTGCACAATTATTAAATATTTTGGAAATTTTCAAATCGGTCGCTCTACTTTGCCCCTCTCACATTTTTATTTCTACGCCTATGTCCTGATTTTTTTCCTAGTGTGTGTCAGAAAAGAAATACTTCTCGCGTATGTACATATATACGCTTGTTTCTATTTATATGGAACGCCGTTTTAATATTTACTCACTGTTTATTCATTTCTACTGTTAATTAGAGATATCACTAATTTAATTTCAGATATCTGGAATTAATTGCTGATATCAGAAATTAATTTTAAGTATCAGAAACGAATTCACAGGTACATTTACAAATTGTAATTTCAGATATCTGGAATTAATTTCCGATATCAGAAATTGATTTCCGATATCAGAAATTGATTTAATTATTTCTATATAGATATAATTAAATGATTAATAATATCATTGTTTATAAAATAATGATAATATGTATATACATATAATAAGTTAATTACAGATATCTGAAATATAATTAGAGACATCTCTAATTCATTTTCTGATATCGGAAACTGAATTATTTTTATGTATATGGATATAATTAAATAATTAATAATATGTATATACATATAATAAATTAATTTCAGATATCAGAAATTAATTTCAGATATCGGAAATTAACGCCATCTAGTGACCAGTAGCATAGATAGGAGATATCTTATTTAATCTGGCAACACTGTATTCTGACTAACTGCAAATAGTGCAAATTCTTGGCGTAATATAATTTGAAAATACTGTTATAAATAGGTATTCTTTGTTTAAACTTTTTAAACATTACACGGTATTTTATAACACTGTGAAGAAGTTGATAACACAACCGCAAAATCGCTTAACAGCGCGCTCTTCTATCATCATGAAACAGTTAAGAATTACGGTGTTGCCAAGCATTTATTTTATAGTTGTTAACCTATTGTTCAGTAGATGGCGCCATTTTCTGATAGAAATTATTTTCTGATATCGGAAATCTATTTCTGATATCGGAAATCAATTTCTGATATCAGAAATTAATTTCCGATATCAGAAATAGAATTAGAAAGATCTCTAATTCAATTTCAGATATCTGAATTAGAATTAGAGATGTCTCTAATTCAATTAAATTAAATTAAATTAGTGATATCTCGACTATAATTAACAGTAGAAATGAATAAATAGTGAGTAAATATTAAAACGGCGTTCCATAATTTTGCCACTATGTGGGTAATTACTCAATTTGTGAGTAAATTTTAAGATGAAATCGAAATTTGGGTAAATGGGTAAAAAAATCGAAATTCGGGAAAATTTGGGTATTTTTATACTAACTACCTTTACTAATCTCTAAGTTTATATTTTCCACCAGATAAGTTGTAATTTTAAACTTTTGTCTCGAGTTCATTAGATGTTAGTTCTTATTCCGTCCGTGTTTTTACATTCTATTCTATTTTTATTCTGTGATCTCCATGTTCTGTGTTCTGTGGGTCTCGACCTCGACTATCGCTCGATAGATGGCAGAACCATCTCGATTCATCATTCTGTCATTTTATGTCATATGTCAGCCAAAAGGAGGAAAACGCAAGTTAACAATTTAATCTTGGAAGTATTTTATTTTATATTTTTAGTATTTGAAGCCACCACAATATTAATTACTACGGTCATTGTTTATAAAGTATAAACAATGCTACGGTGTATTATTTAAGTGGTGTCAATATTCGAAAATTGGTAATTTGGGTATTTTTAGGTGGTGCAATGGGTATTTCTGTTTATAAATACTATAAATAGTGGCAACACTATAATTACTCGCTTCGCTGAACGTCCCCCCATGTGAGTGCACCATGAAAATTGGATGAAATTGAGTTGTTTTTAGATTGGTACCGAAGGGCGAAATTTCAGGATTTTTTTTGCAAAAACTGTGCGTTTGCATGGAAAACTTCTTTTAGTTTGGAATTCTCCGACTCCAAAACAGGAACTTGTAAAATATCAGGCCAAAATATGTGGTTCAAAATAAGGTACATAAAATTGAAGGATGTGGAATGTGGACTATTTATTATAGCGTCGTGGCCTCAATCATGGCTTATGACGAGGTAATTTATTAACCTGTTCTACATGTAGTCGTAGTTGTTGCAGCTCTTGTTAAGCAGATTGTAATAAAGGTTGTCGTCTTACACTTACAGATTGGAGAGGCAATGAAAAC
The DNA here is from genome assembly GCA_963680705.1 of Rhagium mordax. Lineage (NCBI taxonomy): Eukaryota > Metazoa > Arthropoda > Insecta > Coleoptera > Cerambycidae > Rhagium > Rhagium mordax. The sequence goes on along the minus strand of OY796659.1, from coordinate 77,049,803 downwards.
TATGGACGAGAAAGCGAATTTAATTCATGCCGATCTGTCAGAGTATAATATCCTCTGGCACAACAAACACTGCTATTTTATTGATGTTAGTTGAGCCGTGCCCTGAAAATGACTTTCATTTTAGAGACTGCACCAATGTCATTAACGTAAGTGCAAATTTGTTTCTGATACAATCAGATGTGAAAATTTCATCAACGGAATTTTGTTTAACTTCTGTAATTTGCTTTTCAGTTTTTACAAGAAAGGGACTTCCAAAAATAACCACGCCTGACGAACATGTCCTTGGCAGAGTTACAGAAATCATTTAAAATGAAACCCCATCTTGTGGATAGACCTGGCGTGGACTTGGTATAAAATTTTTACACTGCATGAGAGAAAGCCAAATCACGACAAATACCAGCAGAAATGGAGAATGTTATACCGGATGCTGATGTGGATTTGGTTGAACCATTTAAGGCTTTAAAGGACCGGACAAAAAATAACAGAAATTTAACAAACATACTGTTACTGTACCAGGTCAGTTATTTTCAAATATTAATAAATCATAATAGCAAACGTTTGTTTATTAATTTTTTTTACACAGCAAGTTTGCTTTTCAATAGACCACTTTGTGTATGTAGGGTGAGTCGCTTTTTCAGGACTTCGTCACTTCATAGTAGACCTTCTGTTAAGAAGAAAAGTCCCAATAAACCTGTCGTAGAGACGCCTCATTTTTGAGATGCAGGGCATTGACATACATTTTTTTCTTTTAATTTCGCTTTACTATAAAAATACCTGTTTAAAACAAAATCATGATATTGCATCAATAACTTCTTGGGTGCAAATAGTTTAACATTAAAATCTATCGTTTAATATTCCTAGTTACATAGACAGAGCTGCAAGATACCGCTTCACCCTTTATAAAGAGGTAGCACAGCACAGGAAAGACAGATGTGTGATATATACTGTGGAAGAACGAGCAGTCTTCGCCGAATTTGTAGCACTCTGACTTAAAAGCGTGTTAGTATTTTCCACGCCAATTAATCTATTTGGAAAGTAAATTTGCTATATTAATATTAAATAAACATACGTAAATCGATTAGAGCATTCATAGTCGCCATAACAGAAGCCGTATGCTGTAAGAAATGATTGATTTTTATTTCTTATGTTATCGCTACGTAATCGATGGCAAATGTACGTGATCAGATAATTTCGTAAATAGATTTCATCGCAGATATTCGTCTAGAATGGAACGTCTGCGTTATTTTAGTTTTATGTGGTTTTTCAATTGGATGGTACACTTTTATTTTTAAAAATAATCAAAATTCAAACTTGAAATGCAACAAAACAATAGAGAACAGTAAGGTTAAGTTCACAGATCGTTAGAATTTAAGATTTCTAACAGCTCTCTGCGCATGTGCCAACTCTTAACGTCACGAAGACTATGAATGCATTTTCTTAAAATTATGTCATACGTCTTATCGATATAGCATACGGCTTATGTTACATTCACTATGAATCCAGCTTAAACCCTCATAATAATAAATGACTATTTAATAATAATATGCTAATGAAACCGTAGAGCTCGCACTGTTGTTATTTAAAATTGCCACTATCACAGCTACATGCCAGATTGTTTTGAGTTTCGTAATATTTTTAAGAGCACAAAAGTTTTTTACTTTCATGATTAGCGAAAGGTTCATGAACCATGGCAATATTTCATTCATGTTTGAGTGTTCCGAAATTTTTGATTATATTTGCCAGATTTGTGGTTATGTAGTAAATTAGTTCATTTGATCATTTGTCTTTATGGATGATTGCACACCAACATGACATATCGACTTTAACTAGTAGCTAGTAGATGGCGCTCAAGATGGGAATAATCGGATGATTTCAATAATCGGTATCGGAATGGTGCTAATAATCGAATGATTATTTGAAGTTTATTTAAAATTATGTATTTGGTTGTAGTTAGATTTCGCTTCGCTATCTAGAGGCTCATCACCATCACTGAAACAGTGGTCAAACTGCTGATGGTTTATTTATATTGTATTATGTCTGATTATTTGTCGGATAGTTCATTTGTCCTTAGGATATTTGCACACCAACTTTGCATATCCACTTTAGCTTGTAGACAGTAGATGGAGCTCAAGACGTGCATAACCGAATGATTTCAATAATCGGATACTTTGCATCCGAATAACTTGAGTAATCATTTGAAGTTTACTTGAATTATTTGGTTGTCCTCGATTTCGCTTAATGGTATTTATTCTCTTTGACTTAGGTCACAGCTTAGGTTAATTCATTGAGATAGGGTCAATCACTGGGCACCGTTTCTCTCCTCAGATCAAGATAGATCGAGATTCTCAGATTTTCATTCGATTATTTACCAATCGAGCACTCGACACAAATAACCGATTCTGCCGATTACTTCATAATCAATGATCCGATTATTTTTCATTTGAATGCGGCCATTGTCCATCGCCTCCTGTTTTCTATGTTTTCTATGGTTATGTTATTGTGAGAATGTGAGGTTATGACGTGTGACATCTGATCCGAGTATTTTAGCCCATTGTGTATGTGTATAAAATTTGATTTTTTTGTGGAAAAGCAAACTTTTTCATAATGGGTAAAAGGGATATTTCTCACTGATCTTCCCCCTGTGTGAATACACCGAAGAAATGTTAATGGAATTGAGTTGTTTTTAGTGATACAAAATGTTGGTGCCAAAGAGTGAAATTTTCAGAATTTTATTTTGCAAAGACGGCGCGTTTCCACGGAAAACTTTCAGTTTCGAGTTTTCCTACTTCAAAACAGGAACTTTCAGGCCAAGATGTGTGGTTCATAGTAAGGTACATAGTATTTTCACTGAAAATGATGTTTGCTTTTTATTCCGCTTAGCGTTACACATCTCCTTTCATGTTATATTATTTGCATTGCTACACGCAGAGACAAATAAGGAAACCTGTTCTTATTTGCTTAAGAAGTTACGGGAAGGATAATGTACTCCTCGTAGCTGGTATAAACTTATATTAGAGTTATATTTAGCTGATAAATGATTTGAAGCAGATAACGCTCACAAAATATAATGCACTATCCTTCATGTTACTTTCATTGTTTTAGCAGGATACGCTACAACTCTCACAGAGGCAGGTAAAATTATCGAAGTAGATGGACACCAAGTTCCACTAAGGTTCTTCTAAGTCATCATGATGTTCCGATTGTGGTAGAACCTGGAGTGAGTTTTTAATAGATAAAAACTAATACCTCACGTGGATATATAGGAAACAAACTAACAGGTTTGATTTTAATTTTAAATCTTTATATTAGATTAGTTACAGTTAAATTGGTTAGTCTTCAATACCCCGTTTGGCGTTGCAGGCCGTGTATGCCTTGTGTTCATTGATAGAAAGGGGTATCACAACTTGTTTGAGCTCTTCTAGCTCTCTTAACCAAATATTTCTCAGTTAATTTGATAATATACCAGCATGTACAGTATCGTTAAATGATTGCGATATTAATTTTACATGTGGATTTCTCATTCCGTCGTAAGTTCAAGGTAATAAGTAGTACTCCTGTAGCTTTTATGTGTTTTAAACAATAATAAATAAGTTGTTAGATCGATCCATCCTTACATGTGTTTGGTCTTTGAATAAATATCCTAAATTCATAACGTTTTCACTATTATTTAAAATATCAAATAATAAAACATTGTGCAAATAATTATGATTTTGTAATTATTAGCTGTAACATGCCCAGTTCCATTTCCATAATAACCTTAATGTCAATTTTGCTTTTTGCAACGAAAAACACTTTTACGTTAAAACAAATGTAGAACTTGAATCGTGTTTGAAATTATTCATTTTATTGATCTCACAAATCATTGACGTCACAATTGAATGCGGTTTGAAACAGTTAAGAGCACGGTTCAGTGCATAAAAACAGCTTTGATATTACTAGAGACACCTGCCGTCAGTCAATTTACTGTAGGAAACGGAACTTTGTTTTCACCAAGCTTCTTGGGTGTCTACCTAAAAAAGTAAATCTATTTGCAAATTTTCATTTCCTCAATTATTTTTGTTGATATTTTATAGTTACATGAATATGTTAAGATCTGGGGTGCAATTCTCGAGCTTCTACGAAGAGGTTCGTATACGGAAAACACCGAAGTTCCGCACAATTTCTTGACTTGTGTATTCTTGAATTATTTTTCCTACGAAAAAGGAATTCGTCTACGAATAGATCCGTACAACATTTTCCGATTGATACATAGCACTCGTATTTGTGTATTCTATGCGGAAATCAGTCACAAATTTCATAATTATTGTTTACGTTTTGAGGTTACGTTTTTATTTTTGTGGATATCGGTACCATATTGATAATTTATGTGACTATTTTTATTTTATAAATAAATAGGTAGGTATACGATTGTAAATATATATTCTGATAAAATTTGCTGAAGGTAATTGAAAATTTTTATAAGCTCATAGACAACAGTCTTTAGATAATAAATAATGGATGATATTATAAATATTGCTGCAATTGGTGCTCTTGAAGAGGCGGAAATCGACAATTTAGCTCCGATACGTTTATTTCACGTTAGGGATAATCCGTTTGAATCATTAATTTTACCTTCAAGGTTGGCAAACAATCAAACGATAACACTTGTCAAATCAAAATACAAAAGATTCATAGAATTTAGTAATATTTACTATTAAACGTATGGCCACATTGTGTGTTTACAACGTTGCCAAAGCGATTATGCGGAAATAAAAGTCGTATGAAAAGAGCATTACGTACAACATTCGAGAATACAATTTTCTGGTTATGTACGTAATTTACCATACGACCAATTCGTTTACGAATAATATTCGTAGAAGCTCGAGAATTGCACCCCTGGTTCTAAATTAGTAAGTTGTGGACTTTGGCAAGGAATAACTAAACACTCGGTATAGCCATTTCTTGCTTAAGTCCACAATTCACTAATTTAGAACCAGCTCTACTACGGAAGATGAAAAAATAAAAATTCAAAACGAATGAGTGCCATTTAATTGCACTACATTACTACATCCTACTATCCCAAATTTGTACTCGCGTTTGGTAAGCTGGTGAAAACAAACAAATTTTGCGTTGCTAACGCTGGAAATTTAGTGTTCAAACTGCTGAAAGAAAGGTCTATTTATGTTGTCAAAGGTTATGCTAGATTTGTGGTTATGTAGTAAATTAGTTCATTTGTCCTTATGGATGATTGCATTGACTTCACGCCAACTTTACATATCCACTTTAGCTAGTAGACAATAGATGGCGCTTAAGACGAGCATAATCGAACGATCCGAATTGGTGCGATTTGCGCGACTGCGAATCGGAACATTCAATATTGCGAACTATACTGTTAATTGAAAATCACTGCCACTGTGGTAACAGTCATTTATTATAATATATAATAAATGTAACAGTTTAATCACTGACTGGTCAATCGACAATCACAGTGAAAAAATCACAGATTGTGAAATATCGCCCATCTCTAACCCGAATGATGCTATTTTTATAATAACCGAATAATCATTTGCAGGTTAGTTGAATTATTTGGTTGTCTTCGATTTCACTTAATCGTATTTATTCTCTTTGACTTAGGTTAATGGCTGAGCACCGTTTCTCTCCCCAGATCGAGATTCTCTCTGATTTTCATTCGATTATTTATCAATCGAACACTCGACACAATAACCGGATTGTGCCGATTACTTCAATAATCAGTGATCCGATTACTTTTCATTCGAATGCGCCCATGTCGATCGGCTTCCTGTTTTCTGTGGTTATAGACCTTTTCCTTTGCAATGATAGTGTACACTAGTGTAGGTTTTGTCTCTCTTTAACTTGTGATATCTGAATTGATGTCATCTCTGTCAGTGTAGTTCAGTGCTACACTTGTGTACAAAGGAGAGGATCTTATGTTACTGTGAGGTTATGAGTGTTATGAAATTTTTTTGTGGAAAGCAAACTTTTTCGTAATGGGTAAAAGGGATATTACTCACTGATCGTCCCCCTGTGTGAATGCACCGAAGAAATGGTATGGAATTGAGTTGTTTTTAGTGATACGAAATGTTGGTGCCAAAGAGTGAAATTTCGGGATTTTTTTTTTGCAAAAACGGTGCGTTTGCACGGAAAACTTCCATCAGTTTCGAGTTCTCCGATTTCAAAACAGGAACTTTCAGACCAAGATGTGTGGTTCATAGTAAGGTACATAGTTTTTTCGCTGAAAATTATGTTGGGTTGTTTTTTGTCCCGCTTAGCGTTTTGCATCTCCTTTCGTCTTATATTATTTGCATTGCTACACGCAGTGACAGATAAGAAAACCTGTTCTTATTTGCTTGAGAAGTTACGAGAAGGAAAATGTACAGCTCGTAGCTGGTGTAAACTTAAATTAAAGTTATATTAAGCTAATTAATAATTTGACGCACATAATCGTTCGCAAAATATAATACACTATCCTTCATGTTATTTTTATTGTTTCAGCTGGATACGCTGCAACTCGCACAGAGGCAGGGAAAATTATTGAAGTAGATGGACGCCAAGTTCCACTAAGATTCCTCGAAGTCATCACGATGTTCCGCTTGTGTTAGAACCTGGAGGGAATTTTTAGTAGATTAAAACTAATACCCTCACATGCGGATATATATGAAACAAACTAACAGGTTTGATTTTAATTTTAAATCTTTATATTAGATTAGTTACAGTTAAATTGGTAAACCCCGGTATTATATGTTGCGGCTTCAATGATGAAGAGAGAACTGGGTATCACAACTTGTTTGAGCTCTTCTAGCTCTCTAACTAAATTTTTCTCAGTTAATTTGACAATATACCAGCATGTACAGTATCGTCGCTTTTAAATGATCGTTGTATCAACTTTACATGTGGATTTCTGATTTCGTCGTAAGTTCAAGGTTATAAACAAAAGGGTGAGATATAAGAAATCAAGTGGGGCATAGGTAGGTGGCTGCAATCCTGGTGCAATCGTAGTAAAAATAAAAGTACAACCATTCAACTGCAAAACACATAAAACTAAAATAATTGCAGACGTTTCATTCTAGGCGAATATCTGTGAATCCGTGATGAAATCGATTTACGAAATTATCCGATCACGTACGTTTGTAACCGATTATGTAGTGATAACGATAAGAAATAAAAATAAACCATTTCTAATAGTATACGACATATGTCAAGTTGACTATGAATGCTCTTATCGATTTATGTTTGTTCTTTGTTCATTGGTGGTACGGTTACGTGCACCGTGCACTACGAATCCAGTGGCACGGCACTATCATAATGTTTGAAATCTAGGATAAGCATAAAACTAATGTGTTCCTTCTTTTGAGATAAAAATCTATAAAAATTAAATTTTTAAACATCAACTTTGTTTGCAGTTGAATTCGCACTTTGACTCACGTACTCGCATGTCATGACCACTTTAATGAAAATTTTAACAAATATCCGATATGTTGTCATAGAAACTTTGTTCATTATTCACTGCAAGCAGTGGCATAACAATAGGGTGGCAAGACTGGCAAAATGCCAGGGGCCCCTGGTCCAAGAAGGGCCCGAGTGGCCCGTCTCGTGGTAGGATTTTTCTTGTTTCATTTCAATAAAATTATCAATAGTCAGAGAAGATTACATTTTTGGGAGTTTCGGGTGCGCCATCTACTTTTCGAACACAACTTCCATATTAGGCATTTACGATAATTGGAGCGGGTAATGTATCCTGGTACATTGCGGTAATCAGCTGTTTTATATCAATACATCTACCGAGCTAAGAATTACCGAACGCAAAATTTCAAATTAATATAACCTAAAGCATCACTTGACTAATTAATAAATAATTGAAAATTGAATTACTTTTTTATTTTATGCTTATTCATAAGTCCATACTGCTCGCCATGTCAAAATGGAAAGTAAAAAAACATTTATATGTATTGCATATTAGTACTGCGTTCGGTTTTTACATATCTGAAAGCTCGCTTTGCTCGTTTACCTCATTTGCCGTTCGGTAATAGACAATGCATGCTCTTTTAGATCTGCTCTGCGTTCGGTAAGCATAAATACGAGCGGTCAGCGCTACCTCGTTTAGCTCGGCTTCAAGACGTTGAGCAAACAGATTTTTTAGGGTTCTTCTGTGATCTGTGTATCAGACACTATCTAAGTACAACCAAGAAGACTGTTCTCTAGGTTTCTTGAGTACAACATAACAGAACACATAGATTAAATAAACTGCATTGTTTTTTCTGAGTGATACACCAAAATAAAAAAATTATAATAATTTATGGGGTTATGTTTTATGTTCCTCCTTGGTATCCGTTCGGTAATTAAATTAGGCTCATTTGCCTCGGTGATCACGTGTGATAAATCTGTATCTGCTCGCTCGCCTCTGGATTTTTAAAACCGAACGCAGTATAGGTATACCTACTTACTTAATTCATTATACATAAATGTTTCCGTCCTCATCTAAAATTACTTCATTATTTTCGTCAGTAGGTGTGTTTGGTGAACCAGTCCAGAACGTCCCGAACTAAAAGTTACAACTTCCCACTGTAGTTTTAAAATAAATATCACTTTGACAACAACTATTAAACGTAAAAATCCCGAGTGTACATGTTTGTACACCGAACAAAATAGTTTTTAAAGTTCTAGCAATTCGAGTTCAGTTCATATAATTCGCTGACTTTAGTCCAGGACGTTCTGAACTGGGTCACCAAACACAGCTAGTTATGGGTTTCATTTTTCTCAAATACTCACGAAATGTCAAAAATCAAGTTTTTTTAATAATATTTTAAGGTTATACCGCATTTACCAACCGATGTAGTCGATCCATAAATTTTGGATCGGGTAGATGTAGCGAATACATTCGATACATTTATCGAACGCGGTTCGGTAGATATGTTCTTATTATCGAACGCTCTGATACATTGCGGTATGTAGCGCTCCAATTATCGTAAATGCCTATTTATGTCCACTTCCATTCCAACAATAGGATGGTTATCTTATTATATGATCTGTGGTATCAGTCATTAATCGAATGTGCCCATCTTGAACGCCATCTATTGTCTAGTAGATCAAGTCGATATGTAAAGTTGGTGTGCAATTATCCATAAAGACAAATGAACTAATTTTGCAGTTTTAGCACATAACCACATCGATTATGGCGATATGTCCATTAACCCATATTATCATTAGTTTAAGGTTATGTTATATTACTTTGTAAATTGTAAGGGAGAAAAATGTTTAAATTAACTTATTATAAGGTACTTATTTTATTGACTGACGTCGAAAAGTAGATTTGCATATTCATAGTGTAATATATTGCCGTTATATTTATATTATACCCTTTTATTATGCCCATTTTTATTTCTGTTTCAGATTTTTGCAACCTTGCCTATTGTATTAATTCAAAGAACTTCAGTAGTCCTGATCGAAATTTGAACACCGAGAGATGGGGGAGACCAATAAGAATCGTTCCTTCCAGAATTAATCTTGGCTAGTGGAAAGTTGGGACGTGGAAAATAAACTTTAGGTATGTGTATAAAATGTATCACATCTTGGATTAAATGTTGAAGGAATACAATTGACTTCAGTTTATCCAATTTTAACTTTTTAAATCAACAAACTTTCCACACTGGTCGACATAATTTAAAGAATGTAAAAAATAATAATAATTTAAAGTATGTAAACTTTTTGTGTTGCAATACGTTGCTGTTGCATTATGTTGAGGTATGTTGCTCCACTGTGGCTGTAGACTCCGGCCGCTATAAGAACAAGCCACGAGCGTCGATAAAAAATATCTGCGCGGTCTTCCGTCGAAGCCTCGCCCCCTAGCTACCACGATAATTCCTTGGCAGCACCATGTACCAAAAGCGTACCATCATATTTTTAAAATCTGTTATTAGCAGCGTTGAGTTTAATATATGCACGCCACTGCTTACTTTGTAGAAGCATGTTGTCGCCAAAGCTAGCACATCCGTTGGCAACACCCCGAGCTTGTTCTTATAGCGGCTGAACTCTACCTTTAGTGAAAACTTCGCATTTAAGGTATATCAAGGGCAAAAGGTAAGCGTTTACGGCCCACGGCGTGAACATAATGGCACGAGGCTTTAGCCGAGGGCTATTACATGCCAATGGCCATGAACGTTTATTATGCCCGTGGTTAGTTTCAAACTTGATTCGTTTTGATTGACATATAACGTATTAACTGTTGCTTGAATGTTGTCATTCAAGCAATTTGAAGTCGTTACCTAGCAACGTTCAAACTAAGCGAATCTCGTGCTCGTTATATTTCAATAGCGGGCTATAAAGTTACTTTATCACTCGAGGGCGATAACAGGGCCCGTGGGCCATAAAGTAGAACCGGACGCCCGAATAACAGGGCACTAAAGTACACTCTATCGCCCTGTCATGCATAAAATTCTATATTTGTTCTAGGGCCAGCTTAAGGATGGACAAAGAAGATGGCGGCTTTAGGATGGGCAAAGAAGATGGCGATACGTTATGTGGAAGACTCCTACAGAGAGTTATCCAGTGTACAACTATGATGTAAATTTTATTATACATTTAACTCTGTAGTTTATTCAGAAATAAATATTTGTATGTGCATTTAATTTTGTTGTTATTTCTGGGATCCCATACCTACCAAAATCATAGAAATTATGGACTGTTTGGACGTTTGGATTGAAAAATTAATCTAATGTATCAGTTGATATTTTTCTTCAAAATTGAACAATTGATGTAAAGTTGTATCAGAATATATATAGTTTTTCTTTTCTATGTTTGGATTGAGTAAAATTAATATAATGTTGTGTTCATATTTTTCGTAAAATTTCAACGTTGCGGTGTAAATTTGTAGTTTAATAATATTACAAAAGATGGCGCCACATATAATCCGCAGAAGTATTCCGGTCCTGCGGCTTTATAAGTATGATACCCACAAGGGTGGGGAAGGGTTGGGATCCCAGACCGACCTCACTCCATGGAGTGTCTTTCCTGTTTTAGAATTTAGTAATATAAGAAGATAGATAGTAGTATATATTATACTTAGAATATATATAATATTTTTTCTTAAAAAATAGTAATACACCCCCCTTTATAGCAATGGAGTTACTGAAGACGCCTGTAAATATTTAGTTTATATAGACGTCCGACAGATCTGTATCAGCGAAATGCTAAAATTTTATGTGGCGCCATCTTTGGTCAACAAGACGTACCTTCAAAAACTAAGACGATTTAATAAGGCGTTTGCAAAAATTTATAACAAATCGATCAACTACGTTTCAAACTTAGCAAGAAATATCTTTTCAATTCAATTCAATTTTCACTTGGGACAAAGACAAAGAGCAAGTCGCAACAGTCAAGTTTAAAAATGTACATATTTTGCAGCATATTTTTATCTGCGACATGGAAGTGGCTCCATCTTGTGGAATATTTAATACTACGATTTTAATGGACGGTCTTAATTCCACTTTTCTCTTAATTACTTTACTTTTAGTAAAGGTGAAAAATGAAAATGCACATCATTTTAAATAGGTTTATTTATAATTGCCAGGTAGAACAAAACAGAGTAAGTAAACATAAAAAAATATACAATACAGAATAAATTAAACTTCAAAGTTCCGTCTTCCAAATTCTCCAGCGAATGGTCGTGCGTCAGTGAGTCCCAATATTATCCAAAACCAGCCCTGAAAAATCAAATATATTATAAAGTTGAAGTTACATTCATTCATTCATATAAAGCTGCAGTTCCAATGCGCGAAACTGGGTCGCGCAACTGCATCGCGACTCGGGAGTCCCTGTTTTGGCCTTAACCATTTACGCGAAATTAAGGTGAGCCACCAGTTTTCGCGACGCAAGCATATCGTTGGTATCTCCGACTGCAGCATCAGCATTTGGTGGTATTGCGATACTTTATTTAAAGAGTAAAAAGAAAAAAAAAGAAAACATTGATGGTACGATAAAGAAATATTTCGTCGGCGATTGCAAACTGGGAACCAGCTTCCAAGGGATATTGTAGTGGACCCATCGAGGATATGATCAGGAACTTTACCCGGATGACTTGATGATAGCTTGTTTATCTGTCGCAAATCGTTAGGTCTGATAAAGCTGGCGAATGCACTAGTCTTGATTCATTGTGCATTTACACGACGCGAAATAAACACAGCGAAACCCGTTGATTCACTCTCAAAAACCGACTGGTGGTCCGCTCGCATCGCAACACCCTCACGCAACCAAATTTCTGGTGCGAAATAGGTATCCACAATGCGAATCTAGTTTCCCGGGTCAGTTTTGCGCAATGGAACCGCAGCTTAATAATTGTAGAACAATTGCATTAAAAATAATATACAAAGAGACGTAAGACCAATGTTAAACCACTTATCCCTATTAGTAATTCTATTTATACTCATAAACTTCCTCTGGTATCACACTGTCCACATGCTTTGCTTTTTGTCACTCTTAGGCGCGTTATCATTACAATAGGAAATTTAAACAAAATAGTTATCTTTCTATAATCGTGCAAAAATTAACTATTTACAGTGGACAACAAATTCTTAAAAAAGTGTCTTCACTTTTTGCACAAATAACTATTATAAAACAAGTGCGTAAAGTGAGCTTTTTTTACGAATGGGAATTATTGTGAATAAATTATTTTATTCACAATCATATACGTAATGTTTCCATTGCCAGCTTTTAAAACTTTGGGAAGCAGCAACATGTGGATTTCTGATTCTGTCGTAAACTCAATGTTATAATTAAACAGATAATGAGCAAGTCAATTGTCTTTGCTTTTCTCTTACTTATTTGTTTATAACCTTGAACTTACGATGGAATTAGAAATCCACATGTAAAGTTGATACCACGATCATTTAAAAGCGATGACATGCTGGTATATTGTCAAATTAACTGAGAAAAATTTAGTTAGAAGAACTCAACCATGTTGTGAATCCCGATCTCTCTTCATCATTGAACAAAAGGCATACACGGCCTACAACGCCAAACAGCCACAATATACAGATTGCGAAAGTACTCATCTTGACATAGGAAACCTCAAAATATACACGATGTGAAGTGCCGCTGCCTAGAAACAAGTGCTTTACTACCCGTACATTTCCGTCTTTGGTCGCCGCATGCTCGTCTCGAACTAAGGAAAATAGGCACGTACGCTTGCATAAATCGTTCCTCACTTATCGACTACGCACGCAATGTAACTAAACAAAACTAAGCGGCAAATTTAGGTCCTATGTCAAGATGAGTGCTTTTGCAATCTGTATAATACCGGGGTTTTAAAGACTAACCAATTTAACTGTAACTACTTTAATATAAAGATGTAAATTTAAATTCAAACCTGTTAGTCTGTTTCGTATATATATCCGCGTGTGAGGTATAGTTTCTATCTATTAAAAACTCACTCCAGGTTCTACCACAATCGGAACATCATGATGACTTAAGAGGAACCTTAGTGGAACTTAGCTTCCACCTACTTCAATAATTGCACCTGCCTCTGTGCGAGTTGTAGCGTATCCAGCTGAAAAAATAAAAGTAACATATATAGTGATTATAATTTTGTGAACGAGATTATCTGCTTCAAAACATTAATCAGCTAAATATAACTTTTAGTTAAGTTTACAACAGCTACGAGGTAACTTCTTAAGCAAATAAGAAATGGCTTCCTTAAGCAAATAAGAAAAGGTTTCCTTATTTGTCTCTGCGTGTAGCAATGCAAATAATATAATATTATAAGATATAAGGAGATGCGTAACGCCAAGTGGAACAAAAAAACCAAACCTAACCTCATTTTCAGCGAAAAAACTATGTACCTTACTATGAACCACACATCTTCGCCTGAACGTTCCTGTATTGAAGTCGGGGAACTAACTGAATTAACTTTTCCATGCTAACGCACAGTTTTTGCGAAAAAAATTCCGAAATTTCACTCTTTGGCACCAACATTTTGTATCAAACAACTCAATTCCATCCAATTTTTTCGGTGCATTCACATAGGGGGACGATCAGCGAGTTACCCCATTACCATCCCCATTACGAAAAAGTTTGCTTTCCACAAAAAAATCAAATTTTATCCACAAACAGCCTAAAATACTCGGATCTGAGTCACGCGTCAAAACCTCACAATAAAATAACATAACCATGGATTATGGAAAACAAAACAGGAAGCGCGAAAAATAATCGATCATTCGATTATTGTATCGAGTGTTCGATTGATAAAATAATCGAATGAAAATCCGAGAGAATCTCGACCTTTCTTGATCTGAGGAGAGAACGGTGCACAGCGATTAACCAAAGCAAAATAATTCAATTAAACTTCAAATGCTTATCCGGTAATTAGCATCATTCGGATACAAGTATTCGATTATTGAAATCGTTCGATTATGCCCGACTTAAGCGCCATCTATTGTCTACTAGCTAAAGTGGATATGTAAAATTGGTGTGCAATCACTGCAATCATCCATAAGGACAAATGAACTAATTTACTACATAACCACAAATCTGGCAAGAGGCAAATGATCATAGACAATTCAAAACTAGACGCTTCATTACCTTTCTTTTCTTTCAGCAGTTTGAGTATGAAATTTCCAGTGTTTGCAACAATATATGTTTGTTTTCACCAGTTTACCAAACGCGAGCACAAATTTGGGATAGCGTAGCCGCCAGGGAATTATTTTTAACATAAAATAATATGGCATTTATTCGTTTTGAATTTTTAGTATTTCATCTTCCGTAGTAGATATTGTCAAGAGCTGGTTCTAAATTAGTGAATTGTGGACTTGGGCAAGAAATGGTTATACCGAGTGTATACTTATTCTACCGAGTGTATACTTATTCCTTGCCAAAGTTCACAATTTACTAATTTAGAACCAGATCTTGACACATTTATGTAACTATAAATTGTCAACAAGAATAATTGATGAAATAAAAATTTGCAAATAAATCTACTTTTTTAAGTGCACACCCGAGAAGGTTGGTGAAAAAGGTGCACACCCGAGAAGCTTGGTGAAAACAAAGCCCCATTTCCTACAGTAAATTGACTGACGGCAGGCGGTCTCTAGTAATATCAAAGCTGTTTTTATGCACCGAACCGTGTTCGTCAATGTATCAAACCGCTTTTAATTGTGACGTCAGTGATTTGTGAAATCGGTAAAATGAATAATTTCAAACACGATTCAAGTTCTGCGTTGGTTTCAAGCTAAAAGAGTTTTTCGTTGCAAAAAGCAAAATTGACATAAAGGTTATTACGGAAATGGAACTGGGCATGTTACAACTAATAATTACAGGTAGTGACTAATGAGAAGAATTTCTAGCAGGTCCGTCGTGGCGGAACAGAAACGGGCTGAACTTATTAATGCTTTACTCGCATTTTGTCAATGGTGCGATGGCCTAGCGGAAACGAGCCGGGCTGGCATGCAGAAGGTTCTGGGTTCAAATCATACACCTTCTTTTGTTTTTTTTTTTATTACATGCGTCAGGCACGAGGTCTACTATTGCGAGTTAAAAGCCGGAGGCAGGTTTAGATATGTGTGTTATTCCCCTGATAAAGAGTGCACCGTTCCGTCGCGACGGACCTGCTAGAAATGCTTCTCGTTCCGCCGTGGCGGACCTCTAGTCATTGCCATAATTACATAATCATAATTATTTCCACCATGTTTTATTATTTGATATTTTAAATAATGGCGAAAATGTTATTGGATTTAGGATTTTAATATATTTATTCAAAGACCAAACGCATGTAAGGATGGATCATTGATCGACGCCACTGCGCGCAACGGGATCGCAATTAAGTATGTCACAAGAAATCCAATATTGTTCAGGTCAAACAAACTATATAGGCGATCTTCAGTGTTGTATAATTAAGTCGCTGACCTTATTTATTATTTTCTGATAATATGAAACAAACTTGAAAATGTCAAAACTTACCTATTACGTCACAACTTAAGAATATAAATGAAACTTCAAAATTATAAACAATTCAAGCATTATTGTTAAAAAATACTGAGAAATAGATATATTTTAGGGAGTATATATTTACCCGAACGTTTGGTTCTTTAGCAGCGGTATTATTTAGCCGAACATTCTACTGAGTTTGCGCACTGCCGATTGATTTAGCGGCTGCGCAGTGTGAATGTTAAATTAACTTATCCTTGCCCTGCTTGATTCCCTTCAGCTGATGTGCTGATCTATTGAAAACAAGTGGGACTGGCAAGCAGGAAGTTTCAGGTTCGAGCTCCCAGAGATGTTTTTTTTAAATTAAAAATATTTTTTTTTTAAATGTTCATTCTTTAAATTAAAAATATTGGTTAGGGGTCGTGTGCCAACATGGTTATACATATATACAAAAACAACACGTTAAATATCTATTTTTGCAGAAAAACCAAACATTTGGTTAGATAATACCACTACTAAGAACCAAACGTTCGGTTGAATATACACTCCCTATATTTTATAATAATAAATAAATTAATTACATAAAATTAAATAACTATATTAAATTTTTTTAAATAAGCTATGATTATTATAGGAGCTCTAATATGCAATTTTTAACTTGTTCATTTTACGTAAGTTTTATCAAGTCTATAATTAAAGCAGTGTATATAAACACAATCATGACATGCTGTTGTCACGATTGTATAAAATATTCACACGGCACAGAAAATACAAAATAAAGTAATTAAACTCGCATGGACAAAGACTAACGCTCGACGTTACAAGTCATATTAAAAATTTTGCAGACAAATTGCTAGAGCGCCACGCATAGTTCGCCACCAGCATAGGCCATGTTCTGGCTAATTTGTATTATACTTTTACTCGATGGTTGGAGTATTGGTGCCCAATATCAAATATCATAGGGTGAAACAGTAACTACAATTTACCGATTAAATATTTAGCAATATAAAGGCTGATTTAAAATGGTTGCTCCCCATTGGAATCTCGAAATCCGTTAGAGATAGAGATTCCGTTAAATGAGGACAAGGTTGCACATAAGAGTTATTTATAATTTCCTATGCCATATTATTGGTGAACAACCAAGTTGAATCAGCCTGTATACTAGTCAAATCAGTCCTTTCCTTAATACCTCCAGAGGGCACAGCATCCTGCACACGTACAGCATCATCGCTTTTAAATGATAGTGATATCAACTTTGTGGTTTTTTGATTCTGTCGTAAGTCCAATGTTATAATTAAACAGACGATGAGCAAGTCAATTGTCCTTGCTTTTCTCTTACCTGTTTGTTTATAACCTTGAACTTACGATGGAATCAGAAATCCACATGTAAAGTTGATACCGCAATCATTTAAAAGCGACAATACTGTACATACTGGTATATTGTCAAATTAACTGAGAGAAATTTAGTTAGAGAGCTAGAAGAGCTCAAACAAGTTGTGATAACCCGTTCTCTCTTCATCAATGAACACAAGGCATACACGGCCTACAACGCCAAACAGCCACAACATATAACACCGGGGTATTAAAGACTAACCAATTTAACTGTAACTACTCTAATATAAAGATGTAAATTTAAAATCAAACCTGTTAGTTTGTGTCATATATATCCGCATGCGAGGTATTAGTTTTTATCTATTAAAAACTCAGGTTCTACCACAGTCGGAACATCATGATGACTTAGTGGAACTTAGCGTCCACCTACTTCGATAATTGTACCTGCCTCTGTGCGAGTTGTAGCGTATCCAGCTAAAACAATAAAAGTAACATAAAGTATCTGCTTCAAATCGTTAATCAGCTAAATATAACTTTAATCTAAGTTCACACCAGTTACATAACCTCTTAAACAAATAAGAACAGGTTTCCTTGTTTCCTTATTTGTCTCTGCGTGTAGCAATGCAAATAATATAAGATGGAAGATACGTAACGCTAAACAAAAAAACTATGTACCTTGCTACACAATTACACATCTTGGCCTGAAAGTTGCTATTTTGAAGTCGGAGAACTCGGAACTGAAATAAGTTTTCCATGCAAAAAAAAATCCTGAAATTTTACGCTTTGGAACCAACATTTTGTGTCCCTAAAAACAACTCATTTCCATCCAATTTTCTCTGTGCATCCACACAGGGGGACATTCACGGGCTAAAACCCCTTTTACCCATTACAAAAGAGTTTGCTTTTCCACAGCACAGAAATAAAATATTAAATTTTATCATAACCATAAAATACTCGGATCAGCTGCTGTCATTGTGTCGTAATCGTAAATAACACAGACTAACTTCTGTGGTAAATAATAATGAAGTTCGAAGTTCGTGACTTCAAGTAATCATTCGATTATTAGCATCATTCGAATACAAAGTGTCCCATATCCGATTATTGAAACAATTCGATTATGCCCGTCTTGAGCGCCATCTACTGTCTACTAGCTAAAGTGGATATGTAAAGTTGGCGTGCAGTCAATGCAATCATCCATAAGGACAAATGAACTAATTTACTACATACCCACAAATCTAGCAAATAAACCTTTGATAACACAAATAGACCTTTCTTTCAGTAGTTTGAACACCAAATTTCCAGCGTTAGCAACGCAATATTTGTTTGTTTTCACCAGCTTACCAAACGCGAGTACAAATTTGGGATAGTAGGATGTAGTGCAATTAAATGGCACTCATTCGTTTTGAATTTTTATTTTTTCATCTTCCGTAGTAGAGCTGGTTCTAACTTAGTGAATTGTGGCCTTAGGAAAGAAATAGCTATACCCAGTGTTTAGTTATTCCTTGCCAAAGTCCACAATCCACTAATTTAGAACCAGCTCGTGGCATATTTATATAACTATAAATTGTCAAGAAAAGTAATCGAGAAAATAGAAATTTACAAGATTACTTTTTTTTTAGGTGGACACCCGAGAAGCTTGGTGAAAACAAAGTTCCACCTCCCACAGTCAATTGACGGCAGGCTCTAGTAATATCAATTAGTTAATGGTTACATCACATAGCATGCATTAATATTATGTGGGCAATATCCACAACAATATAATGAACAAATCTGTGAAAAAGAACAAGCTAAAGTAACATGCCTATTTTATTTAATACCGTCAACGCACTAACAAAAACAAATGTACAGTAATTGTCGTAGGGTTTCTTTATCACTTCGTAAAGCATTTTTACCAAAAACTTAAGGAAATTAATTTCTAAACACTTTTAAAAAACACACAACAATGTGACATTTAGCTGTGATGAGTGATAATTTTAAATAACAACGTGAGCTCTGCGGTTTCATTTACACATGCAATTAAAGTTTTTAAATGGGATAGAAGTATATTTGATAAGGCATTAATATTACCAGCCCAAAATGGCAGTATATTATTGTTATTTATGCTCTAAATATACAATAGAAAAAAAAAGATAAGGCAACTATAGGAACAATGCCGGATTAAGGATCATTGGGGCCGGGCACAGTTTTTTCGATGGGCCCCTTATTTAAGATGAATAAATAATAATATTGTTGTTTATAGTAATTTTCAATCTTTAATATTAAGTACATGCATTAAAAATATAACAAAGCGAGCATCAATTTGACAACCGTCGTAAGTCGTAAAGTCGATTTCATATGTCTAGTGCAAAAAAGACCGGCTTGTTTAAGGTTCTTATCGGCATCAAAAAAACCCGCCGTTTTTGTGTGTCTTAGAATTAGAAAAATGAAACCGACTTTAAAAGTAATCATTGATAAAAAAATGCTTCGCGCGGTGGTAAACTTTGGCGCGGTGCCTTTCATGTCGGTCACACACGTATTAAGACAAAGGTCCAGTCGGCTAGTCAAAACGTTGCTGGCTTTTTGCACCACAAGACTTTAATATTAATTTTTGTGGATGCGAGTTAGTTGCACCACTGTGTCGTGATCTCAAACCTAATTATTCATATTGGGAGTATTGGGACTTGGGACTTTTTGATATATTAAGTAATATTTTCTTAGGCCTTTCAAAAAATTAAAAAATTATTCTCGTAGATCTTTTTTTATTTTCCTGTTAAAAATATTATACATTACCACGATGCACGGGGCCCTCGAGACTCGGGGGGCCGGGCTCAGTTGCGCCATTGCGCCCCGGTTAATCCGGCATTGTATAGGAAATTAAAATATTAAACTAAGTACCTAGTATTATAGTAGATATGGTGGAGTTAGGTTTAAACCAAATTCTGCTACAATGCACAGGTTAAATACTCACAGCACTGACAATTAAATATTAATACGTAAACAAGTTAAAAATTTACCTCGCCATAAGCCATAAGCAGTCCCCATTCTTCAATTTTATGTACCTCGTTTTAAACCACATATTTTGGCCTGATATTTTTACAAGTTCCTGTTTTGGAGTCGGAGAATTCTAAACTAAAAGTTTTCCATGCAAACGCAGTTTTTGCAGAAAAATACTGAAATTTCACCTTTGGCACCAACCTAAAAACAACTCAACTTCAGCCAATTTTCTTGGTGCACTCACACAGAGGGATGTTCAGCGAGTAATACCCCTTTTATCCATTACGAAAAGGTTTGTTTTACCACAGAAAAATCAAATTTTATACATATAGGCATGGCTAAAATATTCGGATTGACTCATGAGCGCACAAAACACAGAACATTAATAGAATCATAGATAAATACAAATGAATAGAATCACAGAATATATATAAGTATAGTAGAATCACAGAACTATTATTTAGGTCTGTGAGTAGAATACTCATGTGTCATAACCACAGAATATACAAAAGTCATAACCACAGACCACAGTACATAAAGGTAGGTCATAATTAGCGGATCATTCGATTATTGAAATAATCGGCACAATCCGGTTATTGTATGAGTGTTCAAATGTTAAAAATCGAATGAAAATCAGACAGAACGATACCACAGATGAAACTCAGCGTTCCAGAGGCATGTTTAACCTCGCAGTGGCAATTCGAGTTGTTTACTGTCGCACCTGGTGGTAACCTCATATTTTAGACAGTTTATTGCTTCAAATAAATAATGTTCCACGTCTTTGTACTTATTTGTCATTGGGATACCACGGATATATAAACAAGAAGGGTATATAGCATTTGCCATCTTTTCGTATATAACTTATCTGTGAATTCAGAAAAAGTGTGGTTATGTTTCTGTCTCAAACAATGAGTAAATTTCTATGGAGAGAAAGTATTATAAAATCTGCATCGACTTATATTGTTTTATTTGCACACAATTATAATTTAATTAGTATTATAGTATATAAGTAGTCAAGTTATAATTTTATTTTATTTTGTTTTCGACAAGCAAGACCACAAATTTAGGATGAACTTCCACTGGACTTCAGAACAATAAATTGTAAACAATCCTGGTGGACGTATAATTGCAAAATAATTATTGTTTAATGTTTTTAAACACTCCAACATAATGAAAATATTACTAACAGTTGGTTTATTTAGTTATAATATTTATTTACTTACCGATGAAAAGTAATGCCACTTTCGTTTGCAATGTGCGATAAACCACACGATATGCAACTGACCATAATAAAGGCGTTTTATATGTCCAAATTCTCTTAATTCTGCACAAAACACGCACACACGAGCCAAACTCAACAAAAAGTTTTGCACAAGATGCTGACACCACAGACAGAACAGGTTAGGTTTCTGACGCCTCAAAACATAAATCTGGCGTGCAAAAAGTGGTTCATCCAATATTGCCCATTGCGAACTTCCGTCGTTTGAATTATTGCCCCGTCCACCGATAGTTTACCTCCTTTAGATATTTCATTGGTTTATTGCTTCAAATAAACAATGTCGTTGCACGTCTTTGTACTTTATATTTGTCAGTGGTATACCACGGATATATAAACAAGAAGAATATAGCATCTGTGAATTCAGAGAAAATGTGGTTATGTTTCTGTCAAAGCTTCCTCCAACAACAGAGGCGTAGATAATAATAAAATAATATAAAAAAGGTGTAAAGCAAAAATATTATTTCCAAGTAGAACGTTGCGTTAAAAAGGCTGTTGTGATTGTTCTGGTAACAAAACAAAGGATATAACGTTGCGGTATCCTCTTTTTATTATTATAAATCCATGCAGCGTCTTTATTTTCAAATCGCAACTGCGTACACTTCCAGCATGATACAATTCTTAGATAGTCCAACGCTAAATAACAGTGTATATGACTAGCGTCAGTCACTCAGACAAACGTAGGTTTTTGTCAGACAAATTTCAGTGAATAAATTACTTGCCGCTGTGTTTACCAGATACAAACTTCTTGTAAGATTCTTACTCAGGCGCAAAATATTGGTAAAAATTACGCTTCCCACCTCACTTGCAGCTTAAAAACGGAGGAACTAATCACTGTCAGTTTCTCTTGACTTTTTTTTGAATACGCGAATGACATTGTGAAAAGCGCAGTTTTTTTATGGAACCCCCTGAAGAATTCTACGATTCTTTGGACGAGGATTCAAATTACGGAAGCTTAGATAATGAAAGTATAAACGATGAGCAACTACCGGTTTTAAATAGCGATAACAAAGCGGAAGAACAACAGAGGGAAACGGTACAGTGGCATCTCAGTCAATCAAACGTTCCACCTCATGACGAAACAGATACAAAGGACGATGTTATACCGTTCTACGATAAAGACTTAAATAGAAGCGAGATCAACGACGCAGAGTGCAGCAGAAATAAATCGAGGAAAGACTTTGCGGGAAGGAAATCAAACACTCCTTTTGTTGATGATAAAATGAAAAGTAAATCTTACTTACATATGTTTCATGCTAAAATCGGCACAGAAATTAGTAAGACTAAATCATCATCAGGGGCGTCTAAAGCAACTTGTCTGGAGGAGACGCCGAAAAGTTTTGTAACTTGCCAAGACTTTGAAGTCAACTCAGTGTACCTAAAAAGCGAAGATTTCTCAGAAGCTGAAAGGTACTACGAGTAACTACAATAGTGCCAGTAGCATCTATATGTCCGTTATCTTTTTTTTTAGTTCGGACAGTCCCTTTCAAAACATTGACAATGAAAAGCAAGACTGCGTGTCAGTTTCAAGCTTGGATTCGAAGTTGTACAGCGTTTCTGAGCAATGTTTAGATATTCATGGTGAAGATACGACCAAATCAAAGAAGAAATATTCTAAATCGTTTGCGGAGAAGGTCCCTCTACTGGGCGGTTTGGGTCCAGAAATTCCGAAAGATAAGGTAAGCATGAATAATCAAAGAATTTTTTTTGGTTTTTAAATAAGCAATTTTCTAGTTGGATTTGCTTAAAAGGCGACAGCAGTACGGTCTAAAGGCGAGTCAGAAAAATAGGATTAAAATGATAGAAAAAAGGCTACTCGATAATTTGCAGCGAGAAATGAAAGAGTGCGGCAACATCAATATTTAAACGACCCACCTGCAAATAAATGGATTTTAATTAAAATGTTTTAGCATCCCTTTCTTTTTTCATTTTTAGTTTATATAAATATAAGTGTTGCGTTGAGATTTAACTTTCATCAGATAAGCTGCCATTAAAAGTATATCTTCGCGAAAAACCTTAAAATTACAACAAAATTAATATATTACTTTTTATGAAACACTTTATAACCATATAAAGTATAAAATAAGTCATTTTGGAAAGACCTATTTATTACCGTATGCATTGTGACATTTGGATTAATTTGTAGGTTGCTGTCATGTGAACGACATATCTTGAGACCGTCTGTTGTAGCAGACACTTCAGGAGGAAGAAGACGACTACTGATCATTGTCTACATTGGCAACACTTATTTTGCGATGTCATTCTACTTCTACGCGTAGAAAAAATTGACAGTTGTAATTTGAGGTTAGGGTATTGTTATTAGTTTGACATATGTGTATAATTATGGTATTTTCCTTCATGATTTGCCATAACTAGGCGAATTCTCAGTACTGATTGACCATTTAATTCAATCTACACGAAATTACATAAACAATGTGAGTGTAGCGCAGAAGTTAACGTAAACAGAAAATTAATGTTATAGCCAAAATGACCTTTTCTGTTTATAGAACCTGCTGTTTATTAAGTTGAGGCGTTTATTTATATTAACAAGATAAACATTGCTTTAATTTTATGCTTACTGTTACATATTTTTCTCATGATTTGATTATTTTTAGAGCAGAGTTAAGCAGTAATAAATAAAATGGCAGATTACGAGAAGCAATTTCAAGAGGATTTGGAAAGGGCTCAAGCTCTCAGTTTGGAATCCCTAGCCTTGGAACAATTTAAAACGAAAAAGTTGCAAGAACTAAACAGATCAGCAACTACCGTGTCTATTCCTAACAAGCCAAAAACTACGTCAGGTACAGATTAGTTTTAAAACATTAGAGCCATACGTAATTGTTGTTCAATTGCAGTAACCCGTGCATCTTCCATGACTGAAACCGACGCTGTGCAAATAAAGTATGATAGACAGCAGAGTAAGTCCAGACCTAGACCAGGTACCTCCACTAGCAGTTCGTCCAGTTCCTTGATTGCTCCTCCTCCTCCGTCACAACGTAAGAATAGTTCTGCAAATGAGACTCCTGATTTAATCTCGTTCGCCAGCCCGCCTGCAACTAGGAGCGACATAATAGATTTTTGTAATCAACAAAGGTTGGTAGGCTTAATTTCTTAGACAGCCAAATAGGATGTTGTGGAATTGTTTGGACAAAATGGGAATCGAATTATGGCTAAATGAAAGTACATCCAATAATCTTTGATCGGAAACGTGGAGAAAGGAAATTTTAAATAATTTATATTTATTATTACAGTTATCCAAACAACCAAATAACGAAGATCGCATCGTCGCCGATGATCCGCCAACCACCACCACCTGGTTTCAAATTCTGGCCGCAGATGTCTATAAACTCCACCGTTAGCCCCGTGTTTCACTCCAACATCCCACAGCAGACGATGATGTATCATAATGGAGGCTATTTTCAGTCGCCGGTTAATATCAATATGGGTATGAGTTCTCCAGTAACGATTACTCCCAGGATTCAATCTCCGATGAGTACTATGCCTACTCAGATCAATATTCCTTTGCCGTTTTATCAGCCACCCACGTCAGGCAGTATGAGTGCTCCTAATTTTTCGTCGACGCTGCAGGTATTTTGTAGTTTTATGGGTAGAAATAAGTGGGGATTTGCTTCGTTATTCCTTACTAAACTAGATCTAGCTCGGATAATACAAACAATTTAACTATTTTTTTTTTAACAATACTTCTGATAAAAGTTCGTGTTTCCCTAAACACTAAAAATGAACCAAGAAATCTCAAGAACTTAAATAAATTAAAAGTTACTACAAGGTGCAAGAATATTGGATTAATAAATCGCTTTAATATTATTGTTCTTATCAATAAGCAAAGTATACTGTTCATAATTTAAACTTGTTACTAATCACAGAAACCTGAATTATATCGTTTTTTAAATTGTATTTTTTATTACCAAGAAACACGTACTGTTATGATAAAACCACGAATAATTTAAATACTATAGCTCGCATAGCCGTAAATGATTATTTTACCTCTGAGCAAATATCACATAAAATTTCTGAATAGAATACCACCTAAATTGTTTATTTTGGTAACGATCCATTCAGTTAAAATGCACGAATTATTTATAATTATATATTTTCAAATAAAATCTTTTTATTAGTAGGTTATTGTAAAAAAAGGAGATAAGTAGTTTATCTGATATCCTGATTATTGATTCTGAAACGATTTGCTTTACAAACATCATCAAATAAGTGCAATTTTCTCACTGCCCCTCACCTTCAAGCAAGGCATATTCTGTTATCAATACGAACTAATTTGTAATCTGGTTATACAATGGCAAATTACTAGTAACTGCTTGATACTTTCTTAAGAAACAAAGTTTTATAGCGGTTTATTGATATTGGCTCCTATTAAAAAAATTGTTGATGTTATGAGCTGATAATGATAAATAAATTTAATACTATATTGAGTGTTTATTGAACAAAATTATACAGGTAAAACATGTATTTGTTGTCTGTATTATTATTTTCACACACGAGCATACAAGACGAAAAGTATTTTAAATACGGGGAACAGATGTGAATATCAAGTTTTAGGCGTAACATGTTTATAAATACGGCAATTAATAATCTAATCATTACCCAGGCTAATAACTAATTGACAAAGATTTTTAATGTCTTGTTTTTAGGCTGCCCCGGCCCTGCCTCCAAAAAACCAAAAACGAACCCCTCCACCGTTAATGGTTCCAAGAAGTTCTTCTGCAATATTAAATTCTTTAATACAGGCAAATTCCGCCTCGAAAAATTACACAAATACCCACAATTTGATCGATTTTGCCCAGGCGGACGATAAGGACAGCGTACGGGTCAGTATTTTGCAAGAATTCGATCCACTCTCTGACTCCTACTACAGCTCTAGCAGTGCAAGGACGATAAGCCCAGATTGTTCAGGTAATCCATCTGTTTCTGTGTTAATTTCGTAAGTTATTAAACTCTTGTTCTTAGGCGATGATACCTTGTCAGTATGTGACAGTGTTTACGAAGAATATGACCCCTACGACTTTATATACTCGGGATCGGGCAACAACAGCCTGTCGGATCCTATTTATGCTACGGTGAGCAAATCGGACACCAGCACGCCTTTATCTCCGGCTCCGCCTCGTATGTCTACGATCGACAGACGAAGCTCCAAAAATGTTAAGGTAAGTCATGTTCCAAGAGTCGTGAAGCTGCAGGAATTAATTAACATTTTTGCAGAGGAATTTACTGAACATAATAGAAGACGTGAGTCACAGATCTCTTAAGGATTCCGATCTGAAGGCGTTTTATAATATGGTCTACAATGTCAGAAGTGAGTTTGATTTTCCTTATTTTAAACTTACTTTAAAATGTTTTATTCCTCCGTTCTGATTTAAATCACCCATTTCATGACAAGTACAGAGACTTTATAGGAACAGTGATGACAATAGAGCCAAAGTCACGCCCATCCGCCATTATGAGGCTAAATTTATCAGGACTAACATAACCTTAAATTTTTTGTTTTGCAAATTCATTTTCAATTTTCATTTTAATTTTTGTACTTTTAGCTTGGATCCATTGTAACATTTAAGAACTCTCTCAGACAGTAGATTTATAAAGTTTCAATATTGTAGATTATTAAATATTAACTGCTAATTATAGGTTGGAATTCCAACCAACAAAAACCATCTTATTTTATTAGATAAAGGCAATTAAAACTTTAGTAATAATGCACTGAACAAGATTTTAGTTGATAGTAAAGGAACCAAGCAGAAATTTTGATAAAATTGACATAATATTCGAAACATTTTAAAAAATGTATGTTTTTGAGGTTAGTTGTAACGTCACGTGTGCGTCATCCATTACGCAAAATCTAAACAAGCCCTATTCATTTTTTTAGAGCAATATCGCTACAACGACCCAGACACAAACATGGGCTTGGTGATAAGTCCCATGGTGAACTACGAGTATAACGATGGTCTTAGCATCAAACTTCAAGTCCATCCGGACTTCGAAGGGGCCGATTTCAACAAACCGATCAGCTTTACTTGCGACGGTAATGCAATTTTTGAGCTCTCTTTATCTATACGCTGCTTTAATTTGTTTTTGTAGTGATGTCCAGCGTAGAACACGTCACCATGCAGTTGATTTACGGCCTAGAGGCGCCGTCAACCAATCAGTACACCTTGAAAGTTTGGGGCTGTAACGAGTACCTAGTCCCCACCACGTTCCTTAGCGATTACGAATACGTTCATGACTGTATTAAGCTGGACGAAGACGTCGTGCTGATTTTGATTCCTGACTCAAAGAAGGACAAATCTTTTGCCAGAACGGTAAAATTGGTGCTGGTAAATCTTGTATACAGAGTACTTTATGTTTTGTTTCAGATTCAGGACGATAACGACGACGAGACGTTGAAATTTGATAAGATAATACCCTACGACTCCATTGTGCATATAAGTTACGAGAGTCTGAAAATATTGTTAGGTAAGTAACTTGAAATGCTTTAATCACAATTGGTAAGGACGTGGGAATTTATATATATTGAAAGTCTATGACAGTAATGCCTTATTTTACGGGTAATGTTTCTTTTCAAATAGAGACTGTTGAGGGTGAAATAAAAAAATTAGAAGAAGCTGCGTTACAAATAGATCGAAGCACCAACCCTTCCGTGATGCCAGCCCTGCAGCCGTTAAAAGTGATACAGTCTGTTAAGTGCATCATCAATTTGATGGGCGATTTGTGTACGTTGGACATTATGCAGACAGTGGAAGTCCTCATGGAATCTTGTAGAAATTTCATACCGTCAAATGTAAGTCCAGTAATTATAAAATTTTTTCAGGTTTGTTTTTCAAATATTAATATTTCTCCTATTTTCTGTTGTAGAACTCGAGTTTTTCCGAAATTATCAGCAGCAACTGCAACAAAATACGTTTCGCCATCCAAAACTTGCTGGAAATGTACTGTCAAGCCTTCACGGTAGATTTCGACGTCAAGTCTCCCGCCTCCAGCGAACGTAAGTTGACTTTGTGTTACCAAAATGTCCATTACAGCTCCTCTGTTTCTCGTTTCAGCCGTCAGGTACGTGCATGATATATTAGACTCTGTGGTAGTAAGGATTTGTGCAATATACCGGCCCTCCTTCGAATGGGAACACGAGGAGTACAACATCGCTGCGCAGATTTACCATGGAACAAAGAAGATCGGGCGCTCTTTGCTGACGCAGGCCAGTAAGAAAATCGAGAGGGATAAATTTTGGCCCACCAGAATAGTATTTGATAATTGGTAAGTGTTGGCGTTAAGATATATGCAATTTTTTTTAATTATTTGATCATTTAAAAAAAAAAATTTTTTTTTTTAGGTTAGAATTTGAAGATGTGCCTATCAATAGCCTTGCTAGAGAAGCTCGATTAGTCTTACAAGTTTTTGGTAAGTCGTTAGCTGCCTCAGATAGCGAAGAAGCAAAAAATTCCAGCGTTCCAGTGTATAAGGAAGAAGAAATCGGATGGGCCGCCGTACAGTTCTTCAGCTACGAAAGGTAATGTGGTGGAAGTTATGTCAGTAAATGTACCTTGTACATTCTATGTTCTATGTTTTTTTTTAGCGTAATGACCCAGGGCAGCATCTTATTGTCGATTTGGCCGAAAGACTCAAACTACATAAACGATCATATTTACGGGCCTGCCCCGGCGATGGGCACCCATCCCGACCCTGACCATTCCATGATAGGCATTGAGATTGTTGCATCGACTAATGTGCAGTTTCCCTCTGTATCTCCCGAACTGTACGGCAGCGTGAATAAAGGAGATTTTTCTAGCCTAGACAACGAAACTCAGCATCTCTTAGTAGACGCCTGTGAGCAGGACATGCTGTATAAATTTAAACCTGAAATCAGAGAGGTAACGACTCGGAAACGGATTTTAATAAGCGATTAACCCATAACTTGATTTTTTTTACAGATTTTGTGGGAAAAGCGCCATTATTTGTACCACCTGCCTCAAGCTTTACCAAAGGTTCTGTTAGCGGCCCATAGTTGGGCGTACTTTCAACTACCCGACTTACATGGCATGATACACACCTGGGCGAGACTGAAACCCATACAAGCCTTGGAACTGTTGTTACCTGTGTGAGTAGAATTTTAGCTTTTTTTTTCAATTAGTACAATTTTCTTCGGTTCACCTCGGAAAGCCTTAACTAGAATCTCTGAAAATTTAATTCCTTAATTCCCATATGGAACAGAGCTGCCAAATTGATATCAAAATATTTTGGACTTTCATCGCGTTTACCCTTGATGTTTTGGGCGACGTAACAACTAACCTCAAAAATAAATTATCAATCTATTTTTAACAATTTCCAATATTGAAACTTTTATAAATCTACTGTCTGGGAGAGTTTTTAAATGTTTAAATTAATCCAAACTAAAACTACAAAAATTAAAATGAAAACTGAAAACAAATTTGCAAAAACTAAAAATTTAAGGTTATGTAGGATTGCCAACTCAAACGGGGCGGAAAAAAAATCCCCAAATTTTCCGCAAAATTAGTTCAAATGAATCGTAGGTTAGCCACTAAGGTCCATTGGCGCCGTGAAATTTTTTTCCCAAGGGGGTCGAAAAATCTAAAATTAGTCCAAATGAATTTATTTAATTTATTTACTCTCCATAACGATTCCATAAGCTTTGCATTATAGTTTATATCGCTGATAATACCAATATGATTTTAGTTATCCTGACTTAGAAGTCCGAAAAATAGCAATCAGATGGATCAGGGGCCTTACAAACGACGAGCTAGTGGATTATTTACCCCAGCTGGTGGTCGCTCTGAGACACGAAACGTATGAGAACTCGCCGTTGGCGCAGTTCCTGCTGGACAGAGCTTTGCGTTCGCCGAGATTCGCTCATTACCTATTTTGGTTGTTGTGTCACAGCTTACCTGGAGATTCACCGCAGGTATTTTCAAAACTGATAAATCGTTCACTGTTCGTCAACTAAATATTTTTGTACTCTTGCAGAATTGTGCTGCGGAAGGTAGAAACAAAGAAGATCCCCTAAGCGAGATTAGGCATCATCGAAGGCTGAAGCTGTTACTTCGAGCTTTGCTGGCAATCTGTGGAAAATCGTTGGGCGATTGTTTCCTATCTCAACAGTCTCTCGTCAAGGTAGGATAACAAACGCTTTCATCCACCTCCACATTTGGTAACAATAATCGTAAATTTTTACAGAAACTCAACGACGTTGCCGAGGAAGTGCAGAAGACCAAAGACTCCCACCGCATAACTGTCCTTCACAACGCCCTGGTGCAAATTCATAAAGACTTGCAGGATAGCCCCACTAGCCTGCCTTTGTCACCCACCCTGAGAGTAAAAGGGGTTGAGGTACAATCCTGCTCGTATTTCCCTTCCAATACGTTACCTTTAAAAATAAACTTTGTCATGGAGGACAGCTCTGTAAGACCGGCGATATATAAAGTTGGGGATGATTTGCAACAGGATATGTTGACGCTGCAAATGATTAGACTTATGGATAAGTTGTGGCTGAATAAGGGATTGGATCTCAAAATGGTTGCGTTTACGTGCATACCCACCTCAAAAAAGAAAGGTTATATTTTATAAAAAATAAATAAATAAACCTAGCAAAATTATTATGTTTGTCATTTTTAGGTATGATTGAGATGGTTACGAAGGCAGAAACGTTAAGAAAAATCCAGGTGGAGCATGGCTTGACGGGTTCCTTTAAGGACAAGCCGATTGCCGAGTGGCTCGCCAAACACAATCCCTCAGAGTTGGAATATGCTCGGGCTGTGCAAAATTTCACAGGTAAGAGACCTAATTTAATTATTGCGAATTTGTCGGAAAATCTTGTTTTTGTTTTTTTTAGCATCTTGTGCTGGCTACTGCGTGATTACCTACATTTTAGGTATCTGTGATAGACATAATGACAACATTATGTTAAAAACTTCTGGTCATTTATTCCACATCGACTTTGGGAAATTTTTGGGCGATGCGCAGATGTTCGGAAATTTCAAAAGGTAAACTCGTCATTTGTTATGACCAGCATTATAGTGGTGGTTAATATTTCCAGGGATCGTGCTCCGTTCGTACTGACGTCAGATATGGCTTACGTGATCAACGGAGGGGACAGGCCGACGGAGAAGTTCCACCAATTTGTAGACTTGTGTTGCCAGGCGTTTAATATCATTAGAAACCACAGAAATCTCTTTCTGTTCTTAGTAAGTGAATAGCGACAAACTATATAGGCTCTTTTCGTCATTTGCCTGTTTCAGATTACGTCATCAGGTATATGTCGCATAACTCCAGAGTCGATCAGTTACATGCACAAAGTCTTACTTCCGGACCTGTCCAATCCAGAGGCAGCCGCTTGCTTTACACGACTTATCGAGGAATCCTTGAAGACGCGCTTCACCCAGTTTAACTTTTTCTTGCACAACTTGGCGCAGCTCAAGTTCACGGCTGACAATAACGAGGGAACGTTGCTGTCATTTGTACCAAAGACTTATAGGTAGGATTGATTAATATTTTAACGGTGGCGCACGTTCGATTCCCTTAAGATTACGTTTGTCTAATGACGTTAAATGGTTATTTCGGTTTATGATTTGCCAGTAGTTTCTAATGTACCTTTCTTTTAATTAGTATGGCTGCCGATGGACAACTGGTGCACGTGGAGGTAGTGAATTACAGAAAACGCTACGATCCCGACAAATATTATGTGTATATTTTGCGAGTGTACAGGAAAGATCAGAAACAGCCGATGGAAATACAGAGGACTTACAAGGAGTTTTGTGAGTTGCATCAGAAGTTGTGCATATTCTTCCCGCTGGCCAAGTTGCACAGGTGAGTAGGTAGCTAGAGCAAGCAATTAGTTGGGGGCATTGCTAAAAAAAAACATTTCGCATTATTATTATTATTATTATATATGTATAACTCAAATTTTTTTAAAAAGAAATCCTGTATTTTTTATCTTCAATGAATAAGTCGGATAAATATTTTTAATTTCTTTCAAGGCTTTTGGAAAACGTTTATGTTACTTATAGCAGTCAATTAGTCATATTCCGTTTACTTCATTCATTTAAGAATCTGGAAATATTAGAAATTCCCAATCTATGCAGTTTATTATCAGTTTATGTAATAAATGACACGTGGGAATTACTAATATCAGGTTTAGTCAGTCTCTGTGTCTCGAGGTCCTAACTTGGCAAATGACAACGTTGGAGGCAATGGCCAATGTCTGTTCGAATTTAGGGGTGTATAATTTAAGTGATCTGTTTTACATTTTCAAGTGCCAATCCATAGATAATCAAGAGTATGGATTTAAGATGATTGATTTTCTCAATTGTTTACTCGTTGAATTTATATATAGACCATATGTAATCTGAAATGAATGCGAATGCTGCCTTGGCCCTTGGATAAATAAGTGTCCATTCGTTACCATTGGAAAATATCAAGTGCGAGATAAAATTCGCATTAAACCAAATATGATGAATGTGTTATTACTGCGTGTCAGCCGTATTGATTTTTCTGTGAACACTTCAAACTTGTTGATAAAAACAGAGATTTCTTTAAGTAGGTCTTTATTCAACAACTGCTAAATTATTAAAACTCGGTAATAAAAGATTAATCCTTAAAAAGCATGTAAATTGATTTTAAAATACCTAGATAGGTACAGGGTTTTCCGTTGTTTAGTCACACCCATTTACAAGGTTTTTTTTTTTCGATAGATATGAAGAAAATTGCAAAAAAACCTTCCTCTGAATAGTTTTTAAATTTCAGTTTATCTTGATGATACGTCAAATTCCATTTAGAAAGGCATTAAGCAAACCGCCTAATTAAAAAAATAAGTTTAATAATACTCCTACAAATATTCCAACGTTATTATATCTGACACATTATAATTTATCATTTGCAATCTTAAACACACCCTAACATGTTACTCATATAAATATTCAGCGCTTGCACAATATCAACAATCCGCCCCGCTGCTTCGCCTGTCGTCGTCATCCTCTGTCAATACAATTCGTCTTGGTCGGGATATCTCAGGCTCTATGTCCTCCCCGAAAAATATACTAGCTGCCTGGCTACTGTAACCCATTCGAGTGAAAGTATGTGGCGGCTCCTCTTCCTGGTAAGATCGTTCATCCTCGGAAAATGAATAAGATCTGTTGTAATCGTGTTGAACTACGTTGATCTTGAATTCTTCATCTTGTGTGGTATTGTGTGGCGCGATATTTATATTGAAATTGCCGTCAGGTTGGTTCTCATTGGAGTGATTGAAATTGTTTTGCGTTGCACTTGTGCTCAAAGATTGTGAGGTTTGCTTGAGGTTTACTTCAAAATTGTCCTCTCCATTTTCCCAATTCTTGTCGCTGTCCGAACTGGTCTGGGTCATGAATATTAGAGTAGACTGTTCGTTTGCCACGTTTCTTGGCCCGTAAGCCTCATTTTTGTGTTTTAAGGTGGGATTTTTTGTAATGGAACTTTCCCTTGACAAATACAAATAGTTACTGTTTTCCTCATTGCCGATAGTTTGTTCGTTGTCGTTATGCGTTGAAAAGCTTTTTAATATAGATTTTGCATGCGTTTCAGTCTTAGAGTTCCTATTTGTAGACACTAGATGATTGTTAGTCACAATCGCCACCTTCTCTGTAACTATGCCGTTTCTTTTCTCAACGCTTTTTCCGAATTTCGTATCTGATACTGCTATACTGCTCCCGTTGCTAGGCATCTCCAATGTTGTTGAAATTGTGATGGAGTCGGACGGTTGTTCGTGTCTGTCTGCATTTCTGTGCATAAGTCTCGAAATGTCACCGTTTAAGTTGGATAGCGATAGGCTTTTTTGGGTCATTTTTGGCGTGGACAGCGACGAGATGTCTGTGTCGGGTTCCGGAAAAATGGCAGATTTGGTGAGCTCCTTTCTCGATTTTCCCTTCGATCTATTCCGGACGACGTCATTTTTTTTAATATTCACGTTGTTTTGAATCGGAAGTGGAGCTGAAAAGCAGGAAATGATTTTGCAGTACTTTTCAATAATTACTAAATAAATGAATGTTGGTGTGTCAAAAAAATCATAATAGTAGTTTATTCCACAAGCATATAATGGCCTATATTATTCTCGAGGGGGAAAGTTTATATATATTACTGTTATTATTAAGAGGTTATTTTTTCAATATTCTATATATTTTTTAGATTAAAATATTGAAGAACATGTAATAAATCCCAGATAAATAAAAAAAAAATAAAAGAATGCCACAAATAACTTTTAGACAATATTTAAGAATTCACTTTGAATTACATACGATTTTAAATTGTCCTCGAGAGAGTATTTTTACACTTAACTATAATAAATATGTAATATATGGATCGTAAATAAATCATTGAGATTATTCTAATGTCTAAATAACAACGTAAAACTACGTAAATATCAGTTACTTTTTCTGTGTGTATGTTGGCTAAAATGTGACTTATACAATTCAAAAGCAATAATCATAACTAATCCAAACAGATAATCACCTAATTTTACTTACGTTCTGGCTTGTCGAATTCCGAATGAACGTGATACCGCAAACACACAACATCTTGAGGTTTGGTCTTAGTCGTACTGTTTCTTGTAAATTTCGCTTTAAACCCCCCAAAAAGGCCCATTATATTTCAGATGAAACAGGCGCAATGTAAGCTTTATCAGTGTGGGTATTACTAAATTTAATTTGTGAGAACGTATTTTATCTAAATCTACAAGATTACAACATGATACGGTGTAACTTATCTGTTAATGATGTTTTGCTGTTTTTAAAACTTATTATCAGTGTAATTGGTTTTTCAGAATGTCACAGAATGGTGAATTGTGCTACACAGTGAGCAAAAAAATGGCCGAAATTTAAGCAGCAATACAACAACGTACAGCTACACTTTATATCAATATCCGAATAACTAAAGGTGTAATTTTTCAGCAGTCATTTTTGAACAAAATATAGTTTATCAAATATTTCTGTGATTAATACTTCCGAAAAATATGACTTTATTTTTTCATGAGAATGAAAATTTTCTCGTTACGTCGAGGGAACTATTTATGTTGGTTTATCTTGATTTTTTGAAAACATATTTCTTTAGATTACCTGCAGATTACCCCCCTAATCAAAGCCTCCATAGTTTGAATAAAAAAACTTCATTGTCTTAATTATAGATAAAATCTATGTCTATAACATAATCCCTCTCTTGAAGTGATAAATTGTGTATTGATGTAAGATCTAAGTTTAAATATTTTATTTATCTACTGCCATGTCTCGGTGTTTGTGTAAATATAGATTTTACATTTGGTAATATTTACTTGTAAGGCTTATCAATTGTCAAGTATTGCGACCTTACAAAGCTATAATAACACTTTATTAAAGCCAATTAAATAAACTGCGCCTCCGCTACATAACATTACCTCAGGTGAAAAATAATCCGATGGGAATCGGAATCATTAGTTAATTTGTTAGTAATAGACAATTAATAGTAGATAACGTCTAATCCTTTAATATTGGATATCCCTAATTGAGGAGGACGATTTAATAATTCGGTTTGGATTAATTTAAAACACTGAATAATTTTAAAATGCTACTCTGTAATCGGTTTTGAATATAAATACGAAGTATTCATCCCTGAAGAGAACTAGAACTTTTGATATGGTATTAACACTAATATCAAAACACACAATTTGTAAAACTAGGCACTTATGCCAGAAGACATTTTTCAAAGACCACCTCTTAATTTTAAATCAATTATATATGTTCCTAGCGCCCTCTAGGAAATAGCAAGCGAAACAGAGCTCCCATTCATCTTATTTAAATTTCAGTTTATCCACTGGCCTACATATGGGCAGATCAAACATTAAACAGGTCGCCCATAAAAGATTCCAGGAGATCAGCCTCTTCGTCAAGTCTTTGTTCCTGTGCGCCCACGAAATAGCCCACTCCGACCTGGTATACACCTTCTTTCACCCCTTGCTTAGGGACCAACAATACCCGGACGAGTATTCCAAAAAAGTCAAAGGTAAAACAAAGCTAGGAAAACAGGCGAGAACGAGCATAAAATTCCGTTGTGTTTTAGATCGTACTGATTTCCAAAACGAATCGGGGAGACTCAAAGGTCAGTTGAAGCTGTCGTTGCAGTACAGCAAAAATGAGTTCTGCGTGATGGTGCACCACGCTAGGGGTTTGCCTCGGTTGTCGAACGGGCAGGAACCGTCGACGTATGTTAAGGTTTATTTACAGCCGGACATGCACAAGAACACCAAGAGGAAAACCAAGGTCGTTAAGAAGAACTGCCATCCGAGTTTTATGGAAACGGTAAGTGGTTTGTTTTGATACACTGTTACGTTGTATTTATTTATTAATGAATTTTTCAGCTGGAGTACCGAATGGCCTTAGAAATAGTGAAAACAAGGAGACTGAAAGCGACCGTTTGGAACTATGACGCCCTGCAAGAGAACGAATTCATGGGAGGCGTGGAGCTAGATCTAAGCAGTCTCGATTTAACCACGGAGACCAGCGAATGGTATTCATTGGTGAATCTAAGCAGATAACAGTTGTATCGTTGTAAGGAGTATAACAGCAAATATCAATTATTAGTGATGTAATATTGGTTGGAGAAATCCACTTAGGTTAAGTACAGTGGTCAATCTAATTGTTTATAATATTAATAGGTAATTGAGCATTTTTCATCCCTAGTTTATTCGGTAAAGGATAATATGAAGTTTAAGATGGGCAAAAATTGAAATTATTAGAAGAACTGAATATTGAATAACATATAAAAAGGGGACCCGAACTGACTCTGTAATTGGGCGAAGACTGAATTTAAACCGGAATTGAAACGCAGAGTCCTTAATTTTCTTGTACACCAAAATGAAGACGGAACCATTATATTTATCGTTGGCGTGATCGGAAACCAAAACCATTATTTGTTTTCGGTTCGTGTTCCTGAGTCAGCTTGTTATAGTCAACCTTAGATCGTATACATTTTGCACAAATAATGTAACACTAATCACTAAATATTAATCACTTGAAGTCTGATTTTAAACTGCGTCGGTCATAATCAGTTTCTATTATTAATTGTAAGCTTTGATGGTGCTGTAACCTTTACAATGTATTATAAATGCCAAGAAATTAAGAAGGAAATCTCAGTAAACGCTCTTAAATTAGTGACCCCTAATTGCATTTATTTATGGTTGTATAATTCAATTTCCAAAGGTTGCGTTAAAAACAGTAGAGAACAAGTATTTCAATCGTAATGTCAGTATTGTTAATTCTTATTTTCGTTCGTATTACTTATTGTACGTTGTGAAATTTTTAATAAATTAAGAAAGAATTATCATGTCATTTCAGTACTGTTAATTTGCAGGGTTGCTCCTGTCACTGATTTCGCTCATTGTACATTAAGATGTAATATCCCACTTTATAGATAGCCCGTAGGTACTGTAAGTATTTATTTAGCCTCAAATCATAAATTGTACCTTAATATTTTTCCACGAGAGCGGCTTTCTTTCATATTATATTTCGTCATTTACTCCGTCTTTTGGCATGGACTCCCTGTGGGTCTTTCGGTACGATTATTTTTATCTGCTTTTTAAACTCATTAAGGTTATGTTGGAAATAAATTTAGTAAATTTATGTTTCTTTGTTATTTGTATCAGTCACTTGTTAGAATTAACATAAACTTAAGTATTTCAGTCTGATTTTAGTCCACACGTTTTTACTTTAAATAAATCCTATTTTTGTAAACTCTTGACGTGATATTTTGATATTTGTTTATTGTTTTAGTTATCAAGAAATCTTGCTATTTACTCACAAATTGTGAGAATTTAAAAAATTAGAAGCCCCCACGCTGGGCGCCAAATTAGCAACAATATCTTTTGTTGCAGTTTTAACCTAAAATATAGTTGCAGCCTTAATGAAAGTTAAATTCTATATATAACTAGAACAATATACAATGTCGTAGTTTACTTTTTTTTTGTTCTAATAACTAACGTTTACAACATACTTATTTAAAGTAAAAATGGGTGAAGGTCATTAGGTCATTATTTAATTGTTTATATATTATAGTCATTGTCAATGTACAGGGTGTTATATTTAAATTAAACTAACTGTTTAATTATGATATATATTTGTGGCTTGTGTGGTTTTTGCTGTTTATATGCGGAAACTGTTGAAGACTGAGAGGAATGTGAGTCAATTTCGACTTGTTGAAATGTTGAAAGTAGCATTAGTAAAAGAACTTATTTTTGGATTTGTAATTTTAAATTAAGCGTATGTAGATTTAGGTCTAATACCCTGTATATATATTAATCATGTAATGCCAAAGTTACAGTGTTGGTAACATTTTTAGATTTAGTTATTAATTAGTAATCGACGCGTGCGTGTATTTATTTTTAGCTATAAATCGACACAGATAAGGTCTACATTAATAATAGTATCGAGAAAATGTAATCACACTGTATTAATAAAATAAGAAAGTATTCCCTCATTCCAAGTAATATGTAAGCGGTTGAATTTTTATCATGTCTATCCGGTGAAATATCGTAGAGATTGTATTGCTCATCTATTGCAGGGTATTTATTTTTGCTGGCATATTTTGGGGAATAGATGTGATAATGTTTCATTGAAGTACACTAAGCAGTGCATTTATTTTGTAATTTTCTTTATATATATGATATATAAACCCATTGCTATATATATATGTTTTATTGTTTATTCCTCCTCGCTGTTTTTTACTTACCTTTGATTTTGGTGAAATTCCTCTTATTCCATCCATTCTATGTTCAAGTCTTTCACCCCTTTTATATTAACAGACCAGTGAAATATGAAGCACCTTAATCGATTCCTAAATACTGAATGACTGTGGTGCATTCTGCCGCCCATACGGGGACTTGTTTCCTTTAAGTCTTTTACGCCACTGGTGTCAATTTACTGCCGTAGTGAAAATAATAATAATATATATATGTATATATATATATCCCTCCAATTAACGATTTTTTTTATAGGAGCTGTGTCCTCTGTCTGTCTGGACGTAAAAGTGAATTAATTCTAGTTTCTCTATGCATCAGATATATTCTGCAAAAAAAACATAAATCTCGTGCTCAATTCGCATTCTTAATTATAAGACCTTGCATGTTTTATTGTTTATTGTTTGTTTATATATTTTACGTTTTCACTTCCAGAGTTCACACAAGTTCCATAGTTTCATAATTTCCTCAATGTGCATTGGGTAGGTACTGACCCTGACTATTATGGCTTTATAATAAATACAGTTCTATCACATCATTTCATATAGAAATCGATTAATCACGGTGCGATAACCATTAAAAATAGATTGATTTAAAAAGCAGGGACGCGGTCTAGTGCAGACAAATTGCCGAAAATAAAATAACAATGAAATATCAAAAAGACGTAAACTGAAACGTAAGAATAATCGCAGTGTAAATTCGCGTTGCTTCCGCGTTTGTCAAAATGCAAAAAACGCAATTTATTTCT
Organism: Rhagium mordax; assembly: GCA_963680705.1. Classification (NCBI taxonomy): domain Eukaryota; kingdom Metazoa; phylum Arthropoda; class Insecta; order Coleoptera; family Cerambycidae; genus Rhagium; species Rhagium mordax. Next base: position 77,009,801 of record OY796659.1, on the reverse strand, counting down.
TCACAAGCGCTGATGTTTCTCAGAACTGCAGGCTACAAAATTACAAAGTTAAAAACTTGGGCCCAGCCGAGATCCGATCATAATCATAATTTTTTAATCAAATAATGGTAATTAAAATTAACGTATTCAAGTATCTCCCAAACGCGAAATTATTTTGCAGTACCTACCTACTCCAGTACCTACCTACTCATTAAATTTGTATACATACAAAAATGCACGCCAACGATAAGAAAAATAAATTAGCATAACGAAATTGATTAGTGCGCTCGCAATGCATGTGTTATAAAGGTACCTGCTTAATATTATTTTATGCAGCGAGTACCTTATGGGTTCCTGCATAAAAATAAGTTATATTAAATATAGGAATATGAACATTTTAGGCTGTTTAAAAATGCCACATGCCACTAAAAATTATTAAATAAAACCTTTTCCAAAAAAAGTATCTGAAAAATATTAATTTACCTGTTTTAAAGAAACATTTGGTTTGGCGTAAATCACGTGTGTTATTATAAAATAATCACTATTTTTTAAATAGAATAAAAAATATGTGATACTTCATTTTAACCTTTTTAAATTGCATTTTCAAACTCAAAGTTTAAAAATAATAAATAAACATTGTGGGATAATTTTCCTTCCCAAATTTATTTCTGAATCCGCCCCTGGCTTTTAGCAATCAAAGCTGGATTAAGATCTGTCAGCAATTTTTTTAAATTGAATTGTTATGACTGTCAAATAATAAATACACAATTGTTATTTTTCATTTGAATAAAGGATTAAATAAATAAATATTTTTGATCCAGAGTTGTATTTTAATTTGTAAATACTTAAGATTTTTTACTAACATTAACATTTCGTAACATTAATAGATGTTTTTAGTACCTATAGTATAATGATATTTTGGTATTTTGAATTATCAAAAGAAATTAAATTATCAAGCAGGATCTTTATTGCCTCTTACCTGTTCTAGCTGTAAAACAAATTATATAAGAAATTAAGATAAAAAAAGTAAATTTGTAAAGTGTCTCACATTAAGTGGTTTAAAAGCATTAATTTGATTATTTTCACTGCCTGCTAATTGTATTTAATCGAGAATGAGCAGAAGCAAAGTGAAAGTTTCACACTTTATTAAGCGATGCAGTTTTTGTTACACCTAATTCCCCTAACCATTTCTTTGCTTTGCTTTCTTGGGTAAAACCTTTACACAAGTAATACACTCCCGAATAAAAATAAGGTTTATAATTATACATCTATTTCACGTACTGAACACGTAGCAAATTTCGTCGAATATTCATTGTTATTATAGCGACAATAATTTAGATTCGGATCTGTACGAAAACTGTCACATTTCTGGCCAGGGGCGGACTGGGATCAGAATTATGTTCCAAGCATCTTCACGATAACCGGCGCACTTTCCACTGCATTAAATGAACAATACCTTCAGGGCCGGACTGGCCCACTTTTAGCATTTTAGCACCGGCCCATCGGGCATCTGCCCGAACTTCCTTATGACCAGGCCACCCTTGATTCTGGCTAAAGAAACTATTTATCTCTATCTCTTACCGTTTCCGAGATCCCAATGGTGAGCATCGAACTTGACTCACCCTGTTTAGTGCGCACCAGCGCCCCCTTGATTTTAGCGTCTAGGAAGGGTGCCCTCTTCATCTTTCCTTCATACTGCCCTGCAAATCTTGGTTCTAAAGTGCACGACGTTGCCTGCCTAAAACCTGAAAATCATATTTACGTCATGTGGAATTCTAGACATTTATTTTATATAGCTATAGTATTTATACTGTCGTGATTCATCTTTATTAACATAAGTATTAACCTATATAAAATCACGCTTTATTACTTTTAGGTAGGTATAAAATTAAAAGTTACCCATCCATTACGAAGCCTGCATTAACAACACCTATTTTTCAGTGGCTGAAGAATTCGGAAGCTCGCTGAAGCGGATTTTCGAAAATTCCCCCCTCCCCCATCTCAAGCTCGGAAACTCAGCCCTGCCGTTGCGCATTGCCTGCGCGCATGCGACCACGACTCGGAACGGTGCGCTGGGAAATTGTTGATTGCATACATTCTCTCGTTCTCAATCGCGTTCACTTCACCCGCGGTGTAACGTAACATACGCCTGGCGTATTCTCGCGGTCAATATTTCATTGATCAATTCAACAGGTTGCCGGCAAATTAAAACCCGCATATTATCAATTAAAATTATTTGCCCCGCGAATTAGATTTGCATCAAGGAGCTTGGGGATCAGCACAAGTGCACTTATTAAAAAAGGGGCGTGTAACATATTTAAACCCTATCAGTGGATCGAAGAGCGTGTGGAAAAGTGACTGCATTTTGTTTATCCTGTTCTGAGTGCTTACGCCTTATTGACATTGACCGTCCATATGGAATTCTGCTTAAATTCTAAAGTAAATGTTTGTTAAATTAACAACCAAGTGGCTTGTTTTGTGAGAAATTAAAAATACAGTGTGCATTCACAAGGATACTGCGTTACTTTCTAGATTCTGCTAGCACGAACCGCTGGATTTTCACTGAAATTTCAAAAGTTATCGAAGCATCAAGTGTGTTTTTGTCGTTGCCATGGAAACTTTCGCAGTGGATAAATCCGTCTACGACATCGACTCCGACGAACTGAAAGAGCTCTGGGAGGCTGACTTAGATCCGGTAAGTTCACTAATTTGCATTCATTAAATACTTAGGTACCTAAAAACAGTTGCTAGCTGGCGAAATGTTGACGAACGGGTTTTTTTCTGAAGAAATTCGAGAAATTTTAATTGTTGCATTATGTTTTCTCCGTAAAGTTGGCTGTGGGCAAGGCAATTTATTGCCGGCGTTGTTGCCATGAGACGAGAGTGAATTGTTTTTGGCTCCCGATGATTACTTTTTAGGGGGCTATTGGCACCCTTACAGGTATCCAAAAAAGGATTTTAGTATATTTGTTTAATTTGTTGAAATGCACAATTGTTCAAATAAACGGTTTAATATATGCAACACACTTTGTGTAAAAACATTTCTAATATACAGGGCGATTCGTAAATGAACCGACACAAAAAGCAGTTAGAGAAACCCAAAATATGATGATTTAATCAACTTACCTACCTATATACCAAGTTGCACTCTCCTGAAGAGATAGAAGCCTCCAAAGGCCAAAGTGACAACTAAAATTCGAATTATATTTCGTACAACCCTGTATAAATTGTTCAAAATAGTATAAATGTATCCAAAATGTGATCTTTATTTAAAAAATGTAAAAACATACGGGGTGGTCCATTTAGAAAAGACTATTGGGGCAATTTCCGGTGAAACCGGAAGTGACAAATATGGCGGGTAGGTCTCAAAAAGTTGAAAATCCTACCTAATTTCACCATACAAAATTTTATCCCGATATCTTTAAATACGAGGAAGTTACAGGGGTGGCCCACTATTCGTTTACACCCGGTATATTAATTAATCAACTGGTTTTGAACAATCAATAGTATCCATAAACAAATAGCGTTGAATTATAGTCGTAAAAAGCACCGGTGAATCTTTGTTTATAACCAATCTCCTCTAACTTCATGCCTACTAGCCTCTCCAATAGAAATTCTTTTCCGATACGGTGAAATAGAATGGCCCATTATTATTGAGGGGAGGAATGTGATTTGACATTTGAATAGTTTTGACGTTTAATTAAGATAAGTAGTAATTTTGCAAAAAATGATGAATTCGGACTTGCAAAGGTAATACTAAAAACTTAGTTGATGAATTAGCTCTCGCCTTCGGCTCGCGCTGCAAAATTCACCACTTGTAGAATAATATACCATTATTTCGTTCGGAATTTCATTATACAACTTTTTTTTACTCTTGTTTGTTTTTAATAAACTTCATGGTTTTCAAGGAAAACGAGATTAACGAACGCAATTTAAGTTTTAATTATTAGAAAATAATAAATAATTCAATAGTAGCCTATGAATGCATCTCTCGATTTTGACAATTAAGTGAATTGATTAAATATTTTAATTTTTAATTTAATTCATTAAATATTGTTTATTGAAACGCCTACTAATCAATATTTGCAACACTTTCATTTAAACGTCAAACTCTTGTTCTCATTTTTTTTTACAAAGGCTACTCTAGTTTGTTGGTGTTGGTGTTAATAACTCAAAATCTAAAATAGTCACAATTTTTTAAATGGAACACCCTGTATATTTTTCGATATTTGGATAGCCATTTTCATCCCCTTTATAAATATATATAATTGTTATACATTTCATCTTCAAATAACTGAGTTATTCAAATAAATAATATTCTTAAAAGTTTGGGATTTGGGATACAATTAACTAAATTATTTTTTACATAGATGGCCATGCATAAAACAATATTAGTTTAAAATTTGACAGATCAATAATTGTTATTTTAAACCATTATTGTTTTATGCATGGCCATCTATGTAAAAAATAATTTAGTTGTATCCGAGGTTGTATCCCAAACTTTTAAGAATATTATTTATTTGAATAACTCGGTTATTTGAGGATGAAATATATAACAATTATATATATTTATAAAGGGGATGAAAAGGGCTATCCAAATATTTAAAAATATACAGGGTGTTCCATTTAAAAAAATGACAAAAACTTGATAAAATATGCTACAGATCTATTTTCTATTTTTTTTTTCTAGCTATATTTTTATGCAAAATAAAAAGGTTTAAAAAGTAGAATTTTCAAATGATCACCCTGTACAAGATTTAAGAGATTTTTGGAATGTTATTTTTACCCCAATCCCAGCCCTTGGCATCATAAATAGCGTATCCAAAGGCACATCCGATCTCGGGGTGGCGGACTTTCGATTCGAGGAATCCCGGATGTTGTTTCAAACTAGAATATAATAGGCTAAACAAATCGGGAATTTCAGCTTTAATTTTAACTTTCGGAAAAAATATTTTTCAAGATGTAAAAATATATTATTATGGGTAGGTACCAGATATTTATATTTACATATTTATTAAACAGATAATGTGCATAACTTTTAAGAAAAACAGAAAACGTCATTATCATTAGCAGAGATCTCGGTAAAGATTAAAGTTAATCCCTTGATACTATAATTTGCGTACTAAGAAACGTTAAATTAAATATAATGTGAAAAACAAAATTAAGAGAAACTTATATGCAATCTTTGTCAGTTTTTTCTACAGCGAAGGGTTACTACGGGTGGGCTATGCCAAATAGAGTATCCAAGTATCAGCCACAGATATCAAAATAATGTCACAAAAACGTCTTAATCTCGGTTTCAATGGTCTACTCTAATAATAACAATTAACTTACTACATAAACATATTACTGAGGCGCCATCGTATTTTAAATCTGCAAATTGCTATATAAACCTCCCGTTCCTAAAATATGAGGCGCCGTTTAAGACCTTATTAGTATTACAAATATATAATAATTATTGAAATATATATATTTTTTCATTAAATATATTTATTTTGTTAAAATATTTATAAATTTTATAAATATATATATCTTTGTAAAAATATATAAGTATGTATATTTACGAATATATAAATATATTTTCACAAATATATATTATTTCTGCTAACATATATACATATATAAATTTAGGTAAAATTTAATTAGCATGGCGCTACCTAGCGTACGACGATAAAAGCTCATTTCTATATAAAATATATTTAGCAGAAATAATATATATTTGTGAAAATATATTCGTAAAAATATATACAGGGTGTCCCGATTTTAAACCGACAAACTTCGGGTACAGAAAGTTCACATGAAATTATGACATACCCCTTCTAACATTTCTTCTCTATCGAGCCTCCTAACGGAGATACCGGGTGTTGAAAATTCAATTTAATTTTTGTTTTTCTTTAATAACTTCCACAATATTAAAGATAGGGAAACCAAACTTGGTACACATAGTTAGGTTGTGAGGGTCCATCTTTGCTATGGTTCAGAGTTGAACTGAGGCGCGCCAGTGGCGTGCGGTGTGGTCACGTCGACATAATTTTAAGGAAAATAGTATGTGCACTAATTTTTTTCGAAATTCTGATCAGATTTTCATAATTTACGGTTAATTTTCTAAAAAAACTTGCTCTTGTAAAATTTTGACTGAGGCATTAGTTTTCGAGATATTTGCGTCTGAACAAAACGATGCACCAAAAACACAATTATTTAATTAAGATAGCCCTTTCAAAATTATTTTCAATCTGATTTTCGAAGGGATATACTGAACTGAACTGTCAATTTAATGTTTTTAATGTTTTTCTTCTTTTGCAATGAGGCGTTTTTAAGGCCTTTTGCAAGTCAATATTATTTCTGTCAAAAGAAAAATTTGTTACGAAATTACATAAACAAATTATCAACATCCAAATATAAAAAAAATCAACACCCCGTATTTCCGTTAGGAATGGCTATAGAGAAATTTTAGAAGGGATATATCGTGATTTCATCAGAACTATTCCCGACATGATAATTGTGTTTTTGGTGCATCGTTTTGTTCAGACGCAAATATCTCGAAAACTAATGCCTCAGTCAAAATTTTACAAGAGCAAGTTTTTTTAGAAAATGAACCGTAAATTATGAAAATCTGATCAGAATTTCGAAAAAAATTAGTGCACATACTATTTTCCTTAAAATTATGTCGACGTGACCACACCGCACGCCACTGGCGCGCCTCAGTTCAACTCTGAACCATAGCAAAGATGGACCCTCACAACCTAACTATGTGTACCAAGTTTGGTTTCCCTATCTTTAATATTGTGGAAGTTATTAAAGAAAAACAAAAATTAAATTGAATTTTCAACACCCTGTATCTCCGTTAGGAGGCTCGATAGAGAAGAAATGTTAGAAGGGGTATGTCATAATTTCATGTGAACTTTCTGTACCCGAAGTTTGTCGGTTTAAAATCGGGACACCCTGTATATATATATTTACAAAGATATATATAGTTATAAAACTTAACAAAATACATTGAACTGATTCCGCGGTTGGCATCATGTGAAACATTGTTAAATAATATAATTAAAGAAAAAATTATTCACTTTTTTAAATGTTTCAAAAAGTATTTATTAATCTCTAACAAAATAAATATATTTAATGAAAAACTATATTTCAATAATTATTATATATATTTGTAATACTAATAATGTCTTAAACGGCGCCTCACAGTATAATATACGGAGCAAAAAGTTAGTCATTACAAAAATTTTAGAAATTTAGTTCCCATCTGGCATTCCACGTGATAAGAAATTGTGGTAGCACTACTGACGATCCTCGGATAAAATATTTCAGATAAAATATAACAATGATCTTGATATCGCAAAAAATTATAGTACCTACTTATAAGTAGAGAAATGTATGAATTAAAGAAACGTCTAGAATCATCAATGAGTATTAACTGTACTTGACAAAGTAATCTAAGGCAAACGAACAAATTTAAGCCTGAGAAAAAATTGTCTTGCTCATTTTAAAAGCAATTTTGCAGTAATTGAGGTAGCAATGTCGAAATGAGGCAATAAAACCTAATTAGCCAAAACCAATAAGTTGTGTATTGGTTATAATTAAAGATGGATTTTTAATGTGGCTAGGGCCAGATGACTATAGCTAGTCTGCCACCATCCCCTATGCCGTAACGTTTAAAACCCTCATGCCCCGGTTTGAATGATAATCTAATCTTCCTTAATGGGTGAGCGAGCAGACGTTACTGGAGAAAGTGGTCACTTTGTAATAGTATTTTCTACTTAGCCTCGAAACCAATAACTATCAGTAGAAACTGAATCTCGTTTACTAGCTTTGACTAGACCAGATAAGATGATTATGAATGGACATAAATGCTCCGCCTTAACCAAAGCAGAATATCGGCCCTTAAAGTGCATAATATCAGTTTCGATACTTCCTGCAATACCGGAAGTTGCTAACGCTAAATTCTAAGGTTCCAAGTCCGTTAATCCGTAATAAATATAATTTCTCGTCGAGTCGGCGAAGTAAATAATAATTAGGTACGCGAAACGATTCTCTTTAATTAAGCGGTTTAATCTCGGGTCTAATCGAGGGTCTAATTAATGTTATTAAGTTTAGAATACTACCTCGAAGACTACAGTCTTTATTCGTGCTTTTGCGGTCCAGGAAGGATGCAGATTTCCGGTTTTTGTGTTTCAAATCTTTCGGCAATTCACTTCAGATAAAGATCATCATCTCCCATGAACCGGATTACAATTAGGAAAAAGAAATACAATCAACTAATAAGTATCACAGAAGTCACGTGGCCTTAGAGTTAGGCAACCATATATACACTACGTATTTCAATAAACCTGTTTATGCAATTAAATTAATTTTTCGTTTTCACTACCCTTATATCTCTCTCTCTCTCTCTTGATTGGGTATCTCTCATGGATTGTTCATGCAAAATGAAGATGTAAAAGTCTTTTATTTGATTACATACATCGCATTGGTTTTATATCATCTAAGATTTAATTAAAATGGCAACACTGTCGTCTTAAATTAAAAAAAAAAACTCATAACTCGGCCATTTTACAACTTACAACGGAAAAAAATCGTAGTCATATTCCTGGCGACTAGTGCTATTACCCATAAAAATATGACCCCCACTTAAAGAATCACCCTGTATATTTACGAAAACCTCAAAACATATATTTTTTTAGATCAAAGCTACGGTTAATTTTATCATTCCCTACAGCAAGTTGGTAGATATAGTTTATTTCAAAGACAAATGTATCATAAAAAAGGAGGCTTTTTTTGTGAATCAAAGGCGGCTTCTTGTTTTGAAAAGAAAGTCGTTACATTTATCGTTGCAAAAACTATACCCAACAAATACAGAACTTCCTGTTTTAAAGTCGGTTAAAAATTAATACCGAAAGTTCCATATTATGCTTGTCAATCGGTCAACAATAGAAGCCTTGCCAATTACTACTACTCGTTACAATCGGGAAGTGCCAAGTTATCATTATCGTGTTACATTGTCGAGTATAGGTACTTTATTGGTCATTAAACATAATCGTCGAAAAATATTATTTTATTACATGTGGGCTCGACTAGAAGTATAGAAAGTTAATACCTATTGCAAATATCCTTGCAAAATTTTAATATCTTTAAATATTTTACATACTGACAATTTTTTAAATAAATTATAAAAACCAACATTTTATTTTTTACAAAAATTAAATTCGAGGTTAAATAATCGAAAAGCATGCGATCATCAACAAACGCAATACGCACAAAAATCATTGAATGCGGTGCGCTGGCAGGGAAGGATCTATTTTGAATTATCTATAGACCATTGGAAACTTATTCATCACCTACTTGTGTGTTTTACCTCATAATTTTCACTTTGGCGTTCAAACTACGAGCTTAAAGGAATCCACAAACATAACTGTATATACGCGACGTACGTAAAAGTGAACCGTAAGTCATCATGACCATCTTGAATTACTCGGCATGTGCAACGCGGTGAATAATTAATTCTAATAAAACTAGTTGTTTATTTTGTCGCCGCGTTGTGTTACGTCTTAATTGACATAACTGTAGTGGTAAGTAGGCATGGGACGGACATCACATGTTCGTTAGTTACATCCATAACACAATTTTCTCGTAACAAAACACGGGCATGTAAAACACGAGACGAATCGAATGGTGCGAACCGTGAGATATGAGAAAAAAGTTTGTAGAGCAGTTATGAAGTTTACCAAGTCGAGTGAATCAGCTAGTAAACAAAATCGGATGCTGGGATCGAATCGAAAAATCGGATCGTTGCAGATAAAGGAAGGAACGGTGTAAATTTCGCTTTTTCGAGATATGAGTCAAGAAAAGTTGAGAAGTCAGGAAATTACCGCATCGAATGAATCAGCTAGTAAACAAAATCGGATGCTCGGATCGAATTGAAAAATTGCCTTATTGTAGAAAAAGGAAGGAAAAGTCGAACCGCGTAACAATCTTTCGCCGTTTTTGAGATATAAGTGAAAAGTTTGAGAGTTAGGAAATTACTGAGTCGATTGAATCAGCTAGTAAACAAAATCGGATGCTCAGATCGAATTATTGAGAAACCGCCTTATTAAGAATGGAAATTCCGAATTGCATAAAACACAGTTTTTTCTCAACGCGTTCTAGCTGAGAGTCGAGAAAAGTTTGAGCAATTAGGATATTTACTAAGTCGGATGAATCACCTACTTAGTAAACAAAATCGGATGCTCGGATCGATTTGAGAAATCGCCTTATTGTAGAAAGAGGAAGGAAAATTCGAACAACGTAATTATCTCTCGCCGATTTCGAGATATGGGTCAAGAAAAGTTTGAGCAATTGGGAAATTTACTAAATCGAATGAATCAGCTAGTAAACAAAATCGGATGCTGGGATCGAGGCTGGGATCTACTAGAAAATCGCCTTATTGTGGATAAAGGAGGGAAAATTCGAGCGGCATGAATCTCAGCTCTCTATTTCCTCTTCATTTTCGAGCTACGAATCAAGGAAAGTTTGAGCAGTCAGGAAATTACTGAGTCGAACGAGTCAGCTCGTAAAATAAATCGCCTCGGATCGAATTATTGAGAAATCGCCTTATTGTAAAAGGTAAAAGGAAAATTCGAACGGCTTTTCGAGCTATGAGTCAAGAAAAGTTTGAACAATTGGAAAATTTACCAAGTCGAATGAATCAGCTAGTAAACAAAATCGGATGTTCGGATCGACTTGAGAAATCGCCTTAATGTGGAAAAAGGAAGAAAAATTAGAACGGTATGGACGCCATGGAGCAATTGGGAAATTTTTCCAAGTCGAATGAATCAGCTAGTAAATAAAATCGGTTGCTAGGATCGAATTGAAAAATTCGAACTGCATGAATCTCAGCTTTCTATTTCACGCCGTTTTTGAGCTTTAAGTCCAGGAAAGTTTGAGCAGTTAGGCAATTTACTAAGTCGAGTGAATCAGCTAGTAAACAAAATCGGATGCTCGGATCGACTTGAAATTTGCTTTATTGTGAAAAAAGGAAGGGAAATTCGAACGGCATGAATCTCAGCTCTATATTTTTCTTCAATCAATCAAGAAAAATTTGAGCAATTAGGAAATTCCTGAGTCGAACGAATCAGCTAGTAAACAAAATCGGTTACTCGGATCGAATTGAAAAAATCGGCTTATTATAGAAGAAGGAAAGAAAATTCGAACGGCATGAACCAGTTTTCTATTTTCGCCCTTTTCGAGCTATGAATCAAGAAAAGTTTGAGCAATTTACCAAGTCGAATGAATCAGCTAGTAAACAAAATCGGATGCTCGGATCGACTTGAAAAATCGCCTTAATGTGGAAAAAGGAAGAAAAATTAGAACGGTATGGACGCCATGGAGCAATTGGGAAATTTTTCTAAGTCGAATGAATCTATAGTAAATAAAATCGGTTACTAGGATCGAATTGAAAATCGGCTTATAGAGAAAGAAATAAAAATTCGAAGGGCATGAATCTCAGCTTTCTATTTCTCGCCGTTTTTGAGCTATGAGTCAAGAAAAGTTTGAGCAATTGGAAAATTTAGCGAGTCGAATGAATCAGCTCGTAAAATAAATCGGCAAGAGATAGTAAGATATGTTTTTTGCTAGTTTACACCAAAACGTAGAGACTGGAGAACTTTAGAAAAATGAGTAAAATTTAATTTCATACTTTTCAACCATACAAAAGTTTATAAATACCTATTAAGGCACATTTCAAATAAAGTCCATATTTAGCCACTAATAACGCATTCACAGAAGGGGCACTAGAAGTCGAGGACTCGAATGAGAAAGAAGCGCTCCAAGGCCGCAGGTCGGTCGCATCACAGGTTATGTAACTCTGAAACGACCGCACCGTGGAACGATCCCCTCACCTCGCCGAACTTACACAACAGGTGCTATTATGCGGTGCTCCATACCGCAACAAGACGCTAGGGCCCTTGCAGGCCGGCGTTGCCAAGTCCCGCAAAAATTCGAAAGTCAAATGGAGTATGGTCGAAAATTCGTTGGTATAAGTTGCAACGTTGTAACCAATCAGCAGTGTAAGGAAAGTCACCATAAATGGGAAAATGTAAAAATTCAATCGCCTTCGGCGATGCATGTCAAAGAGCGCTGAATTTTTCCTTCGCCGTGCTTGAGCTTTCTGAACTACCTACCAACAAAAATGCTAACAGACTTGAAAGTTAATAACAATGCCATTTAAAGTTGATGGTTGGAACAAATCGGGAAAGGTCGTGCAAAGGCCGATCGAGCATTCCCTCAGCGTGATTAATAACCGGTGACCAAACACGGTTTTATGATTAGATGTGTCAACTATTGGACTAAAAAGTCGTGACGCATCTTGCGGTTGGAAGAGTTTCAGTTTCAGGACCGAACCCGCGACTTTAATCGACAGATACAACAGGACAGGAAATGTAACATACTTAAGTTTGTTAAAGACGTAAAGTGATATAATAATTATTAAAACATTTCCTGAGAAAACCGAGATAGCATAAATTGTCCGTGCGATTTGTTTGAATACGAGGAAATTGTAACCATCACGGAACTGTAACCACTTCTGTATTCTGCTCTCTATCCTATTGCGTTTCTTAAAAACATGAGCGAAGTCGTTCAATTAGAAACGTTCAACACCCCAGACCAACTGAAGAGAGAATCTGAAATGGGAAAAATTTTCGCCAAGGAGTTTTTCAGCTTATGGGAACATATCTAAAATGTGTTATTCATTCAATGGTAACTAAATTTGGCTAAGTTTTTTCATTGCGATAGTCTTTCGACAGTTCTCTTGAACTAGCCACAAAGAGAATATTTTTTTCTAGTTTCAGTAAGTATTTCAAGTATTACAAAAAACTCGTAGTGGTGGAACATATTGTTTTGGATATTCACAAATCGCTCCAGTTCACATTTCTAAGGAAAAAAATTAGAGTTTGTTGTAAACCAGGGCTTACTTCACCTAACCAAAATCTGGGCTGATGCCACAACACCGTCCATATATAGGCAAGCATGTTCATTCCAAAAAACTGCAAGTACGGAATTTCACAGGTTGACCTCGATCGGTATGTGAGGTGAACAATCGCTGACCCAGCACATTTTTCCAGTTTATTTATATTTCTGATTGGCTACCAACAACAACTGTGGCTAATGCAACTTTGAATAGTGCATTTTTTTTCAATTGTTTTGATTTAATTGAACCATGAACGTTACGAAATCCGTCATGTAGGTAGGGTAAGCAGATACTGTTGATTACGAAGTACAATACTAAATATTATTAATCGTTACATTCTTTGTCGTCGTCTACGATTTTTGTTTCTTCTTGAAAATAACCTTCATAGTTTTCGTGTTATCAATTTAGGTCCCAAATTGCTTATCAAGATAACGCCAGTTTTAGACGATTTTAAGATTTGTGCACTTATACTGTCTGAGGAACCAATTTTTACGTTGTAAATCAATTTTGCAGGTATAATTAGAGTATCAGGCGTTTTGGCAAGGCCAGTTTCTATTTAGAAGATTATCAGGGATTTGCGCAAATAAAATTTGGCTTAAGGCCAAATCAACTTTTTATCTTATCAGCAATAAAAGGTACACATATTCTGAACTGGTGAATAAATAGCCAAAAAACTGGTTCTATCCGTCGTATTTCTTCCTCATTCACAACTCAAAGCCTTCCGTTCCACTCATCTCACGCTCTAGGCCAACATTACTTCTTATTACTCGTCGATTCAGGATTCAGGCCCGAATTTAAAAGTCGACGGTCACGCATGTCGCCCCGTCCATATTGTATTAATGAGCAATGGTGGTACTGTGCCGTGTCTTGAGTGTTCATCCACGGTTTTGTGAAAGGTACTTAAATAACACGAAGGTCGTTTACACCGAGGTACTGTTAACTCGCGGCAAAAAATAGCATGGTTACCTCAAGGTACGAGGTACCGCCGTTCTACTGCTGGGAATGCGACTCTCCGCATAGTAACGTGAAACGCCGAATGCCGAATGGCTTGTGTGAATCGATTTTTGATCAACTGGAACTGAACCGAACGCCTGTTAATTTGGTGATTGTTGGCAATTCGGTATCTGCTGGAGGAATCACTGCACAACAACTTTTTTCTTCTAAAGGTAAAAGAACCAAAAGATGATCTTGGCAGCAAAATATCGTTTTATATTTGTGTTTTGGATTATACAGGGTGTCCACGTAGTCCGTATTTCTTCCATAACTCCGTTTGTAGGATAGACAAAGAATTTTAAATTACTTAAAAGTTGTTCAGCAATTAAAATGAAATGTTCAACCCTTGAGAACACTCAATGTATGATGCTGATGATGAAGCCTTGGGTTCCTGAAAACTGTTTTATGATATTCTGGCCTGTAACTTTCATACGCTGTAACGTTGCTTGTATAACTTCTGCTGGATTCATTAAGATCTTTTTTTAACTCTGTTTATTGCTTTCGCCAGTTCGTCTAGGAATCCTCACATGTGGTCTTAAAATAATACTGGCGTGCATTCGCAATCGGGTAATAACAAAACTATTATTTTTGATTTTACAACCCGATGGTGGAGGCGAAATCTTTGACGCCACTGAAAAAATTTTGCCAAAAAGAATGTCTCTGTTGTCTCTTGTGGTGAAGCCCTCTGTATATATCGTATTTCTTGCCGTTACAGTTACTATCGGAGGCTAAATTTCGAATCGGTGCCGATAAAAAAAGGCTTTCTAAAGTACTAATTCGTTTTTATCTTTTTTAACCGCTTGGCTAGTTATTAATCGTTCAAGTCCAAGAAAACGGAAAGGTATATCCGGATTCCTTTCATACTAGGATGTCTTTAGCTTTAGCACAGAAGCTGCCTTCACATTCTATTTATTTAAACAATTTTATACGTCTACATAGAAACAAACAGCGGGTTACTTTTCTATTGTATAAAAACCCGTTCTGTTGGTTCTAATGTACAAATGTTTGTAGATTCAGGATGCCAGAAATTCGCGAAAGAAAGCAATCGAATGCCGACCCAAAAAAAACGAAAAGTAAATGTCAGCGCGACTCGATGATTGGATATTTGTTAATTGATTTGACCTTTTCTAGATATTTGTCTTGCGTTAAATAACACAGAGGTATATTAAAACTTCCTCACTTAAAATTAGACCCTTTCCTAATTCTTAACGCCCTGTGTATTTAAATTTTTTCCATAAATAAAGGCGTTATAAAATTTATATAGAAAAGCTAAAATTTTTGTAAAAAAATATAACAATATGTTGATTATCGCAACAAAGAGAAATGATATCATAAACCCCGTCTATTGACAAATATTGGATTGTGCCGATCCTCTCCAAAAATAAAAAAGAAAGGCGGATCCAGCGTCTTTGTAAGTATACATTTTCTATGAAAAAACCAATTTGAAAACGATAATTTTTCCAAATCCGTACTGTAACAAACTTCTGTGCATCCACATCGCTCAAAACTACCTACTGCGCATCCACACCACTTAAGTATACCTACTGCGCATCCACACAACTCATAGATATCTACTGCGCATTCATACGACTCGAGAATACCTACTGCGCATCCATAAAACTCGAAGATATCTACTGCGCATCCACAAAGCTCAAGGAAACCTACTGCGCATCCGCACCACTCAAGTATACCTAATGCGCATCCACGCCCCTCAAGTGTACCTACTGCGCATCTATACAACTCATAGATACCTACTGCGCATCCATACCACTCGAGAATACCTACTGCGCATCCATAAAACTCGAGATATCTACTGCGCATCCACAAAGCTCAAGGAAACGCATCCATATCATTCGAGGATAAGTAACGAAAATTCGAAGTTCGCAAATCTCAGAATTTCTTAAAACGGGTTGGCTTTTGTATCCAAATTATCAATTATCAATATCAACTATTAAATAGTTAATTCATACAGAAAATTAATGTGTAAAGGATGGACTTTCGATGCGTCAGACAAAGACAGACATAGGTCCGTGAGAAAACTGGCGTAAATATTGGCAGTTGTCTGATTAGCACATGATTCCTTGAAATTTTCAGCCAAACACGTATTTTTGGAAAATTATATATATATTAGTTTTTCAACATAAGCCAACGAAATTATATGAGAAGAAAGAGGAAGAGTCAATGAATGTTTTTGCTAAGTTTCATTTCTTCATTTTCGTAAATAAAGGCGCTGCAGAATTTTAAAGTTGACCATGCGCAGAAGGCAAATAATTCGCCAAGAACACGCTCTCCGTTGAATGTTCATAACTCATTTGTTTTTCAAGATTAAGGAACGAAATCGACACGAGAGGAAAGAGGGAGGTTCAAGGAATATTTTTTTATGAAGTTTGTTCCTCCACTTTTATCGATAAGGGCGTTGCCGAATTTCAAATGTGTTATTTTTTAACAGCGCATATCTTAAAATTTTAACCGAACACGTATTTTTGGAAAATTAATTATATTTTTGTTTTTCAACATAAGCCAACGAATTTATAGGGGAAAAAAGAAGGAGAGTCAATAAATGTTTTTGCCAAGTTTCATTTCTTCATTTTCATAAATAAAGGCGCTGCAGAATTTTAAAGTTGAACCTGCGCAGAAAGCAAAAAAAATCGCTAAAAACCCGCTCTCCGTTGAATGGTTATAACTCATTTGTTTTTCAAGATTAAGGAACGAAATCGATACGAGAGGAAAGAGGAAGGTTCAAGAAATGTTTTTCTATGAAGTTTGTTCCTCTACTTTTATCGATAAGGACGCTGCCGAATTTTAAATGTGTATTATTTTTTAACAGCGCATGATTTCTTAAAATTTCAGCCCGAACACGTATTTTTGGAAAATTAATAACATTTTTGTTTTTCAACATAAGGAAACGAAATTGTATGAGAAGAAAGAGGAAGTCAATTAATGTTTCTGCCAAGTTTTATTTCTTCATTTTCGTAAATAAAGACGCTGCAGAATTTTAAAGTTGGACATGCGCAGAAGGCAAAAAAATTGCTAAAAACACGATCTCCGTTGAATGTTCATAAGTCATTTGTTTTTCGAGATTAAGGAACGAAATCGACACGAGAGGAAATTGCTAAAAACACGATCTCCGATCTCTTTCCTCTCGTGTCGATTTCGTTCCTTAATCTCGAAAAACAAATGACTTATGAACATTCAACGGAGATCGTGTTTTTAGCAATTTTTTTGCCTTCAAGGAATCTTTTTCTATGAAGTTTGTACCTCCATTTTTGTCGATAACGACGCTGCCGAATTTTAAATGTGTTATTTTTTAACAGCGCATGGTATCTTAAAATTTCAGCCAGAACACGTATTTTTGGAAAATTAATAACATTTTTGTTTTCCAACATAAGGAAACGAAATTGGATGAGAAGAAAGAGGAAGAGTCAGTAAATGTTCAAGTCAAATTTTATTACTTCATTTTCGTAAATAAAGACGCTGCAGAATTTTAAAGTTGAACCTGCGCAGAAGGCAAAAAATCGCTAAAAACCCGCTCTCCGTTGTATGGTTATAACTCATTTGTTTTTTAAGATTAAGGAACGAAACTGACACGAAAGGAAAGAGGAAGGTTCAAGAAAGGTTTTTCTATGAAGTTTGTTCCTCTACTTTTATCGATAAGGACGCTGCCGAATTTTAAATGTGTTATTTTTGAATAGCGCATGATATCATAAAATTTCAGCCCGAACACGTATTTTTGGAAAATTAATAGTATTTTTGTTTTTCAACATAAGGAAACGAAATTGTATGAGAAGAAAGAGGAAGAGTCAATTAATCTTTCTGCCAAGTTTTATTTCTTCATTTTCATAAATAAAGGCGCTGCAGAATTTTAAAGTTGAATATGCGCAGAAGGCAAAAAAATCGCTAAAAACACGATCTCCGTTGAATGTTCATCAGTCATTTGTTTTTCAAGATTAAGGAACGAAATCGACACGAGAGGAAAGAGGGAGGTACAAGGGATCTTTTTCTATGAAGTTTGTACCTCCATTTTTGTCGATAACGACTCTGCCGAATTTTAAATGTGTGTTATTTTTTAACAGCGCATGGTATTTTAAAATTTCAGCCAGAACACGTATTTTTGGAAAATTAATAACATTTTTGTTTTCCAACATAAGGAAACGAAATTGGACGAGAAGAAAGAGGAAGAGTCAGTAAATGTTCAAGTCAAATTTTATTACTTCATTTTCGTAAATAAAGACGCTGCAGAATTTTAAAGTAGAACCTGCGCAGAAGGCAAAAAAATCCCTAAAAACCCGCTCTCCGTTGAATAGTTATAACTCGTTTGTTTTTCAACATTAAGGAACGAAAACGACACGAGAGGAAAGAGGGAGGTTCAAGAAATGTTTTTCTATGAAGTTTGTTCCTCCACTTTTATCAATAAGGACGCTGCCGAATTTTAAATGTGTTACTCTCCAATAGGCTCTTTTTTGTTTTTCGAGATCAAGAAACGAAATTGGCCAAATCGGAAAGAGGAAGTTGGAGGTCATGTCGTCATGTAGTTTCATACCATTTTTCTATTTCTATAAATAAAGTCGCTGCTGAATTTTAAATTTGGTCCATTTTGAAAAGAGGACGTTTATTATTTTCAGAAAAACGGGCTCTCCGTTGAACGTTCTTTTGTTTTTCAAGGTAGCTCCATTTGGTCAAAGAATTATGGAAATCGCCGAAATCAGGATGATATGGCCAGCTCCATCTCCGAGCTTTAATTCTATTAAGCACATTTGGAATCTGCTCCAGTTCCAGTTGCTAGGCCAACCTTACGCTCTGAGCATTGGAACCAAATTCCTGACCTAAAGTAAAAAAATGGACCCATTGAATGAGCTCGAATCTAATTTCAGTATTTCGGTGATGACCAAATTTTGGGCAGCAAAACCCTCATTGCTTATCCGAATTCTTGACTTTGCGTGCCTAAAGCCGAGGAATGTTCCTTGTAATCACCCGAGCTACTAGCGAATGGCTACGTTAGAAGAGAAATGTCTACTAGACTCGGTAAAAATGCATTTCTAATGGAATGAGGTCGTTCCGCAGACACCGGCCGTACCTGACAGTCTCCAGTGAACGATCTCGCATATCTTTGCTAGCTAAAAGCCACAATCTAACATACCCAACTATCTCCCACGCAGTATCTCCAAGCGGAATATTATTCGAAAGATAACAACTCGGCTTTGTGTTGCTCGTTTGCTGTGCCCTGATTTCTTGATTGCAGAAACGCCGGTCGATGTAGGATGCAAATTCGCGATGGTATCGGCTGGATCAGAAAATGTCGTGTTCGGGTTCGATTGCTTCAATTGTGGTTTCTAAATGGTCGGTCGCAGCAGTCCTAGTTTCGTCTTTCCCAAAATTATTTGAAATTGGGGCCCATTGCGACCTATGACCTCTTAAATGGATACAGTTTTCAAAATACAAAATTTTGAAGAGTAATGATACTAATGAAAAAAAATAATAATGATTTTGCTATATATCTGTATTTTTGGCTTTATAGTACATCCCAAAGGAGATTATTGATTACGGTTCCTCGGAAGAGGAGGATGATGACCCGGGCCCAGTTAAAAACCCAATATAATTTCGATATATGCAAAGTCATTGGTATTGATATTTTAATGATTGATGCCGGACCGTATTTAAGACGGCACGGATGACTGACCTCGATTAAGAAAAAGCAGAGAGGAAAGGTATCACCAAAGGCCGAGCAGCGTAAGTTTTTAGGCGGTTTCGGCTGGGTGATTCTTCTGGTTCGAGATTTGAATGGATTGCGACAGTGGCCACTCGTGGGGGAACTAAATCAAGACCATTAACCGGATAATCCAAGCGATAGCCTTTTGGTAGAGTATGAGGAGGTCTACCAAAAAAATTACCAACTTTTGGCTTGTCAATCTCTTTATGTTGTAACTGATGGAGTCTCGCCAGAAGCCTTCGGCTTCTCATGTGCTTTCCTTCAACATGCAGATATTTTTGGAACAATCGATCGATACCACCAAAACACGTTAAACATGTAAATATTTCAATCGACCGCCACTGTCGAGATACATTGGCCTCCGGTTTAAGCACCCAGTCACGTCGATGACCGACGAGTTTATAAAAAGCGTTTTATGTGCAAATTTTAAAGATCCTGTATATTTATGCGGAAACGTTTACGGATCGTATTATTAATAGTGCTGGTTTCTGAGAATTTGCATTGCTCACTAAAGGATACGAAAATGGGCCGTTCCTACAAGGAAACCGAAAGTGAACTGCTGAAACTGATAATACAAGCTAGCAATTTATTTGCAAATACTGTTTGCAAATAATCTTTTTCGACCCAATATCGCCCATCGATTTTTGCTTCTGCTATAAATAAACGTTTAGTTTAGATTTGCAAGGTAAATATTTTCAGGAAACTTATACAAATATTTAGTACCTAACACTGTGATGATCCAGAGATGTTAGAGATTTTTTAAATCACCACGAAGAAAGCTTTTCTAAAACAGCAGCGTATTTTTGGGGACTGGATTCTCTTATTCTTTTTGCTCGAAGGACCAATGTACGGTTGGGAACAGTGGATTCGAGAATTTTGAGTGGGAGCATTATCCGGCTCGGAGGACCAATGTCATGGCCAGCATTGGGAACGTGTATTCGAACATATTAAAAAATTAACCTTTGTTTTCAATATGTAATAATTCGATTTGAATAAAACATAAATGTGATATTAAATTATGAGGCGCCGTTTAAGACATTATTAGTTACAAAATATATATAATAATTATTGAAATATATATATTTTTTCATTAAATATATTTATTTTGTTAAAATATTTATTAGTTTAATAAATATATATATCTTTGTAAAAATATATACATACATATTTTTACGAATATATAAATATATTTTCATATATTATTTCTGCTAACATTTACTTATGTAGAAATGAGCTTTTATCGTCGTACGCTAGGTGGCGCCGTGCTGATTAAATGTAAAATGCCCGTATTACGAAGCTCACCAAAGAATTCTTCTATTGAAACGGACATAATTGCAAGCAACTGCTTTCATGAACCTTTTTTAGTATGTGAAAATTTAAAAAATGTGCACACACATTCCAAACGTCAAATGAACGATAAATAATAAATAAGGTTAATGTTTACAGCATACGTATAATGACATTTGACGCCACATTGCCAAATTTAATACGGGCATTTTACCTAAATTTAATCAGCATGGCGCCACCTAGCGTACGACGATAAAAGCTCATTTCTATATAAATATATGTTAGCAGAAATAATATATATTTGTGAAAATATATTTATATAATATATATTCGTAAAAATATATATATATATATATTTTTACAAATTATTATTATTTATAAAACTTATAAATATTTTAATGAAAAAATATATATATTTCAATAATTATTATATATATTTGTAATACTAATAATGTCTTAAACGGCGCCTCATATTAAATAGCAAGTGATGTAAAAATTTTATTTTCTGAATCTGATGAATGTGATAAACATACAAAAAATGTTAGGTTAGATTTCCAGTGCTGCTCTCGACTAAGCAATCGAACCGTTTTTTTTTAACCAACTAGTTTCTCGCTTGATGAGATGTTTCTGATCAATAGATCTGATACCAAATTAATGAGAATGGAGATAGTTGTATTAAAAAAGTCAATAATTTGAACCACTATTTGGTACACATTGTACAGTGTTATTTTGTTTGGTACACATTTTTACCAGAATTTGCGAGTTTATTGTAGAGATTAGAAAAAAATGTTTTATACAAAAGGGTATTTACTAAATTTTTATTTGGCAGTATTAAAAAAACAATTGAATGCCGATTTTTTCAGATATTATGGACATAACCTATATTTTTTTATCCAGTTAGATTTGGTTTTTTATTTCTGATTACACTGATAAAGCATACTTGATAGTTTTATACAGGATGTTTTGAATTATTAATCAAAAAAGATTGTAGGTAAGCGTTCCTACTAGAGTTCAAACATTTTGCGTCAGCAAAGAGGGCCGTGCTGGATGAAAACAATAGAAACTGTTAACTGTTATTGATATTGTTTTCATCCACTGCCCTCCTTGCTAACGCAAAAAGTTTAAAATCTAGTTTAGAAATATGAGAAAAGTGTAGAGACAAAAGTTGTAGATTTTGGTGTCAAATATCTTTTGACGAAAAATATAAAACAAAATAGCATCGGAAATTGGATAAAGAGACGCAACTTATGTTTTTTTAAATGGAACACCCTGTATATTTTTGCATATTTTGAAAGACTATTTTTAGCTGATTCCAAAAATGTATATGTTGGGCATTTGCTCGGGTTGCCATGAAAAAACTGACACAATATTTCTGACAGTTTATCACTAAAATCCCGAATACTTTAAAATTCAGATAATTTTGTTCTGTCATTCATCAATTTTGACACCTACCTATTGAATTTATTTGTAGAAATTCGTAGAAAAAGGTGTAAAAGCAAAAGTTGTAGATTTTAATGTGAAATATATTTTGGTGAGAAGAAAAAACAAGAGGAACATCAGAAAGTAAAATGTCAGTAATTATCAGAAATATTTTGTCTTTTTTTTTTTCATGGCAACCTATGTTCCACGCGGTACTATTTTGCATAATATTTCCGTAAGAGCGAATGACAACAAATTATATATTTTTGGAATCTGAGAAAA
Organism: Rhagium mordax; assembly: GCA_963680705.1. NCBI lineage: Eukaryota > Metazoa > Arthropoda > Insecta > Coleoptera > Cerambycidae > Rhagium > Rhagium mordax. The sequence continues at coordinate 76,987,188 of OY796659.1, read as the reverse complement.
AAGAACTTTCAAAATATGCAAAAATTTACAGGGCGTTCCATTTAAAAAAAACATAAGTTGTATCTTTTCCTCTATTTTCTGGCGCCATTTTGTTTTACTTTTCTTTCTACAATTTTTATTTTACACATTTTTCATATATCTAACAATAAAGGCTGCAGGTTATGAGGCGCCGTTTAAGACATTATTAGTATTACAAATATATATAATAATTATTGAAATATATATATTTTTTCTTAAATATATTTATTTTGTTAACATATTTATAAGTTTTATAAATATAGGTATATATCTTTGTAAAAATATATATATTTTTACGAACATATAAATATATTTTCGCAAATATATATTTATATAGACATGAGCTCTTATCGTCGTACGCTAGGTGGCGGCGGTGGCGCCATGCTGATTAAAGTAAAATGCCCGTATTAAGAAGCTAGCATGCTTCGTGAACCGTTTTATATGTGAAAATTTAAAAAATACACACACATTCCAAACGTCAAATGAACGATAAATAATAAATAAGGTTAATGTTTACAGCATACGTATAATGACATTTGACGCCACATTGCCAAATTTAATACGGGCATTTTACCTAAATTTAATCAGCATGGCGCCACCTAGCGTACGACGATAAAAGCTCATTTCTATATAAATATATGTTAGCAGAAATAATATATATTTGTGAAAATATATTTATATATATTCGTAAAAATATATATATATTTTTACAAATTATTATTATTTATAAAACTTATAAATATTTTAATGAAAAAATATATATATTTCAATAATCATTATATATATTTGTAATACTAATAATGTCTTAAACGGCGCCTCATATTAAATAGCAAGTGATGTAAAAATTTTATTTTCTGAATCTGATGAATGTGATAAACATACAAAAAATGTTAGGTTAGATTTCCAGTGCTGCTCTCGACTAAGCAATCGAACCGTTTTTTTTTAACCAACTATTTTCTCGCTTGATGAGATGTTTCTGATCAATAGATCTGATACCAAATTAATGAGAATGGAGATAGTCGTATTAAAAAAGTCAATAATTTGAACCACTATTTGGTATTAGTGTTATTTTGTTTGGTACACATTTTAACCAGAATTTGCGAGTTTATTGTAGAGATTAGAAAAAAATGTTTTATACAAAAGGGTATTTACTAAATTTTTATTTGGCAGTCTTAAAAAAACAATTGAATGCCGATTTTTTCAGATATTATGGACATAACCTATGTTTTTTTAAATGGAACACCCTATATTTTTTTATCCAGTTAGATTTGGTTTTTTATTTCTGATTACACTGATATAGCATACTTGATAGTTTTATACAGGATGTTTTGAATTATTAATCAAAAAAGATTGTAGGTAAGCATTCCTACTAGAGTTCAAACATTTTGCGTCAGCAAAGAGGGCCGTGCTGGATGAAAACAATAGAAACTGTTAACTGTTATTGTATTGATATTGTTTTCATCCGCTGCCCTCTTTGCTAACACAAAAAGTTTAAAATCTAGTTTAGAAATATGAGAAAAGTGTAGAGACAAAAGTTGTAGATTTTGGTGTCAAATATCTTTTGACGAAAAATATAAAACAAAATAGCATCGGAAATTGGATAAAGAGACGCAACTTATGTTTTTTTAAATGGAACACCCTGTATATTTTTGCATATTTTGAAAGACTATTTTTAGCTGATTCCAAAAATGTTTGGGCATTTGCTCGGGTTGCCATGAAAAAACTGACACAATATTTCTGATAATTTCTGACAATTTATCACTAAAATCCCGAATACTTTAAAATTCAGATAATTTTGTTTTGTCATTCATCAATTTTGACACCTACCTATTGAATTTATTTGTAGAAATTCGTAGAAAAAGGTGTAAAAGCAAAAGTTGTAGATTTTAATGTGAAATATATTTTGGTGAGAAGAAAAAAAAAGAGGAACATCAGAAAGTAAAATGTCAGTAATTATCAGAAATATTTTGTCTTTTTTTTTTTTTCATGGCAACCTATGTTCCACGCGGTACTATTTTGCATAATATTTCCATAAGAGCGAATGACAACAAATTATATATTTTTGGAATCCGAGAAAAAAGAACTTTCAAAATATGCAAAAATTTACAGGGCGTTCCATTTAAAAAAACATAAGTTGTATCTTTTCCTCTATTTTCTGGCGCCATTTTGTTTTACTTTTCTTTCTACAATTTTTATTTTACACATTTTTCATATATCTAACAATAAAGGCTGCAGGTTATGAGGCGCCGTTTAAGACATTATTAGTATTACAAATATATATAATAATTATTGAAATATATATATTTTTTCATTAAATATATTTATTTTGTTAACATATTTATAAGTTTTATAAATATATGTATATATCTTTGTAAAAATATATATATTTTTACGAACATATAAATATATTTTCGCAAATATATATATATTATAGACATGAGCTTTTATCGTCGTACGCTAGGTGGCGGCGGTGGCGCCATGCTGATTAAGGTAAAAAGCCCGTATTAAGAAGCTAGCAACTGCTTTCATGAACATTTTTATATGTGAAAATTTAAAAAATACACACACACATTCCAAACGTCAAATGAACGTTAAATAATAAAGATTATTGTTTACAGCATACGTACATTGACATTTGACGCCACATTGCCAAATTTAATACGGGCATTTTTCCTAAATTTAATCAGCATGGCGCCACCTAGCGTACGACGATAAAAGCTCATTTCTATAAATATATATGTTAGCAGAAATAATATATATTTGTGAAAATATATTTATATATTCGTAAAAATATATATATATTTTTACAAAGATATATATATTTATAAAATTTATAAATATTTTAAAAAAATAAATATATTTAATGAAAAAAAAAAAATATTTCAATAATTATTATATATATATTTGTAATACTAATAATGTCTTAAACGGCGCCTCATACTGCAGGTATGCGTCAAAATATATGGAAACTACCCTGTACATTCGACATTCTCTTTACGCTACTTTCTGAAATCACACAACGTTAAGTTTAAAATTTCTCTAATTAGCCGCTGTTAAACGCAGCTAATTCCCCAATTAACACCAATCTGCCTCGGAGTTCGTGAAAAATAACCATGCAGGGTGCTGCGCCGTTTAAACACGTTGACAAGAGGCGCGTGATTTGAAAAAGGTGCACATCTCCGGAGGAAAAAAAATCTTAGCTAATTAAGTACGACGATCGGTACGCCCGCATATTTTGCCCGTGAATGATTTCTCTTTAATAATGGCGTAAAAATCAGCAGTGTGTAAATACAATAACAATGCAAACGCAATCTCACGGGAAGTGACGGAGAACCGCCGTCGAAAATGCACTTTCCTTTTTGCTATTTTACCTTTATCGCCATAATTAGACTTCTTGCAGCTCTTCAGGTCCATTCTCCAAGGGCTTCAACCTGAAATAAGTCGATAACTAAAACATCTTTGAATACATATTCAAAAAATAAAATAAAAAAAAAGAAAATCAAAATGGCGAAGAAGAAACTACCGAGGAAATTCGAGAGTAAAGAGAAATCGTTGATGGCGATGACGAATGTAATAATAATAATAATAATAATAAAAATATATATTATGGTGATTCTAGTTAGTTATAATTATACGAACACCTTGTATATTTATTGAAGCGTTGAATTTTGTATTTTATCAATGGTTTTCAAGTCGTGCCCGCTCCCAAATCCTCAATAGATTCGATATCACCGAAGTAATAAGTGTAGATTAAATAATTATTACACACTTAAACTTTTATCTGCCTATATCGGGTTTATCAGTTGGCTTAGTGGGCGCCAATGTTGTGACAATTTGAATATTGAAATGAGACTGCCTTCGGATATTGGAATCATGCTATCAGAAAAAGCATAAATAGTAAAAATCGATGGTATTTACATATGTACAGGGTGGCTCGAATTGCTTGGTTTTGGCTGTTTTTCCTACTTCTAGACCAGAAGAGAAAATTCGACCAACGAAAACGGATATCGAAATTCCTCCATCTGGTCTAGAAATAGACTGGAGAAACAGCAAAACCAAGCCATTTTGGACACCTAGTAAGACAAAATTGCCTGTATGGGTATAACAAGAGAAATGCAGGAACGTCCTTCCCTCCATATTGGTCAGAGTGTCCAGAAACTAATAAAGCACATTTTCAATTAGATGAAGGTGTTAAAAAGGACAGTTAATATGACGGCGATGTTGACGAAACTAACAAAACTATTAGTCATGACAGTCTAGTGTAAGTCGATCATAATATGTGTCATGTTAGATAAGGTTAAATATTTTTGGTATGAGTACGAGAAAATTGAGGCAATTAGAAATGTAATTATTAGCTATATAAATAGCCAGATTAGTAAATCGCGAGTTTATTTGTAACATGTTAAAAACGATACTGCAGTGAACCGAAACGTTATTATCTGTTATTTGAAAAACAAGTAAGCAAAATGTTGTTAATTTATAAGTCTTTAAAACTTAATCGCAAGAAAGTCTCCAACTCTGTTGAAAACTTGAAGAGAAAAGAAACGAATTTAGCCAGATTCCTAAAAATTAAATACTGCCTGGGAATTTATATTAACAGTGTTGCCAGACTTTGACCACAGTTCCAAAACTCAGTATTAGAATTCCAAAATTTTCAGTTTAAACCCAACAGATTTTTTTAGGCGGTTAAAATTGTTCAAAAAAATATTCTAGTGTTTATATATTTTGCATTTCTTATTCGCTTTGTTTGTTCAACGAACCTCGGAAGAAATCTCAGTTCTCGGGAAAACGCTCACAATGCGGCAACAGCGCCTAAACGGAATCGTTTGAAAGTTGTCGCGATCGCCGGGCTGTTGATTATCTGGAACCCGCTACATGTTGCAGTGTGATTGGTTGTTTGTAAATTATCACATAAACTCGTCTAATTTCCCCGCGATGCTAGGTCACCGCGTTGGAATCAAGCCCCTGGGCGACCGGTGCGGTAATTCACGTAAGTAAAATAAATACCGTAGAAATTTCGCCTCTGAGAACGAGATAATTAGTATTTTTATCTGCATTTGTACTCATTTTCACACGTTAAGCTGGTTTAACCGAGTTAAACAATGACAAAGTAACAAAAGCAACCAAAGATAAAATTAACAAAAATCTCCCAAACTCCTTAGCTATTGTAGATAGACAAAAATCTTTAGCGCAAAAGTTGTGCAGCAATCAACACTGCATATTCCAAAAATATTTCTAGTTGTATAGGGTGTTCCATTTAGGCTGGGCAGTAACCAAGTTTGTTAAGTTAAGCGGAACACCCTGTATATTATTCCAAATTTGATTAGAGGATGTCAAGAGCTTTCCAATGAACTATCACAACATGTACTTCTTATGAGCGGTTTTTGAAATATTCTAAATTTTGTCGAAATTTTGACAGATGTGAGAAATGCCACATTTTTCAAATTAAAAATAATTTTTTTATCGTGGCAGCTGATTAAGCTAGATACGAACTTTCAAATGATGTATTAGAATTTAAACTTTCGTCTACAGGGTGTTCGTAATTTAGTTTCGAATATGTAAATTTAAAAGCGTCAATAACTTTCTTATTTGACGAGCATCGAATTGGGACACACAGTATTGTTATTGTCAAGTTTTGGTAATTGTTTACTATTCTTTAAATTAACGTGTTCCAGGCAAAACCGCAAACTTGCGTATACGCCCATCTAATGACATTGTAGTACAATGAATAAATATTCACTGTAATCATTAAAATAAAACTAGTATTTGTATTTACATAGAACTCATGGTTATTATTTCTATACATGTATTTATTATGTAACCCCGCAGCACAGATAACGGCATACTTATTATTTACTAAGAAAGACTTACGAAACATACCTAGGCACTATCTAAATAATTCAATACCATAGAAAATTGTTTACTTTATTATTATGATTTCTACTTAAAAATTTGTTACGCATTATCGAGATTAGTTATATCATCCACCTGAGTGCTTATTAAAGTTAGTAAGGTAAAAATCTGTTATCTTCTACAAGAGGATGTGGTGTTTTTTTAAGAATATTGCCAAAACTGATACGTCGGGGAACCGGCCGAATCAAAAAACAAATCAAAAACTGATTTTAAGATTAGAAAAAAAAAAATTTAACAGAACTGCTTACTGCTTGTCATATTTTGACAATAAAGAAACGATAAAGATAAAGAAATCATTAGAAAAGGATAAAATACTTTTATTTTCAATTCCATGACCATCTTTGACCAAGACAATTATCAGTATTTTATGTTTTGTCATACCTACTCCTCAATTTTGTTGTTCCGTGATTTGAGCTTGGACGTTAAACCATAACCTCAATCTAGAGTTCGTTGAAGATCTTAAAATACGATTTTTGTTCATTGCAAACGTCAAATCAGGTTATGTTTGCTTGTATTTGCGAATATATTGAAGGAATCATAGGTAATTTCTCATTTGTCAAAATTCTTTCACTTTTGACTAATCAAAACAAACTCATCATCCAATGGACTCGTTAAACTCGATCTTTATCTGCTCGCTAGCTCAAATTCGTCCTTTTGTTAAAAAATCCCCAGCTTTGGGGCGCAACGAAACAAAACAATCAATTATTACCTATCCAAGTTAAGATCGATACCGATATTTATCTTGTTTCCTGTGATATGTTTATTATGATTGATGGCAGCGTGTGCAATGCCATTAGCGAAACCACTCCGACACAAAAATGTGTTAACGTTTGTGATGCGAAACTTAAAGATATAGAAAATTGCTCACCTTTTGAAAATAGATATAATTGTGGTTTATAGGTACTTCAAAGTGTTGGATCTTTAGACACTCATTCTCGAGCTCATTCTAGTACGTAATGTGATACTTTATCGCAATTTAGTGAGTAAAATGACTTTATCGCACTAGTGCCGTAATGACAACTTATAGCACTAGTGCTGTAATGAAACTTTATAGCACGACTATCAGTAGACTTTTAGACACTCATTCTAGTACTTGGTGTGATATTTTCTAATTTTCTAATGTGTAAAGTAATACTTTATCCGATACTTTATCCCACTAGTGCTACAATGAAAATTTATAACACTAGTGCTGTATTGTAACTTTATAGCACAACTGTCAGTATATTTTGAGATAGTTATTTTAGTGCACAAAATGATTACTTTCTCACAGGTGCGTGCGCAAAGTGATACTTTATCGAACTAGTTATAGCACAACTGTCAAAAGACTACACCCAATTTATTGCAAAAAGTAATACTGTATCAGAGTTTAAAGGGTAAAAGAATATTTTATCGCACTAGTGTTTTAATAAAAACGTATAGTACTAGTGCTGTAATGTAATTTTTAGAATTTTAGATACTCATTCTAGTTTCTAGTTCTATTAGACACTCAGTTTAGTGCGAAACTAGTGCTGTAATGAATTTTTAAAGTACGACTGTCAATAGACTTTTAGACACCCAATTTACTGCAAAAAGCGATACTTTATCACAGTTTAAAGTGTAAAGTGATACTTTATCGCACTAGTGCTGTAATAAAAATGTATAGCACCAGTGCTGTAATGTAATTTTTAGAATTTTGGACACTTATCCTAGTTTCCAGTTCCTTTAGACACTCAGTTTAGTGCGAAACTAGTGCTGTAAAGAATTTTTATAGCACGACTGTCAGTAAATTTTTACATATTCTTTTTAGTGCGTAAAGTAATACTTTATCGGAATAGTGCTGTTATGAAACTTTATAGGACGAGTTTTAGTAGACTTTTAGACACAATGAAACTTTATAGCAGGACTGTCAGTAGACTTTTAGACACTTATTTTCGCGCTTGAAATGATACTTTATCACACTAGTGCTGTAATAATACTTTATAGCACGACTGTCACTAGACCTTTTGACATTCATTTTAGTGCATAACGTGATACTTTCCTCGCAGTTTAGTGCGTAAAGTGATAATTGATCTCGCTAGTGATGTAATGAAACTTTATGACGCGACTGTCAGTAGACTTCTAGACATTCATTTCAGTGAATAACGTCATACTTTCTCACAGTTTAGTGCGTAAAGCGATTTTATCACACTAGTGCTGTAATCAAACCTTATAGCACAGCTGTCAGTCATTCATTCTAGTGCGTAAAGTGATACTTAATCGCAGTTAAGTGCGTAAAGTTATCCTTTATTGCGCTAGCGCTATAATGAAAATTTATAGCACTAGTAATGTAACTTTTAGAATGTTGGGCACTCATCATTCTAGTTTCTGGTTCTTTTAGACATTCAGTTATTGCTAAACTAGTGCTGTAATGAAATTTTATAGCACGAGTTTCAGACTTTTAGACACTAGTGCTAGAGTGAAAATTTTATCTACACTCGTTATACCTACAATGACAGTAATATGACACTCATTTCAATGTCATGATGACGTTGTTTATAGCACTAGTGCGATATAATTTATCGCACGCATTTTATAAAAAAAAGCACGCAAACCATCGGTTGCTAAGGATATACCAACAAACAGATATTGTTATTAACTTAGTTATTACTTACTTGTAGATATGTGTTGACCATAAATAATATTAATTGATTTGTAGTTTTTTTTATATATAAAAAAATTCGAGCGTAGATAAAATCTTGTATATTATACGTGCCATATCTGTATTTTATAGCACCCGTCTGTTTGTAAAACTCACCTTCGGTTCGTTTTGTAAACTTCAGACGCGTGCTATAAAATACCCTACATGGCACATAATATAAATAGCTATTCTAACTCGACTGTTGGTAGACTTTTAGACACAAGTCTAGTGCATAATATGATACTTTATCGCACTAGTGCTATAATGAAAATGTATAGCACTAGTACTGTAATGTAACTTTTAGAGTTTTAGACACTCATTCTGGGTTCTAGTTCTCTTTGACATTCAGTTTGGTACGAAACTAGTGCTGTGACAAAATTTTATAGCACGAGTTTCAGTAGACTTTTAGACACTCACCAGTGCTAGAATTAAACTTTATAGCACAACTGTTAGTAGCCTTTTCAGTGCATACAATGATACTTTCTCGCAGTCTAGTGCGTAAAGTGATACTTTATCGTACTAATGATGTAATGAAACTTTATAGCACAACTGTCAGTAGATTTTATCCACTCATTCTAGTGCGTAATGTGATATTTTATCGCAGCTTAGTGTGTAAAGTGACACTATCGCACTAATTTATAGCACTAGTGTAATATAACTTATAGCACGAATTTCAGTAGACCTGAAGACACTCACTAGTGCCAGAGTGAAACTTTATAGCACGCCCGTTGGTATTCTACTAGACACTCATTTAGTATGTAAAATGATACTTTATCGCACTAGTACCGTAATGAAACTTTATAGCACTTTATGACTCTTTTATGTGTGCTCTTTCATTTTTCACACCTGTTATATCATACCAGCCATATAGGGACAATATCCCTGACCTACTGTGATTTACATCGATTATTTCCCATATCATTTTTATTCGTTATTATTAATTATTGTCTTTTCTTTTTCAGGTGAGTACTTGCCGTGTAATCGCGCCACAGCAGCGTAAGTTTATTTTAATATCTGTTTTCGCTTATTTATTGTTTTTTAACTTTACAGCTTATTGTGAAAAATTTGCGCGGCGCAATAAATAAGTATTTAATTTTAAGAAACAATAAGTAGTTAAGTGAGGTTTTATCGAAAGTACGAAATATCAAATGGCCATTGAATTGGTAAGGTCACAATCGCTGCACAACATTTTCGTAACAATGCGATTATTTAAACAATTTGAACTTTAATCGTCGCCAACCTCTAAATAAATGCCATAAAAATGGGTAGCAATGTTGCGTCATGGTATAAAGGGGGAGAGAAAACGTGGGTTCCAAGTCGAAGATGTGACAAAAAATTTTTTGGTACCTATTAAAAATTTAGGAACTTTTTTTTGACTTGAACTAACTGAAAAAAATTTAATTTTGATCTACAATTTTCTAGCAATACATGAAAGAAAATAGTTCCCTATCGGACCTCTCCCTTTTTGGATTCTCGTAAGTGAATAATCAGAGATCGAATCTTACGCTTCTTCAAACTAAGTCAATCAGTCATAAATTTCGTGATAAAGAAACAGCGTGCCATGTGCGTGTGCACTTCCTATTATCTGGAATTAAATTGTTGAGACGTTATCTCGTACGAAAAAAAAATGTAAGACAAACATTTATCTCGACATATTTATTTCTATAAATATATTTTGTTGCTCTCAGAAATTACAAGGAGCTATTAATGAATATTTTTAAATCGCCTTCACATTTTGATGGTGCAATAATTCAGTATTTATAAGTAGGTAATGATTATTTGCATTCCTTGCCATCGACACAAGTGTCCATGGCAAGATCATCAGACAAAAATTTTATCTGCTGCTGGTTTACTAATAAACAAAATAGCTGCCACTTGTGTTGCGAATCCTAGCGATGATGATACGGTTGCGCCTTTATTGTATTTATAAATTAGAAACCACACAAAGTTCCACACTAGCTTCTGTCTGGCCGTTCACTAAACAACGTCCAGCTCTTGTTTACAATTCTTATTGTTATTTTTTGTTAATGCACCTGCTTGTAACTGTATCAGTGTCAGTAGTTAGTAAAGAAGCAGTAGAGTTCAGCGACTCTAACCGCTGATGAGTGGCAAAAGTCCTATAATCGAATTCTGTTTTTAAAATCTTTTTTATTTTGTGTTATAATAATTACGCAGCCGGCTTTTCCATTTTCGTCGACATTTGCAATAAAAATATGTAAATAATTACTTCGGTATTTCCTATAGTTTGGCAAGCGGCGTCCGCATTATTAGTCTTAATATTTACCCTGCGTTATCTAGCAAAAGGCCGAAATCTCTGAACTGGGTCACGAAATGTGGAAAACGCGAAATCTTCCCACGCAGAGCAAGGCGCATTTTGTAACAACCAATCTGCAAGAACCATAAACACAAAACAAATCCAAGCAATTAAAGAAACTTTAAACGAGGTCGCCGATCCAAATGCCATGTCAGTCTGTAAATCAGTCAAAACGCTGCAGTGATCTAATATTTATTGCTAAGGCAAATCAAGAACGCGATGCTATTATTTACGTGACCTCTGCCATTAAGCTGGTCGGTTAATCTAAAATTAAAATGAATTTGAGGAATTTTCGTCAGCTGGAATGACCAGAACACGTTTCTCCGAAGCTGCTTACTTATAAGGGAAAAACCTCGCGTAAACAACCGGCCGATCGCTGATCAGATGCAAGAGTGCATAAAACCGATCGCATAACTTCAAGGTCGGTTTAAACTGATGATTTAATTAACGGGATGTCGACCAAATATCAACGAATGGTAAAATGTAAGAGTTGTCAATCATATAAAATGATGCCATCGAAAAGTTTGCACTTCAACCTTCACTTTGCTTTTTTTTAAGTTAATTAATATTTTTCCTACGAGCGTGCGGAAAATACCACTTTTCCGCACGCATTTTAGTTTGGAAAGTTGCACGTTTCCGCACTAGTGCGGAAAAGTACATTTTTCCGCACTAGTGCGAAAAGTGGAACTTTCGAAACTAACATGCGTGCGGAAAAGTAATTATATTTTTATTTGCATTTTTGGGTAAGTAATTATATTTTGAAAATGTGATTACGCTCCTAGGAAAAATATTGTTCCTAACAAGTGCGGAAAGTGGTACTTTTCCGCACTCGATTACTTGACCGAACTCCGCTTCGCGTCGTTCGGCAGTCGCGTGCGGAAAAGTACCACTTTCCGCACTTGTTAGGAAAATAACTATTACAGCATTTTTTAGTTTATACAGGGTGTTTCATGACGAACTGTACATACTTCTCAGGATGATAGAGGATCCCTTGACTATTCGCGAATGGGTATAGAAATTTGTCTGTTGCTCTTAATTACTGATATACTGGGTGATAAACTACTTATGGCCAATAATTCTTTTGGCCAGAACTTCCTTACTATTTATCACAATTTGTTCAAATTTTATACAATTTGTTTACTTATCACAGTTGATATAATGCCGTTTTCAATATTTAAAAATTCCAGGACCGGACTTTTTTAATTCAAGTTTTTTTTATTTCTGAGAAAATCACCATGTATAATATTTTTTTTAAATTATATGGAAAATTATAAAAATCCATACATCAGTAAACAAAAGCATGTGAACAAATTTTTTGTCGCACCTTTATTGGTTTTTTTACAAGCGATTGAACTTAGAGAAATGGAGAAATGAACGATAAAAAATTTTAATTTGTTTAACTAAAATATATCGTTGGAATCATGATGAAAAATACTAATAAATTAAGGAAAAACAATATCAGGTCCGCATTTCATGGGATCCTTAGAAGTATGTACAGTTCGTTATGAAACACCCTGTATACTTAAAAATTTACACACCCTGTACACACTTACATACTTGTTTTTAAACAAATGCCGGTGTTATTTGGCCTTGTTGAGATTTAAATGATCAACAAAAATGAGCAAATTTATGTCTGAAAAACTCACGTTCAAAGTCATGGAAAACCTGAAAAAATTAGCACCTTTTATCGTCCTCTCTGGTGGATTTTTATTTCTGGGAATAACGCTAAACCTGTATGTATTTATTTATTTTCACATACATATTTGTATTAATTAATACTTTCTGTGAAATATTACAAAAAAATAATAAACGTTTAATACTATATTCGTAGAATATGCTGGAGCAACTAATCTCTTGATAAGCCAACGCTTTTCGATTTTTTTATTTTTTTATTTAGGAATTTATAACGAGAATCTAATCTCAAGGTAACAGTTCAATTTGTAAATGTTTATATTTATAAAAAATGACCATCTATTTATCTTACATATATTCAAAGGTATGCGTATAAAAATCTTTAATCCGTGAATTCAATTAATATAATGGCATGTACTACTTTTAGAGAGCCAACGTAAAAGGCTTCAATTAACATTCATACTTGGAAATTATGAAAGTTTAGAATATTTTCAACTAGTACAGAGCGTTTACAAATAGATGGTGACCGTAACATAAACATTTAATCAAATAACGGAATTCATAGCCTCCAATGCAGAAAACATCAAAACCACTCTAGAACGCAATTATTGTGGAATTTGTTAAAAACAACCACTTTTCATAACCACATGTTATAAAACATTGAATTACATAACAGAAGTCATAGTATGAAGCGCCGTTTAAGACATTATTAGTATTACAAATATATATAATAATTATTGAAATATATATATTTTTTCATTAAATATATTTATTTTGTTAAAATATTTATGTTTTATAAATATATATATCTTTGTAAAAATATATATATATTTTTACGAATATTTTCACAAATATATATTATTTCTGCTAACATATATTTATATAGAAATGAGCCTTTATCGTCGTACGCTAGGTGGCGCCATGCTGATTAAATGTAACCTAAACCATGGCGCCACGTAGCGTACGACGATAAAAGCTCATTTCTATATAAATATATGTTAGCAGAAATAATATATATTTGTGAAAATATATTTATATATTCGTAAAAATATATATATATTTTTACAAAGATATATATATTTATAAAACTTATAAATATTTTAACAAAATAAATATATTAAATATTAAAACCATTTTAGAAACGCAATTATTGCCGAATCCGAAGAAACAACTACTTTTCATTACTTTACCAGACGTCTTTCCTATCACGAACAATACAGTCATAGAATTCATTACCCAGTCATATTTCCACTCTACTCGAGCGAATGAGCCAGTCACCCATTTGCATAGGTTTCAATTAAAAAAATGGCGGTTTAATTCTTCCCGAAAACCCCCTCGCACGCCCATGGGCTAGGAGAGCGTTTTCAGCTCAGTTTTGAAAGTTGTCTATTATGTGTGGGTGACGCAAGCCTCCCAACCGGTACTGTTATAGGCATTTTACTTGTGAAATCTCGAATCAATCAGAAGAGGGTGTCATTTATCTTGCGCTAATTTCGATCCGTCGTAAAGCCTAGTAGGCATATCTGTGTTGCAACGCTCACTTTTTTTTTGTACACGGCAATTATACAAGCAATCCGATAATTTGCGCAACAAGTATTTTTTCTGTTTTATTGAAATTAATCGATGATCTTGTCGGAGAAAAAAGAGAAGGTCAAGATAGCGACCACGCTGCCAAGTACAAGGAGAACTCAGTGCAAGTTATGCAAATTCTGGTTTAAATTAATTTGATTCGATGTATGCGTTTATAGCGGATGTGGATTCGTGAGTAAGTGCAACTCTTATCTCAAAATATTCACCACGTTTATAGCCCACAAATACACGATAAATTTACCTATATAATTTTTTGAGGCCGGATCTGCGCGGGTCATGACGTCAAAACCAGGCTCGGCTCCAGAACAATGCCACCGTTTTCGTACGCAATTATTTTAATATTTTTACTTATAATTGTTTTAGTTGCATTCTAAGCGAGCCATATGAGGTACAGTGTGTTTATTAGTGGGTGTAACAATAGTACAAATGCAATCAGATACGAGCAGTTAAGGCCAACCCACACAAATGTTAAGTTATCCAAGTAGGCGATGGTAAAGTTTATATTATAACCTTTTACTGATTGTTAATTGTTTAAAACGGGCAAGAAAGTCTAAAATATCGTCTGGTTGATTCGCCTAAATTAGTAACAAATTTATGATTTCCCAAAAAAATTTCGTGTCCATGAAAGTGTTCTTTCACAGGTTATATACAAGCAACAGACAGACATTTAATGATACCGAGCAGCATACTGAACACTAAAATGTGACACGTGTCAACGGAATGCCGGATATCAGCAGGTAAAAAAATTCGACCGAAAATTACATAAGATGGTTACATTAACATTATACGTCATGAACCAATAGAGGTTTGTTTTATATACTAAAAATATGGTTTCTGGGATGAGGTCTGGTAATAATAGCGGATCAAGCGATTCGAAATATCCTTTGAGAAAAACACCAAGATCAGATCTTGAAGGAAATCCGAATTAATGAATTAAACCTCGAGCACTCTAGATCGGACATTGTTCAACAAAGGCTCATAACCAACAATAGAAATAACAGGGTTATGAGAGGAAAAAGCGGTGCTTGCTAATTAGGACTTACAGTCTTATAATTGGTTCAAGTCTGCCAGTTAGTATTTAATTAATCAAATCTAAGGTTAATTGGTGTGTAATATATTTTATTTAATAAAGCCAGCCCATAAATTCCGTCTAATTAGTTAGAGGTGGTATGCCGCTTATGCATGGGCTTCCTACCAGAAGTGAGGCAAGATCGGCGTCCGACACGGGAAACGTCAAATTTTTCCTAAAATTTTATATAAATACAAATGTTTGACAATCCAGCTCTTTTTGAGTTGCCACCACGAGTCACTCGGAGAGGCTACAAAACAAAGCCCATTTGTTCTAACGCTCAACGAAATTTTTGAAGAACATCAGTCTTCAGAAGAAATTTTCTTCATTGGATCATCCCCACCTCATCTTTGTTCAATGGTTACCCAATGAGTTAAATCCAGAGGTTTGTAAAATTTGAGAAATTAAAAAGAGATACGAGACTAATGGCCGCCGGATGCGCGCGCAGATCCCTCCAAAATCCATTACGTCAACGTGAAAATGCCGCTTTTAGGTTATCTCGAAAATCTACAGTGCGTCGCGATAAAAGTTTGAGGTTATGGTCCAAATTTGACGTTTCCTTAATATCGGTTCCAGGATGGAACCGACCGCGGTTTCGGAATCCGGACGCCTTCGGTGCCCCGAAACCGTTCTCGGTATGTAGATGGCGCCCCCCATCACTTTGATATTTAAACGTCACTTTGACAGTTTTTTGACAGTTGTCAAACAAATTTTTTCGGGAAAACGTCACTTTGACAGCTGTCAAATTTTTTTTTCGTCGGGAAAACGTCATATCAATGATAACTGCCACAAAAAATTTTTTCTTCAAGAAAACGTCACTTTGACAGCTGTCACCGAAAAAAAATTTATTTTTTTCAAAAAGAAATATCAAAATTTTTTCCCCCCGATTTCGCTTAACTATTCCAGTAGCCAGCCCCGTAGGGGCTGGATCGTCTAGAACCTATTCATCCGATAGCGAGCCCAGTAGGGGCTGGATCGTCTAGAACTTATTTTATCACTTTCTCAAAATTTTGAAATTGCATCTTTTTTTACATTACTTCAAGAGTCATATGTGAAAGTTTCAGGTTTTTATCTTAAAAATTGTACAAATGGTAGAGCTTTCACCGACCTCATCGGAAATCTCTAGTTCCGACTTCATATACAGGGTGTTAAGAAAAAGTAGGTCATGCCTTTAACCACAGATTCTTTGTGCGAAAATAATGTGACTTTTATAATGTGATTTTTTATTTTGGAGCGTAGTTTTTTTTATACAGGGTGTTAAAGTTTACATTTTGAAAATTATTTTTATTAATAATTCTGTTACTGTTTAAGATTTTTACCCGAATTTTTGCACAGACTTTCATCTTATACAGATACACTTTTTGTGTAATTTTGGTCAAAAAAGTCAAAGAGCAAACGGGAAAAAAGGGGGTTGTGTTACCCATTAACCCCCCCAACTTTTTCATGCGTACGCCTATGGTCTCTAGATATTTATTTTTAGATTGAACACTTATTTCCCCAATTTTTTTTACTCCTACAAAATTTTGATTTAGGACTTGATTAACGAGATATTCCAGTATATTCAGAATCATTTTCAATATTTCAGTTTCGGAATTTATTGTTTTTACTATTGTTGTTCGTGGTAATCCTGGCTTTTCTTTAAATCGACTACTTTTAGACAAAAAAATGAGACTTTTTTTGTTGCGCATAGTCAGAAAAGTTCAATAAAATAAAAATCTTAAAAAAAAAAAAAAAAAAAAATGTGTGGATTACCCGTGTAAATACCCCTCGTATTAATCACACACCTGAAGTTATTAAAATATCTCGCTAATCTAGTCCTAAATCAAAATTTTGTAGGAGTAAAAAAAATTGGGAAAATAAGTGTTTAATCTAAAAATAAATATCTAGAGACCATAGGCGTACGCATGAAAAAGTCGGGGGGTTAATGGGTAACACAACCCCCCTTTTTCCCGTTTGCGCTTTGACTTTTTTGACCATAATTACACAAAAAGTGTATCTGTATAAGATGAGAGTCTGTGCAAAAATTAGGGTAAAAATCTTAAACAGTAACAAAATTATTAATAAAAATAATTTTCAAAATGTAAACTTTAACACCCTGTATAAAAAAAACTATGCTCCAAAATAAAAAATCACATTATAAAAGTCACATTATTTTCGCCCAAAGAATCTGTGGTTAAAGGCATGACCTACTTTTTCTTAACACCCTGTATATGTACTATTCCTACCTATATTTATTTTTATATTTGAAAACATAATATAATAATCCAATAGCCACATGTTTCTTCTTTCATTTAAGCTTTGTTAAGCTTAATTTCATTAATTAGTTCAAAAGTTACAAGTTTAGTGCATCGCGGTCGAGGCCACGCGCGCTTTGCGCGCCGTACTTGCGTGCCGCCGCGTTCCATTATCTGGAGCCTACATTTTTAATCGTACAAAAAAAATTTCAAATACATTTTTGATGTGAAATTTCCTGTATTTTCGAATGGCGCAATTAGTTTTTTTAAGAAAAAATTGTTTTAAGACATATTTGACAAAAACTGGTATTTTGCAACTAATTTGTTAATAACAAATGACGCTCAAGGGCTATTGTTGGTAACTTTTGGTATATTGTTCCTGACATGTTCAGAAATGTATTCTCAAAGGTTACCACTTCCCGGAATTTTTCCAAAGTGAAAATCTATAGACTCCACTATTTCAGTTGTGATAATATTCCCTGTATACCTAGCCACTTAAAATAAGTTACTACTCGATTTATTGATACGTCGATAACCAGTTCACCCGTATAACAAGACAAAGATAATGAACACTTAAGATAGACATGGAAGCACTTAACAAAATCTAGAAAAGAAGGCGATGAGTCAATATAGTAATAATCGTAGGGAATCGTAAATATTTTTTTTTCCAGATTCAGTTTACTTAAATGGAAAACTAAAAATGAAATTAAAATAAATATTGGCGCTTGAAAAAAAAAAAATTTATATGTCAAAAAGTGACGTTTATTTTTTTTATATTATGTACCTTCAAAACTAAAAAAAAGATACCTGCCCACTCGAGACAAAGCAACAGTTGCAAAAAAGTGTCATTTTGGTGTGGTCTTACAAATTTCCAATATCTGACGGTTTTGCCGGCTTCGACACACAACGATAACGATGATAACACCGAAGCCACACACAACGACCGCTTTAATAACGCAAGTACATATCCATTAATCGTTATTTTGACCTCTGTGCGTGTTACATGAAACTTTATCAATATTATTCGTGTCGCCTCATTCGTACACTGGGAAACGTAAACAAAAACAATGGGGCGGCCGTTTCATAATTCGCCACATACCATCCCAAACTGAGAAGCGGTGTGCGTTACCAGGAAATAGACGGCGATTGTTATTATCGCAAAGCAACGTATCATTTGTGTATAAATACATGCTACTCGTTCGATTTAATGGTGTAAACAGACACGAACACCCTCGTTACTCGGGCAGTTAATTCTAATTCTGAATGCTGTAAAATTCACGCACGGGCTGAAACTGAAACTGGCAGAACGGAATCTTATGAACAGCGTTCGCGTTGACGAGGCGGTATCAAAATAGCAAACGCATAATCACAGTGGGTTGCCATTTCTAAGAAATGCAATAAATATTTGACGTCCATCGAGAAGAACAACTCCAGGGACAATTAATTGCTGGACGACCACAAGGAATGCTGAGATACCGGAGGTCCGGCAAGTTATAATTATTGGAACTTCCAAGAAGCAAACCACATGGAGCTGGTGAACGTTTGCGTCGAAGACACCAAAATTGAGCCACATCCTGATCTAAGAATGGTAGATAAGACAACCTTGACGACAAAGTGAGATTCTAGTTTAATACGCAAGAACACACGTCTTGTGTGACTATCCTGGGGGAGTATTTGGAAGCCAATTAAATTTCAAATTTACCATGACCCACCGGTTCGCCTGATCTTAATCTGATGAAGCAAAGAAAATTAAGAAGATTCTCTTAATTCCGAGACACCAGTACTTTTCCTAGGCCATTGTCCGAAGGCATAGAAGGTCCACAACAAAAAAAGTCAGAATTCTGAGATAAAAGTCAGAATTCTGAAATAAAAGTCAGAATTCTGAGATTAGTCAGAATTGTGACTTAAAACTCAGAATTCTGAGATATAAGTCAGAATTCTGACTTAAAAGTCAGAATTCTGAGATAAAAGTCAGGATTCTGAGATAAAAGTCAGAATTCTGAATTTAAAGTCAGAGTTCTGAGATAAAAGTCAGAATTCTGAAACAAAAGTCATAATTTTGAGATAAAAGTCAGAATTCTGAGATAAAAGTCAGAATTCTGAGTTTAAAGTCAGAATTCTGAGATAAAAGTCAGAATTCTGAAACAAAAGTCATAATTCTGAGATAAAAGTCAGAATTGTGGGATAAAAGTCAGAATTATGGGTTTTAAGTCAGAATTCCGAGATAAAAGTCAGAATTCATTTAAAATTTTTTTTTGTTGTGGCCCTTCTACGCCTTCGTACCATTGCGAGGCATGTATTTAAAGCTTATTTTGGTTCATATGTGGAACTCAAAACCGACTCCAGGCCAGGGCAGGTATTGCTTCATGCAAAAGTGACAAATAATGTCATGCAATACCAATTTCTGTTTGTTTTGCTAATGTCATAATAGTATTTTGATTTGACCGATTTATTTACATTGCAAAAAAAAACAATATGCGTTGTAATAATAAATTCAACGTCCGATAAATAATGTAAATATTATCGATGGATTAATAGGTGAACAATAAAAATGTAAAATAATGGAACAAATAAATATTTTTGACGCATCAATCACATAAAAATTGTGTTCATTAAACAAATAAAATTTATTATTTCGTTGTAGCTCTAGTGGTCATGATTATGAATCCGAATATTAATATTTTTTTTTGAAAGTTGTAAAATAGCCGAGTTGTAAGTTTTTTTTTTAATTCGCAGTTCAAATGTAATTCCTGTAATTGTAGATATTTTTAAGGTTTTTAAACATGCATACAGTGATAAAAAAAAATTTTTTGAGAGAATTTTTACAAAAGGACACTTAAATTCCTTGTATATTTTTTTACTTCACCCTGTACATGAACTGTGTTAATGTTCACTTATAAAAGTTTTAATTAGCTTCAATTTATGTTACTACGCCATGTTCGAAATTTTTTTTAGTTTTACCCCTGAAATTTTATAATTTCCTTTTTTTAAATTTCTTAATAAAAGCTTGTTTTTAAAAATATTTTTGCTTTTTGTTGCTGTTTTGTTATTTTAAATATTATCTATAATATGTCTTTTACAAATAAAGTATAAACTTATTATTTACAATCTTTTCAAATTTATTTTAAAATAATTCAGTTTGGAATGTGTTTTTTATTTTTTTCTCTAAAACCAAAAAAAATATCGAACATGACATTTTTACTTGTAAAAGTAAAAATTTAGTAAAACGGCTCGCACTTTTCTCACAGACTTTTTTGTCAAAATGACTATATTAATAATAATTATTTTTAGACCAGAGGTGGACTTGAAACTGATTTTAGGGCTATTAAAATTACTATTATTGTTAGAGTTGAAAATACAGCCCACTTAAATCCAAGAAGTTAGAACTGAGCTGGTATTATACAGTACATAAAATCCTCCACTTCAAGGCATTAGATAATAAAAAAACGTACTATGATTACTATGCCGCGTAATCACGAGGCGAATGGACATAAAAACCTAATAAAAGCACTAAACAATCTTAGTGAAAAATGCAGTTGGACAGGTATTGGATAAGACCCTTTTTATAATATTGACCCCTAGAGCGTTTTTTCACTACCAGCAGCGGTGTATACTTTAATACTTAGGAAGAATTCTATTTTATTTTAAACGGAACACGCTGGATATTTTTGCATTTTCTTGTTCATCACGAAATTCTGATTTCAGCGATATGTCACAAGTCGGCATTTGTTTAAAAAATGGCGTCGAAAATGTGAATAACAAGTGGGCTCCAACGCCTACTTTCTATAAGAATCAAAAACAAAATCCGGCAGGGGCCAACTTGTGTTTTTCATTTTTTTCAAATTTTCGACGCCATTTTTTAAACAAATGCCTACTTGCGACATGCCACTGAAATCAGAATTTCATGACGAACAAGGAAATCGAGACCAGAGCCGTAGCAAAGTTTTTGACGCCCCTCACATCTTATGGCCCTCATGTTCGGTTCTCCATGGATGTGCATAATTTGCCCGTAAACAAAAGCCAGTCAGACGAGGTCACGTGAAGGATGCTGACATACCGATGATGCGAAATTACACATCCAACAATCAATTTTATATTTCCAACTTGCCAATAAACAAGTTAATCATCACCTGCGACTTGCGAGATTAGGTTTGAGGTTTAATTAATTATTAAAAAGGTTAACGTGTACATTTTCATTTGCTGACGAACCGCCGTGAGTCAGTCCGTGAGGCAAAAAAAACGTATGATTCCTGTTACTGTGTTTATAAACAAGCGAACGTCATGGCGGCCTTGTTTGTCGGAAATTAAACGTCATCTTTATTAATCCTCATCTCCATCCAGTCTTTTGTTTCCTAATAACGTGGCACGTTGTAGTCGCGCAGTGCTGACTAAAAAGTGTCTGCTTGGGACCAGGAGACTAATTCAATTCCATTTATAAGGTTAGTGTTACTAGTAGTAGTAATAATAATACAATTTATAGATGGATGTATTGGAAGACAATGAATGAGGCAAGTACGAAGGCAAACGGTGATATTTTGCTGCAAAATGTAAAGTTGTGTGTAAGCAGGTACGAGGTTCATAATTAATTTATTGCACATACAATTTAAGCTGATTGTGAGCGATTTAGATACCCAAGGCAACAATGCAGTTACTATTAAAACAAACGAGTTCTTATCATTTAATGTTAATTTTATCTTAACAAATGTCATCCCATCATAAGTAATGAGTAGAATTGAGCTCATCATTCCACAGAAGGGTAAACACTGTTTCTTAATGTACCCATACATCAAAATTAACATTTTCAACCAAAGACAAAAGAAGAAGAAGAAGTCCACAACTGTCAAAATTTAGAAATGAGATTTAGGTTTTGGAGTTTTTTCCTCTGTTTTTCTGTCGCATTTAACACATGCATAAATGCATAAAACATATCCGACCGTTTCCAGTTTCACGCTCTTTTTTTTATCCTATTTTTAAATACCCAATTAATTATGCTCGTTCTTATTTTATTGCTCGTGCTGTGCTTGTCAAGGCCTGGCAAAGTCGAGTTTTTCGAGGTGCACGCACGTGGCCTGGGCACGCCAGTATGTGCAAGCCATGAGATGACCTCTACGTATCTCTTCAGACACCGGGTCTGCACTCTGCACTCCGAATGATTAGCCATGTGGTTGTTTGTTGCCAGTCGCGCGGAATGTCGGTTTCGGCATCGGAATGCGGGATTTCATGCCGGCGTGGGCAGATTGAGGAATATGTCGTACTATGTGGTCCTCGCTTGTTGAAAACAGTAAAAAACAATAATTGAAACCCACCCATTTAGATAATACAAAAACCGGGGTACGGTCCTGGGTTTTTGTTATTTTTTTTGTTGCGCACATCGTCACGGGGTCGGGCGCGAGCGGGGGTGAAATTTCAACGAAACATTATTGTGGTGAACAGAACCGGTCTTAAATGGTGATGCAAATGGGTTGCCTCATGGGAAACTTTATTTTTTTTTAATTTCTCAGACTACAAAACTTTTTGGACTTACCCAACGAGATATCACTTGCCTCCTACTTCAATTTAATATCCTTGAAATTTCTTATACAGATCTACGGGGGCTGGCAAATTTTGCTGGGCCACGCTGTATAAGTATTTTAATGCGATAGTGAACCGCCCACTACGCAAACCTGTGTCGGTTATTACAAGAACAGTTTTTCATTTTTGCAGGTTAACATAGCGCAATGCATTATTACTGAACAGGAAGCTGTGGCAACTTCCGCAATTTTTTTTTAATGATACCATTATGTCTAATTATCCTGTTGCAGCAGAAAAGTCCATTGATATTGTAAAGAAGCACGTGGAAAAATTACATTTAATAAGAAAATTGCAGTATTTACGTCGAAAGTAATTTGAATAGGAAAAATAGAAATCTTCAGAGTATTTTCGCAATACTAGAGATGCCTACGTAAAACGATGCGCGTCACTGGTTCGCGAAATTAAACTTAAATAAAATTGCGTTTTCTTAAAAGTATCCCTTTAAATGGTATTTAATTCCATATAGCGCAATAGAGATATAACGGTATTTTACTATGTAAGCAGGACCGTGCTAAGGAACCAACGATTGCCTGGACAACAACTTTTCAATTAAATATGCAACAGTATTACATCATGTAATGATCCGTAATTGGAAAAATAAAAATTCAGTGGTGTCATTAAAAATCATGAAATTTTTTTAAATTATTACGTTAAAATCAAAATATTTTTTATTTTAAGCGTCTATTTATAATGTATAAAACAGTGCAAATAAAAAGGCCTTACTCGGTGCAAACCTCGCGATTTCCTAAATAAGACTCAAATCCGCCTTTGATGTGTTAATTTGACCTACAAAGAACTTAAAATAAAGCAATTAACTTAATTGTCCATTCAAACTTGATAATGTTAAGGCTTCTCGCCATTTAATTATCTTTTCTTTTGCTGTATGTACTTACGCCACTTAAAGAAACACTCGGAGATCGCTGATAACAAATGCATGGCGAAATAAACATCATTATTCTTTCATAAAAGACAGCGCGGGGCTGTCCACTTTATTTTTTTAAATTTTTTTCAATTTTAGAGAAGAAACTCTAAATTTCTTCGTTAAAAAAACCAGCGATTTACTTTTTGTAATTTCTTCAATTTTGGAGAAGAAACCCTAAATTTCTTCGTTCAAAAAAAAACAGCCCCGCAGGGGCTGTCTATAAACAAAATTATTTTAAATAAGAAACCCTACATCTCTTCTTTCAACAAAAAACAGCGCTTTATATTTTTTATTTTTTCAATTTTAGAGAAGAAACCCTAAATTTCTTCGTTCAAAAAAAACAGCGCTTAATTTTTATTAATTTTTTTAATTTTAGAGAAGAAACCCTAAATTTCTTCGTTCAAAAAAAACAGCGCTTAATTTTTATTAATTTTCTCTAATTTTAGAGAAGAAACCTTAAATTTCTTCGTTAAAAAAAAACAACCCCACAGGGGCTGCCTATAAGCATTATTTTAAATAAGAAACCCTAAATTTCTTCTTTTAAAAAAGACAGTGCGGTGCTGTCTGCTTTATTTCTTTTTATTTTTTCAGTTCTAAAGAAACCCCAAATTTCTTCGTTCAAAAAAATAACGTTTTATTTTTTTAAATTTTTCCAATTTTAGAGAAGAAACCCTAAAAAAACAGTCCCGCAGGGGCTGTTCGCTTTATTTTTAAATTTTTTTCAATTTTAAAGAAACCCTAAATTTCTTCGTTCAAAAAAAATAGTGGAAATTTTTTTAAATTTTTTCAATTTTAGAGAAGAAACCCTAAATTCCCTCGTTCAAAAAAAAATAGCCCCGCAGGGGTTGTCTATAAACATTATTTTAAATAAGAAACCCGAGAAGAAACCCTAAATTTCTTCTTTCAAAAAAGACTTGGCTTTATTTTTTTTAAATTTTATTCAATTTTAAAGAAGAAACCCTAAAATATTTTCCAAAAAAAAAGCCCCGTAGGGGTTGTCTGCTATAAGTAGCATTATTTTAAATAAGAAATCTTAAATTTCTTCTTTCAAAAAAGTCCCCTATAAACATCATTATTTTAAATAAGAAACCCTATTTTTTTTCTCATTTTCTGGCCTTGCAATCGGTGTGCTTTAGCCAAACCCTAAATTTCTTCTTTCAAAAAGACAGCGAGGGGCTGTCAGTTTTGTTTTTTAATTTTTTCAATTTTAGAGAAAAAACCCAAATTTCTTCGTTAAAAAAAAGGGGCTGTCCGCTATAAACATCATTATTTTAAAGAAGAAACCCTAAATTTCTTCTTTTAAAAAAGGCAGCGCGGGACTGTCCGCTTTATTTTTTAATTTTTTTCAATTTTAGAGAAGAAACCCCAAATTTCTTGGTTAAAAAAAGGAGCTGTCCGCTATAATCATCATTATTTTAAAGAAGAAACCCTAAATTTCTTTTAAAAAAGGCAGCGCGGGACTGTCCGCTTTATTTTTTAATTTTTTTCAATTTTAGAGAAAAAACCCTAATTTCTTCGTTAAAAAAAAGGGGCTGTCCGCTATAAACATCATTATTTTAAAGAAGAAACCCTAAATTTCTTCTTTTAAAAAAGGCAGCGCGGGACTGTCCGCTTTATTTTTTAATTTTTTTCAATTTTAGAGAAGAAACCCTAAATTCCCTCGTTCAAAAAAAATAGCCCCGCAGGGGTTGTCTATAAACATTATTTTAAATAAGAAACCCGAGAAGAAACCCTAAATTTCTTCTTTCAAAAAAGACTTCGCTTTATTTTTTTTAAATTTTATTCAATTTTAAAGAAGAAACCCTAAAATATTTTCCAAAAAAAAAGCCCCGTAGGGGCTTGTCCGCTATAAGTAGCATTATTTTAAATAAGAAATCTTAAATTTCTTCTTTCAAAAAAGTCCCCTATAAACATCATTATTTTAAATAAGAAACCCTATTTTTTTTCTCATTTTCTGGCCTTGCAATCGGTGTGCTTTAGCCAAACCCTAAATTTCTTCTTTCAAAAAGACAGCGAGGGGCTGTCAGTTTTGTTTTTTAATTTTTTCAATTTTAGAGAAAAAACCCTAATTTCTTCGTTAAAAAAAAGGGGCTGTCCGCTATAAACATCATTATTTTAAAGAAGAAACCCTAAATTTCGTCTTTTAAAAAAGGCAGCGCGGGACTGTCCGCTTTATTTTTTAATTTTTTTCAATTTTAGAGAAGAAACCCCAAATTTCTTGGTTAAAAAAAGGAGCTGTCCGCTATAATCATCATTATTTTAAAGAAGAAACCCTAAATTTCTTTTAAAAAAGGCAGCGCGGGACTGTCCGCTTTATTTTTTAATTTTTTTCAATTTTAGAGAAGAAACCCCAAATTTCTTCGTTAAAAAAAAGGAGCTGTCCGCTATAAACATCATTATTTTAAAGAAGAAACCCTAAATTTCTTCTTTTAAAAAAGGCAGCGCGGGACTGTCCGCTTTATTTTTTAATTTTTTTCAATTTTAGAGAAGAAACCCCAAATTTCTTGGTTAAAAAAAGGAGCTGTCCACTATAATCATCATTATTTTAAAGAAGAAACCCTAAATTTCTTTTAAAAAAGGCAGCGCGGGACTGTCCGCTTTATTTTTTAATTTTTTTCAATTTTAGAGAAGAAACCCCAAATTTCTTCGTTAAAAAAAAGGAGCTGTCCGCTATAAACATCATTATTTTAAAGAAGAAACCCTAAATTTCTTCTTTTAAAAAAGGCAGTGCGGGACTGTCCGCTTTATTTTTTAATTTTTTTCAATTTTAGAGAAGAAACCCCAAATTTCTTGGTTAAAAAAAGGAGCTGTCCACTATAATCATCATTATTTTAAAGAAGAAACCCTAAATTTCTTTTAAAAAAGGCAGCGCGGGACTGTCCGCTTTATTTTTTAATTTTTTTCAATTTTAGAGAAGAAACCCCAAATTTCTTCGTTAAAAAAAAGGAGCTGTCCGCTATAAACATCATTATTTTAAAGAAGAAACCCTAAATTTCTTCTTTTAAAAAAGGCAGCGCGGGACTGTCCGCTTTATTTTTTAATTTTTTTCAATTTTAGAGAAGAAACCCCAAATTTCTTGGTTAAAAAAAGGAGCTGTCCACTATAATCATCATTATTTTAAAGAAGAAACCCTAAATTTCTTTTAAAAAAGGCAGCGCGGGACTGTCCGCTTTATTTTTTAATTTTTTTCAATTTTAGAGAAGAAACCCCAAATTTCTTCGTTAAAAAAAAGGAGCTGTCCGCTATAAACATCATTATTTTAAAGAAGAAACCCTAAATTTCTTCTTTTAAAAAAGGCAGTGCGGGACTGTCCGCTTTATTTTTTAATTTTTTTCAATTTTAGAGAAGAAACCCCAAATTTCTTGGTTAAAAAAAGGAGCTGTCCACTATAATCATCATTATTTTAAAGAAGAAACCCTAAATTTCTTTTAAAAAAGGCAGCGCGGGACTGTCCGCTTTATTTTTTAATTTTTTTCAATTTTAGAGAAGAAACCCCAAATTTCTTCGTTAAAAAAAAGGAGCTGTCCGCTATAAACATCATTATTTTAAAGAAGAAACCCTAAATTTCTTCTTTTAAAAAAGGCAGCGCGGGACTGTCCGCTTTATTTTTTAATTTTTTTCAATTTTAGAGAAGAAACCCCAAATTTCTTGGTTAAAAAAAGGAGCTGTCCACTATAATCATCATTATTTTAAAGAAGAAACCCTAAATTTCTTTTAAAAAAGGCAGCGCGGGACTGTCCGCTTTATTTTTTAATTTTTTTCAATTTTAGAGAAGAAACCCCAAATTTCTTCGTTAAAAAAAAGGAGCTGTCCGCTATAAACATCATTATTTTAAAGAAGAAACCCTAAATTTCTTCTTTTAAAAAAGGCAGCGCGGGACTGTCCGCTTTATTTTTTAATTTTTTTCAATTTTAGAGAAGAAACCCCAAATTTCTTCGTTAAAAAAAAGGAGCTGTCCGCTATAAACATCATTAGTTTAAAGAAGAAACACTAAATTTCTTCTTTCAAAAAAGGCAGCGCGGGACTGTCCGCTTTATTTTTTAATTTTTTTCAATTTTAGAGAAGAAACCCTAAATTTCTTCTTTAAAAAAAGACGGCGCGAGGCTGTCAGCTTTAATTTTTTAAACTTTTTCAATTTTAGAGAAGAAACCCTAAAATTCTTCGTTGAAGAAAAAACAGCGCTTTATTATTTTTTATTTTTTCAATTTTAGGGAAGAAACCCTAAATTTTCTCGTTAAAAAAAAACAGCCCTGCAGGATCTGTCCGCTATAAACATCATTATTTCAAAGAAAAAACCCTAAATTTCTTTCAAAAAAGACCCCGCTTTATTTTTTTTATTTTTACAATTTTAAAGAAACCCTAAATTTATTCGTTAAAAAAAACAGCGGTTTATTTTTGTTACTTTTTTCCATTTTAGAGAAGAAACCCTAAATTTCCTCGTTCAAAAAAAAAACAGCGCTTTATTTTTTAAATTTTAAGGAAGAAACCCTAAAAATTTTTTTTCATAAAAGAGTCCCGAAGGGCTGTCCGCTATAAACAGCATAATTTTAAATAAGAAACCCTAAATTTCTTCTTTCAAATAAGACAGCCCGCTTTATTTTTTTAAATTTCTTCAATTTTAAAAAAGAAACTCTAAATTTTCTTTATTTCTCTCTACTCCGACACTTTATCGGACTTTCCGCCCGATATCTAGAAACGATAATTTTCCAAAAAAAAAAATATATAATTGGATCCCTCAAAGTAAAGCAAAAAAAAAATCCCAGCCCTAAAAGATTTTTTCGGAGTTTGACGCTTACGATGGCCTTTTTAACCCCCCAATGCAAAAAAGGGGTGGTCATAACTATGAGTTTCTGTCCGTGGTTGCCTAAATTTTCAACAAAAACTCGGATTTTGACCCAATTTTAAGAGTATTTTTTTTGCAGCTTGCGTTATAAGACATCATTTTCTTGCAATTAATTACGACTTACGTCATGCTGTAGGAAACAAATCTCTAACTCTATATTTACCACTGTGACTTTATCGGAGATTTCCAATTGACCGCAAATTTATTTTCTCCACGTCGGCGCGCGACTTCAGGAAATTAAAAGCTCTGTCGGATTTTACAGCATTTCGCTTGTGGTTTCGAATTGCCGGTTAATTGGGTGAAGCGCCCGGACAAAAAAGATGAAATTACACGCGAAACGCGATATCTGGAGCGCATGCATCGCCACTTGCATATTATGTCACTTAATAACTGCTTAACGCATTACATATTTATTGCTATTACATCACTGCTCTGTTATGTTATGAGCTCTTTCAATACCGGGCTATTTTTAAACGCTTCATCAAGCCGAGATTTTTTAACTTGTTTAGCTGCAAGTCGGATCGGTTGGAGGTTTGCGAATCAAACTGGCGAAAATAAATCTGGAATTTTTTGTTAGTTAGCCGAGGTCACAGTATACGAGGAAACTCAAAATACGAGGCAACCTTTTGGTAAACATCTGAAAATTTAAAATTGAGTATAAAATCCTAGTCCTAGAAACTTTTTCCTATAAAATTATTTTGCATCAGTGACATTTAGGGTAGGTGCTTTTCTCTTGAGCTGACTTCATAATTTTGAGTTTCCTCGTATACTGTGCCATCGGATCATAATTTCTGAGGATGCACAACATTTTATCGAGAATAAAATACTCGTAAAATGTGTAAAAACTGTAATTAATGCCCAAAGTGAGAGTTCCCATGACCCCCTAATTTAAAGACTTCCGTCAAAGAGCCCAATCTAGGGCAGAGTTCAGAATCTGTCTTAACAATCTCGTGTTGGCGTAAAATTGAATTAAAACATGCCGAGTATTATACATGTAGACAGGAAGGAAATTCATAAATACATACCGCCACTTTGTGTAAATACCTAATAATTATTATTTACCCAGTTTTAGCTTTAAATCGACCGGGCGAAGGACGTTTTTAATATTCGCTCAAATAATATAATTTATGAATTAAAATAGTCACAGTTGTACGGTTTTATATTAAAAATTGGTAGAAAAAAATAGTTTATTTTAGAATAAATTTGTAATTACAGCGATATTTATAGCCTTGATGATGATAACTTGTTTAAAGAGCCTTGATGGTAAACTCGTTAACGTATACTAATGTCTACTTATTGCCCCCGATATGTATGTAGACTTACCTAACTATATTGTAGGATCTTTCAACGATGTGCTTTTATACAGTCTACAGGCCACAAATATGTGTAAAGATTCGCCCAATTTAGTTTTAAATTTTTACTTTAAAAATAGATAATATTTGCCGAAATAGAATTTTTATTTATTTTTTTTATTCTTGACAGCTGCCAAAATCATTGTCAAATTTAAAATTTTTTTGTAATCTTGAAAACTTTGAGTTTTTATAGAAAAAGATATAAAATTATTTAAACCTAAATCTTTCTATTTTTAAATTTAAAATTAAAATAATGTTTTCGCTTTTGACAGCTGTCAAATTTTCTGTCAAGTTGCTGAAACTGCCATTTAATTATTTGAACAAATGAAAATACAAAGCAGACATTTTTCTATAGGTTTCGTAGGTATTGGATACGAAATTATTTTAAAGAAATATATTGTTTGTTGGTAGCTACCAAAATTACTGTCAAATTTAAAAATATGCAACTTTCTTTTCCTTAACTTTGGAAACAATGTGAATTTCCATTGAAGAAATAATGTATAGTGTTTTTTTTAAATTTGCTAGTTTCATAATTGATATTAAAATACTTTTTTACTTTTGACAGCTGTCAACATTTCTGTCAACATAATAAAAATGCCACTTAATAATTATTTCAACAAATTGAAGTACCGAGCAGACAATTTTCTATAGGTTTTGCTGGTACAAAATACGAAACTGATGTCAAAAAAATATTGTTTTTGGTAGCTGTCAAAACTGCGGCTAAATTAAAAAATATGCAAATATATCTTCTTCGTATTACTTTCGTATTCAGTACCTCCAAATCCTATAGAAAAATGTTTGTTAAGTAGTTTAATTTGTTGAAATGATAATAAAACCGCATTTTTATTAAGTTGACAGATATTTTGACAGCTGTCAACTGTTACAACTATATTTTAATATCAATTACTGAACTAGAAAGTTTCAAAACATTTTATGTATCTGCTTCTATGGAAATCAACATTATTTTCAAAATTACGAAAAATATACGTATATTTTGAAAATTGACAGGAATTTAGACATCTGCTAACCAACATAATATTTTTTTGACCTCAGTTTCGTATTCAGCACCTCCGAAACTAATAAAAAAATGTTTGTTAAGTACGTTTATTTGTTTAAATAATTATAAAATGTCATTTTCATGAAGTTGAAAAATTTTGACAGCCGCCAAAAGTGAACACTTATTTTATTATCTATTTATTATGTAACTAACAGATTTCAAAACACTTAATAGCACTTCTTCTATAGGAATTTAAGTTGTTTTCAAAATTACGAAAGACACACTTGAATTTTTTTTAAATTTGACAGCTACCAACAAATATATTTTTTTTTCAACAATTTCGTGTTCAGTTCCTCCAAACCCTATAGAGAAATGTCTGCTTGGTACTTTAATTTGTTGAAATAATTATTAAATGACATTTTCATTAAGTTGCCAGAAATTTTGCCACCTGCCAAAAGTAAAAACTGTATTTTAATATCAATTATGGAACTAGTAAATTTAAAAAATTGATTTCCCTTCTATGGCAATTCGCATTGTTTATAAAATTATGGAAGACAAACTTGCACAGTTTTAAATTTGACAGCAATTTTGACAGCTACCAACAAACATAATACTTTTTTTTAATTAATTTCATATTCAGTACCTCCAAAACCTATAGAAATATGCCTTTTTAAGTACTAAACTAATTTGTGGAAATAATTATTAAATGGCATTTTTATTAAGATGAAAGAAATTTTAACAGCTGTCAAAGGTTACAACGTTATTTTAATATCATTTACTAAACTAGAAAGTTTTAAAAAAAAAGTATGTATCTTCTATAGAAACCAACAGAATTTTCAAAATTACGAAATATATACATGTAAATTTTTAAATTTGACAGCAATTTTGACAGCTACCAACAAACATAATAATTTTTTTAAATTGATTTCATATTCAGTACCTCCAAAACCTATAGAAAAATGCCTCTTTAAGTACAAAAGTAATTTGTGGAAATAATTATTAAATGGCATTTTTATTAAGATGACAGAAATTTTGACAGCTGTCAAAGGGTACAACGTTATTTTAATATGAATTACTGAACTAGAAAGTTTAAAAAAAAAATGTATGTATCTTCTATGGAAATCAACAGAATTTTCAAAATTACGAAATATATACATGTAAATTTTTAAATTTGACAGCAATTTTGACAGCTACCAACAAACATAATAATTTTTTTAAATTGATTTCATATTCAGTACCTCCAAAACCTATAGAAAGATGCCTCTTTAAGTACAAAAGTAATTTGTGGAAATAATTATTAAATGGCATTTTTATTAAGATGACAGAAATTTTGACAGCTGTCAAAGGGTACAACGTTATTTTAATATGAATTACTGAACTAGAAAGTTTAAAAAAAAAATGTATGTATCTTCTATGGAAATCAACAGAATTTTCAAAATTACGAAATATATACCTACATGTAAATTTTTAAATTTGACAGCAATTTTGACAGCTACCAACAAACATAATAATTTTTTTAAATTGATTTCATATTCAGTACCTCCAAAACCTATAGAAAGATGCCTCTTTAAGTACAAAAGTAATTTGTGGAAATAATTATTAAATGGCATTTTTATTAAGATGACAGAAATTTTGACAGCTGTCAAAGGGTACAACGTTATTTTAATATGAATTACTGAACTAGAAAGTTTAAAAAAAAAATGTATGTATCTTCTATGGAAATCAACAGAATTTTCAAAATTACGAAATATATACATGTAAATTTTTAAATTTGACAGCAATTTTGACAGCTACCAACAAACATAATAATTTTTTTAAATTGATTTCATATTCAGTACCTCCAAAACCTATAGAAAGATGCCTCTTTAAGTACAAAAGTAATTTGTGGAAATAATTATTAAATGGCATTTTTATTAAGATGACAGAAATTTTGACAGCTGTCAAAGGGTACAACGTTATTTTAATATGAATTACTGAACTAGAAAGTTTAAAAAAAAATGTATGTATCTTCTATGGAAATCAACAGAATTTTCAAAATTACGAAATATATACATGTAAATTTTTAAATTTGACAGCAATTTTGACAGCTACCAACAAACATAATAATTTTTTTTAATTAATTTCATATTCAGTACCTCCAAAACCTATAGAAAAATGGCTTTTTAAGTACAAAAGTAATTTGTGGAAATAATTATTAAATGGCATTTTTATTAAGATGACAGAAAGTTTGACAGCTGTCAAAGGTTACAACGTTATTTTAATATGAATTACTGAACTAGAAAGTTTTAAAAAAAAATGTATGTATCTTCTATGGAAATCAACAGAATTTTCAAAATTACGAAATATATACATGTAAATTTTTAAATTTGACAGCAATTTTGACAGCTACCAACAAACATAATAATTTTTTTTAATTAATTTCATATTCAGTACCTCCAAAACCTATAGAAAAATTCCTCTTTAAGTACAAAAGTAATTTGTGGAAATAATTATTAAATGACATTTTTAAGATGACAGAAATTTTGACAGCTGTCAAAGGTTACAACGTTATTTTAATATCAATTACTGAACTAGAAAGTTAAAAAAAAAATGTATGTATCTTCTATGGAAATCAACAGAATTTTCAAAATTACGAAATATATACATGTAAATTTTTAAATTTGACAGCTACCAACAAACATAATTTTTTTTAATTAATTTCATATTTAGTACCTCCAAAACCTATAGAAAAATGGCTTTTTAAGTACAAAAGTCATTTGTGGAAATAATTATTAAATGGCATTTATATTCAGTTGACAATTGAAAATTTGACATCTGTCAAAAGTGAAAATGTTATTTTAATTTCATTTATAAAAATAAAAAAATTTAAAATACTTTATATCTCTTCTTTTATGAACAATCACATTTCAAGATTACGAAAGACATTCTTTTCAAATTTTAAATTTGACAGTGATTTTAACAGCAATTAAGAAAAGAAAAAGAAATGAAAATTATATTTGACGCCACTGGTGATGTTCGGAATCTTTTGTAACAGGGAAATATTAGTGCTCCATGAAATATTTTGCATTTTTATTAAATCAATAAAAATTGGTACGCCTCTGCCTAATAAACTAATAGTCTCGATCCTGATTCAAGCCGGATAATAATTCTAATTATCTTAACCACATCTAAAGGGCACATTGTTTCTAAAATTACGCAACAAAGCGCGCATAAAAAAACTAATCCTCTCGACTGTTTTAATTAAAAAAAAAAGAAACCGCAGTGAAAGCACGTAGCTTAATGGCCGGTAGGTTTCATAATTGAAAATGAAAAATACTATTCAATTAAATAACTATTAATCAAACGAGCAGGCCTCAAATATTACTGTGCGATTTTTTGCGAAAGTATAATAAAGGTCAGTGCCTCGTGGAATATGTATTGCAAAATTTAGCGAATATGATTAGTCATGATATTACCGTTATATATTATTGCATCGGGATTAATATTTGTAATGGAGGCAGGAAAGTGCGGCTGGGAATGTTAGAAGGGTCATATAATTATTTCTAGGTGCGACTCGCACTGTTTTTCAGCGCAAACCGATTGTAAAAAGCTGGCCTATTGTTGGCCACGAGGCTTGCCTAGGGAAACTTATTTCACACCCTTGTAAAAACCGTCGTCCCAATTTTTATTTTGTTCCACTATTTGTGTGTACTTGACCAAGACGCCAAACACGTCCGGCTCGACTCTTAACAAATATTGATTTTGCGGTCAATCACGATCAATTTGTAACATGCGCCGATGTTCATCTAATATTCATAGGAAAATATCCCGCTTCAATTACGATAGCAAGTAATAATCGGCTGCAGTACACAAAGTAGGTCATGGCATAATTGTTTATCTAGGAAATTCAGTAGGCCGCAGGTCATCTTAGGGGCGTTTGTTTAACAATTCGATGTTAGCTTGTCCGGTTGTGATGTTTACAATCCGTGCTACAACTAAATACAGCGATTACGAGAACCTTGTTAGATATAATGTAATTAATTGTTTATTCGATTGAATCGATGGATACAAGAAGGCGAAGCCCCCCACCCTTACACCCTTCAAGGGTAAGGCAAGGAAATTCCTCCGCTTTGCGAAGGGAATGAGCTTTCGGAAGGTTAAAACCACAGTGGGATCGGTTTATTTCGACCAGGAGGAAAAATTTTGGCAATCAATTTTTTTTATTAGTTTTGTACTGCACGTGCTATCGAGAAGACTGGTTCCTTATCTGACAGTTTCTTTATCATGCCTATCCTAATATTTTTATCTAAATAGTAATAAAAATCTAATTAAACATAAAAACATACAGTTTTGCTTTGAATTTACACTATTAATCCCATGGATCAACGTAATCAGCAGGATGTTGCTAATTCCGCAATAATTGATTGACGCCTTGATGAAAACCACCTTCAAGAGCATAGATATCGCTTTCCAATAGCGTGACGTCATTGCGAACTTACGTAAAAGCGCCCTCAAGTTAGTTGAAGAATGTTGACCTTGAAAAAACTGGTGCAGCATTATTCACCAAGAGAAGAAAATTGGACAACGTGAAAATGCCCAAATTAGTAGACCCACGTCCAGACTTGAAAGAGTCACATTTGACCCTGCTGTAATTTGGCGAAGACACACATAGATGCCAAAATTAACAAAGCAAGGGCGGCTTTTTTGGTCTTAGAGACATTCGTTAAGGATCCCTATGTGGCTGTGATAAAAACTGTGAAGCTATTACCTGATGGCCCAAAGGAACTTCCAATTTAGACCATGTCCAAAGACTAGCATGCCTCTATGTCATTGGTGCGATGAAAACGTCACCTGCAGCAGACTATTCAAGCTTTACTCCTCTAATCTCTTAGTAGAGGAGGTGGTGGACATTGAATCTACTGAAATATTGAGCAATTATTTGAGTTAACATAGGAATCAGAGGCTTGGTAGAAACAAGGTGTTTTGTCGCCACTACTATGGAACATAATAGTTGCCACCTCAATGAATCTGGCTTCTTCATTAATGACTATGTAGATTACTAAATTGCTAAATGGTAACCTGCGAACTTTTGCCAAAAGCCCTCAAATTGGTTTAAGAACAATGTAGAGAACAATTCCTCAGCTAACCTTGACAGGGCTAAAATCACTCACCAAGAGAAGAAAATTGGGCAACTTTACCTAACGAGCAACGTCAAGACGAGGAAATTGTACTTGACCACGCTCTAAATTGGAGGAGACCAATATGTAGAAGCAGCCTTTTGGCAAGGGTTTTGGAGATATTCGCCCAGGATCTCTCTGTGGTTAATGGAGATCCTGTGGAGTTTTAACTTCGACGCAATTGGCTCTGGGCTGTTTTTAATTTAATTAGAAGTCCAAAAAATTGAGGAGTGCCATCTGTTCAGCTTCGTTGGATTTGGATCTTAAGCAGCACCATTCGGCAAAATCTATGTATTGAAACGATATCTATTGGATAAAAATAATAAATTTGCGTTGAAATCAATAGTACTGCGTTGCGGTCGAACGGCAGGTTTTAAGTGTTCACCAAGGGATTAATGCGACGTTGCTGATGGTCTTACATCATTGGGTAAATTAATTCTAATAGTTTAATATTATGAAACACTTTTTATGGAATGATATAAAATAATTAAGTCACCAAATCCCACCTTAATCTTCTGCGAATATGAATTGAATTTATCTAATGCGTACAGTTATGTATTTATTATTGTTTTATAATATATATTTTTTATTCTGATAGTATTGTTCTTATCACACGTGTATCCCTTTAGACAAATTATATCTATTATAGTGCTAAGCTAATGATAATTTTTATTATTATTATTATTATTATTATTATTAACGCTCGGAGGAGGTAAATGTAGTCAAAAATCTATCACCACCACAATTTTTGATGAAAATTAACCTCAAAAAAAGTTATAAAATGATTTCAAGTTTTCAACAATTAATGGTAATTTGACACTGTTTTGACAGCTGTCAACTGTAAAAATTCTTAGTCAGACGTCAGATTTAAATACAGCAACCAGAAAAATTTTTCAAGATCATTATAGATTATTTCAAATTTTTGTAGACTTGACAGCTGGTTGACAGCTGTCAACTGTCAAAATCGTCAATTTACCATTAAATTAAAATTGAGAGATTTCAAAAACATATATACGGAGTTCTTTCCAAGTATTTAAACAAAAAAATAAGGCACTAACACAAAAAATATGTCTAAAATGTCTGTTGTTTGAGTTATAAGCATTTTAAAGAAAAATTTGACAGGTCAAGGTCAGTACTGAAAAATGCATAATTCGCATTCTAGATATAAAAATTCGAAAATTTTTGCGATTGTGTAGAACAGTCGGTATACAAAGTCGCAAATTCTAATACCTGGTGTCGGAATTATCCAATTTTCAATGTTGACCTTCAACTGTCAATTTTTTCTTTTAAATGCTTATAACTCACACAATATGCGTTTTTGGCACATGGTACCTTACATGATTTCCAACTAGAATTTTACGTAGGATCTAAAAATGTAATAATATACAGGGTGTTCCATTAAAAAATAAAATTTAGTTTTACCACCCTGTATCAATGCAGGAAAATAGCCCGATGTGATTTAAGATTGAAAAGTCTGCTGTTCAAGTATAAGGACCGTGCTTACGTTTTTTAAAGTATTTTGAGGCTTATGGATATTTGTGTAAAAGGGAAAATTTTTAGAATATTAGCCGCGATAAAAAAACAAACATTAGTCGTTACTATCCCATAAAAAATGCAACAAATTAATTTTTGCTCCAGAAGTAGAACGTTAACCGTTAGTTTTTAAGATTTTAGGACCTGTGTATGAGTGTATGTGCTTACATTTTTGCGTCGTTCGTTTTCCAAAACTAATATTTCGACTTAAATAAATGTTGATTTTCTCTAAAACCGCAATCCACGAAATGCCTTCGACGTCCGGCCGGCTGCGTGCAATCTGGCTGGTTGTTAGTCATCGCTGCAAACCAGAAAGTCCAAGCCAACATTGTTTATGGCAACGGAACTTGCATTCCAAATACCTGCAAGGACAAGGAGCGCATTACAACCGATTACTTCATTTTCTAGTTGCTTAATTGGTCACTGTCGGTCGACCTTTGGAATAACAAAGAGTGGTTATCGATTTCTTGGATATTGTGAGTAATGTGTATTGTTTCGTTTGGTTCTGCCTCTTGTACTTTCTTTCATGCTTGATTTTTTTCAACCAGAACCGGAAATTTGTTGTTTTCCAGGTTGCACTGTAGGCCAGGCCGGTCCTCAGGTATTTAATATCGATAATATTTAATTTTAGAAAAATGTGTACAGGAAAAAACTGGGTGTTTATTGGGGCTACGAGGTGATGGAAATTTTACAGTCCAAGGCCTCCTTTCCAAAAGATAGTTATTTCCGCAACCGAATTTTTTTTTAAATTTAAGTTCATGCTTTTTGGGTTCCTAATTTTCTTTTTTTTTCCAGGTATGTACCACCTTTTTTCATCATTGGTAATCTCGTAATTTGGTGAGTGAAAAACGTGTAAGATAGCAAAACTAACTAATTTTTATAAATCTTAAAATCCTTTTGATTTCTTCTGGATCCGCCCCTGCATTGAGTAATGATCAAAAACAACGCCTGGAAAAGAGGACGAATCTTCTTCTTCTGGTTTTGTCAAGTAAAGAGGACCACAACAAGATAGACGAAACGTCAAGCATCCAAAATAATCTACGCGGAAGAAGATTCCAAACCTACTGCAGGGTCGGATCCAGACTCCAGAGACGTATTTCAGATGAGAAATGAAAAAGATTTTAGGATCAATTAAAACGAACAATTAATAAGTTAATTCAAATACAAAGATTATATTTGTTTACTACGTTGGTGGTAGTATTGATTAGGCTCTAGGGGTAGGGGATTTTTTTCAATTATTGGAAAACTTGTGGCTTTTTAAATAATACGAGTACACTCTCCCTGTATAAATAGTTTCTAATGCTGATCTGGAACTGTCCTGCCTTGACTAACGAAGCCAAGCTGTGGGTGTGACAACCGGCACCCACGGCTCCCCCGATCGCCGCAGCCCGGAGCCCATTAATTAGTTTTTCTCCTAATTGATTCTTTAGTTTTTCTGCCCCATCGGCCGTAATTACATTTACTTCTGGGCTATGCCGACGTTACGACCGCGTTTAATGTCTTTGGATCGACCTAAATTTAGCGAGAATATTGTGAGCGTATGTGCGCGCTCGCCCACAAAGCTCAATTTACAAGGGCGGTTTCCACGTTACACCCACTCCGACGGCGGCCCTATTTCACGGTCTGATAAACAAAGACGGGGCGGGGGGGGGGGGGGGGGGGGGTGTAGCGCCGCCGGACAGCCACTTGGCCGCCCCCGGGATCTGCATGCGTCGAGCGGGGACGACCTTGGGAAGTATTGGTGGAATATTTCAGTTATTCCAGCCGGGGTGAAGACGAGTTACCTTGCAGGTTCACGTTGACCAGTGCCAACACCGGGGACGATCCCCATGGATAACACTAATTGCTACTTTTAATCACTAGTATTCACTATACTAGTCACTGTTCCTTTTCTCTTCTGTTTAGTTCACTTTCCAATATTCAATTCGCTTGCAGTGGGCCATATTGGTCTTTATATACCTGAAGAGAAGATTAATCCAGGTGCTCGCTAGATGATTCCACATTTTACAACCCTCTTGTTTTCTAATTTGTTTCAATACCACCGCACAGGGGTGGAAAACAGAAATACCGTTCAAAAATCGTTGTTTTTTTTAATGTTCTTCATGAATTTTTCGAGCCGGATTTTTTTGTTTTTAAACTTATAATTTTTTATAATTTAGATCCAAAATTGATTTTTTATTAAAAAATATCCTTTTTTTCAATTAAATCATTCTACAAGTCACAAATATATAAAGTTTCGCCCAATTTAGTTTTAAATCTTTACTTTAAAAATAGATAAATAGATTTGCCGAAATAGAATTTTTATTGTCAAATTTAAAATTTTTTTTGTAATCTTGAAAACTTTGAGTTTTTATAGAAAAAGAGATATAAAATAATTTTAACCTAAATCTTTCTATTTTTAAATTTAAAATTCAAATAATGTTTTCACCTTTGACAGCTGTCAAATGTTCTGTCAACTTACTGAAAATGCCATTTAATTATTTGAATAAGTAAAAATACAAAGCAGACATTTTGCTAGGTATTGGACACGAAATTAATTTAAAAAAATTGTTTGTTGGTAGTTACCAAAATTGCTGTCAAATTTAAAAATATACAAATTTGTTTTCCTTAACTTTGGAAACAATGTGAATTTCCGTTGCAGAAAGAGTGTATAGTGTTTTTTTTTTAATTTGCTAGTTTCATAATTGATATTAAAATACATTTTTTACTTTTGACAGCTGTCAACATTTCTGTCAACCTAATAAAAATGTCAATAATTATTTCAACAAATTGAAGTACCCAGCAGACAATTTTCTATAGGTTTTGCAGGTGACTAATACGAAATTGATGTCAAAAAAATATTATGTTTTTTGGTAGCTGTCAAAACTGCAGTTAAATTTAAAAATATGCAAATATATCTTTTTCGTATTATTTTCGTATTCAGTACCTCCAAATTCTATAAAAAAACGTTTGTTAAGTACTTTAATTTGTTGAAATGATAATAAAATGACATTTTTATTAGTTTGACAGAAATTTTGACAGCTGTCAACTGTTACAATTTTATTTTAATATCAATTACTGAACTAGACAGTTTTGAAACATTTTATGTATCTTCTTCTATGGAAATCAACATTATTTTCAAAATTACGAAACACATACTTGTAAATTTTTAAATTTGACAGCAATTTTGGCATCTGTCAACCGACACAATATTTTTTTGACATCAATTTCTTACACAGTACCTCCGAAACTTATAAAAAAATGTTTATTAAGTACGCTTATTTGTTTAAATAATTATAAATTGTCATTTTCATGAAGTTGAAAAATTTTGACAGTTGTCAAAAGTTAACACTTTATTTTATTATCTACTATGGAACTAGCAAATTCAAAATAATTAATAGCGCTTCTTTGATGGGAATTCACGTTATTTTCAAAATTACGAAAGGCACCCTTGCATTTTTTTAAATTTGACAGCAGTTTTGGCAGCTTCCAACAAATATATCTGTTTTACAATTTCGTATTCAGTTCCTCCAAAACATATAGAGAAATGTCTGCTTATTAATTTGTTGAAATAATTATAAAATGGTATTTTCATTGAATTGACATAAATTTTGACAGCTGTCAAAAATAAAAACTATATTTTAATATCAATTACGGAACTAGCAAATTAAAAAAAAACACTTGATTTCCCTTCTAAGGATATTCACATTGTTTATAAAATTATGGAAGACAAATTTGCATAATTTGACAGCAATTTTGGCAGCCATCAACAAACAATAATTTTACGAAATTAATTTCGCATTCAGTACCTACCTCCAAAACCTATAGAAATATGTCTTTTTAAGTACCAAAGTCGTTTGTGGAAATAATTATTAAATAGCTTTTATTCAGTTGACAGAAAATTTGACAGCTGTCAAAAGTGAAGACGTTATTTTAATTTCAATTATAAAAATTTCTTTTCGTTTATGAAAAATCACATTTTGTTTTCAAAGTTACGAGACATACTTTTCAATTTTTAAATTTGACAGTGATTTTGACAGCTATCAAGGATAAAAAAAGAAATGAAAATTCCATTTTGACAGATCTATTATCTATTTGTAAAGGGAATATTTAAAACAAAATTGGGCGAATCTATACATATTTGTGACCATCAGTCATGAATGAACTATGAAAGGGCATACTACAGATTCCTGTAAAGCGGGTGTAAATACATCACATTACAATATGATTTCACTCAAGGAGGATACACTCTGTGTACAGGAAGCCCCAAATTGCATTTAAGCAGGGAGTGTTGCTCACATTTCTAAAATAGTTGAGAGTGAAATGGGTTGCACAACTTAGTAAATAGTTTTTTGGCATAATTACAGTGGTGCAGGTCGTTCTCGTGCTGTCAATGACTGTTCATGCTTTTTTCAACTGGATCTGTTTCTTTAATAGAGGAGGATTGAATTTTAGACGTTGGTACATTCCGTATATGCTTATGAAAACGAATTCTAATATTCTATTACCAAACATGTATTTACGTTCATTGACTTCCATCCTACTATCTTCAGAATACAGATTCGCTTCGCCGGAATACTAATCGAGAAGCTAGTGGATGTCCTAGCAGCCCGTGTCCGAACTAGCTTGGCACACCGGTCGTTTTCGAAACTAGTTTCGGTACTTCCACACCGGCGTACGACCGCTGATGAAAACGAAATCCGTGAGAAAAGGTCGAGATTTTCGGAAGAGTCAATGCCCCACCAACGCGCGTAGGCACGATGTAATGATCGATTCAAACGATTTTTATGTTAATTTGGTAGCGAGCGGTCATTATATTGGCATTAGCTTTGGAATTAACTTTTACTGGACGATCCATGTGTCCAAATTTGTATTCAAAGCTGCAGCAAAGGGGCGCCAAAAATATCGCTACGACTCTGTTTTTACTGGGCCCAATGGGAAACTGGAAATTCCCTTACGTTTCCCAGCAATGCGGAGGTCCCAGGGCAATAACTCTTTGCCACAACTATCACACATTCCACCTCTGCCCGGCCCTATTCGACAAGTACAACTACCCGCGTAAAACGCCTGTTTTGCATAGGTTTGCATATAAGGCTAGATACACTGCCAGCAATAAAAATAATTAAAGTAAAAATGCTGACCCAGTTCTCTTTGGTCATACACCTTTTAGCATACATTTCATTTGCGCTAATGATAAGTTGTAATTTTAGAAATTTGTGGCTGGCTTATTATCATTTAAAGTGGTTTCTAATTATTAAATTATATATTAAACATCAGAAAGTTAGTGTTGGCAGTCGGGTCGGTTAATGTATTCATAGTTGGAGTCAGACGTTACCAAAAACAAAAAATATACCAGTTTACCTTTTAGGCGCGTCCCCAGGTAACAAAGTATAGAATTGCTGATAAGGTTACTAGTATCATGACTGCAATTTTTGAGTCTTTAAAATAGACCATTTTTATGTAAGGGTTTCAACCTTTAGTTTTTCGGTGACAAAATAGGTTAGAAACAAGTTTGTAGGGATAGGGATAGGCCAGCTTTGTGGAAAAAATCGCCAAATAATGAGCAAAAGTTAAATGGGGTGAAAGTTGCGCACTTTGGAGACCAATAAAACTACCTCTCGAGGTTCTTTATAAATTTTATAGTTTTTGGAAAATTTTAGATTTTTTTATCAATTTTGTGTCTTTATTTAACGAAATATCAAAAACATGTATTTAGGTTTCTTATTGGGTGTGAAAGAAGCTATAACTTCATCTAATTGGATTTTAA
Source organism: Rhagium mordax (assembly GCA_963680705.1). Taxonomy (NCBI): domain Eukaryota; kingdom Metazoa; phylum Arthropoda; class Insecta; order Coleoptera; family Cerambycidae; genus Rhagium; species Rhagium mordax. Next base: position 76,943,642 of record OY796659.1, on the reverse strand, counting down.
ATAAAAAATTTCGTTGAGGCTGGGTCACCAGCAACTTTTTTTTTAAATACGGCCCTGTACTTTTTTCTTTTTTTGTATGACTTGTCATTATTAATATGGCTATCACCAGGAACACTGTAAATAAAGCGGCAATAATACATAGTATTTATTCAAATGTTTTTTTTTGCGATAATCCAGTGCCGTATTCAGCCAAATACTTTATTAGCACAGCGCTTTATTTGCAATATGCATGATAATAGTTGTATTAACGATGACAAATCATACAAAAAAAAATTGAAAAAACACAGGGCCGTATTTAAACAAAGTTGCTGGTGGCCCAGCTTAAACGAAACTTTTTATTTAAAATTTGATTAGATGAAATTATAGCTACTTTCACACCTAATAAGAAACTTAAATACATTTATTTGATATCTTGTTAAATAAGGGCACAAAATTGAAAAAACGAAAATCTTAAATTTTACATTATTTAAGATATCTCGAAAGCTATAAAAGATATTAGATCTGAATTATTTGTATTGTAATCAAACTAAGGATGATGCTTTTAAGCATCTAGAATGTTTTTATTGAATGCAAAATAAAATTTTATGTAGAAAATAAAAAAATCAATTCAAAAATCAAAAATATATTTTGCCTATATTATCAGATTATTATGACAATTTAATTTGTGCTAAATATATTCCATCATCAAAAGTTGTTCAAAATAGGTTAGAAAAAAGTTCCTCGACCTTGAATATTGGGAAATTTAAGATTTTTTTTTCAATTCTGTCTTTATTTAACAAAATATTAAAAACACGTATTTCTTATTAGGTGTGAAAGAAGCTATAACTTCATCTAATTAGATTTTAAATAAAAAATTTCGTTGAAGTTGGGCCACCAGCAACTTTTTTTTTAAATACGGCCCTGTACTTTTTTATTTTTTTGTATGACTTGTCATTATTAATATGGCTATCATCAGGAATACTGTAAATAAAGCGGCAATAATACATAGTATTCATTCATATGTTTTATTTTTGCGATAATCCAGTGCCGTATTCAGCCAAATACTTTAATAATGGTTTCAATACAGCACAACGTTTTATATGCAATATTATAATAGTTGTATTAACAATGACAAACCATTAAAAAATATATATACCGGGTGTAAACGAATAGTGGGCCACCCCTGTAACTGCCTCGTTTTTGAAGATATCGGGATAAAATTTTGTATCGTGAAATTAGGTAACTTTTTGCGACCTATCCGCCATATTTGTCACTTCCGGTTTCACCGGAAATGGCCCCAACAGTCTTTTCTAAATAGACCACCCTGTATGTTTTACATTTTTGAAATAAAGATCACATTTTGGATACATTTATACTTTTTTGAACAATTTATACAGGGTTGCACGAAAAATAATTCGAATTTTAGTTGTCGATCTAGATGGCTGCAAATATGTTAAAATTATTTTTGTTCCAATGTAATTCATATAAAATACGAAAACGTCAATATGTCCAATAATGCATTATACAGGGTGCTCTAAACTCATTAGTATCACATTTTTCAAAATAACTCTTTTTTTTTAAATATTATGATATGGGCCACCCGGATATTCAGAAAGCTCTATTTAGCAGGGGTTAAACGGTACCAAAAGTTCCGTAATGTGTAATCGTTACCGGCAGGAATGACAATTTTTCTTAAGAAATTTATGATTTATATCTAAATTCAATTAAATTTTGATCAACCCTGTATATTTGTGTTAATATTTTATGATATGCAACAAGAATGAGCCAGAGGCCCATTCTGATTAACACAAATATACAGGATTGATCAAAATTTAATTGAACTTCGATATAAATCATAAATTTCTTAAGAAAAATTGTCATTCCTGCCGGTAACGATTCCACATTACGGAACTTTTGATACCGTTTAACCCCTACTAAATAGAGCTTGCTGAATATCCGGGTGGCCCATATCATAATATTTTTAAAAAAAGAGTTATTTTGAAAAATGTTATATATTAATGAGTTTAGAGCACCCTGTATAATGTATTATTGGACATATTGACGTTTTCGTATTTTCTATATGAATTACAATGGAACAAAAATAATTTTAACATATTCGCAGCCATCTAGATTGACAACTAAAATTCGAATTATTTTTCGTGCAACCCTGTATAAATTGTTCAAAATAGTATAAATGTATCCAAAATGTGATCTTTATTTCAAAAATGTAAAAACATACAGGGTGGTCCATTTAGAAAAGACTATTGGGGCCATTTCCGGTGAAACCGGAAGTGACAAATATGGCGGATAGGTTTCAAAAAGTTGGAAATCTTACCTAATTTCACCAAACAAAATTTTATCCTGATATCTTTAAAAACGAGGAAATTACAGGGGTGTATAGAAAAACGCAGGGCCGTATTTAAAAAAAAGTTGTTGGTGGCCCATCTTAATTAAGTATTAAGGAAAACAAAAATCGTCAATGGCGGCGAGGCATGTAATTATTAATAAAGTTTACTTAATAAGTATAATGTAGGAAATAAATAATTCGTTCAAAAAAAATTTTGTAATCTCTATTATCCGATTATTATGATATTTAAATAGCCGTCATCGAAAGTTCGAGTCGAATTTTGTACAGAAAACAACAAACCTAGGGAAATAAATACAACTTTGGATCAATATATAACTCTCCCCATTTACTACGTACAGACCCAATTTCATTAATCATTACTCCGTTACAAAGTACGATTATCTCTCGTTATCTCACTAATCGGTAAACAAATAATATATAAAAACCATTTCTCAATACCGTACTATCTGATTCAGTGTCCTTGATGATCTAATTAATACACTTATAACAGTTATCGGCCTTAAAAATCGTAACGAACCCGTTAAGGTGACATTACCACAATGCTATCCACTTCTACCTACTACCTTTCACCAAAATGCAGAAGCAAGAATCGCTATGGACTATAGGCGTCGCAAGAAAGCGCACACGCCCCTGCCTGTAGACACGCAAATATGTTGACATTTTGATTGGTTTTTTTTGTTTTTCAAATTGAGATCTACTTTTTTAAAGTTGGCCCACATCGCCTGTCATTGAGAATAGTCGTATCTTTTGTTGTATGCAAAACGAAAGTTACGCAAGCATTAGAAAATATCAATGTCAGATGGTTTAAATAGAGGAACACTTATTTTTGTGGGCTAATATAAAATATAAACCATATAAACGAAAAAAGTTATGCAGATTAGCAAATCGTGTAATATGCTGCGCCTCTCTCTTCCCCCCCCACCTCACTACCTTCCTCCCTCTGATGATGCGGAAGCGCCATCTGTTGCTCGCTGCCAGCGATATTACCAATTTTTCTAATATGTGTGGTCACTACCAGGGGGCGACCCTAAAATTACCTTCTTCTATAGTATCGCCCAGAATGACTACTCGCATATCTAGCTTCAACAACGCCCGTACCGCTTTAAGTCGATTTCGAATATAATTAGCAAGTAAAACAATTTATTCATAATTAACTGTGAGGATTGCACAGCTTTAAGCGTGCACTTGTAGAATACGGAGGATTTAATATGTAAGCACTTCCTTCCTTTCAGATAGCGCAGACGTAGGGATACAACTTATTATCTCTTCCTGTCTAATTTATTCGATATGTTTAATTCATTAACTACGCCTGATGATATAAAGGTTTTAAATAAAGCCATTAAACGTCGTTGGTCGATTTAAATATGGTACACACCATATTGGGATGAGGTTCCTGCCCGCGGAATGGGATTATAGTTTTCTCCCGTATTGATTTTAGGAAACATCTTCATTTACATACACACCTCAGAGGTGCCAATCAGCGAAGAAACTAATTGATCTTGTCAGATGACAGCGCCACTGCGGCCGAATTATGAAGATGTCTGTTAGACTTGAACATAACCTCAATTTACTTGTATGTGTGTTTGCTTGTACTAGGCAGTTTTTTTTTAATGGAAAATCCATTTTTAGATCGTTAGATTTTTAGAAGAATATTGCTCTTTGGCTACCTCTTTTGTTATTCTTTAATGTGCATATTTTTGCACTTAATAAAAACGTCTCAAATACCCGCTCGGCGTAGTTATCGAAATCTCTAACCTATCTGCGGATATCCATTCAATGGCGAACCAGCAGCCGTAACATCCATCCAAAAATAACGCCGAAAAGGAAGCGATGGACCATATCCTTTCAAGAACGAGTGTTCCAACTACCAACAGATAACAATTACATAAAGCAGGCTGGCTGGTATAATGGCACAAGGAGCGGAAACAAGTTGAACGACCTTATCATAACAGCAGGTTCTCTGATTAACAACTATCTTTTTTTCGACTGTAAATTAGCATAAAAGTCCTAATTATTTAGTGAAGGGTAAATATTGCCCCAGATGGAATGCGAAGCGAAGTGTACGTGTGTTTATCGTTTGTCTAAACAATCGTGAAGGATTTATTTATTTTGATTCGTAGCTTTCTTAGATTCAAATTCGTCGTCGTACTTCACTGACTGGATGCTCGCATACCGGGCTCTGCAGAAATCAGGAGCAAAATACATACCTATTTCGAAAACGAATTATTTTTCCGGATAGAGTCAACATTCTTTTGTTCCAAAACTTAAATTAAGTCTTTGTGATTAAATTCGTTACGGCCCTGTTTTTTTTTTACTTAATTTAAGTTTTAGAGCTGAAAATATTGTTCAAATCAACGAGTGTCGCATATCGTTGGAATCAGGATGAAAAATACTAATGAATTTAGGAAAAACCATATCAGGTCCGTATTTGAAAAAACAAAGTTGAGGGTGGCCCCGATCTGACGAATCGTTCTATTCAAAATATTTTGACTATGTTGTAGAGCTTGAAAAATTGCAATGAAGAAGTTTTTTCTGTTTTGATAGATATCCTTTCAAACAAAGCTAGAAAAAAACAAAAATGAAAACTCAAAATTTTGTTTTTTTCAAATATCTTAAAAACAACCCTGTACATTGATTTTGCCAAAAATTGTGGATCGCCCTGTAGCTCGAAATCAACGAGAGGTACAAAGATGCGGTTTGCGCCATTCTTTTATCAGGTTTGCTCTCTCTCTCTCTCTCTCTCTCTCTCTCTCTCTCTCTCTCTCTCTCTCTCTCTCTCGGGAACTGCTAGAAACATACGAATTTGGAATTTGGACCACCCTGTACAATAAAAATCTAAATAACTTTCTAAGTTCCGACTTGACTAATCACTCTTGAGTCAGCTATATATACATATTACATATATTGACACTCCCAATTTGCCAGGACGATGACACCAGCTTCACCATAAAAATACCCAAAATCAACTTTCATCCACCGTTACTGTTATTTAATACATTCGGTTTTTATGGAAAATTTACGACTGAATTTTGCAACACAATGTAAAATTATGCGCTGACGTTCAGGATGGACGGACTTTCTACAGAACTGGAAATATTATACCGAAAGTACCGAAATTGATAACAATAATTTTAGTTCATTAAAAAATATTGACGAAAAGTGAAATATTAATTTAATTTTGTGTAATTTCGAAACAATCAAAATTTCTTTCTTAATAAAACAAGTAACGTAATTTTGTAGAAGAGTAACCACAAGCCTCACTGATAGCGGCTAGCATAGGCCACGCTTAATACAATAGGTGTTGCGGCTCCTTCCATTTTTTACTCAACGGCAAAATGTAAATTCGAGTGAAAAGTACGTTTTTCAATTTTTCGCGTTCTCGAGTATAAAAGTTAACTGTAACCTTTTATCATCTTTTCCTCAAATATCTCGACTAATCGCTAACCATGTTCAAACAATTTACATTCAATTATTGAGAAAGTTGTCCGTTTTTAAATTCACCGGGGCCGGCTTACCTTGACCATTTAAAGTTGAAGTAGGTTTTAACGAACCTTCTATCTTGGCGTAATAGCTGGCCTATTAGTATTAGACATTCGATCCCACACCGATATAAAATCAGAACATTTTTCTATTATTAGATATCGAGCGATGGCGAAAATCGAACAAGGAAAAAACATATTTAAAGAAATATTCCTACTAGAGTTTAAGCATTTTGCGTTAGCAAAGAGGGCCGTGGATGAAAACAATAGAAACTGTTATTGTTTTCGTCCACGGCCCTCTTTGCTAACGCAAAAAGTTTGAATTTTAGTAGGAATATTTACCTACAATCTTTTTATTTTTGATTAATAATTTAAAACATCCTGTATATAACTATCAAGGTATCAAGTATGCTAAATCAGTGTAATCAGGAAAAACACCAAAAGTACTTCTTCATTGCAATTTTCCCAGCTCTACAACATAGAGTTCAAATATTTTGAATAGGACGTTTCGGCAAACCGGGGCCACCCTCAACTTTGATTTTTCTAATACGGACCTGATATTAATTTTCCTTAATTCATTAGCATTTTTCATCCTGATTCCAACGATATATGACACTCGTCGATTTGACCAATATTTTCAGTTCTAAAAATTAAATTAAGTAAAAAGACAGGGCCGTAATGAAGGAATTTAATCACTTAAAGACTTTATTTAAGTTTTGGATCTGAAAATATCAACGAGTGTCATATATCGTTGGAATCAGGATGAAAAATACTAATGAATTAAGGAAAAATAATATCAGGTCCGTATTAGAAAAATCAAAGTTGAGGGTGACCCCGATCTGACGAAACGTTCTATTCAAAATATTGTAATTCTATGTTGAAGAGCTGGAAAAGTCGCAATGAAGAAGTTTTGTCAGTTTTTTTGTCAGAAACAAAAATGAAAACTCGAAATTTTGTTTTTTTTGCAAATATCTCAAAATATATTCTTGATTTCATCACGGCACATAATATTGGATATAACATTGTGCAACCCCCCCCCCCCTCCCCTTTTAACCGACTCTCTATCACTTACCGTTTCCGAGATCCCAATGGTGAGCAATCGAATTTGACTCACCCTGTACGTATGGATAGTAGTTGTTTCAACACACCCCACAATACTATAGTGGTTTCAATGTTTGCTTTGGATGCTATGAATTCTGTTATTCAATAATTCAACGTTTTATAACACGTAGTTATGAAAAGTAGTTGTTTTCATAGGAATTGAAACAATAGTTTCCAATCTGCAGAACTCTACCAATTGCAACAAAACCTGACAAATCAAAATAAACTTCATAGCAAATCAAATAAGATAATGTGTGCGTACGATAAGAGGATTATATAAGCGTAAGATAATATTCATAAGAATATTATGTAATAAGTACCCACGCATAATTCCATAAAATATAACTTTCAATACGTAGGGTTTCCCCGGCGCTTAGAGCAAACGCAGTGACGCAAATCAAATTATGAATCTCTCGGAATCGGAGTTGTTTCTGAAATTGCCTTGTAGGTTTTCCTTTTGTTTGTGTCGAGAGGAGTAGTTCCCCACGCACCAAGTTACAAGGAGAATTAGAGAATTTTCGTTTTTTTTTTTTATGTAATCCAATAGTTTTTAGTGTTAGCGGAGGGGGTAGTTGTTTTTATTGATATCTTCAGTAATATATATTGTGACTTTGTAGCTCAATTTTTAGGTGCAAGATTTAGTGTAGCAATATTCTGTATACTGCCGTTAATTTTATAAATTCAGAAATTATACAGGGCGATTCAAAAACAACGCTGCCAAAATGATACTGCAGATAAAGTATCGAAAGTAAAGAGACCCGTATTTTTTGTTTTTACGAAATTTATTATTAGGGGGCGCATTAAGAACTTTGTTGGATTTAGAACTGGGTTACGGGGTGGCTTTTGCAGGTTCTTCAGATTGTGGCGTGTCGGTGCAATTTGGGGCTACTCTGTATGGTAATGGTGCGGACCACAACAATTTCACCTCTCCAAGCCGTCTCATTTCCAATGCGATAATTAAATTAGGCTCGTTAGTAAAATTACGTTTTTTTCTGGTGTTGTCAGCTCAGTTGCGGGATGTGAGGCAATTTTATTGTTATTACGTAAATAAAATCAGTCTGGCCGTGAACGATTCGAAGCCGGCAAGGTGAAGGATTCCAAAATCACAAAACCGTGTCGAATGCACGCAGGACGTTGACTTGTGAATTTAATATAAACTTCTAGTTAGCAGGCGCACTTTACGATTTCTTGCACAGACGAATTGCTGAAAATTTGATTTTGCCTGGCCCCAATAAAACTGTAGGTTTTCTAGTGATTCATTTATTTATTTATAAAACTATTGACCGAGACCAATAGCGTAGGACAAGGCAGGGGTCCTTGACGCCCCCCCCCCCTCCCCCCTTAGCAAAATACTGGCTGTAAAAGTTCCGAGCGAATTTTTTCGTTTTTCAACAGTCAGCGCCACAAATTGCAAGTTCCTGAATGAATTTGTAATTTTTTTTGTTTATTTTTTTTTCATTTATAATTCCATACCTGGCGCTGATTCCGTGTCGCAACGCACGCCATAATCGCCTTTTACCATAAACAGCAGGTTTAGTTGTTTTATACGACAGAAAATTTGAATACTAATAATAACCGGATAACGTAAACGTGTAGAAACAGATAAGGCATACGAGGTAATGTATGCAATATATTTTTCGAATGTGCTGCTGACGTACGTGTGCGATACCGAAAATTCTGCAAATTGCCGTAACAATAATTCTTTGTAGCACGTGTGCGCGTGAAAATAAAATTATTTTAAAACATAGATTAAAACAATTTTTATATACCGGGTGTCCCGAAATGCTTGATTTTGGCTGTTTTTCCTGTTGAGAAAAACCAACCGAGTAGTCTAGAGTTCAATTTTATATCACAAAATATTAACACAAATATACAGGGTTGATCAAAATTTAATTGAAGTTAGAGAAAAATCATAAATTTCTTAAGAAAAATTGTCATTCCTGCCGGTCACAATTACACATTACGGAACTTTTCGTACCGTTTAACCCCTATTAAATAGAGCTTTCTGAATATCCGGGTGGCCCATATCATAATAATAAAAAAAGTGTTATTTTGAAAAATGTGATTTTAATGAGTTTAGAGCACCCTGTATGATGTATTATTGGACATATTGACGTTTTCGTATTTTTTATATGAATTACATTGGAAAAAAAAATAATTTTAACATATTCGCAGCCATCTAGATTGACAACTAAAATTCGAATTATTTTCCGTGCAACCCTGTATAAATTGTTCAAAATAGTATAAATGTATCCAAAATGTGATCTTTATTTCAAAAATGTAAAAATATACAGTGTGGTCCATTTATAAAAGACAAGACAAGCAATTTCCGGTGAAACCGGAAGTGACAAATATGGCGGATAGGTCTCAAAAAGTTGGAAATCTTACCTAATTTCACCATACAAAATTTTATCCCGATATCTTTAAAAACGAGAAAGAGTCAGGGGTGGCTCACTATTCGTTACCTACACCCGGTATATTAATATTATTATTATAAATTTTTCCATGTTTCAAGTTTTTCGGACCACATTGTGTCACCCACAATAAATCACAATATAATTTTGGCGTTTCGACGTCCATTCAAAAGCCCACATCAAACAAGCCATTCTAAAGAAAAAGTTCCCAACTAGGCCAATCGGACGCCGAATTTGGAAGGGGCGCTCTAGTTTGTCTTGTACAACATTGCTCGCTGTATAACAAAGTTAAAAAAAATACATAATATATAATATGTAGATATATCAATGTTCTATTATTTCATAACTGGACCGACCTACTTTACAACCAGTAACTTTTTATACTTACATCAAACTTTATGCATCATAAATAATTATAATGGTTTGTTTTATTTTCTATTGCATTATGTTGTTGTTATAAATCCATACATTATCGTTGGAAATACAATGTTATCAATATTGGAAAATGCGTGGGCAAGTTTTTATATGTATACCGAATGCGAATGTTGTATCTAAATGCCCGTGTAATTATTACACTGTCAAATTTAAAATGTGATTGTTCATAAGAGAAGAGATATAAAATTTTAAATTTTTCTATTTTCATAATTGAAATTAAAATAACGTTTTTCCCTTTTGACAGCTGTCAAATTTTCTGTCAACTGAATAAAAATGCCATTTAACAATTATTTTCACAAATGACTTTAGTACTTAAAAGACACTTTTCTATAGGTTTTGGAGGTACTGAATGCGAAATTAATTTCATAGAATTATTATGTTTGTTGGTACCTCTGCCAAAATTGCTGTCAAATTTAAAACTATGCAAGTTTTTCTTTTTTATTTTATAAACGAGACTTTCCATAGAAGGGAAATCGAGTGTTTTTTTAAATTTGCTACTTGCATAATTGACAATTAAAATACAGTTTTTACTTTTGGCAGCTGTCAAAATTTCTGGCAACAAAATGAAAATGACATTTAATAATTATTTCAACAAATTGAAAAGCAGGCATTTCTCTATGGAGGAACTGAATACGAATTTCTCTAAAACAATATTATGTTCGTTGGTAGCTGTCAAACCTGCTGTCAAATTTTAAAAAATGCAAGTGTGCCTTTCGTAATTTTGCAGATAACGTGAATTCCCATAGAAGAAGTGCTAGTAAGTGTTTTGAAATTTGCTAGTTCCATAATAGATAATAAAATAATGTTTTCACTTTTGGCAGCTGTCAAAAACTTAATGAAAATGACATTTTATAACTAAACAAATAAACGTACTTAACAAACAGTTTTTATAAGTTTCGGAGGTACTGTATACGACATTGATGTCAAAAAATATTGTTGGTTGACAGATGCCAAAATTGCTGTCAAATTTAAAAAGTTACAAGTGCATATATCTTTCGTAATTTTGAAAATAATGTTGATTTCCATAGAAGAAAATACATAAAATGTTTTAAAACTTTGTTCAGTAATGATATTAAAATATTGTTGTAACCTTTGACAGCTGTCAAAATTTCTGTCAACTTAATAAAAATGCCATTTTATTATTATTATTTCAACAAATTAAAGTACTTAACAAATATTTTTCTATAGGTTTTGAAGGTAGGTACTGAATACCAAAGTAATACGAAAAAGATATACCTACTTGTTTATTTTTAAATTTAGCAGTATTATATTTTTTTGACATCAATTTCGCGTTTAAGTAGTACCTGCAAAACCTTATAGAAAATTGTCGGTACTTCAATTTGTTCAAATAATTATTAAATGTCATTTTCGTTAAGTTGGCAGAAAACTTGACAGCTGCCATAAGCAAAAACATTAGATTTAGATTTAAGAAACTTTATATATCTTTTTCTATAAAAACTCGCACTGTTTTCAAAATTACAAAAAACATACTTGTAAAATTTTAAATTTGACATTGATTTTGACAGTTGTCAAATTTAAAATTTTACAAGTATGTTTTTTTGTAATTTTGAAAACAATGCGAGTTTTTATAGAAAAAGATATATAAAGTTCCTTAAATCTAAATCTTTCTATTTTTATAATTAAAATTAAAATAATGTTTTCGCTTATGGCAGCTGTCAAATGTTCTGTCAACTTAATGAAAATGCCATTTAATATTAAAAAAAAAGAAATGAAAATTCTGTTTTGGCAGATCTATTATCTATTTTTAAAGTAAAGATTTAAAACCAAGTTGGGCTAATCTTTATACAGGGTGTTTCATGACGAACTGTACATACCTCTAAGGACGATAGAGGACCCCTGTATATTTGTGTAATAAAACTATAACATCATCAAATTAGAATCAATCCTACAAGTATTTAATTGGTGTTGAATTTCCATTAAATTATTACTAGGTAATTAATATTAATTTGACTCGTAAACTCAGCAGGCATTGTTCTAAACGTTGGATACTGAAAGTCGTAATTACAGAGAAATACAGTTTTATGTTTATTGCCAGGAACAGGAACTCTTCAGATCCGTGATCATTTTCTAAATTTACTGAAGGTTTTCCAATGCACGACGCATCATCATGAGATAAAAAAAATGACTCATACTTTTCATTTTAGTGTTCGTTTACATAATATAATAGCCAAATGTTATTATAGAAAAAAAATGCACTTCGTATGTAACACATTTTATTAATAACCGTTACTAACTTCTTAGGACTCGGTGCGGTTTAAATTAATTATTGCTTTTTGTGTTCGTACAATATATCAAATAATATTTAGGCGATATAAATAAGTGTCGAAATCTACAATTTATGGGTTCATTGGTCCGAATATACGGAGCATTTACATAAATTAAAATAAAATTTGATATCATATTAACCAGATATAAACATAGTAATTTATAGATCGATAAAGAACGGACGGCCCTTATTAAATCATCTAATTTGCTTATACGGGGGAACGTCGAATTAATCGGAAGTAAAGATAACGGAACGCCCTATATATTTTTATAATTCGGCTAGTTTCTGCGACTTTATAAAATATTTTAAGTTTCACCGTGGCCCCCGGATGTAGAGGCCGTGAAACACCGGTGTGTCACGTGACCTGACGTCACACTAGTCGTCTGAACGCGATGCCGCAGTCTATTTTTTTTATATAGCTGAAACTCGGCAGGCTTTGCATCGTTAAACTGTAAAACAGTTTTGCGCAAGTGTAGAAGGTAGAAAGTCCTTATTATACGTTTCGTTGTTGGTGACAATTCGTGAAATCGGTAAAAACGCGAATAATTTTGCTGTGTGATGTGGCGTGTAGATGACCTATATGGCCACCTCCTTAATGCTAACTTTTGTTGATCAAAAATTTCCATCGCACCCACGATAAATCTTGAAAACTTACAGTCGTACTCTTGATACCATCTCGCCGTCAATTAAAACGTGACGTAAGCACCAGACTCTCTCTAGACCAAACTCACGATTCATTTAATAATGCCTTTATTAATTTTATGGTGGCTAGTTTCCAACAAGAGGTCCATTCTATTTGCGAGACGACTTCGAGACCACTCACTAATTCAAGACATCTTGCAGACGGGAACTGGAAAATGACGATGTAACATTTTTTAGGAACCGAGGATTTAAATTGCTTCTTATAAGCAGGGCCGTCCTAAGAAATTTGGCGCCCGTGGGCTATTAACAATAACGCTCTTCATAAGAAAATACATGGGAGGGGAAGCGGAAGCGGAGTGAACTGATTTGATTGCAAGCATCCTAACTGAGATACATGGTGTTTAAAAAAATACAGCTCTCAAAGAGGTACCCAGGCTATTTTCCTTGCTATCGGCACCCCTGTCCGTTGCGATGAGGCCGCGCCCATGGCACTCGGAACGCTAATAGAAATGGCAATAGCGTGTATGACGACCATGACCGTGTGCTGTTGTTTAGCTTAGATGGAGGTTGTTGACACCTGCCGAAGAAGCCAACAGCTCTTCTCCAAGGTCCCTGTTACGCCTAAATACCCGCGGAATTTGGGAAAAGTCTACTGCGCAGCGATCTGCCGATGTACACTAATTGGCTAATTCGTTTATGGCGTTTGGCAAAAACAAACACGGTCAATGGCCCTATCGGATCGAAAGAGCGCCCAGTGGATGTTGTTTGTCCCCCAGGTTGTCGAGTGGGTCTGTTTGCCTAAGAGGTTATTGAAGTATGTATTTGAATAACTTTTTTTTAGTCATGATCACAATGTCTGACTTTTGTAACTAATAAACAAATTTATCACACTGATAAAGGCGCAAAGAGGTAGGTAGGCAGGCCACTGACCATTAGATTTGCGCATAAATTAAGATAATTATTTTAATTTAAACAAAATATTACTGATAATTCTTAAAGCTTGCAATTTTAGAATAACACTTGAACGAAAAAAAATTGTCATGATTTTTAGTAAATGTGTACAGGGTGAGTCAAAATCGACGCTCACCATATTGGAATCTCTGAAACGGTAAGAGATAGAGAGTTGGTTAAATGGGGGTGAAGTTGCGCAATTTTATATCCAATAATGGATGAAATCAAAAATATCTATTTTTTTAGATATTTGAAAAAAAAACAAAATTTTGAGTTTTCATTTTTGTTTTTTTCTAGCTTTGTTTGAAGATATCAAAAACTGGAAGAACTTCTTCAATGCGACTTTCCAGCTCTACATCATAGGTTACAATATTTTGCATAGAACGTATCGTCAGATCGGGGCCACCCTCAACTTAATTTTTTCAAATACGGACCTGATATTGTTTTTCCTAAATCCGTTAGTATTTTTCATCCTGATTCCAACGATATATGACACTCGTTGATTTGATCAATATTTTCGGTTCTAAAGCTTAAATTAAGTAAAAAGACAGGGCCGTAATGAATGGATTTAGTCGCTTAAAGACGTACCTAATTTAAGTTTTGGAACTGAAAATATTGTTCAAATCAACGAGTGTCATATATTGTTGGAATCAGGATGAAAAATACTAATGAATAAAAGAAAAACCGTCCAGGTCCGTATTTGAAAAAACAAAGTTGAGAGTGGCCCCGATCTGTCGAAACATTCTATTCAAAATATTAAAATAGTTAAAATAGTTTAAATAAATATTGCAGTATAAGATACAGCGTTTTGATCAATGAAATGTAGCGTTGTGATCAATTTTGTACGATTAATATAAAAAAACTACAATACCACCTCGAAATACTTATATAACCATTTAACCATCAACGTGACCTCTAAAAATAATTTAAGCAGTTCTCGTCATTAACTACATCATTCAAGCAAATAATGTATTTTACAACATTAACACACGACTAATGTTCCTTATTATTATTATTACTATTTTTTTTTTAGGCGATGCAGGAAGTGCTCAGAATGCAATCGGGCGACATGACCATAGAGTGGAGCTACATGGACAGCAAGGACATACCAGGGATCATCCTACACGACAGACTTATGACAGACGCCGCTCTAGGCACACGGCCCATCAAGACAGAACATTCGTACAGTTTGGCTTCAGATGGTGACTCCCTGCCAGATTCGCCGACGCCTCACCATAAAGTTGACGGTACGTCAAAACTTGAATTCGTTGGGAAATGCACCCGTTATCTGGAAATGTTGCTCTCGTATGGCAAATTTAATAATAATAATAATAATAATAATTTCCTACGCCACTGAATATAAATGTATTTATGTGAAAACATGCATGTCTAATAATGATATACGATACCAAGCTAAATAAGTAATAAACACGTAATAGTCGGTATACATACATTAACATATTTCACAAAAAAAAAAAAAAAAATTCTGCATAAAGCAATAATAATCTGCATAACAAAAATAAGTAGGGAAAATATTTACCATATCTAACAAGCTTTTAATAATCGAGAACAGGTATTTGTGTTAAATATGCGTCAATCATATTTAAGTACTTTTTATTCAGGCGGTGCAAATATTTTTACATGAAAATAAAAATTTACAGGCACTTATTGCATTTATTGATTAAAGTTGGCTATGGAAATCGCATGTACTTGGAAACAAATGCAGCACGATCGAACCCCTCGGGAGCGTACAGCGCTATCACTCATTTTGCTATGGGGATATTTAAAAGAAACTTTCATCTGTGATTCCATGTTCTTTCTAACGCTGCTCTCTATTTCTAGACATGGAAGACGAGTGTTTCCCTGCCATCTCAATGAACACAGCCTGCTTAAAGCTACAGCATGAGCCGATAACGATAAAAGACGAGCCGTCCAGCGAAACGGATAGCCCACACTCTTCCTGTCCTTCATCCCCGCAGTCTATATACGTCAACTCCAGCGATTTACCCTTGGATGTTGAAATGGTACGCAACGACAATTCATTAAAAATGCACCGTTTAATTTTTACTAATTTTTCTTCAGTCCACATCGCCAGCGACGATCTTAAAACCCTCCACAAACGTAATGCTCACCTCTCCGCACACGATAATACCACCAAGGATACACATACCCGCACAAAAGTTGAATATCAAATTTGAAAACGGCAACGCCTTCCAGCTGCCTCCAACGCCACCGTCTTGCAGCAGCAGCGAGGATAGCGAGGACAACGCCACCATCTCCCAGCCATCTTCACCTGCAGCGAGGAAAACCACCGCGAGAATGGTCTTGAACCACCACACCTTGACCAGGCAACCTATCAATACGCCCCTCATCAGTAGTCAGCCGGTAGGTGGATATTTCGTAAAATTTACTAATCAATTTAAGCTCACCGATCGTTAATTGTTGGTAAATAAATACTTTGTTGTTTTTAATACTGATCTATTTATCGTAGAAGGGGTCTACCGGTACCCTTGTCCTAACAGAAGAGGAAAAAAGGACACTAATTGCAGAAGGCTATCCAGTTCCTACCCGCCTACCACTCACTAAAGCAGAAGAAAAATCTTTAAAGAAAATTAGAAGAAAAATAAAAAATAAGGTGATTATTATATTATTCTCAGTGTATTTCCCAAATTTTTCTTAACAAAAAAAATGGTTAAAATAATTTTGTTTGTTTCAGATATCCGCACAAGAGAGCAGGAGAAAAAAGAAGGAATACATGGATCAGCTGGAGAGAAAAGTAGAAATTCTCGTCACAGAAAACAACGACTACCGACAAAAAATCGACAGCCTCGAGGACTCGAATTCTAGCCTGCTGAGTCAGCTGCAGAAGTTGCAGGCCATCGTGGCGAGGACACACCCGCAAATCATGAAACAATTGAAGCAAAACAATTGAACCGTAGTTTTTAACGTAACGTTGATAATTTCTAGAAAATATTTTTGTAACCATGTTGAATGAATTCAAAATGACAAGGTCGTAAAGTACAAAAGCTGAGAGATTTCGGGATTTATTTAAATAAAATTATATTTTAATAATTTTGTTCGAGTAAACAATTAGTCTTCCAAAACTTTGACACATTCCATAAAAAATAAAAACAAAAAAAATTATATGCAAACCAAAGGTATGATTATAGTAAAGCTCAAGCATATTTTTGTATAGAGTATATTAAAATTTTAAAGATGAGCTTTTTTAATGTGTACTTAATTATTTTTGTATATAGGAGTAATCAGGTATGTGTGCCTTAAATAAACACGCTAGATTAGACGTTTAGTTGTTTTTAAGCACTCTTTATGTATATTCGTGACTAAAAGCTGAAAGTGGGACCATATTAATAGCTTATATCACTAATTTACATAAACACCTGATGTGAATATCACGTGCGGTAAACATCTGACCAATTTGACCTAATTACGAGAATATTTTATTTACCAAAGTAACTAAATTAACATTGTTAGTGACTTTAAATATAGAAGAGGAATTTGGAAAAATGTTGGCCCCTCGTTATATTCGCATCAAGCGTAAACTTTATTTAAATAATTACTTAAATTAAATTTGCTGCCTAAATATTACAGACTGACGTTTTTATTATTATTATTATTAATATTATTATTTTCATTTCAAGAGTTTCGAATAGATATTAGGACATTAAATGTGTACAAAAATATATATATATAAAATCATAAAACTGTGCAATTAAAACTTTTCATATATCGCCTAAAAATAATTGTTCGTTAAATTTTATTAATATTTTATTTAAGGTACTTTGATATCGAATTTGCATGGAGAAAACATTAGCTGCATTTATATTGTATATATGTGTTATATTATTCAGAGTTTAAATATTTTTTATTATATTGTTATACAATTGAAAACGTATTAGGGAGTTATCGTAAAATGTTTTTCTAACATTATTTTTTGAGGTTAATATTAGTTGTGTTCCGATTAAGTTGGTTTTACAGGCAGATTTAACGAAATTACTGATTATTTCATTTCATCTTCCATTTACATTTTGACATAATAAATAACTAGATCCTCTAAGCCACAACCTACGAATGATATCAAAAGAAAAAAACAGAATATTCCTGGAATGTGCAATTTGGTTTATTACCAATGTTCAGAGAATGTTTTCTATGGACTATGATGGCATTTCTTTTTTTCAACAATCTTATAATCAAAATATAGAAAGATCATCAAATGTACTAGATATATTAATTTGAATCTTCTAAGAATATCCATAATGACGTACTTACAAGAACATTCCTGGAATGTGCAACTGGAACTTCACCAATGACCAGGAATGTTTAATCACAACTTTTTAGTATATTCAAGCTATATCCCTATTATTATTATTATTTTTGTTTGATTTTCTTTTCTTATGAGTTATTTTTATTTATAAAAATGAGTTTTTAAGAAACTGTTTGATTGTCATCGTTTTGCTGGCAATTCTCGAGAGTCGAGTGGTTTTGAGGATATATGGGTTGAAAGCCAACATTGATGAATATTTTGTTAAATCTGCCGCATTGATACCGTAAAAGCTTATTTACAATTTCATTCATATACAGTAAAATCAAAGAGAATTGTCGAAAATGTTTGTTGTCGATTTAAACCGTTTGTCACGTTAATTAATAATAAATTTATATGAAATAAATTGTAAATAATATATTATTAAGTTTCGAAAGTTAATATTAATATGTAAGAAGAATTTTGGGATACACATAGGTTTACACGTTTGTAGCATGTAAGAAATTCATTGATTTCTTAGTCAGGGGTGTTACTCATGCCTTAGGTAATATATGTTATTTTGTTTTTTGAATATTTACTTGATTCTAATTTAAAAGGACATAAACTCGGGGAGACGTTTTGGCTAAATATTTATTATTTTAAGTTAGAATTGTAAGTATTTTAATTACTTTTACCAGCAATTTTACAAATATTCCAAAATGTATTAACTATTTTAAGAGACATTTTAATCAAAATGATTTTATTGATTATTTATTGTATATTTTCATGCAATTGTGTGTTGTATTTATGTTTAAACACAGTCGTGTGTGCAATCGCCCCTCTTCTAGAGGGGTCATTTTGTTTTAGTGATGAGATTTTGTCTGCTTTTGTCGCACTCTGGGTACCAATAGCGTTATTCTTGTATAACAGAATTGACGAAATAAAGTGTAAAATGATGAACGTCTCATTTTTTAACACCATCCTCATATATCCTAATACTGTTCAAATTTAGCTGAAAGTTTGCCGTTATTTCGTGACCTTTTTTGTATTAAAAATAAATAATAACGTACGAATTCATATTTTTTAGGATTTGATGTAGGACTCGCAAATTATTAATGACATTGCTTATTTTACTTACAGATACTTTATAGGGACAGTGACGACAATAGAGTCAAAGCCACACCCACTCGCCATTATGAGGCTAAATTTATCAGGACTAACATAACCTTAAATTTTTAGTTTTGCCAATTTATTTTCATTTCATTTTAAGTAGCTGTAGTTTTAGCGCTTGGTTTCATTATAACATTTAAAAACTCTCTCAGACAGTAGATTTCAATATGGTAGATTATTTATTTTAAAATAAACTGCTAATTATAGGTTAGAATTCCAACCAACAAAAAGCATTTCGACTCGTATTATGATACTATAATAATTACTAGTGTAATTATAGAAAGTCTAGAATATTTTAGTTACGTATTATGCAAAAATGAATATACTTCTTAAAAATATAAAAATATGTGAGGTTAAGTGAAGTTGTAAATTTCATTAAAATATGTTTAGCAAAAAAAAAATTAAATTTCACATTAGCCAATAATACAATGAATTTATATTATGTACAATTTTTCCGAGACTTTTTCAGTTAAATAAAAATAAGTAAACAGTCGAATGAGGTGTGACGAGCAATAAACTAAACCAACACTTACCTTATGATTACAATATACAATATAAAATTTTTAAATCGGTCAATTCACAATACACAAATAGTTTTTATACGTTTAATTAATAAGTCACGATAAATTGTTAAAGATGCACAAGTACACATAGTACGACTTAAACAATTTTAGCATTTTTAGCCTCTTAATGGCGGTACATACCACGTGAATCCAACTACCAATCAAAATGCTGACAACCCTTTGTCGCCACTGTTCCTATAAAGTCTGTAATTTTACTTTCTTACGTTTAGAATTAGAGATGTTCTGTGAGTACTTGACAAACATAACCTCAAACTCATTAATATCCAAAATTTGCTGAACAGTTATGCCTTACCTTTCGTTTCGTGTGCTTTTCGTATGAATTCATATTAAACAAAAGTTTAGAACAAGAATAGCAACCGCGATTGTAAATTATAAAACTTTTATGATTCAATTTGATGTCGAATTCGTTGTTTGAGCACAAATTCAGTACATAGCTATAATCGACTCACTCGAATGCCCCATCTAACCTCCCTCTCGCTTCCCGCCAAAATTTAATTTCCTTGCACATGCGCGGATGCCGCCATATTGTTGTTGGTATTTCTGTTAACCTTCAATTAGTTTTTTGACATTCTCAGCTTGTAATAGTCTGTTATTAGTGTGATTATCATTGTTTTTCATATCCAAGTGTTTATTTTTGGGACATAAGTGAAGTGGACACGTTTTAAAGCTTAACATTTTGTTTGTAATGGCTCAAAAAGGTGGAACTGTTTGTGCCTTTCGTGGATGTCACAGCAGAACCACAAACAAGGACACTACTCTGTTTAGATTTCCAAAAGATACTGAAAGGTAAGTCTTTCTCTATGTTATAAATTAGTAAATAATTTTTTATTTACTAGATCTAGAGTGTGGTTGGCTGCTTGTAACCGAGAAGACTTAAAAGATAAACCGCCCCTCCAACTGTACAATAACTTCAAAGTTTGTGCTAAACACTTTCACGATAAAATGTTCACAAATAATGAGAAATACCGATTGCTGCCAACCGCAGTGCCAAGTTTTTGCCCCCAGTTTGGGGGTTCGGGTATGATTTATTCGAAAAGAGCAATTTCAGAGATCTTGGAGGGAAATGCGAAGAAAGAAGAAGCGTTTCCGATTAAAAAAATACGCTTTTCGTCTGGTAAGTTTCAATATTGATACTTGATAGTATCGATGCTCTTTTTAATTAAAAGATAATAAATAAATTTATTCCGTACTTTATGGACGCACTTGTATAAAAACATTTTATGGATTCTTTTACCAGATATGAAACATTAAAATGTGATATTGATGGCAAAGATGTTACTAATAGGAGAATGAGATTTTAAAATTTTTGACTAATAACTTAACTGTATTATAAAGTGTGGGACAAACTTATTTATAGGTTTGTTCGGGTTCTAAATTTCCCGTTTGAACGTAAGATAAAAAAAATACATACCATATAAATGCATTTTGTGACCAAGTTAAAAATGTAATAATAAGTAGAGCTTTCCATAGTTGCGAAAAATATCAACTGATTTTTTTTACACAACGTTTTCAACGTAAACACCTAATTGTTGGTTAATTTATTTATATTTATGTTTATTAATTGATTAATCTGTATTGCAAGTATATTTATTTTGGACTATAACTTTTTTAACTGAATAAATTGTAAAAGGGGAAAAGGTAGCAATTCGAGAATACATAGGCAGCACTCACCTGGTTCTTTCCACTTTTGCTTTTCCGTCTGGCCAGAAAAACTCCAATCACTGATGGATACATCTTCCCGTACTCACAATATCAAATAAACCGTTTAATTATATAAAAATTGCACCCCTTTTTCTTACTAATTCCGTTTCAAATCAAAAAAAGAGCTACTACTTGCTGCCATTGCCGCCAATCGGAAGGTGACAACCAGTGATGACAACATTGATAACTAAAATCTCTTAGGGGCGGTAGTGCCAACCTATCAAATTCGAAACACACTACAAAATTCCGTCAAATACAAACAAGTCTGTCTAACAATAAATGAACAGTATTAATTATTGTAATATCACAATTAGTATACTTACGTTGCCTGTTCACTTGTGTAAAATTAAAAAAGTTCTTAACATCAATGAGTTGTTTGCAATTCAACCCATAAAGAGCACATTGAGAGTCGGTTTTACTGTCATAATTTTCATTATCTGAAATTATTTTATGAATAATATTCGTAGTCGCGTGAAAACTGCGGAATAAGAAACTGATACTTTCACATTTTCCGCGCTTTAAAAGATGGATCTGTCATTTGTCAATATACACATGGTGCCAACATAATAAATAAAAACGTAAAAATCAACAGTGGAAAAGTGACAAGAAATTAGAACAGATAAACAAAGAGGCGTAATAAATAAATAATAGAAAAATATTCATAAGAAATCCACAAAAATGCTAATACCTAGTTAACGAGCATTTGTGAAAGTTTTAAAGTATTTTAATTTTGTTTCGATTTTTTCTTAAATAAATTGTATGACCTTTCTGGATACACACATACAGACATAGCTTCAAGGTAGTTATATAGAAAAGATTGAAAACCCTGCGTATTTTTTCTTTTCCAAAAAAATGATTATGAAGAAATTTTTAGGTTATATTTCTAGTCTCAAAGTTGAATATCATCAAATCCGTTTTTATTTGCCAAGTGGCACTCTTTTGCTATCGTTTGACGATTATGAATGCATAAATTTCAGAAATGACTCCGAAAAGTATAATGCAATTGTGTTCTGTGGTAATACTCAAGAATAATTTAATGAAGTCAATATTCAGAACGTAAATATAACAGGGGACACTACACCATTGTATTTATTTGTAATGGGTATTTTAATGAAAACCCTTTTATCTTTTCACCCAAAACAAAAAGACCACTTCGTTAATAATTCACTTAACATTTTGCCTTATTTTTCCAGACATGGAAGATGAAGATTTCCATACTGTCCCAATGAACACATCCTACTCAAGGCTAGAGCAAGAACCAATAATGATAAAAGATGAACCTAGCAGCGAACCAAACAGCCCTCATTCTTCCTGCCCCTCATCTCCACGGCCTATATTCGTTAACTGCAACGACTTATCTTCGAATCTTCAAATGGTATGCAAAAAATCGCGCAGCAGTAAAATTCACAATTTAATTTTGATTAATTTTTCCTCAGACCATACCGCCACTTACGGTTCTAAAATCCGCCCCAAACATATTGCTCTCCTTATCGCACGCGGTAGTACCATCAAGAATACAGTTACCCACACAACAGTTTATCAAATTGGAAAACGGCAGCGCCTTTCAGCTTCCTCCGACACCACCGTCTTGCAGCAGTGGCGAGGACAACACCTCCATATCCCAGCCATCTTCACCGGCAGCGAGGGTTGTTCTGAACCGTCCCACTTTAATCAAGCAACCTATTAGTACGCCCCTCATCAGCAGTCAGCCGGTAAATGCAGGTTTTTGTAAAATTTACAAAAAAAATTAACTGTCTGTAAATACTTTTAACACCATTTTTGTCTTTTTATTGCAGTTTGGGTCTACTGGTATCCTTATTCTAACAGAAGAAGAAAGAAGGACACTGATTGCAGAAGGTTATGAAATTCCGACCCGGCTGCCGCTCACAAAAGTAGAAGAAAAAGCTTTGAAGAAAATTAGAAGAAAAATAAGAAACAAGGTAAGATGATTCACACAGACAGGCAAAGTGCTTATAAATTTAAAATTAGAATTTTCAGATTATTTAACAAAAACCGACCAGTGTCGTTGTGATTTTTTGTAGAAAAACGTTCCTAGAATATTTAACTAGATAGTTTAAAAATTCCTGGGTGTTTCAGATATCGGCGCAAGGGTGCAGAAGAAAAAAGAAGGAATACACGGATCAGCTGGAGAAAAAAATAAAAGTTCTCGTCACAGAAAATGACGCATACAAACGAAAAATCGACTGGCTCGAGGACTCAAATTCGAGCCTTCTGAAGCAGCTGGAAAAGCTGCAGGCCATCGTCGCAAGGACACACCCAGAAATCTTGGAACAATTGGAACAAAACAATGAACCATAGTTTGTAATGTAACGTTGATAACAAAATTTAATTTTGCACAGGATTACCTTCCGACTAAATGACAACGTATAATATTTGTTACTACATTCTCAACACATTAGTAAACTTGGTAACTTTTCGGCAGAAGTTGATAACAAATATCAACTGTTGACCATGCGAAAAATTACCGTTATGTGTACTTAAGTTTAAAACAAATCAGTTTAAAAAATATTTATATACAGAAACAATAATGTTTAGTAAGTTGATACTATCTCATGATTTATGCAGACGTGTGTTCACGTTTTCTTGTTTAAGAAATGAAAAGAAAACCAAAAAAAGCAAAACTGTTACGTTTTATTATTGATGTTTCACATGATGCTCACATCACTCCTTAAAGTACAAGAGTAAAATTTTTTTTTTCTATGTTTCATTAATCAATTTTTCAGCACAAAGCGACCTCGGTACTTTCTCATCGTACTGCTATTTTTCAAATTAGTTTCTCATCTACAGCATTTCAGATTCTATCGCTTCCTGTGTTCAATACAAATTCGCTACAAATACCATAAACAATATTGATTGTGTTAGATTTTAATTTTAATAAATTTATTTTCGAGCAACTTTTAAAATTTAACTATTGCAAAAAGCGCTCTATCTCCCCTGTTCTTATTAATCTTTTAATGTATTAGCTTATATAGGGTTAAGTTACAATCGTTATGTCCTAGTCCTTTTGTGTAAGACAAAATGTATATAGTTTATACAGCACAATAACCATTATTATTATTTTTTTATTATAATTTCTAGAAAATATTTTTATAGCCATGTTGAATCAATTTAAAATGACAAGGTCGTAAAGTAAAAAAACAAATTTGAAGATTCATTTAAATAAATATTGTATTTTAACAATTTTGTTTGAGTAAACGATTACCCTTCCAAAACTTACATGTCCCACACAAAAATATACAGAAACCAAATATATGATTATAGTATACCTATAAATATATATGAGAAATATAATCGCTACGTTTTATGCTGAGTAATCATGTCCAGATTACAAATTCTGAGTAATCAAAGGAATTTCGCAATACTGGACAGTGTCAGAACATGAGTATTGGCGATTACAAAAGTACTTAAAAATCAAAACAAAGCGACTGTTGTGCTGTGTATATTTAATTATTAAAAAAATATATGGTGCTATAAGAAAATCGACTGTTCATCGTTTCAGTATGTTAATAAAATATGTTAAACGTTTGAGGTGATAGTGTTTCCTTTTAAGTGACAAACAAAATTATCGTGTGGTTATCATTGTCCTTAGCACATTACGACTGACTACTCGCAGACTAGATTCACTAAATTATAGTTTTACTGTAACTAGTGATTAGGGTACTCAAAACCTAGTATTTATATAAATAAAATACGGATATTGAATAAATTGTATAGCAATTCGAGAATACATAGGCAGCACTCACCTGGTTCTTTCTGCTATCGCTTTTCCGTCTGGCCAGACAAACTCCAATCACTGATGAACACATCTTCCCGTACTCACAATATCAAATAAACAGTTTAATTATATAAAAATTGAACCCCTTTTTCTTACTAATTCCATTTCAAATCAAAAAAATAGCTACACTTGCTGCCATTGCCGCCAACCGGACAATGACAACCAGTGATGACAACATTGATAACTAAACTAAAATCTTTTAGGGGCGGTAGTGCCAACCTATCAAATTCGAAAACCACTACAAAATTCCGTCAAATACAAACAAATCTGTCTACCAGGCAATCAATTATGTAATGAACAGTATTAATTGTATTATCTTATAGTATACTTACGTTGACTGTTGACTTGTGTAAAACTGATTGAATGATTGATTGATTGATTATATGGAAGCACTAGCTCAATTGAGAGCATTTTTAAATTAACATAAAGAATGTTAGTTTAAATGTGCAAATATTTTTCTTAAATGTGAAAATGAATGAGAGGTCATGGTTATAAATAATAAATTTAAATAGGTACTTCTCATATCTATTTTCTAATTTAAATTTGGCGCCACACTATTGCCAACGAAACTATCAGATATTAAGGTTTTTCGGGTGCACTCGTCGGTATTACTAGGTAGGTATTAACACTTTGTAATGACACGTAATGATGTAGATTGCACTTAATGTGGAACCAATTTAATAGTTTTTGTCAATTAAGAAATGCAATATTGAAAAGCGTTGTAGAAATATATTTCTCAGAATATAAACAATACTAGATGACAGAGTAAGCAAAAACTAACAATTCAAATACAATATATCCAGCTGATATCAATCATTGTTCGTAAAAACGCAAAATAAACGTTTTTCAGCACCTATATCTCTCCTCCAGGGTAAATTTTTGAGTGTATTAATTATTCATGTTTGTGTCAAATTTGGCTCTACCCATTTTATCAAATTTCGTTACCTACTCGTATATCTCATTCCCGATTCAAATTTTATGAATTAAGACAAGTATGTGCTCTTTCCCAAACTATAAAGAGAAAACAAATAGCCGTTTGAAAACCTTATAGTCTCTGCATACCAGAGAGAGAGAATTAACAAACCCCAGTCCTTTTACTTCCTTACGTCTAAGCACCCTAACTCCCCTCCCTGAAGAACTTTCGTCATTCGTTTGAGAGCATTAGTTAAAAATGTGCCAACTTTCAACTTTCTAAAACACGCGAAACTGTTTTTTTTTTTCGGACAAAAATATTTCAACTGAATAGACTTTTTATTTTATCAACAATTTTCCTCATAGCTACCGATTTAGGAGCAAAAAAATGTTTAGTTTCTCAGTTAACACTAGTGCAGCCTCGAGTTAAACTTGCGTACCAGCCTTGTTTATAAATGGTCTAATTTACATAGCACTGGTACTAAGAGGTGGTAAATGGTGGTATCATTACAGCACGCGAAAACCCTTACTGTCATTTAGTAGATCCAGTAGAGCCAACATAACAAACAGTAACTCAAAAGTCAACAGTGTGAAAAAATAAAAACAGACAAACAGAAAGGCGTAATAAATAATAGAGAAATATTCATAGGAGAGCTACAAATGCTAATACCTATGTGTTAATGAGTGTTTGTGAATGTTTTTAAAATATATTTTATTTTTTAGTTTAGATTTTTCCATAAACAAATTCTATGAGCTACCCAGATACAGACGAAGCTTCAAGGTATTTATATAGACACGATTGAAAAATACTGCGTATTTTTCCTTATTCCCTCGGGAAATAGCGAATAATTAAGAGATTTCTAGGTTATGTTTGTTATGTCAAACTTGAATGTCATCATATCAAATTCTTTCTTTCTTTTCTTATAACATTCCAAGTGGCCCCTTTCGACATCATTTAACAATCATAGATGTCTGTTAATTTCAGGAATAATTCTGAAGCCTCGTCCAGTAGTATAACCAACGAAAAATACACTTTTGACAATAAGGAGGACGTTATGAAACGAGCTGCCGCTAAGAAATTAATAGAACGGTACTTCTATCAACTTACTGATGGCTGTGGTAACCCCAATTGCGATAACAAATTTTGTGCATCAAGTGGGGAAGTAAGTCTTCATTCAAAATTTGTTTGATCAATATATAACTTAATTGCTTCTATCTTAATTCAGTTAAAGCCGTTAACTCCGGACGAAGCAGCAGCACAGGCCATCCAATTGTTTTCTAAGGAAGCACGGCTATGCGAAAGACATCCAAATAAAATTGCACGGAAACAAGGTAGTATACTAAATGATAAAAAATGTGACGGTTCCCCAGATCTTTGTATTGCAACCGCTACCATACCTACAAACGATATCTTTGTCTCAAGCAGTGACCAGAACAGTAAAAACAATCTTAAATTTAATTACGGTAAGTTTTTTGACAATGACAAAAATATGTTCAAGATTTAAATGCAACGTTTAATTTCTGTTTGCTCTAGTGTATGTTTATTATTAGATCTAGGTAGTGATAAGAAAATTCTGATTTTAGCCCCAGTACCTGCTTTTTTGACTGAGCAATCGCTCTATGATATAATTGACGAATGTGAAACAAACGAAAGTTATTCGCCATTAATTCGGACCCTAGGCGAAATTTTCAGTAGTATCGAAAATCTGGCTAGAAGTTTTATTCAAACAGAAGTTACTTCTCCTTCTGAAGTAACTTCTACTGTGGAAAATACAGGTATTATAAGTAGCTTTTTTTTTTTTTTTGTAAAAGTTGTAACTTAGGGCGTAATGTTTATGTGTATATATGTCCTGAATTGAACTCAAATTATATAGGTGAAATTAAAGGTCTCAACAAAGAAGAGGTGAGGTCCTTGGAAGGAGAAAAAGACAAAGATGAGGACTCTTGCGCGGAATCGAGCAAGAACTCAGTTTTGCCCGTCGATCTCTCGGCTGTACGCCGAGCTTTCACAGCTCTCTTCAAATTAAAGACGTCTATTTTTGAAAATGCCATGGTAAATGCGCTGGTTACGCTAGCTGGCAACCTGCAGATGGAACTACCGACCAGAAAGGAGCAAGAAAACCAGGATGACATAGTCAACGTTTTACTTATTGTTTTCGAAATCCCGGCGCTGGGTAAGACAAAAAAAATAGTCCTGCTTTATAAACTGTTTTGTAAATATTACGTAACGATAACGAGAGCTTTGTTCCTACTAGGTTCCGGTGATTTCCTGGAGACGGCGCTGCCAGCAATCTGTAGGGCTTCGCAGTGGCTGCCCGTCGAGGTTCAAGCAAAATTGGCGAGGATGTGGTCGGGCGTAGGTCGGAGCAGCATTAGGAATATCTTAGAGAACCTCCAGCAATTGATTACTCTGAGGGTTATTGTGACTCCGTTTCATCGGGACTTTTTTGTGCAGGACGAAAACGTCATTACATCTGCTACTAAGCTCATGAAAGTAAGTGAACAGTATTTATAATGGTGTCCCAGGATGATTCCTCATTTTAATCCTGTCAGGAGGGCAAAATAACGAGTCTACAGGTATAAACTTTCAGAAACAATTTTTTTCTGTAGTTTTTCTGAGTGAACTGATTTATTTATTTTAATAATTCATGTTCTAGGATCATTGACTCATTTCTTAAATATTTAATTTATGGCAAAATTTCCTCGAACGAAATAATTGTAACAGCAAAGAAATTAGTATTTGGTTTTTTCAGATTCTGTACTACGCAAACATGTTGGCGGGTGTGTTGGAGTCCCCCGAATTGAGGTGTGATGAAATGGCAGGTTCCATGGACAGTTCATATTTAACGAGTAAAGCGAACAAAAACAGTCCCCCCGCGGATCCCCTGGCGGAGGAGCTGGGCATCCACGTACTAGACTGCAGGAAGCCTTTTTTATCGTTCACCGAATTTTATAACGAGCTCTTAAGCGATACGGTAGAAATGGATAGGGATTTCGCCAATTACAAGAGCGAACTAGGTATGTTCTCACATTTCTTTGGTAATCACTGTTGTTGATGTCGTTGCTTTTCAATGTAGGTAAATTTAGTTTTATGCACTACCCGTTTATTCTTACACCCGCTACCAAAACGATGGGACTGTATTTTGATAACAGGATACGAATGTACTCGGAAAGAAGGATAAGTATCTTACAGGCTGTCACGGGGCTGCCGTCTCAGCCCTATTTGCGACTGAAGGTTAGGAGGGATCACATCATCGATGACGCTCTTGTTGAGGTAATTAACTCATTCATACCACATATTCGTGTACAACTCTAGTGTTTACAGTTAGAAATGGTTTCTATGGAGAACCCCAACGATTTAAAGAAGCAGCTGGTTGTGGAATTCGAAGGGGAGCAAGGGATAGACGAGGGCGGCGTTTCGAAGGAATTCTTTCAGCTAGTCATCGAGGAGATCTTCAACCCGGATTATGCGATGTTCACGGTGCAACCAGAAACTCAGACTGTCTGGTTTAATCCCACAAGCTTCGAAAGCGACGCTCAATTTACCTTGATAGGTATAGTTTTAGGACTCGCTATTTACAACAATGTGATTCTTGCAGTCAATTTTCCCATGGTGCTGTACAGGAAACTTATGGGGAAAAGGGGGTCTTTTGAGGACTTGCAGGATTGGAATCCGGTAAGAAACAACCACCAATTGTATTCAACTGAATCAAGCACGATTGTTTTTAGGTCCTATATAACAGTTTGAAGCAAATGTTGGAATATACGGAGCCAGACTTGGACGAAGTTTTCATGCAGACGTTTAGGATAAGCTACCAGGATGTTTTCGGGTCGACGATTGATTACGAGCTGAAAGAAAACGGCGACAGTATCGGCGTAACACAGGAAAATAAATATGTAAGTTGTTTTACTTGTCGCTCTTTTGAAGCTAATGAAGTGTTTATTTTTAGGAATATGTCGACTTATATGCCAATTTTCTGCTAAACAAATCTGTGGAAAAGCAGTTCCATGCCTTTTATAAAGGTTTCCAGATGGTTGTTGACGAGTCGCCACTGGAATTACTGTTCCGTCCAGAAGAAATTGAATTATTAATTTGTGGCAGTAAGGTAAGTGGTTTTCTAATAATATACAATATAATATAGAAGTATTTTGTTTTTATATCGGAAAAATTTATTCTCGATATAATAATTTTTCAAATTGGGATCATGCTGTATAAGAAAATAATTTACTCGTTTTACTTCAGAATTTTGATTTTGATGAACTGGAAAATTCAACGGAATATGACGGGGGATATACGACCGAAACGCAAGTTATTAAGGACTTTTGGACCATCGTACATGCTCTTGCAATAGAGGATAAAAGGAAACTGTTACAGTTTACGACAGGATCCGATAGAGTTCCGATCGGAGGACTGAGCAGACTGAAACTAGTGATATCGAAGAACGGGCCGGATTCGGACAGGCTTCCTACCGCACATACTTGTTTTAACGTTTTGCTCCTGCCGGAATACTCTTCCAAGGAGAAGCTTAAAGACAGACTTGTGAAAGCGATCAATTATTCTAAAGGCTTTGGCATGTTGTAATATGTTGTGCTTTTTTGTGATTTACTTTTAATAAGGTAGTGTAACATAATCGGATGAATTACTAACAAGTTGTAATTTGTTTTACAATAATAATTGTATACAGCTCTATTTTTCGTTTATTTGTTGGTTATGTCACTTTTGTATTTGCATTAATTTTGAAAGACTAAAAACACATCACATGGAAGGCTGATAATAAAATATATTTAAAAATATCTTCAAATTTTAATGTTCCAGGTGTTCGTTTTTAATTGGTCTCAAGTAGATTTGTGCTCGTCGACAATTTGTAGTTTATTATAGTTCATTCTAGGGGTCGTTTTTACCAGAAACAGTTTTCCCTTATATTTTATACTCTACTAAATTCTTTATAAAACTGATTTTCAGGTTACGGTTTCTTACCACCAAAGCTGCCATTCTACAAAAAAAATTCTATTTTCCTCTTTGACCTCTGGCCATCATTTTGCCCTGAAGACTGGTGCCTATACGGTGCTATCAAGTCAAAACACTTCATATGGAACGTACGTCCATGCTTTCTCTCTTATTCAAATGTATGAGCGCAGACGATTGCTGCTTTCCTATGTAGTGTGCAAATATGAAAACATGGTACATTATATGTTGTACAGAAATTGGGAACTAAAATATGACAGTTAGTTAACATTATCGGCTTGATTCACGTTACAAAATATTTAAATATGCGTTGTCATATTGCAATAAAAACAGGTTTTAAACTTTGCATCTTTTAATAATTAATCAAAGAACATTATTACTCTAAAAAATTACAAACTATAAATTGTACATTTCAGTGTTTCGTAAATTTAATTGGTATATACAGCAACAAGTTCCAAAATGAATGCAAAAAAATATCTTACAAAGACAGTAATCGTAAAAAAGTAACTAAAAATAACAGATCAACAAATAGATCCTTAATGAATTATTAGCACAGCAATGATTATAACAATAACATAATAAATGAATCCTGGAAAAACAGGACAATAATAAAAACTGCTTTGGTGAAACACAAAACTATGGCACAGGTAACTTAAACATCAATTAAAAACTACAAAAAACGGATCTAAAAAAAATTACACAAATTACATTAAAATAAAATATTAGGGGGAATTTCTCACTTGGCAACTCAATTTAGATACAAAATTGTGCCTCTCTTTAAAAACTATAGGGTCGGAAAATACACATTTTTGAAAATTTACTATAGGAATCATATTTTTGGAAGTTGCGTCTAACACATCACAAAAACGTCTTGTTGGACTAGAAATTACTAATGAACGGCGATTCCTGAACACGGTTCATTCATGATTATTGAAAAAAACTGTAATTTTAGACTTGGAAAATTACCTGCACTAAAGATTTTATACGGAATTTAAAGTCTCCAAAGAATTATATTTTAGATACCACTTTATCTAATTCATATTTAAAATCACAATTTTTCTCTTGGGACTTCTACAGTACGTACATGTAAAAATATAAGAGTTAAAGGTTGGGGCAGTATTTGTTTGCAGTTTTTTTATCAATCTTTAAAATTTGAGACAAACTTGTTTGCAATATTTTCACTTTCTTTTAAGAAATGATTTATTCATATATTACGAACATTTTTTTGCGATAAATTGGTGGGTGCCAAAATAGAAAGAAAATCTGTCGGTTGGGTGGTACCCAACTGACCTTAAAATATGTATTTTCCACCCGATAAATGCCAGTTTTGTACAAATTTTAAAATTTCAAACTACTCAACGAATTAAATTTCTTTTTACATTTAGAAAGTCGTACCTGAGTTGAATTCATAATTTTTCTTCTACTGGCCAATTTTACAATTATATTTCGTACAGAATTTATCAACTCCGAGTGTTTCGTAAGGAACATTTTTTTCTCTTTAGCAACTAAAGGTACAATCACAATAAACCTTCAACGCTTACGTACAGAGATATTTAGTTGGTCTGGAACAATCTCACAACCAAAATGAAATTAGACTTAAGTATATAAAAAAAAAATTAGACTAAATCTAACGTAATCATTACCGACAGTTCCTCAATGAGTTAGTCAACTGTTCACCTGCTTAGAACCCTTTGCCGTTGGTTTAGTATAAAAATGTATGTGTGTAGGGAAGAATCATGGAAGAGAGCATCTGTTTCCTTATATCTGGGTGCTGAACCTTGGCCTCGGCAGGTCGCCAAAGACGGCGTCTCCATGAACGCTCCTCGCGAGCGCCTTAATACTGGCCGCAATGTCCACGTTGTCATCCTGCTGCAACAGAAATTAAGACAGTTAAAATTAATAGCCCAATTTTGTTATTTTTATTTAGAATTATGAAAAAATTACGACAAAAGTTTCCAACGTATCGAAGAGTTCAACTTACAATATCCTCCAGGTCATCTGGAAAATGGGGTCTGTCTTGCATAAAAGCCGGGATGTTCATCGGTAGGGACTTTGCAATACTCCCCCTAGGAGGTCTAGATTTCTGTATATTTATCGCATCTTCTCGGGCATCTAAAAACAAAACAATTAAGTTCTGATATGAAACATAAGTACATTAACTGCCAATAGATTGATAAAACGATAGCAAACTCTCACCTTCTTTATCGCTATCATCCAGGTCACTGGCAGATAAGGACGGTGTGCCGTCGCTGCCCTCAAAATCAAACAGTCCTTCGACATCTAATGAGCTCGTTCGCATGCCCGGGCTGCCCTTCTGACGCTTAGGGGTGTATCTCGAACTCTGAAAGACAAAACATGTTAATTCCAAAAACAAAGGACGTATCGGAATTGTTTAAATTTAGTCCGAGACGTCAATATTCACACTTTGTTTAAATAGGGTTAGGCTTTGGAAAACCTGAATTCTGTTGGTATGAATGAGTTTTAATTATTGAGGTTATGTTTTATAGCAAAGTTACAGGCGTTTAAAAATTTACGCTTTTTAAATTATTTGCCTGCAATTTCAATGAGCGACAAGCCTGGTACGAAAACGTTTCGACAACTTAACTAGCAACGGAGAAATACAGAGTGTTAAAGGGTAAAAGAATGCCACTTGTATAGGCAGCACGCAACCTAGTTAGTTTCCTTACCAGTATAGGTTTATCCACGTTTGAAGTGGACATTTGGTCGTTCAGTCTATCAGGTCTCGAATGGGATCCAGCAGCCACAGCCATGTTTCCATTTGTACTTTGAAGTTTCGTTTGGTCAATTGTACTACGTATCACTCTGGAAAGGAAAAATGTGGAAATTACTTTTTTGGCGAATAATAACAGGAATTTTGGCTAAAAATTATTTGTAACCGGATAAATTTTTTTTAGTCCAATATACATTTACATCTGGTTGATAATATCCTAGCTGTACATATTTTCCGCTAGACAGCTTAACTGAAGAGGATAGCTTTGGCTGATAAGAACTTTTATTAGCCATGAATTATGGTTACATTTGTTATATATAGATTGCAGATAACACTATCGTTTGTTTAACAATTTTTATAGCACTCCAAACAAAACAATTCAAATTAGCTTGTTAACCTACATTTACATTCATTCAAAATGGGAAATTATAATAATAATTAGCAATTACCCACGTAAATACTTAAATTTATTATTGTTACACGTTATCGGGTTGCAAGGTGCATTACTTTACAAGTAAACAAGTTTATCGCCTTTGGACTAATTGGACAAGGTGAAGGGATTAAGTTATGCGTGTAGCAGACGCAATTACAGTGTGAACATCTATTTTGCACACTAAAAAACAAAAGAATAAAATAAAAATGTCTAATTAAATTTAACTTGCCTAGATAAAGATTCCTGCTCCTTATAAGCCCTGTCCTTCAGATTGTTCAGTTCCTCGTACTGTTCTTCCGTGTACTTCTTGATCCTTTCTTTCACCGCCAAGGTCTCTTTTCTGAGGAATTCAGTCATGACCAGTTTGATGTTCTTGACGTCGGACTCCAACTCGCTGGGAAGATCTACAGAATAAACAGCAATAAATCTATGACATTCATCGAGATTATTGCTGTCATCAAGAAAATAATAAAGTTATCAGTTTTCTGGAAACGTATGAATAAATTATTATATTAAAATTATAGTTATGTATGGGGTTTCAGCATGCTGTAGTTTGCTTAGGGTTGCCATACGTTACCATTTCTACTAAGAGGATATTTTTTATAGAGAAAAATCGTCAAAGTGAATTTAAAATATGGCAACCCTAGGCGCGTGGCTCTCCGTCATAAATGGAGACCTACAAAATCTTACAGTAATATCAGACCTGCTTTGCTTTAAAGTGGAATTAACTACTCTACTTTAATTTTCGTTTACCTACACTTACATGTATCTAAGATGTCGTGTCCTGCCCCGAGTTCGTTGGGGTTTACAACTATGTTAAAAATTGTCGAGAATATGTCGCTAGACTTTAAGCTCAATATTGCCTCGGAATTCTAAAAAAAATATAGGTGTGGTTAATATCTAATTTTACATACAGGATGAGGAATATTTTCTTCCACATTTTTGAATAAATTTCATAACGTCAGAACACATAATATAACTTAAGGCAATAGAAATCACACGCAATCTCCATACTATTGAAAAAACCAATTAAAACAATTGAAACTGAAAGCGATTTAAAAATAATAATAATAATGAAAATAAAAAAATATTTCTTTTGCTTTAAATTATGTACTTAATAAAAGCTATGAAACGAAATTGCTTCACATTGCATAACTTTTGTCACATTTTTTGTAATTTGAACAATAATAAAATATGATTATCTTCAAAATGTCACCTTTAGTTTTAGTTAAGAATTTAGGTAGGTGGCAAGTCCTTAATAATTATGAATAAACTATGTTAATTTTCAAGAGAATAAAAATTAATTTTGCAAGCAAATTGAACCCAACAGGAATGTAACTAGACTGAGGCTGAAATGAAAATGAGTGGTGGTAGCCAACTCACATACCAGCAGGTCCAAACAAGTTCAAACTTGCTGCAACAAATACGGTAATACAATAGGAAAGTATAGTTGGTTTCTTGGCTGAATAAAAGTATGAGGAAAGATACAATTAGGTAGCAAAAATGCATAATTTCATGTCCTAAGCACTATAAAATTATTTCGATAAAAATATATATTATATTATTGTTGCATAATTATTTCGTAAAAAGTAGATTTGAAAAATGTTAAAAAATACTAAGGAATTTTTATACATTTAATTCGTTCGATTAAGCTGTAAACTCTTCTACAAATTTACAGATATGTTGAACTATCGAAAACACTCCGTATTTATGTTCCATTAAAGGTGCTAAACTAAACTTTTTTTTTAAACTAAACTTT
This sequence comes from Rhagium mordax, assembly GCA_963680705.1. Lineage (NCBI taxonomy): Eukaryota > Metazoa > Arthropoda > Insecta > Coleoptera > Cerambycidae > Rhagium > Rhagium mordax. The sequence continues at coordinate 76,907,676 of OY796659.1, read as the reverse complement.
TTTTTTTTTTTGCATTAGGTCATTAACCACAATATAACAATTAAAAAAAATAAAAACTCAAGGAAGGAAAACAGGGGGTGCTAGACTTCTGATATTCCTTTTACAATTCGTCATTCAATAATTTATAATATTGTCGTTTCCAAATTATTAATTTCATGGTCATGACAATCTAAAATCGTTTGTTGTTAATTTAGTAAAATTGTAGACAAAATATTGATACTCGTAAAATGATATATAAACAAAAAACATGCCACAGAAATTAGACAACACCCAAATCCAAAGTCAAGGCTGTCCGGAATTATTATACATTAGAAAAACGCAAACATCCATATCCACAAACACGAACCCAGTAACGAAAGGCAGTGTGGCCATTATTTTTGAAAATAAACCATTGTTGTAATATATCATTTTAAAGAGAATAAAAATTGGGTTTTAACTAAACCATAGCCAGCTATGACTTGTATTTGAAAAATGAAAGTTGGTGTTAATGTCCATTGAGTAAAAAATAATAAAGAGGCGCGACTGTCAAGGTTTCGAGATTTTAGTGCTGTATTTTTTTACCCATGGCTTTATCATTGTCTGCAATTTTAAGGACTATACAGTCACATTGCAATTACCTTCCCGTAGCACTAAAATTTGATCGCAATCATGAAGTTATTGGCAAAAAAATACAATACTAAAATCTCGAAACCTTGACAGTTGCGCCTCTTTATTATTTTTACTCAATGGTTAATGTCTCAAGATCTAAAAGAGCATAGGGATTTTCGTGGGAATTAAATGATTAAAGCTGGCAAGATATTTTTTATGTTTAATTATTTCATACTAAATATAAAAATGTTTCTTGCCACCCTGAGATACGCGTTGTTCACCCCTACCATCCCCTTAAGGGTGGAATATTTCAAATGGCTATATCTTGTAAACGAATGAAGATATAAATTTCGTTCTTACGCCAAAATGTTTGTCTCTTAGCGTAGAATAAAATAGTTTATTATAATTTTCTCGAAATTTTGATAATTTCAAGAATTAGAGGAAATAACACACATTTTTTTATATTGTTCTAAATTATTACAGACATAGTGCGTAAACTGCAGCTTTTAGAAAAAAAAGTTCTAAATGATAGTTATAGTCCACACTTTTAGCTTTCGAATGGTATATATAGTTCCCATTTTAAAACAATCCTAGGTCGAGAAATCATCGAAAATGTTAGCTGGGGTATAGGTTGAGTACGTATATTTACAAAATTGCAACGGTTTGTTGTCGAAATAAATTTTATTTCATCCCGTCCGGAAAGTACAACAGTACAGTATTCATATGCGGCCGGAAAATGAGACATTACGGTATCAGAGCCGGTAAAGTACCGGAAACCACCGGAAACTTATTACGAACCAATCACAAACTGTTATTATACATTTTGACAGTTGTTTGACATATAAAAATCGACCGTAAATTAAAAAATAGTGTCAAATGTCAAATGACATAAGAAAATAACCAAGTGTCAAATTATACAAATATACTAATATACAAGAAATGACAGGATGAAATAAAATATCATTCGACACACGTCCGTAAGGTGTTGTTCCAGCCTCGTTTAGATATTCTAGACTCGGCTCCTGAGGTCGCCTCGTCCATAATATCTACTCGACTGTAACAAGTCACCTTCCGGACTTGTGACGAAAATTACTATATTTTACATTGAACGGAACTTTACATTTTAAACATAAATAAAATTCCTTTTTGTATTTTGACAAATCACGCACTTGGAATAATTAAAATGCAATGAAAGTTCCATCATGTAATGTCCCAGAAATAAAAAAAACTGAATTGTCGGTCACTATTGTTACACAATAAACAAAGCTTTTCGGATACGGCGACGGTGTCTCACGAATTTAGAGCGGTACACGAAATGTTAAATCGTTAAACGAGTCGAAAAAATAATATTCAAAGCGAGAAAAATGTTATTCTTCACGAATAAATCGAACAAGCCGAGCGGCAAATTCCTAGGTAGAAGACGAGTCGTCGAAAAAATAATATTCAAAGCGAGAAACTCAGCTGCCTTGCTCAGTCCGTGGAATGCAAATTTTTTGTTTATTAATGCGATAAACAATTTCTGAAAAAATGTTAGTCTTCACGAATAAAGTGAAAAAGTCGAGCGGTAAATTCCTAGGTAGAAAAATCCCCGGGCCTTAGCAAGGCAACCGAGTTCCCCGCTTTGAATATTATTTTTTCGACTCGTTTTCTACCTAGGAATTTGCCGCTCGACTTGTTCGATTTATTCATGAAGAATAATATTTTTCGGAAATTGTTTATCGCCATTAATAACCAATAAATTTAGAATCCACGGGCCTCAGTAAAGCAACCGAGTTTCTCGCTTTGAATATTATTTTTTCGACTCGTTTTCTACCTAGGAATTTGCCGCTGGACTTGTTCGATTTATTCGTGAAGAGTAACATTTTTTCGGAAATTGTTTATCGCCATTAATATTTTTTCTCAAGTTATTGTCGCACATGCATTGCCGCATACATATTTTGGTTGATCTAACCAGAATTTAGTTGGATCAACTGATGCGCATGGTTGAATAGTCTTGAACATCACGCATTGACAGAGTTGAGACAATTATTTGAGAGTCGGGTGAACTGAAAATCAATTATTTAAACAAAATTTCAGTCGGACCAACTCTAATTCTGAAGATTCATCGACGAGATGCGTTAGCTTATTTTTTTCAATGTATAAGTTTATCTCAAACCTTCTGTTTTGCTTTTTGGGAATTTACAATCGAGAAAATAAGTTTCCCGATATAAATCGAGTCCTACGATATTTTGCCTATAGCCATTGTTCTACGGCAAATAAACGGCAAATTTTAAGCTACCTAAATTTTTTTTTAATAATTTTTTATATAGATGACCTAATAACTTCATATGAAGTTAGCATGTGATCTCATACTTTTTAAAAAATAATAGCGACAAAATTTTCCCTTTCACGGGTAATTAACGGCTAAAAAATGGCAAATGTTTACGCTATACTCAGTCCGATTTACAACAGTTGACCTGCTAACTTTATATACATAGTAGGTATGTATAAATTATGACAATAAGACAATGGGCACGCGCCAAAATTTCCTATTAATCGGCTAATTTGGAGAGATTTTAAGGTACACAAGTGCCGTAATGGTAAAATTGATTATACCGTTAAATAGGTAAAACTTTAGTGACCAAATTTTATTTAAACAATATTTGTGATCGAGTGAGTTTTATTAGACAAAATCGATTATAAAATACAATGGTGTCGACAAATAAAGTTATTTTTTTGAATAACTTTGTTAGGAATAAAAATTGGACAAAAGTGCTAATGACCTTTTATGTTCCTTAGTAAAAGATTGACAGTCCATTAAAAAAACTAACTTGCTATCTTTAAGGGTTCAAGAGATATAGCATATTAAAGATTTTACCCCTTAAGGGGCGTCAAGGGTGAGGGACGCGTAATTGGGGGTGGCAAGAAAAGTTTTTCTATTGACAAATGCATATACTAACATATAAAATGGATGCCATTCTTTAATCATTTAATTCCCACGAACCCCCTATTTGTAGCCCTATGCGGTCCTACTATTAGTAAAAGTATTATATTTTCAAAATCTGCATCAAAAAGTGTTCTAAGAAAAAAAACGCATTAAAATATTTTCATAAATAGAGGAGTTATAAAGGAAAAATAAAAATGACAGAAATCAGTTTTTTTGCCTATATGAAACAAAAGAAAAACGAGTTGATTTTACCAAAATATTTTTGTACATAAGATCTACATTTGGTGTCATTTAGCCTACCTTGTATACCATACCATTTCTAAGATACCCAAGGTGGGCCTGACAAGTGGGATACCCTGTATAAACCACATACACAACAGTTAATAAAGGGGGCGACGATTAATCTAAAGAAGTAAAAAGGATTTTATTTAAAAAAATTTAAGACCATATTTCGATGTTGAGGAAATATTTTCAAAAATTGTAAATGAAAAAGTAGTAGTGGACGATTCAGAATAATAATTAATTCTGTTTCTTTAGTATTATGGTATTTAAATCAAAAAAAGTATCAAGCGAAACAAAGAGGGACATTATTTAAAGAAAATAGCTCTTTTATAACTACCAAAAATAATCTGCATCTAAAATCGGTTACTAATTTTTTCACTCTCGCCTACTTAACTCTGGTATCAACAAATGGAGTTTTGACAAAAACATTTGCAAGTGATTTATTCCACTACTACTTCAAATTACTCACTTTCTGGACCCCCCCAGCCCACGTGATTAAATTATTAATTTAAATAAACATGAAATTTCAAATAAACAAAAGCGAAAATATGAACCTTCGCAATTTAATATTAAACATATTTGTTTTATTATTATTTGATAACAATGAGATTTAAACGTATTAAACAAAAATCACTAACAAACGCCTATAAATAGCATCAACATAAAAAAAATCCTAAAAAGCATAAAGCCGTAAAAAGACATTAATTCTCGTCTTTTTATGTTTTTACAGCATATTAAGTACCATGGTTTCCAGTCATTGGCTGCATTCCAATTAATTTTCACTTAATATATTTATCTATATCTTGGCGATTTAAAAAATAATTAACAACTTACACTGATAACATTTAAAATGAGATTTCTTTTTTATATACAGACTGAAAATGTGTTCAGATTGTACAAGTTGTCGCTTATGCATAGGTAGGTACCCAATGTATAGCCTGATATGGTTTTACCATTCACTTGTTCTGAAATTCAACATTAAAAGTGGTGGATCTTAATAACATATTCTGATTCGTTGGTTTGAAAGATGCTGAATTCTAATTGGCTCTACGAAATTCACCACACCAATATTGGCACGGCACACTACAATTTCTTCTTTATCTTAATTTGCATTTTATAATTTTTATTCCCCTCCCACTTTAGTTTAGAACTTATTGGAAATTTTGTAAAAAAACATTATAGAAATTCATTAGAATTATTATTAACATTAATTCGTAAATTACGGACGATTACTAAAATTTTTGATAAAAAAAAGCAGCACTTACTATCTTCTTCACTTTGTACCTAGTGAATAACATAAATCAAGGCCTAGCGTTGATCTATCCTGATCGTGGCGACATTTAAAATACGAGTTTATTTTCATAATACATAATGTATGAAATGCGGTTTCTCAAATCAGTATACTTTCGACTGAGCTTAACAAGAATAAATAATAGAACCGTTTAAACACTAATATATGAAAATTTGTGTTTGTGACCTTGAGCTGAACTGTTAAAAAATACTTTTTAGTCAGCTCATTATCCCAAGTACCTCTAAAGCGTAAATGTTAACACCTACCCAAAGTCATAACCAAAACAGTCTGCATAAGTAATTTATTCTCCGAGGTGCACATTTACCAACGAAAATAGCCCTTACCAGTAATTGCGTATAAATCAAAACGCATGAAGCCCCCTTTTCTCGGTGCACCGCATGGGTATTGCAATCACAATTAATACACCGTGTAACAATCCAGGACCCAATGTGCCTTGACTGGACTAAGCCCGAATGGACTTTGGTAATATTTATCAATTTCCCAACTTGCTGAATATCCTACAACAGAATCAAACATTAAAATCTGGTTGTGAGTTATTCCAAACTATTATAGTCCATACTTGCTTGAAGAAGTTGTCACTTTTCTCGGTCTCATTTAAACCAAGAGTTTCGGCTGTAACCTTCAGAAAGTCACTTGGTCCAGACTCAATCATAATATTCAAGCAAAAACAAGCCAACATTTTTCAAACTCGAAGAGACCCTCCGCTTGCTAGTCTGCACTAATCTAATGACAACAAGTAGAAAAGAAACAAACTTTAAAAATAATTCAGCTCGCGTTGATACACATTTCAAGGCGAAGATATACAGCTGATTTGGAGGCCAGTGGCAGTGAGAAGTTTTTTGTTTACGGAAACGTTTTAACAAACAAGTTCTTTCAAAAAAAAACGCAATCACGGAACGGATTTTCTTTCGGACACTACTTTTGCTGGGAAAATACCTATATAAAAAAAATAACACCAAACTTCTTGGAAATCGAAACACAAAGGAACTTATTTTAGGCTAACGGCGCCCTTTATACGTTCTGAGCGCCGTGAGCGGCGAGCGGCGCACCGAGCAAACTCAAATCAAACAAAAAACTGCGAATACATACGACGAAAAATGCGTCATATTTGCGTTATTTATTTACACACAATGTAAAAATTTTAGGAATCTAAGCATTTATTCTAGAAACCCAATCTTGGCTATGCACCAAGAATTCATCAATTATTTCTCATATACACGTAGGAATCGAATTAGAATTAGCACCTGTTGTTATTGTTTGAATTGTTGCATCACTTTTTGTTTTCCGCAGATCGGTATTTACGACATACGTATATTTTTAAATTTGTTTTTGTTCACTAGTTTCCATCAGCACGTTTCTTTATTTTCTAAAATTATATACTTAGGAAAGGTGTTTTTGAATCATTCCATTTTCCCACGTTTTATAGCCGGTGTCATTGGATAAAAATCCCAGAAGTTATAATAGGTAGAAGTTCAAATTCTGAAGATTTAAACGTTACTTTTTGTATCTAAAAATATCTAGTGGACTGGACTACAGAGACTGTATAGGCACAATGACTACAATAGAGCCAAAGCATTGAGTAAAAATAATAAAGAGGCGCAACTGTCAAGGTTTCGAGATTTTAGTGTTGTATTTTTTCACCAATAGCTTCATGATTGTCTTTAATTTTAAGGGCTATACAGCCACATTACAAATACCTTCCCGTAGCACTAAAAATTGATGACAATCATGAAGTTATTGGCAAAGAAATACAATACTAAAATCTCGAAACCTTGACAGTTGCAACTCTTTATTATTTTTTACTCAATGGCCAAAGTCACGCCCCACCCGCCATTATGAGGCTAAATTTATCAGAACTAATATAACTTTAAATTTTTGGTTTTGCAATAATTGTATTTTCAATTTTCATTTAAATTTTTGTAGTTTTAGCTTGGATCCATTGTAACATTTAAAAACTCTCTCAAACAGTAGATTTATAAAGTTTCAATATTGTAGATTATTTAAAATATGCTAATTATAGGTTAGAATTCCAACCAACAAAAAGCATTATAGCTTGGTTGTCTTTAGTTGACTATTGAAACACCCGTATTATGATAGTATAATTATTAGTGTAATTTAATGAAAATCTAAAATATTTTAGTTATGTCTTATGCAAAAATGTATGCACTTCTAATCCAAATGCTGACGACAACCCTTTGTCGCCACTGTCCCTGTAAAGTCTGTCTCATAGAATGTTTCACAAGCAGGAACTACTTAGAAAAATGGACTTCATATAAACAGTTGTTTATTTGTACTTTAAAAACAATGATTAAATTTAGTAAACGAATATCTGCTATGCTATGGCAATTGGCATATCTATTATTATCCGTGTGCTATGGGGCCGCCATAATGGCCAGATCCGTCTTTCAAAATTCTTTGCCCAAAGCCAGGGCCGGATATTGAGAACTTTTATTTAAAACGAAACAAAAACTTTACACAAAGACTAAATTTGTCTATGCTTTACGTAACCATTAAGCAAAATTTAATGATGTATCGTAAATTTTGGTTCACAATCTTTTTTTTTTTCATATTATTTATTGTTAAACATTCAAATATAGTATGACCATTTTTGCATTTAGCAAAGACAACAAAGTGTGTATGTAACACTATGGAGGCCATTCTGGAAATTGAATTTGCCCTCATAAAATAATAAAAAATTAGTTCTTTAGTTACATTTCGTAATTATTTACGGTATTTATTGGTGTAACTTAATTGTTATTTAGCATTATTAATTGTAAACAATAGGTGATAATTATTCCTTAAAAACAATGAATCTAGTGATAGCGAGTTTTATAGGTTTTCCCCAAGATTCAGAACGGTATGTTAATATTTAGATATTATGAAAAAAAAATGTTTCGACAGTAAACAATTAGGTTATCTTTAGCGACAGCTGTGTACCAAATTAGATATATTATCTATTGTGGTTCTATGAATTATTTGAAGGTTTGTAACTACTCGTAATAATTATTACAGTAATACTTGTTTTTCCACTATAACGTTTTAGATAAAGGTAATCTGAAACTACATTATTTCTTTATTGGACTTTATCGTACTTATTAGTACATCATTGCGTTCTTGGCCAATATTTCTTTAACCTGAAGATAGTCGTCATATTCATCAAAACCAATATAAATATAAATAATAATTATTTATTTCTTAAAAAATTCGATTATAATGTCATACTATTGTTGGTTGAGAAGCTCTAACTGCGCAGCAGTTATACTTTTCATTCCTTCCTGCACGGAACTCAAATTACCTCTCCAGGAGTGCAGCAAGTCGCGGAGTTGTTGCCACTGAGCTCTACCAAACGTTCGGTGCATTGTGCTGGAAACAAAAACTTTTCGTGCGGCCTGGTCCATACGAGCTCTAACCAGTTTTGTTTTCAGAACTAAACAAAAAAACGTGAATTAAATCCTTAAAAATGTTTAAGTCTGTGCTAGTCCTATGCAGTAAAAATTTCTCTCGCTAATTCCTATGCTTGCACCTTCATTATTTTCGCTGATGGTTAACAAAAATATACAAATCATTTAATATTTTACTGAAAATATTTTTAGAATCTTACCTTCGATTATAAAAGCTTCCACCTCATCAGGATTCATTTGAAGTTCTTGTTCAATGACATCAAATGAAATTTCCGGTGAACTCTCTGCTAACTGCATAAACGACAACAATCGCATCTTCTGCATATTTTGTTCGTGATTTAATCCTGAATTAAGATGTAAATTTAAAAATAATTAGATTAACATTGTTTCAGCTTTCGCCTCATCGTAGTGCTCGAGGCGAAACAAAAAAACAAAGAACAAAAAAGTTTTAAAACCTACCCTGGGTTGTAACAAACTCCCTATGCTCCTGGTAAAACTTCAAATAAGCAGCTAGGTTTTCACTTACAAAAATATTTAACAAGTCGTGTATTAATTCGCCTTCAAGGAATGACACCGGTTTCAGTGACAAGAGAGGATCTAGAAGGAAGGTTTTTGGGTCTGCCAAAGCCGATACAATGCACCGAATAGCATCTTCTCGTGCGTGCGAGGCATTCTTATCTGTATATGTTCCCAAGAGCTCTATCATAACTAAAGCCGCTTGCTCGCTACAAAAAATTTAATTTATAATAAATCTCCATACCTAGAATTATTCAATTATAATACCTTTGATTATTTTTCAGTAAAACCTCATGTAAGAGTCTATACAATTTTTGCAACTGATCGCTGGAAGGTGGACAGTTGGCAAACTGCTGTTTCAAGTGCTCAATATTCTGAAATACTGAACGCACAGACTCAGTTTGTTTAGCGATTTGAATTAGATGGTAATAAACAGGGTAGCGCATAGGTGAACGGTCGTCCAGCGATTGAAATAGCAGCCACAAACTAAAACATTACTCTATTATTATTATAATTACAATATAAGACATAAATGATACTAACGCTCGTAAACACACTAGTCCCAATTTGGGTCCTTGTGCTTTGGTCAACTTTTCACAGAAGGCTAATATAATATTTTCCGACCTTTCTAATGGAATCTGCAACCACAATTTGTTAGTAACTTTAACAATCAACCAATACTAAGAACTTACAAGAACCATAATGGATACAATATCGTTGAGCACCATTTCAACCTCAGCTTCTTGCCCTTCCTTAAAACAAGCATCGCATACACCAATAATTTTGTGTAAGTCGTCTTCTATGCCTTTGGGAGACTTTTCTTCCGAAATTTCAGCTCCCAGACTTTTTAAATACACCCTCAGTTCTTGTGCCTAAAAACGCAACATAACCTCGAAATTACTGTCGTATGGTGCCCGTATACGATTCGTAGCGCTAATGAACAAAGCCTTACCTGGTCTTCGAGAGACATGTCAATAAATACCGGCGGTACTTGCATTGTGAACACTTATTTTGTTGTATTTTTAGAAAAATATGAAAGATATATTTTATACCTCACCACGCACACCTCCTTTCCCTGTTTTCAGAGGTTGTCAAATGTCGTCAATTGTCAAATGTCATTTCTCAAAAACTTTAACGTCATAAGTTGTCCTGACAGGAAGGTGACATTCGTTAGAATAGACAATTTTCGGAAATAATAAATAATAAATAGAATATAGGCCACATATCACTCATATCAGTATCTTTGATGTAATAGACTTGCAAGAATTGTTTAAGCAATGCTTGCCCCTTGCACTGTTGGGAAAAAATAAAAATTATAACTGGAGGTCTTGGTGACGTAATGGTAATTCCCATTTCCCACCGTATTTCGTATTGCCACGCCAAGTTGTCAAAACGACAAACGTGTGCTGTCAAATTTAAAGACCTCTCGACCTCTCTCAAGAGAAAAAGGCAATACCTATTTAAGTAAGTGTAGGTGATGCAACATTTTTTCTATGAATTACAAGTTGAAGTTTTACCTACAAATTATTAGTCATCCACAAAACGTCGAGGTACGCGAAAGATTAGTGAAAATAATCGTAGATAATCTGCTATAACCTATAAATATCAGTTGAAAGGTAGTAAATTTCATTTAAAAAATGTGCAGCAGAAGAGTGCAACCGCATTGGTCACCTCCGGAACCGGAAAACAAACCCGTATTAAAATTATTTAACAGTTTGACTAGGCAGAAGGAGGAATTTGTTCCTATATCTGGGAAAAAGGTTACTTGGTATAGTTGCGGACCGACAGTTTACGATGCTTCACACATGGGACACGCTAGGTAGGTATACAGTACAGTTTTGTTTTACATGAAATAACAAGGAGCTTTTAGGTCGTACATTACGTTCGATATACTACGTAGGGTACTCTCCGATTATTTTGGTTATGATGTATTTTATGCAATGAACATTACTGATATAGACGACAAAATTATTAAAAGGGCCAGGCAGAATTATTTATTTGAGAAGTATGCCGCAGAGAAACGTTCATTGGAGTCTGTTATTAGTGATGCAAAGGAGGTATGTTGTAGCAATATGTTTTTCGCTGATAACTTATTAATTTTATGTGTTTAGGTGTTGGAAAATTTATCGCACAAATTAAAGACGACTGTGGATCCTGATAAGAAGCAAATGTTTGAAAAATTATTAGTGAGGTGAGTTGTATTGTACTGCCTGCAATAAAGGTTACTTTATGCATGTGTAATTTTTTCTAGACTGACTAGTTCGGTCGAGGAGTTAGAAAGCGCTGTGAAAATTGGCGATAAATCTAAAATACTGGAATCGCAGCAAAAATTCATTAGAGAATGCAAGGATCCTTTGTCGGATTGGTTAGATACAAAGTATGGGTCTACGGTTAGGGATAATGCGATTTTCAGCTCTCTGCCGAAACATTGGGAAGAGGAGTTCCACAAGGACATGGATGCGTTAAATGTATGTTCAAATACCTGCTTGAAATAATAAACAATTTTTAGTAATAAATAATAAAATGTTTTCAGGTGCTTAGACCAAATGTGCTTACCAGGGTAAGCGAATATATTCCAGAAATTGTTTCATATATTGAGAAGATTATTGAAAATGGTTTTGGGTATGAAGCGAACGGTTCGGTTTATTTTGACGTTGCCACGTTTGACAGGAAGGAGAAACACCATTATGCCAAGCTGGTGCCGGAGGCCTATGGAGACACCAATAGTTTACAAGAAGGAGAGGGTAATGATTTTGTTATTATGTAGAATTTAGGTGTTTTGGTAACGTAAAATTTACCCGTTTTTTTTTTCCTCATGTTCTCATCTCCTGTTGTGAATTCGAGTAGGTAGATACAAATCTTGTTTATTTATGATAAGCTGAACGAAGTACTCATAAATATCTTAGATAATTATCTGTCAGTTATCCCGTGAAAAATCTAAATAAGCTTAAGCATATTGAAATGTGCATAGTTAAAATTGTCATGTTCTTGTGTCAAGCTTTCAGATACTTTAAATTCATTTAATGTCGTACTACTCTCTCTAACATTTTCATTTCATCTTAGATCAATGAAAATACCCCATAACCAAAGCAATCCTCATTTAAATTTTGAAAAAATAACGTCATTTATAAACAAAAACAACATGCATATAAATACTTGATAGACCAATTTCTAGTTATCAGTTGTTTGTTTTTATGTCAATGCTACGAAAATAGTATTTAAAAGTTTAATTAATCATAACCTAGTTCTACTTGATCTATTTCTTTTTGTGTTGTATAAATGTGATGTAATGTTTACGTTATGCAATGTAGTTTGTTTATTACTATTAATATAAATAAGATAAGCCTATACTGATTGACATCATATTCTCCGGTTTATACGTAACATTTTTTATTTTGTTTTAGAATGTACAGAGTGTTTGATTAATTTGACTTAATACCAAAGAATTGCTAAAAAATCTAAACTATAGCAACTTTACGCGAGTTTGAAAAGCCTTGTGCTTTAAAGTATTATGGTTAAATATGTTGTATTTGTTTTTGGTAGTAATCCACGATTAATATTTAAATCAGTTCTGGTTAAAGCTTTAAACAAAAATTTCCAAGTATTCCGTGTAAAAATTTATTTAAAGATTAATCTCTCATTCCCTTAAGAAATAATACCTTTTTTTATTTATAATACCGATATTGCTGATAACTGTAATTGCCTTTATAATATATTGCTCAATGTGATAACAATGTTGATTTAAATATATTTTTTGTTGCATCAGCCCATCTATTGTTGATCGTAATCATACTTCAAGTAGCATTCTGTTAAGGAAGTAAATAGTATTGATATTTAAAATCGTTTTCCTCTAAACCTACTGATTGTAAAATTGAGAAACGTTATTTTCAATTTTTCGTTGTTTCATTCTTCACTTACTAATACTGATATAATTTTGGATGGAGAACCTATTGTTCATTAAATATTTTTTCTAGTAAAACAAAACTTACCTGGTCGTTTGCAGAGGGCTGCAAAATGACAATAAAAAAATCGTTACTATTTATATTTCCTTAAGAGCTGCTGCGTTGCAATTGTAAGGAGAACGTTGCTCTTTAAACACGCCTTATTATCTTTACAGGAGACTTGACAACTGCTGACCAAAGAAGTGAAAAACGTTCCCCGAATGACTTTGCGCTGTGGAAAAACAGCAAACCTGGCGAACCAGCTTGGGAATCTCCGTGGGGTCTTGGAAGACCCGGGTGGCATATCGAATGCTCTGCAATGGCCTCCGACATATTCGGGCCAACGCTGGATATTCACACTGGAGGCGTCGATCTCAAATTTCCTCATCACGATAACGAAATTGCTCAGAGCGAAGTAAGAAACTCTGTTATAATAAAAACGCCATCTATATATAAATCAGTTAGCTAAACACAACAATCTTTCTAATGCTAGCGTCAGTTACTTGTTATTTATTTTTATAATAATATTATTGACGATATCTGTGTTCAGGCTCACTTCTGCAATCCAGACTGGGTAAAGTACTTCCTTCATTCCGGACATTTAACCATAGCTGGTTGCAAAATGTCGAAATCGTTGAAGAACTTCGTTAGCATCCAAGATGCCTTGTCCAAATATACGGCGAGACAGTTAAGGTTCGCATTCCTGTTGCATAGCTGGCGTGACACGCTGGACTATAGCCAGAACACAATGGAATGTGCACTACAGTACGAGAAACAATTCAATGTAAGTGATTTTAGCTTGAAATGTTACCGATTAAATTATAGTGTATAATCCATTCCATATGTATTAGGGTGTGGCTGGAAAATATAAATTTGATTTTCAACCCCTCTGCCAATTCATAATTATTTATTCGATATTTTGAACCGTACGATTATCATAATTTACAATTCAGTTATTTTACTGCTAAAAAAGAACATATTAGAAGGTAATCATGTGAACTAATTCAAGAAAACATCCTTGCCTCCTCTATTCAAAAACATCTGGGATAGAATATACACCTTCGTTTTGTGGCGCCGTTTCTAAATCAGTTTTTTGTCTGCAGGAATTCTTCTTGAATGTAAAGCATGCCACGAAAAATTTCTGCCTGAAAAGCACTACGTTTAATACGTTTTCGAAATGGGGCCCACAAGAGAAATCCCTGAATGACAAATACTTACAGACGAAAGATAATGTTCACCTAGCTTTATGTGGTAAGTAACTTATTAAATACCATTATTTTGGGTAAGTTATAGATAAAATTTGTTATTTTAGATAACATAGATACCCGGTCAGCATTAGACTCTCTAAGAGAGCTTGTCAGTAGCAGTAATATTTACCTAAGAGAGCGTAAACCGCCAAACAATGTTCTGCTGCACGATATAGCTACTTACATTACCAAAATGTTGACTATCTTTGGTGCGATCTCGGCGCCAGTAAAAGTTGGATTTCCAGTGTCGAAAGGAACATCCAACGACGTAAGTGGCTTAATTTTTTATATCGCAACAACAGATAAGAGTAGTTTTTTTTTTAGGTGGAATGTATAATTATGCCGTACTTAAGTATTTTAGCCGAATTTAGAGACGTCGTCAGGACCAATGCTAGGACATTGAAAGCAACCGAGATCCTAAAGGAGTGTGATAGAATTAGGGATGAGGTGTTGCCGAACGTTGGAGTTAGGTTAGAAGATAGGGAGGAAGGTTAGATTATATTTTAATATTTTTAATAAAAAATGGGGACTGTCCTCAAATGTGTAAAAAAATGGAAACACTATTATAATTTGTCTGTGAGAGTATACGTATTTCTTATAACGAGTCTTTATGAATGATAGTCTTGATGTGTGATGACAATAGTACGCATAAGTGGAAAACGTTTTTTTGAACTATGACCATTTTTTCTCAATACTGTGTGGAAGTTGCTGATCGATTATGGCCAATGGCGCGTTTCGGTGCGTTAAGTTTGTTTTTTTGAAGGCGAACCCAGTGCGGTGAAATTGGTGGACAGGGAGTCACTTTTGAAAGAGAAGGAGGCCAAAAGGAAAGCCGAGCAAGAAAAGGCTGCCGAGAGGGAGAAGAAGAAGGCTGAGTTAGCGGCTGCCCAAGCTGCTAAGGATGCACAGAGGAAAATACCTCCTAGCGAAATGTTTAAGGCAGAGATTGACAAGTATTCTAAATTTGATGAGAACGTAAGTAAACCTTAATATTTAAATTTTTCTCTTACAACTTTTACGTACCACAATATTTTAATTTTTTTTTTTTTGTTCTGTTATTTTGTATGTTTTATTTAATTTTAGGGTTTTCCAACACATGACCTGGAGGGCAAAGAAATCAGCAAAGGACAAATAAAGAAACTGCAAAAGCTCTATCAGGCCCAGGAGAAGAAATACAAAGAGTATATGTCTAATCAGGTGTTGTGATGATCAACGGGTATCGGAATCAAGAGAGAAAATTAGTAATTTAAATTATTTTTACCTCAAACTTTAAATATTTATTGTCATATACCCAGTATTGTATTTATTATAAATTAATATAAATAAAATTTATTAATCAAGTTTATATAATGTGCGTGTAAAGTGTAAAGTTTCTTAAATTGTTGAATTGCTTCCATAAAACAACTCGCTTTTCGCTTAAAATACATATTTGTGGTACCCCCCTTTATCTCGATTCTTTGACAATTGACAGCTCCACGGCTCGTCTGAGATTTTGATTGGTAGAAATCTTATGAAAGTTGGGCATGGTAGATCCGTCTTTTAGAATTCTTGGTCCAAAGTCGTGGCCGGATTGAGGACATATTCTTTTATCTATTTCCTACAATGAATCTATAAACGTTTTTTTTTTATAATGCAGCTTTATTTTTTTGCTAGCACTTAGAACGGCTTCATAATAAATTTTTAAAGTTGGTGAAAATAGGCCACGCCCTCATTTTTCCTTATGGGTAATACAACGACGTTAGTAGCCCTCCAAGCAACCACCTTTTTGATTCGTCTGTGGTACAGAGATTTTTTATGGGGACAGAGACGACAATAGAGAGTTACGCCCACCCCCCATTATGAGGCTAATTTTGTCAGAACTAACATAACCTTAAATTTTTAGTTTTGCAGATTTATTTTCAATTATCGTTTTAATTTTTGCAGTTTTAGCTTGGATTCATTATAACATTTAGAAACACTCTCAGGCAGTAGATTTAGAAAGTTTCAATATTATAGTTTATATAAAATATACTGCTAATTATAGGTTAGATTTCCAACCAACAAAAAGCATTTTGGCTTGGTTTTCTTTAGGAGACTAATGAAACACTCGTATTATGATGATACTATAATTGTTAGTGTAATTACTGTAATTTAATTAAAGTCTAGAATATTTTATGTCATGTACAACTTCTTAAAAGTATAAAATTATATGTACGCGTGTGAGGTTAGGTAAAGTTGTAAATTTCTTTAAAATAATTTATATTTTCTACAATTTTTAAAACAGTTTTTTCCTATAGACTTGTTCAGTTAAATAATAAATGAGTGAACAGTTGAATGGCCTTCTCCAACGCTTACCTTGAATACAATATACAATATAAAATTATTAAATAGGTCTTTTCACAATACACTATAACCACAAATAGTTTTTATACGTTTAATAAGTCACAAAAAATCGTTTTAAAGATGCACAAGTATACACAGTTTAACACGACAAATTAAACAATTTTAGCCTCTCAATGACGGTACATACCATGTGACTCCAACTACCAATCAAATTGCTGACAACCCTTTGTCGCCACTGTTCCTACAAAGTATCTGCATTTTGTAATGACAAGTTCAGAGCCTTCATAAATGATCGTAAACCACAAGACTAAAAATAGGCAACCAGGTAAACATTTTCTTTTTTCTACATACGCATCACAAATACGTTTATTTTTTTAAATGTTTAATAAGCCACATTAAAAAATTGTTAAAGATGACAGCTTCAACAATTTTAGCATTTTTAACCTCTTAATGGCAGTACATACCACGTGAATCCAACTACCAATCAAAATGCTGACAACCCTATGTCGCCACTGTCCCTATAAAGTCTGTATTCCGTGGCATACTCGCCTGCCATCTGTGTGCTGCCTCCAATACTATTGGTAAATATAATTGAATGTATATTTCATAGATGGCAGCGTCAACTCCGATGAGTTTCATTTGAAAATAAATATTCATATCATAATTCATAAATATAATAAACAAGTGATTAGACTTTGTTGTTAGCAGTAGATAACAGTAAAAATGAATTCATTAATCTTTTGTGCTTCGTTTGATTCGAAATTGGTGAATTTCAATTTGTTGTTACAGCAATTTTTATAATTCAACACGTGATGGTTGGGTTGCGACTTGCGATTTCAGATAAGCCATGATCTTAGATCATTTGACATTTGACAGTTTTGACACTATTTTTTAATTTAAGGTAAATTTTTACGTCAAATAACTGTCAAAAGGTATAATGACAGTTTGTGATTGGTTCGTAATGAATAATAGTAATTTTCGTCACAAGTCCGGAAGGTGACTTGTTACAGTCGAGTAGATATTTATGGACGAGGCGACGTCAGGAGCCGAGTCCAGAATATCTAAACGAGGCTGGAACAACACCTTACGGACGTGTGTCGAATAATATTTTATTTCATCCCGTCATTTCTTGTATATTAGTATATTTGTATAATTTGACACTTGGTTATTTTCTTATGTCATTTGACATTTGACACTATTTTTTAATTTACGGTTGATTTTTATATGTCAAACAACTGTCAAAAGGTATAATAACAGTTTGTGATTGGATCGTAATAAGTTTCCGGTGGTTTCCGGTACTTTACCGGCTCTGATACCGTAATGTCTCATTTTCCGGCCGCATATGAGTACTGTACTGTTGTACTTTCCGGACGGGATGAAATAAAAAGTATTTATTTCATCCCGTCCGGAAAGTACAACATTACAGTACTCACATGCGGCCGGAAAGTGAGGTATTACGGTACTATGTACCGGAAGCCACCGGGAATTCATTACGAACCAATCACAAACTGTTATTATACCTTTTGACAGTTATTTGACATATAAAAATTTACATTAAATTAAAAAATAGTGTCAATACTGTCAAATGTCAAATGATCTAAGAAAGTAAACAAGTTTCAAATTATACAAATAGACAATTAATGACGGGATGAAATAAAATATCATTCGATACACGTTCGTTAGGTGTTGTTCCAGTCTCGTTTAGATATAATATCTACTCGACTGTAACAATAAACCTTCCGGACTTGTAACGAAAATTACTATGATAATAACTGACATATTATGTAAGAATTGCGTTTTTTTCAATAGTCATCTTACTAACACATTACCAGCGAAGTTTTCGGTCTGGTGAAAGAAAAACAAGTCTTTTATTATATTAAAGAATAATATGGAACTCGAGTAGGATGCCAGGGGCAGAAGTCAATAATAGCCTGAATAGTATAATGATTTTGCATGTCATATGTCACAGTCGTTCCCGTTGTTTTGGAACTTGGATCCGATTTCATGTCACCTTTTATATTCTCTTCTACTTTGATACGTTACACTTTATATAATTTACAAAGTATGCTTGTTAGTTCCAATGAAAAACAACGTTTTATGCTTTTTTTTGTTCCTCTGCCTCCTCGTTCTCGTATTTTTGATTTCATGTGACGAAAATAGAACGTGAAGTTCGTGCGCCTTTTAAGCATCCATATGACGGTTTGTTAGTTCGGGCCCACTGATTTTTTATACATTATTGCATTTGACAATCTGTCTCTTGGCAAATTTATAGTTAAATCATCAACCCAGCCCAGCAAGTTTTTATTTCAGTGTAATTCTACAATCATCTTTCCAAAAATGAAGGGAATAGACTAGATAGACTTTCTGCTAAAGCAATAGCATAGAGTTAAAACGAACGTAAAACAATGGCCCAGTAATTAGTTCGACTAAAAACCACCAGGTGGCACATAGCTTTCGTAGCTTATTGAATAATTTGCTCTATGGTGTTAATTAGAACACATCCATTATATGAAATACACAAGATCCTGGATATTAAGCCAATTAGAAACTAGAAACAGCTCCCGACGAGCTACCTGTCACACCAATGTGTTTTCTATTTCATCAAACAATCATCAGCACATGTCATCCCGGCCAGGTAACAAGCGTGCATCCGCGGTGGCGCGAGCCTCAGGTATGAAATAATCACCCAGGTAATAAATTACCCATTACCTGCCTCCTATCCATGCCACGGTTGACAGTGAGACACACTTTTTTATGTTTTGTCACGCCTCGCGTACAGGTAGATTTTTATTGGCCCCGATATCCACCGCCTAATTGCTCTTGCACTTGCCAATTTTTTTTATCGGTTGCACCTGACTGAATTAGCGGAACGTGAGCAAAACCAATAAGAAATTTGACAGTAGGCGTAAAGATCACAACAAATAATTGTTAATCGTCAATGTCGGTTGGTTTGATTTGTATGTGACGTTTTTGGATTTAGGATGCCAGCGTCAAAGCGGATAACCCACGAACTAATTAGTGGACCATTAGTTTTTTACTTTTTGAAAGTTGCGCTCTTTCACTTTTATCTGAGGTTTACTTTTTTTTAAATAACAATAACGTATAAATTAATAGTTTTTAGGACGCGGTGCAAGTTATCAATGACATTCCTTAGCCAAACATAACCTTAAAACCGTTGATTTTAAGTAATAAAACAAATTAGAAGTAATCATTCCAACAAACATGAGGAGAATAGACTAATAAATTGGTAAATCTATTAGTCCATTGAATGAGCTTCTCAACTTTCAGGTTTAAAACCCAAGATTTAAACTTGTGTTTTCTTTTATAGGAAATACATAAAAACTGAAAACTCAGGATATTTCTTAATCCAGCAGGAATACTGAGGTACAGAACGTTATAAACGCGGATATGCTCAGCAGAACAGGTTGGTCCCAATGACCCCAGTAATTAGAAGTGATTAAAGACCACCAGGTGGCGTAAGTTTCTAAATGATCTTCTGTCATCTGATGAAATTTCTCCAGTTTTCGCTCGACAGAGTATTGTACTTACCACTAATTAATTATTTAGTTGTAACATTTATATTTATTATTGGTAGACAGTGTTCGTTGTCAGTTTGCTATATATCGTTTTACGGTTCATATTCAGGTTCGAAGTTGTTTTCATTATAAACATAAAACTGTCAATTTATTTGAAGTTGGTTAGTGTCGGCACAGTTTTGGTATAGTACATAGTACAGAGACACAGACGACAATCGAGCCAAAGTCACGCCCACCCGCCATTATGAGGCTAAATTTATCAGGACTATATAAGTCACTGTGGTACATACATAGTACCGAGACTTTATAGGGACAGTGGCGACAAAGGGTTGTCAGCATTTTGATTGGTAGTTGAATTCACGTGGTTTGTACCGCCATTAAGAGGCTTAAAAATGCTGAAATTGTCAAGCTGTCATATTATTTGCACATAGTCGATTCCGGACTGTTAGATTTGGATAAGTTTGTAGCTTTTTTTTTGGAATTAAGAGTGACTGAAATTTATGTACTTCATGAGAGGGATATAATTGCAAATACGAAACATTCCGGCTGTATTAATACGATTATTTGTTGATATTCTAAAGTAGTAAGAAAGTATACGTAGAGCTTGGTCAACATTTGAGACTGTTTAAATTTTAATATCACCTGAGGCTTTTGATCTCGACTGTGTTGTTACTTCTTAGACTTGGGTCGACGTTCTGCTTCGAAAATAACGTTCCAAATATAAAAGTGACAAATAACCGCAATCCAATCAACATCATTATAAAGACTCTCGAGATGTTAAAGCTCTTTTATGTGTGTGTGTTTATTCGTGCGCCCTAAAAATTCGCATGCCGTCAAAAACTCATTCTTTGTATATTTAAGCCCAACATAATATGCAAAAAAATCTCTACCCACCAATAAAAATATCTATAACAGCGGAACATTAGAAATTAGAAATACAATATCGTACAAGGAAGAAAGAAAGAATCAAAGGTGACATCAATAGAACTGACTGGCTCGTCAATAAGTCAGGGGTGTAATAAAAAACACAGGGAGCGAGTGGTTGGAGAATAACAAGGAATCAAACAGGCTGTAATTTTATATAGATTTTAAAGGAAATTTACAATTTTTGTAAAATCGTAATTTGAGGGCCCTATAATGTAACACAATAGTTTCATTAAGTGGAGGCTGGGGTGGCAAACAGCAAAAAAATATGAGAAGGTACTTAGTAACAATATATGTCATTTGAAGTCGAAAAATCGGTTATCACTCAAAATTACCAGAGCCATTGTTCCATGGTGGGTACAGATTACTAACAAGATAGAGCAGTGGTAACGAAGTGAACAATTTGTGCCAATTCTAGTTTAAGATGACAGAACCATTGTGGGCAGATATTTCGGTTAAAGTTCGTTATTTTTAGAAACAACAAAAAAATAAGTTTAGCAACTGGATGGTTCTAAATTCTATGCATCAAATGTGCCAAAATTTAGTTTTTCACCATTTTTTGTTATGTAATTCAATGTTTTATAATATCCAGTTATGAAAAGTGGTTGTTTTAAAAATGTAGGGATGCCATTTAACAAGCAAATTGTTTCTTCTGACTATCCTATGATTTTACAGAGGTTTCTTAGCTGACTTCGGGGGCAGCTAAGAAACTTTTTTTGATCCCTTCATATTTGCCATGATTGAATCATGTTTAAAATTTGGGTTTCATGACCCATTTGTGTAGCATGAGTTCTAAAATTTCATCGGGAGAAACTTTTGCGGATGATCAGGACTCAGGAGCTTGAATTTACAACCACCCTATATACTATAAATAGTAAAGAAGTGTGTCTTAATATGGCACTTTCCAAACGAAGTTTTAATCAATCTTCATCATTTTCCCTAAAAAGTTGTATTGAATCTAAATTTAAAAATCCTAACCTATTGATTTACCGCCGAGTATGTATTGTAACATTATCCGCCGAAAAGTGAGACCTTCCATTTTAAAGCTTCCCTTAATTGTCTTCCTATATAGGTAACGGCGTTCGTTAAGCCCCCGATCGATACCCTTTAAAATAAAAACGTAACAACAAAAATGGCTTTCCGCTCATTCCATAATCATAACCGCGCATATTAGACGACGTTTTCGCGGCGGCGTATGAATTATAGAAAGCTTTTTTCTTAATCAGAAGATAAATTTATGTTTATGTCCTTCACCCCGACAACTTCCATTGTTTTGCGCCCTATCTTCCAGCCACCGACTTAAAATATAAATCTTCACCCTCACCACACTAATTAAAAATGCTAAATTGTGCGTGAGATGCCATCCTAGCCTTTTTGCGTCCCTCTGTTATCCTCCGTGTTTATTCTTTTCTTATAATATTCGCGGCGTAGACGGTGGGTGAACCAATTTCATTTGGGCCCGGCCCTAATGCCATCGGCTGGAAATCCATGGAAGAATTCCGGTCGACAAAAAACGAGGTAAAAAAGAAAATGCATCGTTGAATAAAAAATACATAAAATATTCATATTATTAACGATTTCGGACGGCAAGCAAACGGAATTTCCAACAGGATATAGTATGAACGGCGGGCAGTCGGTTAGCTATAGATATTCTTGTCTATACAGAGGGTTTTACAATACGGCGAACTACTGTCACAAACGTAGAGCTATTTAACAAGGAGTATTTTTCCTTGAATACTGGCGGTACTTAAACTTAGGGCCTACGAGGCAAAAGAAAGCCAACCGAACGGCAAGTGCTCTTTCCGCCGACGTAAGTTAAGTTTTCCGGTAGAACTTTATGCACTGAGGCCTTAAAGATTACCCGAACGAGCAAATTTAACCAGCCGATGCATATTTTATGAAACAAAAGACAAACGGAGGATTTACTCATTAGCTCTAGTTTGATTTAGTAGGACTATACATGAAGGCGGTACGGACGGATAGTAGCGGACCACGTTTTACTCTCCCTCTACGAATTCTTTACGACTAGAAGTTTTATTAGAGAAGTATTTCCTTCTTAATGGACTTACATTTTGTTTCTCTTGAAAATTTAATAATAAAAATCAATAAGCATAACGACGCCGACGTTAAAATCTGTTACAGGTATTTCATTCATTCATTAAATTCCAATAAATATAAAATAAGTTTGTATCAGTAGGTACCCAGTGAATCCGTTGCCGGATACAATAAAAACTAGCTAATAAAACGTGGGAGGCAAATACCGGCTTATATTTAATAATCTTTACAAAACGTTTATTTATTCACGAGAGGGGGTGAGTTCTGAGTTCTGGTAAAGGAAAACAGTGAGCTGAAGAGTAAAAATAATTTTCCTTTAAACCTTGCGCAGAAGAAATGCGCAGCAAACAGACTTTGCACAGTACATTAATGGACTGGTAATTCATAAATATATTGTTGTCGGAAGAGTAGGTACCTACACTACACACAGAGGGTAATAAACCCGCCCCATTAATACCCCATAAATCAACACGTACAAGCAGTAATTTCGCTTAAAAACCCCAAAAAAGTTATTTATTATCCTTAGGTAGTAAGTAAAATTAATCTGTAAACCACGAGCCGGCGCGCGGGGCACGAGCACCCGATCCCTCCTTTTAAAACACAGAATTGCTTTTCACTCATCTCTCTTCCAAAGCTGTCACCAGAAACTTACCATAATTAATTTGCAGCCCCTCTCCCGGCCGTTCGGATGCAGTCCCGGACCCCTCCGCGGAGCAATCTCATCCTGATACGCAACGAAAACACCTAAAAAGTGGAAACTACGTACGGTACGGCCCCCTACAAGGGCTTTTTTTGTAAAAAAATAGCATGTGCCACATGCTCTCACCTGCCTGGGGTACGCGCTCCATATACTTCTGTGTCGAATCGCCGTTTGTGCCACAACGGTATTTTTTGAGGAACAAGGTAAATAAACGTGCAGTGGCTCAGCAGCGATTTCAATGGCTTTTAAATTAAGGATGTGTCAACGCATTAAAATATCGAATTCTTCGTGTTATGGAAATGCGCACAATTTTTTAATAAGCGTGTTGCGGTCATACGATACGACTGGAACGGCGAGGGGCGGCAAGTCTGTAATAGTTAAATAAATGTATTGACACAAGTAATGGCTTGCTTGTTTGGCTGCAACATGGCAAAGAAATCCGTTTTGATTAAACAATTCTCGTTACAATGGTACAAGAAATGTGACTATTAATTTTAAGAAGAAAAAATTGTCACGAATTAATTATTACAGTGTATTAGAGAGTAGTTCCGCAAGGAACTGTAGTGGGGCCTCTGTTGTTTCCGATGTATACCTCGACATCCAGACAAGAATTCGATAGAGCATAGAATAGAGTAGAATGAAACATATTGACTAGACTTTACGAGTTAAGCGGCTAGAAATGAAGGTCACAAAGGTTTTTCTCGATTATCTCCTCTACCGTTAATTGTACCCTAAAATTTGTTACTACCAATATTGTAGAGAATAAAAAATGCTACAACTTTTGTTTAAGCAATTTTTCTCTATCGTTAATATTTTACGGGTTAAGCCACCAGTAATGACGGTCACGGCGGTTTTTCTCGATTATCTCTTCTACCGTTGATTCTACCCTAAAGTTGGTTACTACCAATATTGTAGAGAATAAAAATACCTACAACTTTTGTTTCAACAATTTTTTTCTATTGTTAATACTTTACGAGTTAAGCGGCCAGAAATGACGGTCACGGTGGTTTTTCTCGATTATCTCCACTACTGTTAATTCTACCTTAAAATTGGTTATTACCAATATTGTAGAGAATAAAAAAACCTACAACTTTTATTTCAACAATTTTTTTCTATTGTTAATACTTTACGAGTTAACCGGCCAGAAATGACGGTCACAAAGGTTTTTCTCGATTATTTCCTCTACTGTTAATTCTACCCTAAATGTGGTTACTACCAATATTGTAGAATAAAAAAAGGTACAACTTTTGTAGAAGCAATTTTTTCCTATTGTTATTACGTAACGAGTTACAGCAGCCAAAGGATAAAAATTGTTCACATCTCCAACGGCAGTAATTCTTAAACAATTGAACGTTGCAGAAAATTGTTTAAACAAAAGTTATAGCGGTCTTCAGTCTTTTTAATACTAAAAGAACATTTTTGAATCGGAATTTTTACGTTTCTGGCTTTTTTATATATCGGGTATATAACAGGTATGCACGTGCCAGTTTCAAAAGCCACATCATAATTTGGTATAATTACTATTTATTACTAAATATTCATTTTAAATCTGTCGTTCCATTCAAACTTCATCAATGTTTTTTGAACATGTACACAATTTCTCCTGTGCTAAGATTCATACAATAGGTACACAATATTCTCTTTGAAAATTTTTTGCCATTTAATTTTTTCGGAGAGGCCCCCGACGAAACCAGTTCCACCCGCCCCCGGCCGCGGCCCCCTCGCAAAACTGATATTAATCTGCAAAAACTAACTTTGACGTAGGAAACTTAAAAACCCCATTAAAATAAAAACCCACTTTGCCTGGAAATTTATAAAGTCGAAGGACGGCCGGAGTCCTTAAAGGAACGTGTCCCGTAATTAATTAAAGGGACATTAAGTAATCCATCACAGAATTTAATTCGGTGGGTAATAGAAGTAAAGTGCACTGCTCTTAAAATTAAATCCTCTCAAGGAACACCGTGAAAAACAGAATGGCAGATCCTTGACAACCTTAAGCCAGCGACGTCCTTGCTTGGTTACCCTAAAACGACTCCCGCTAAATCTGGGGAAGCTGACATTTTATACACTTGCAGGATTTCGATGTTTCATGGGTCGCACACAAAGACGGAACAATTCGCGTGCTTTAATTATACCGAGCGCGCCTAATCGGAAGATGGACAATTTTTAGTCATTAAATTTTATTATTACAATTTAGGGGTTTAGTTGTGTAAGGTGATCTTCCTGAGCGTGAGTGATGCCAACTGTCATTTACGAGCTTTGTAGGTTATGATTCGATAAGAGCCAACTGTCATTTAACAGTTTTGTAGGTTATGATCAAATCAGAGACGATAGAATTGCAACCTCTTTAGTTCATGTTATAAGTATCTGTGACAGATCTTATGTCAAATAATTTGACAGATTGAGCCAGATTTACATTGATAAAATCGAAGTGTACCGCATTTATATGCCGCCCAGTGTACTATGCATACATGGATCAACTGTCCAACTATTCAAATTCAAGTTTCTGCACATGTAACGGTAATCCTTAATAATTGTGGGAACGCTAAGAAAACTGGAGATAACATCTCGAGCAACGGACCTTCGACCATTGGGCGCTATCTCAGCCTCCATCAGATCCATGCAAAAATATAAAACGGCCGAGAAGAATCTGTACAGATGCGAAGACACTTGTGGGCCGTCGATCAATGGCGTTACCGCAACATAATGAGATTTGCCGATAAAATCAAAACGGAAGTATAAATGTATTCCTTCCGCTGGATTAAACAGGCAAGAGTCATTGAAATCGCAATTGCACAGCAATAATCTGCTCAGCTGTCCCGATGAATGCCCACGTTGACATATTCATATTGTGACGTTTCAGTCAAAATAGGAAATAATTCAGAAGTGGGTATTAAATATTCCGTTCCGCAACGGTTTCTCTAACTTTTGTCTAAATTTCTATTATTCGTTTTTGCATACTTAAAATGCGTTTAACTTCCGAACAGGAAGTCAATTCGGCGGAAACATGACAAAGATTGACACTTCTACCTCATTATTTTCGACAAGGAGTCTATTTTCGGCGCTTTACATATTATTTGAATACTTTTTTAACAACAGATTTTATTTTTAGATAGGCGTGTTATTAAATTTTTTCTCTGAGAAATCTAACGTTATTTGTAACCCCACAACAAACGGTTTCTAGTATTTTCGTGCGCTCCACGCGGATCTCAGGATACGTTTGAATACATTATTTCTTGCCAGAAGGCGGTTACTTGCTTTGTATTTCACAAATACGCTTCAGAAATCGGTGCGTTGCGTTGGTTTAAAAAAAATACTCACTAGAATGAAATTACCGTTAAATGTTTAGCTTTCAAGCTGTAACCGCCAAATTGGGCAACAATTTGCAATGTCAAATAGTAGTCCCACCACGGTTTCTACTGCAGAAATTTTATACAGCTGTGATTTAATAATTTATTCAAAAAACAGAGAGGCAGTTGAATAAAACAATATTGAATACATAAACTGACCTTTGATTTAAATTAAAACAGTACCTTTCTTTTTATTTCTTTATTTTTGATTTTATTTTATTTTTGTTGAATTTTATATGTTTATTTAATTTTGTTTAATCAACAAGCTGATGAAGAACAACAACCTCGATATACTAAGTCTACATTTTCCCATTCCCATTTTAGCAAAAATCAAGAAGTTTTGTAGGTCAAACCTCAGAAACTACTTTTTATTCTATTTTTGAACGGTTGCTCGCTTCTGATATATTTTTTCGCTTCTGTAAATATTTATTGCCTTCCATAAAAAACAGTTCCTTATTGCTGACAAGTCACCCAGTTTAAATAAGGGGTATTGTGGTCACAAAGGCTACCTTAAAAAACTGTAATATCGCCTTTTTGATTTTTCGGTGCCCCCCATAAACCGCTACATGCAGTGGCACAGTTTTTATTTTTATTGCACATAATGCAGCGCCAGCAAACTGTACCTTGTGGATTTATTGCCGGCCGGGGTGGATTTTATTATTTTTAGTGTTTTTAAACTTTTTCCGTGTTTGCCTTTTAACAGCTGTTTTAAATATTTGAATACAAATAACCTGCATCGGGGCACTAGGAAGTGCCGTTAGTTCTACGACTTTTTGCCATCTGCGGTGTATTTGAATAATTGCCAGAGCAAAATGATCTGGGTCCGGGTTTTCGGGGAATTATTTAAATTAGGCCATCTTCTAATTTATAGGATGTCACATAAGGGATGGTGAATTGCCTATAAAATGACAGTTAGTGACTATAATTACAAGAAAAATGTTCTTTTAAATATAATTTTTAAAAATAATAGATATGCAAATCTAAATGAAACTTTCGTTTTCGACAAATTTTGAAAGTGCATATTTTTGAAAACGCAGTAATTTTCTCTACCTCTTGAACTTTCAACCATAGCTTTTTTGAGGTTAAGATTTGGACATACTTTATTTGATTTAAAGCACAATTTAATTCGACATAAGAAAAGGCTCGAAGGAGGTTAAGCAATTTTTTGTGTCTATATTTTTGTACCTAGACCATAAAAGAGGATAAAGTATTATATCATTTGTTTTGTTGCCAGGATTATCACATTCTAACAGACAGTGCCAGACATTCAAAGCAGTGGCTTATTACAAGAGCTCCAACATATTTTTTCACAACAAAATCTATAAGCAATGACATTGGCGTAGGTTTTGGTAGTTATTTAAATTTGATATTATTTAACACCTGTGTGCTTTGACAGAAACATAACCTTACTTTCTCTGAATTTACAGATGCCTCACAACATTTTGCTGGATACTCTGTGAATGTTCCATCCTTTTATTTATACCTATATCCATAACAGACTTCACTTTGACGTTTAATCCATCTGTCACTTGTTTTAATGGAAATGTCAGCTGCGAAACAGTTGACAAAATCTGCGCCATTTTAAAACCAAATTTCGATTAACAAAAACCACTGGCAGAAGTTTGGTATCAATATGGTTTAGGTTTTCCTTTATTTATTCTGATTCAGGATTCATTTTTACACAAAAATGTCCTCCTATCAATTTTTCATACCCACGTCTCTTCTGCGGGTCGCCCGCCGCTGGCTGACTGCATCCCTAAACGCCGTGGCGATATAACCCAGGCCGGCTTAATGCATAAAAAATAATAGTCCCGCGTGCCTATCATCCCAAATCTTAATATCAGTAGAGGAAGGGGGTAAAGTCATGTCGAGCCGGCCATTTAAGGCTTGCACCTCACTGAAAGCTCATCCTGTTACGCGCATATTTAATTTTCCTTCCTCGCGCGATGACTCACCCGATATGGGTTAATTATATTTTTTTCAAGTAGGTAGCGACTATTTACACTGTAAGCATAGTTTTCTGATCTGGCGGATCAACGTTGGCAAATTTAATTTCATTAAGGAAATTGGTTTTTTATTGAATCCGCAGTCGTTAAGTATAAGATTAATGAGTTTCTAATCACTTGTGGATTTAGTGCGGAAGAGGACCGATAAAGAAATTGATTAAGGTGTCAAGTGATTCGGTGTACAGAAATTATTTCGGAGTGGCAATGAGCTGGATGGCGGGGGTGACCGCAAAATTGCCTTTATTCTGAGAGAAATAATAAAAATCTGGAATATATCACAATATGCATATACTAATTTTAATTCGTTAACACTTTTTTAACTCACATAAGATTTTTTACTACTTTCTTTTGTTGTTAATAATCAGAGATCTTGTATTACAAATCTCTGTTTGTAATGGTGGTTCTATCACGCAATTCTATGTTCTGTGGTTCTTTTAGTTTGTTTCTCAAATGTCAAAGTCAAAGGCGGTGTGATTCGCTCGTTATTTGTTTGTAAGTGATGCGAGTTTATAAAATGTGTAATTTGGAGTTTGAAACCGACGAATTATACGTAAACTTTACTCTAGTAACCCCCAATTTTAGTGGATGTTTGCAAAAGTGTACATTCTTGTGACAGCATACAATTATTACAGTTTTAAATTTAATAAAATACCACTGTAAGCACTGTTAATTTTGTTGTAATTTTGTTGGTAACTTTATTATTTGTCTGCACGACAGTTGGCAACACTAGTGGAAGAATAGCGAAAAGGAGGGAAGTGATGGTGTGGTGAAGTCGTGAAGAAACGCGAGAAATAGAGTTAAATGGTATACTTCTGCTGTGCTGTTTGTGCAAACTCTTGCTGTATTCTAATAGTGAACGAAATTTTGGGTAATAGTCGTAGTAATAAGTATACTTACTTAATAATATAAGCTGAATTTTTCCGCAGAGCAGAGATGTTGTTGGAATTAACAAAACTGTACGAATTATTTGTGGTTATTTTCACGAATCGCTGTGGAATTGGAAAGTGGTGAGTAAATTTATTTCTTATTTTATTGGGAAAAAGGGCTGTTGAGTAATAATAATAATGACCAAATTTAGGTACTCATATTTGTTTAGTTTTCTGTGAAAGCTGAGAGCATTTCAATTGTTTTGTTTTATAACCCTACTTTTGGGGTTTTTAGTGTTTTTAATTTAAAAAGTCGTGTTTGTGTTTATGCTGTGCTTCGGGCTGTGATTATACAAATGAAAATGATTATAAAACGAAGAAAAATGGGAGCAACCTTATTAGGTACGCATAAAAAGAGACAAAGCTTTAATGTTGGCTTAATTTTAATTGTTTACCTGTGTTTTATTTTTTGGTCTAATACACCCAAGATTAAAGTTAAATTGCAATTAGCAAATTAGTTAGGATGAAGTTAGCACTTAATGACTTTTGGCTTTGTTTCTATTTATATTCGTTTCTTTATATAAATTTATTTAAAACTGCATACTATGTTTTACCACCCCTAGAAAAAGTCGCCTTTATTATAAACAAATACAATAAGTGATTGACAAGCAACTATTGTTTCATAGTTGTATGTGCGGTTGCATAGTTATGTGATATCAGGCAAACTGTCTATTAATTAATTAATTATTATTTATAAACCGACAATAAAGGACATAATAAGTAAGTATGTAAATATCCCTTTATTTATATATTTTCTAATTATATTTGGTTGAATATTTATTTCAGGGCTGCGTATAAAAGCCCCACAAACGCCCGTAAGCCCTCTCCTACCTGCGCTGCTGTAGCCACCCCGCGGCAACTGCTACCCCACGCGAATCCTTACAAAAAATGCGTGCCCTCAGTTTTTTAACCCCACGTATTTCATTCCATGTATCTTCATTTAAATATCCACTTAGGGCTTTTAAGATAATCAAAATAGCATTTCTTTTGTTTCCGATAATCTCGGTGTGGCGTGTTTTAAATAATGGTCGATTCTGCGGAAATAATTAATAACTGGCGCTGAAAATAAATATTTCTAGATTGAGATTGACGCGAAACGACAAATTAGCCTGATAAGGGAGTTACCTATGTTAACCTATCGACGCCAGATATTTAGACGGTGCGTTTTTGCGTTAGCGTTTTTATCTATTTTATTTAATCGAGTTAACATTGAACGAACCCTTTTTGTTCGTTTGATGGTCAAAGGTCGCAAGAAATGTCTGTGGGTGTGGTTCAACGTAGAAGTCCTTCCGAGGGTATTTTTCCACCGCAAGGCTGCGAATTGAGTGTATATTTGGTTGCCTAATATTTACTAAAATTGATTCAAACAACGGCGTACTATTTGGTAAATAACTCCTTTATAAATATATAAAATAGAAAAATACCATATATCTAGCTTAATAACAGAAGATACTAACACCTAATGAAACACGGTAACAGTTACCGCCATTATTGGATTTTTTTTATTTTCCTCCCTAATTTTTATGAAATAAAACAAAAAACACTCAAAACATATTTTGCTCGATATTTTGATTTATTGATATTAAGAATTCTCTTAATTTTCAAGTAGGCCATGTAAAAAATTGTTTCAAATAGATATCTGTAAAAATATTGTTTTCGTTACCTAACCTAACCTAACCTAACTTTGTAAAACTGCAATAAATCGGATATATTCGGATATCGGATTCAGTCTAACATAAAAATTTTCATGTAAGATTTCCAGTTTATCGATCCGTACATTGATAAAATATTTAACATATTTCCTCCCTAATTTTTATGAAATAAAACAAAGAACACTCAAAACATATTTTGCTCGATATTTTGATTTATTGATATTACGAATTCTCTTAATTTTCAAGTAGGCCATGTAAAAAATTGTTTCAAATAGATATCTGTCAAAATTTAGTTTTCGATACCTAACCTAACCTAACCTAACTTTGTAAAACTGCAATAAATCGGATATATTCGGATATCGGATTCAGTCTAATATAAAAATTTTCATGTAAGATTTCCGGTTTATCGATCCGTACATTGATAAAATATTTAATATATTTCCTCCCTAATTTTTATGAAATAAAACAAAAAACACTCAAAACATATTTTGCTCGATATTTTGATTTATTGATATTAAGAATTCTCTTAATTTTCAAGTAGGCCATGTAAAAAATTGTTTCAAATAGATATCTGTAAAAATTTTGTTTTCGTTACCTAACCTAACCTAACCTAACTTTGTAAAACTGCAATAAATCGGATATATTCGGATATCGGATTCAGTCTAATATAAAAATTTTCATGTAAGATTTCCGGTTTATCGATCCGTACATTGATAAAATATTTAATATTTCCTCCCTAATTTTTATGAAATAAAACAAAAAACACTCAAAACATATTTTGCTCGATATTTTGATTTATTGATATTAAGAATTCTCTTAATTTTCAAGTAGGCCATGTAAAAAACTGTTTCAAATAGATATCTGTCAAAATTTAGTTTTCGTTACCTAACCTAACTTAACCTAACTTTGTAAAACTGCAATAAATCGGATATATTCGGATATCGGATTCAGTCTAACATAAAAATTTTCATGTAAGATTTCCGGTTTATCGATCCGTACATTGATAAAATATTTAATATATTTCCTCCCTAATTTTTATGAAATAAAACAAAGAACACTCAAAACATATTTTGCTCGATATTTTGATTTATTGATATTAAGAATTCTCTTAATTTTCAAGTAGGCCATGTAAAAAATTGTTTCAAATAGATATCTGTCAAAATTTTGTTTTCGTTACCTAACCTAACCTAACCTAACTTTGTAAAACTGCAATAATTCGGATATAATCGGATATCGGATTCAGTCTAACATAAAAATTTTCATGTAAGATTTCCGGTTTATCGATCCGTACATTGATAAAATATTTAATATATTTCCTCCCTAATTTTTATGAAATAAAACAAAAAACACTCAAAACATAATTTGCTCGATATTTTGATTTATTGATATTAAGAATTCTCTTAATTTTCAAGTAGGCCATGTAAAAAATTGTTTCAAATAGATATCTGTCAAAATTTTGTTTTCGTTACATAACCTAACTTAACCTAACTTTATAAAACTGCAATAAATCGGATATATTCGGATATCGGATTCAGTCTAACATAAAAATTTTCATGTAAGATTTCCGGTTTATCGATCCGTACATTGATAAAATATTTAACACATTTCCTCCCTAATTTTTATGAAATAAAACAAAGAACACTCAAAACATATTTTGCTCGATATTTTGATTTATTGATATTAAGAATTCTCTTAATTTTCAAGTAGGCCATGTAAAAAATTGTTTCAAATAGATATATCTGTCAAAATTTTGTTTTCGTTACCTAACCTAACCTAACCTAACTTTGTAAAACTGCAATAAATCGGATATATTCGGATATCGGATTCAGTCTAATATAAAAATTTTCATGTAAGATTTCCGGTTTATCGATCAGTACATTGATAAAATATTTAATATATTTCCTCCCTAATTTTTATGAAATAAAACAAAAAACACTCAAAACATATTTTGCTCGATATTTTGATTTATTGATATTAAGAATTCTCTTAATTTTCAAGTAGGCCATGTAAAAAATTGTTTCAAATAGATATATCTGTCAAAATTTAGTTTTCGTTACCTAACCTAACCTAACCTAACTTTGTAAAACTGCAATAAATCGGATATATTCGGATATCGGATTCAGTCTAATATAAAAATTTTCATGTAAGATTTCCGGTTTATCGATCCGTACATTGATAAAATATTTAATATATTTCCTCCCTAATTTTTATGAAATAAAACAAAAAACACTCGAAACATATTTTGCTCGATATTTTGATTTATTGATATTAAGAATTCTCTTAATTTTCAAGTAGGCCATGTAAAAAATTGTTTCAAATAGATATCTGTCAAAATTTTGTTTTCGTTACATAACCTAACTTAACCTAACTTTATAAAACTGCAATAAATCGGATATATTCGGATATCGGATTCAGTCTAACATAAAAATTTTCATGTAAGATTTCCGGTTTATCGATCCGTACATTGATAAAATATTTAATATATTTCCTCCCTAATTTTTATGAAATAAAACAAAAAACACTCAAAACATAATTTGCTCGATATTTTGATTTATTGATATTAAGAATTCTCTTAATTTTCAAGTAGGCCATGTAAAAAATTGTTTCAAATAGATATCTGTCAAAATTTTGTTTTCGTTACATAACCTAACTTAACCTAACTTTATAAAACTGCAATAAATCGGATATATTCGGATATCGGATTCAGTCTAACATAAAAATTTTCATGTAAGATTTCCGGTTTATCGATCCGTACATTGATAAAATATTTAACACATTTCCTCCCTAATTTTTATGAAATAAAACAAAGAACACTCAAAACATATTTTGCTCGATATTTTGATTTATTGATATTAAGAATTCTCTTAATTTTCAAGTAGGCCATGTAAAAAATTGTTTCAAATAGATATATCTGTCAAAATTTTGTTTTCGTTACCTAACCTAACCTAACCTAACTTTGTAAAACTGCAATAAATCGGATATATTCGGATATCGGATTCAGTCTAATATAAAAATTTTCATGTAAGATTTCCGGTTTATCGATCAGTACATTGATAAAATATTTAATATATTTCCTCCCTAATTTTTATGAAATAAAACAAAAAACACTCAAAACATATTTTGCTCGATATTTTGATTTATTGATATTAAGAATTCTCTTAATTTTCAAGTAGGCCATGTAAAAAATTGTTTCAAATAGATATATCTGTCAAAATTTAGTTTTCGTTACCTAACCTAACCTAACCTAACTTTGTAAAACTGCAATAAATCGGATATATTCGGATATCGGATTCAGTCTAATATAAAAATTTTCATGTAAGATTTCCGGTTTATCGATCCGTACATTGATAAAATATTTAATATATTTCCTCCCTAATTTTTATGAAATAAAACAAAAAACACTCGAAACATATTTTGCTCGATATTTTGATTTATTGATATTAAGAATTCTCTTAATTTTCAAGTAGGCCATGTAAAAAATTGTTTCAAATAGATATCTGTCAAAATTTTGTTTTCGTTACATAACCTAACTTAACCTAACTTTATAAAACTGCAATAAATCGGATATATTCGGATATCGGATTCAGTCTAACATAAAAATTTTCATGTAAGATTTCCGGTTTATCGATCCGTACATTGATAAAATATTTAATATATTTCCTCCCTAATTTTTATGAAATAAAACAAAAAACTCGAAACATATTTTGCTCGATATTTTGATTTATTGATATTAAGAATTTTCTTAATTTTCAAGTAGGCCATGTAAAAAATTGTTTCAAATAGATATCTGTCAAAATTTTGTTTTCGTTACCTAACCTAACCTAACCTAACTTTGTAAAACTGCAATAAATCGGATATATTCGGATATCGGATTCAGTCTAACATAAAAATTTTCATGTAAGATTTCCGGTTTATCGATCCGTACATTGATAAAATATTTAATATATAAATAAGCGGCTATAATCTCGCAGAGGAAAAAAATGTATGAATAACGCGCGCTACCCTTTTCATTAAACGGACGGGTGATTTGAATGCCGCATGCGACGCAGCGCCAAGAGAGCTGGAATGAAATATTCAACCCTTATTTTTTTCAACCCCAACTAATTACGTTAGGGTTCTTAGAGGAATTACTTATCCTTCATCTATAACGAGTGTCGGTCGATCTGCGCTCTCCTTACTCCTTATCGGATCCTTGTGTTCCGCGTTCTCGCAGGATAAAGAGATCCTGATCCTTCTGCGGCACGTACCGGGACCAGGAAAACTTCTTTAATGCCATAAATATTTAATGAGCGGTATTGGGGTTCTTCGGATTAATTTTCTTTCTTTTTTTTTTTCGCTGGTATTGTATAACATATACGCATCGGGAAAATATGAATAATGTGCGATTTGGCGAGGGAGCGGAGCAAGTTGACGAATTAAATGAAATATGGATAGGATGCGGATAATTGGGCTTTGCTTTTTCGCATAAATGGAGACCGTAGAAAGTTATGTATACGAGGTGAGCGCAAATAACTGAAACGGTTTTTTTAAGCAAAAAATGAATTAATACGTGGAAATAAAAAAAAATGTCTATGGGTTTCTACTGTTGTCAAGAATCGGTGGCTTAATATAACTACGCTCTTAAGACTCACCCTGTATACGAGTGTGTTAATTTTACAATTTTTGTAATATTTATTTCCAAGTCAGTTTCATCATAATTTTACTAAATCGGTAATTTATTTTTGTTACAAAAATTTCTAGACTTTAGTATTATATTATACTACATGAGTTATTATCACCGCGCCCCGCGCCGTTTTGATTTTCCAGGAACCGCCGGAACATTCATCTTATCTACCCTTATTTTTCATATCATCCCCATTGTTTTATCTATTGTGTACAATATTTACAACGGGAAAGAGTAAGGGTAAGGTGTAGCCCGAGGGAAATTAGACGGAAGGAAAATTAGCATTTAGAAAAAATTATACAATATTCTACCCTCGCTTTATTATAGAACGGGGCTGACTATGCGCCAAAAATATTTCAAAATGTCACGTCCAGGAAAACGTGTAATTACGAGAATTGCTTCGCGATGTCACAATCTGCATTTATAACTTTTTTGTTTTTGTATTGCGAATAAAAAAAATTATATATAAGTATGTGCGGTTTTCTACCCCAAAACTCTTGGTTAATTTCATTAATTTAAGGCAACAACAAAAATATATATTTCAGTTAGCTGAGTTTTGTAGGAGCTTCATTGTTGTGTTATGTTATTGCCAACTTTGTTGGCGAAAACGCGTCAGGTCAAATATTTTGCGCTTAAGGTGGACGCCTCTGGTACAATAAGTTTCTGTGACAGTTAGGGACAAGTTCCGGGCGACGTTTCCTAAAACTTTTTTTTTTGTTTCTCCCCGGGTCCACCCATCGATTTTTGCGCTCGAGCCGGATCTGCATAAAAACTGCCACTTTCTCACCGCGAAAAAACTATCGGAAATAAAAAAACGCACCAAAAACGAAAAGAGGCGCTCCGAAACGGTAAAACGAAAGTTTATTTTAATAGGTCGGCGGGTGGGTAGTGGGGAGAATCCACCTGCAATAATTAGTCAGTGGGCGGAAGCTCGGAGTTATCCCGACACGCGCGTCCTTTCTCCTCCAGGAGTTCTTTGTGACTTATAATTAATGTTTTGTTACCAGGATTTCTCTCAAAGAACCAGCCCAACTTCCATTCATTTGATCTCTTTCCTTGTTAAGGACACCGGCAATTTCATTTACTTCGCAAGAAAAGATTAAATGTTTAAAATTAGAATAATTTCAGGGCGCGAACTGGGGGTTAAAACTGAAAATAATTAAGGTCCACCAAGCACCCGAATATTTGGCGTAAAATTATTTTTCTTATTCAGGCCAAAGTCGTGGAGGAAATTAAAAATTTGTGATTTGCCTCGGACTTAGATAGGAGGACTACAGCAATAAATTGGAGAGTCTCGTCTCTCTTTCCTAACACAAACTCATTCTTTGCAACAAACCAAAGAACCTCTCACAAATAATACGCCAGGGCGTTTAAGCGCAAACAGGAATCATAACCAAATTATATAAACACAATAATGAAACTCCTACAAAACACAGCGTTACGTTATCGGGTGTCATATTTCATTTCTTTTTTTTATTCATGACAGCTGTCAAATTTAAAACTTTTTTAAATCTATCAATTTTTATATTTAAAATTAGACTAACGTTTTCGGTTTTGACAGCTGTCAAATTTTCTGTCAATGAAATGCCATTTAATAATTATTTGAACAAATGAAAGTACAAAACAGACATTTTTCTACAGGTTTCGTAGGTATTGAATATGAAATTAATTTAAAAAAAATTATATTTGTTGGTAGTTGCCAAAATTGCTGTCAAATTTAAAAATATGCAATTTTTTTCCTAATTCTAGAAACAATATAAATTTCCATTGAAGAAAGGATGTAAATTGTTTTTTTTTAATTTGCTAGTTAGTTGATTTAAAATACTTTTGACAGCTGTCAACATTTCTGCCAATCTAATAAAAATGACACTTAATAATTATTTCAACAAAATGCAAGTACTGAGCAGACAATTTTCTATAGGTTTTCCAGGTACTAAATACGAAATTGACGTTAAAAAATATTATGTTTTTTGGTAGCTGTCAAAACTGCTGCTAAATTTAAAAATTTGCAAATTTTTCGGATTATTTTCTTATTCAGTACCTTCAAAACTTATAGAAAAATGTTTGCTAAGTACCTTAATTTGTTGAAATAATAATAAAATGACATTTTTATTAAGTTGACAGAAATTTTGACAGCTGCCAAAGGTTAAAACTTTATTTTAATATCAATTACTGAACTAGAAAATTTTAAAACATTTGATGTATGGATCAATGGAAATTAACATTATTTTCAAAATTACTCAAGATATATTTACAATAAATTTCTAAATTTGACAGCAATTTTGACATCTGCCAACCAACATAATATTTTTTTGACATCAATTTCGTATTCAGTACCTGCAAAACTTATAATAAAAAAATGTTTGTTAAGTACGTTTACTTGTTTAAATAATTATAAAATGCCGTTTTCATTAAGTTGGAAAATTTTGACAGCTGCCAAAAGTGAAAACTTTATTTTATTATCTATTATGGAACTGGAAAACTTCAAAACACTTATTAGCACTTCATCTAGGAGAATTCACGTTATTTACAAAATTACAAAAGACACACTTGCATTTTTTAAAATTTGACAGCAGTTTTGGCAGCTATCAACAAATATAATATTTTTTTCACTATTTCGTATTCAGTTCCTTCAAAGCATATAGAGAAACGTCTGCTTGGTACTTTAATTTGTTGAAATAATAATTATTAAAAGTCGTTTTCATTAAGTTGCCAGAAATTTTGACAGCTGCCAAAAGAAACTGTATTTTAATATGAATTATGGAATTAGCAAATTTAAAAAAACACTTGATTTTTTTATTTAAAATTTTCAGTTTTCTTGTTTTCTTCAAATTTAACTAATTTTCAAACAAAATTTCCTATTTTCCCATTTTGTTATTTTCTTATTATTTTCCTATTTTCTTTAAAATTCTCAAATTCTCTAATTTTCTAGTGTTCTTATTTTCTAATGTTGCTCTTTTCCTCAAATTTTCTTGTTTTCTTATTTTCAAATTTTCTTATTTAAAATTTTCATGTTCATTTTCATGTTTTTGCAAATTCAAATTTTTTTTTTTAATTTTGTTACCTATTTTCTTTTAAATTTCAAATTCTCAAATTTTCCAGTGTTCTTATTTTCTAATGGCCCTCTTCTCCTCTTTTCTTATGTTCTTATGTTCTTATGTTCTTACTTTCTGATCTTCTTACTTTCTTAATATCTTTGTTTATTTATTTCTTTGGATTTTTTGTTAATTCTTTATTTGTTTCTTTAATTCGTTATTTCTTTTGCTCTATATTTTCCTTTCTCTCTGTATTTTATTGCTTTATTTGTTGCTTTATTTCTTCAATTTTTTGTTTGCTTCCGTATTTCTTTATTTCTGGATTTCTTTATTTGTTGCTTTATTTCCTTGCTTCTTTTTTCTTTACTTTTTGCATTTAAAAGTATTGTTTGTTTCTTCACTTTTTTCCTTTTTTCCTTCTTTCCTACTCTTTTACTGTGTTTATTTATTTCTTTGGATTTCTAGTTAATTCTTTATTTGTTTGTTTCTTCAATTCTTTATTTCTATATATTTTTTCTTTCTGTATTTCTTTCTTTGTTTCTTTAATTCGTTATTTCTTTCTTTCTATATTTTTCTTTCTCTCTGTATTTTTGCTTTATTTGTTGCTTATTTCTTTATTTCTTCGGTTTTTTGTTTGCTTCTGTATTTTTTTATTTCTAGATTTCTTCTTTTCTCTATTTGTTGCTTATTTCTTTGCTTCTTTTTTCTTTATTTTTGGCTTTTTAAAATATTGTTTCTTTGTTTCTTTACCTCTTTCCTTTTTCCCTTATTTCCTACTGTCTTACTTTCTTTGTTATTTATTTCTTTGGGTGTTTAGTTCATTCTTTATTTGTTTGCTTCTTTAATTCGTTACTTCTTTCTTTCGATATTTTTCTCTCTCTGTATTTTATTTGTTGCTATAATTTTTTATTTATTCGTTTTTTTGTTTGTTTCTTTATTCCTTTTCTTACTTCTCTTACTTTCTTTGTTTCTTTAATTCGTTAATTCTTTCTTTCTATATTTTTCTTTCTTTCTGTATTTTTTTGCTTTATTTGTTGCTTATTTCTTTATTTCTTCGTTTTTTTGTTTGCTTCTCGTATTTCTTTATTTCTGGATTTCATCTTTTCTTTATTTGTTGCTTTATTTCCTTGCTTCTTTTTTCTCTACTTTTTGCATTTAAAAATATTGTTTGTTTCTTCACTTCTTTCCTTTTTTAGCTTCTTTCCTACTCTCCTACTTTGTTTATTTATTTCTTTGGATTGTTAGTTAATTCTTTGTTTGTTTCTTCAATTCGTTATTTCTTTACATCTATTTTTTTCTTTCTGTATTTTTTTGCTTTATTTGTTGCTTTATTTCTTCTTTTTTGTGTGTTTACTCCCGTACGTATTTCTTTATTTCTAGATTTCTTCTTTTCTCTAGAGATTTCTTGCTTTATTTCCTTGCTTCTTTTTTCTTTATTTTTTGCTTTTTACAATATTGTTTCTGTTTCTTTCCTTCTTTCTTTTTTTCCTTATTTTCTACTCTTGCTGTCTTTGCTTATTTAATTCGTTATTTCTTTCTTTCTATATTTTTCTTTCTTCTTGCATTTTTTTACTTTATTTGTTGCTTTATTTCTTTGTTTTGTTTATTTATTTCTTGTTTATTTTCTTTTCTGCTTTTTAAAATATTTCTTTTTTCCTACTTTCTTTGTTTGTTTCTTTAATTCGTTATTTCTTTAATTGTTATTTCTTTCTTTCTGTATTGTTTGCTTTATTTCTTTATTT
Organism: Rhagium mordax; assembly: GCA_963680705.1. Taxonomy (NCBI): domain Eukaryota; kingdom Metazoa; phylum Arthropoda; class Insecta; order Coleoptera; family Cerambycidae; genus Rhagium; species Rhagium mordax. Next base: position 76,866,552 of record OY796659.1, on the reverse strand, counting down.
CTTCGGTTTTTTGTTTGTTTACTTCCTTATTTGCTTATTTCCGGATTTCTTCATTTCTTTATTTGTTGATTTATTTCTCTGTTCTTTTTCTTTATTTTTTGCTTTTTAAAATATTGTTTCTTTGTTTCTTTACTTCTTTCCCTTTTCCTTCTTTCCTCATGTCCTCCTTATTCAGTTGACAGAGAATTTGACAGCTGTCAAAAGTGGAAACGTTATTTTAATTCCAGTTATAAAAATAGAAAAATTTAAAATACTTTACTCTCACCCTTTATGAAAAAGCACACTGTTTTCAAAATTACGAAAGGCATACTTTTCAATTTTTAAATTTGACAGTGATATTGACACTCGTTTTGACAGCTATCAAGAAAATATTCAAATAGTGTTAAATAAACCGTCTTCATGAATAATTGTAAACCACGTGACCGCAGAATTAGGCAACCAGATGTACACTCAATGGTAATAAATAATAATATACCTACCTGCAGAAAAATAAAATGAGTACCTGGTTGCCTATTTGTGGGTTATAATAATTCCTGTCGGAATAAATCTTTCCATATCTGGTTGTTCTAAATTATAATTCACGCCGCCTCCCCCTTTCCATGGCGGCGGCGTCGACTTAATATTAAGAAAGGATTCGGCAATCTTTTGTGCAAAACTCGGTCTGACGCCCCTGATCGTTATGTCGGCGTTCGTTCGCAGTAATGTTCCAAATCCTTTCAACTTCCAACAACCTGATGAACAGTCCCACAAAGTTACACGACGTGTCGATATGTGCCGGATATTCACTCTCCAACATCCTTCTGCCAATAATTCACGCCGCCGATGCCTCCGCATGTGCTGCAGCCACTCAAAAGCCAACCAGAAATTGACGATAAATACAAATCACATCTGAAACGTATTTGTCTTATCTGTTGGTGGTTCCCCGGTGATATATATGCATTTTAGGAATATATTATACCGAGGGATCAACAAGCGAAAATGAAATTTTGGTAAATTAAAAATATACTTTAGTTAAAACTTTATTAAAATAGAAGCTCATAAAAATGATTGACTTCAATATTCAGGTTATAAATTATCAATTCCTTAAGATTCATGACATCTTAGGAACTCCTCAACTCCTCGCGGCACACATTGTTTCGTGCCACCACTCTGATACGTCGTTATCGTAATTCCTCCCCCGTACAGGTGTCTTTCCAGGGCGGTGTCAAGCCGTAAGCAAGGTGTCATCTCCTAAATTGGATGCTTTATAAATTTGTAAAGTGACGAGGACGAGAATTCATCGGCTAATGTATTTGTGCCCGTTATCTATTACAGTGTCCTTGCGGGAAATGCTAAGGAAGATAAATTAAAAAATATAATTACGGACGCCACCCCAGAATACGCCACCCCACGAGCCCTCCCGGCACCCACAGCCGCGACAGCGGCACTCAAAAGGTTCGCGACAGTCTCAGCAACAATCGAATAATTTATCTACCGGGAATCAGGTTTCAGCTTTATGAAAAACTATTCCAAAGTATTTGAAACAAGTATATATTAGTACTTTTTTCCTGCCAAACCTAAATTATTAATTGATATGGAATGTGATTTATTGAGTTGGTTACCATGATTTAAACTTCTTTTTTTGGTGTTAGGTACAAAAATCGAAAGTTCCTGGAAAATTCTGAAATAATTCATGGCGATGTAATTTGCTTTATTTGTTGCTTTATTTCTTCGATTTTTTGTTTGTTTGCCTCCGTATTTCTTTATTTCTGGATTTCTTATTTTCTTTATATGTTGCTTTATTTCCTTGCTTCTTTTTTCTTTACTTTTTTCATTTAAAAATAGTGTTTCTTCACTTCTTTCCTTTTTTGCTTCTTTCCTACTCTCTTACTTTGTTTATTTATTTCTTTGGATTTTGAGTTAATTCTTTATTTGTTTGTTTCTTTAATTCGTTATTCGTTTATTTCCATTTTTTTTTGTATTTTTTTGCTTTATTTGTTGCTTTATTTCTTCGGTTTTTTGTTTGTTCCCGTATTTCTTTATTTCTAGATTTCTTCTTTTCTCTATTTGTTGATTTATTTCTTTGCTTCTTTTTTCTTTATTTTTTGCTTCTTAAAATATTGTGTCTTTGTTTCTTTACTTCTTTCATTTTTTCCTTATTTCCTACTCTCTTACTTTCTTTGTTTATTTATTTCTTTGGAATTTTAGTTAATTCTTTATTTGTTTGCTTCTTTAATTCGTTACTTCTTTCTTTCGATATTTTTCTTTCTTTTTGTATTTTATTTGTTGCTATAATTTTTTATTTATCCGTTTTTTTGTTTGTTTCTTTATTCCTTTCCTTTTTCATACTCTCTTACTTTCTTTGTTTTTCTGGATTTCTTCTTTTCTTTATTTGTTGCTTTGTTTCCTTGCTTCTTTTTTCTTTACTTTTTGCATTAATAATAATAATAATAATAATGCATTTATTTCTTTTTAACTTATGTACATAAGTATAGAAATTGTCAGCTTAACGCTAATATATAAAAACAAACAAACAAAAGGAAAACAAACAAATGGTATTATTAAAACTTAACTTAGATACTACATTGAACTTAGAATTTAAACATATTGTTTGTTTCTTCACATCTTTCTTTTTTTCCTTCTTTCCTACTCTCGTACTTTCTTCAATTCGTTATTTCTTTATTTATATATATTTTTTTGTTTGTTTGCTTCCGTATTTCTTTATTTCTAGATTTCTTCTCTTTTCCATTTGTTGCTTTATTTCTTTTTTCTTTATTTTTTGCTTTTCAAAATATTGATTTTTTTTGTTTCTTTACTTCTTTCCTTTTTTCCTTATTTCCTACTCGTTTACTTTCTTTGTTCTGCCAAACCTAAATTATTAATTGATATGGAATGTGATCTATTGAGTTGGTTGCCGTGTCCGTGGCCAGCTAGGTCTCCTGATTTAAAATTATTTTTTGGTGTTCGGTACAAAAATCGAAAGTCCCTGGAAAATTCCGAAATAATTCATGGTTATGCAATTCGACGAGAGAAATCGAATGGCGCAAACGCGGGATTGATATCTCGTTTCCTTACCGAGATACGGACGACGGAAGTGGACGAAAATCGACAAATTTCGCATTTTTCAACTTCTATCCTCCGTATCTCGAAAACGAACAAAGATATGGAGTTCCGGTTTGCGCCATTCGAATTATCATTCAATTTTCTACAAGGATGATTTTTCAACCCCATTCGTCCGTTCAGTTGGGAGAAAATCCATGGATTTTCTCATGTATACAAAATTTTATCGGTTTTTGACACTTTTCTCTTTCAAGTGTTGTAACTTTTTTAAAATAAAATTGACACGCATTTTTTTTAGTCCATTAGATTCAAAAATGGATGCTGATCATCACGCCGCTTCGTTTGATTTTTTATCTCCACCGGTTAAAAAGTTGTCGGCCGTTAAAGTCGGTGGTTCGCGGATTTTGACGTTAAGGTGGCGTGTTCTTCTTTGGGATGGATTTTCTCCCAACTGAACAGACGAATGGGGTTGAAAAAACTTCATAGTGTAGAAAATTCAATGAGAATTCAAATTTTTAAATTTTTAAATTTTCTTGTTTTCTAATCAAATTTACAAACTTGCAAATTTTCAATTTTCTTGTTTGTTTCAAATTTAACTAATTTTCAAACAAAATTTCCTATTTTTCTATTTTGTTATTTTGTTATTTTCTTATTATTTTCCTATTTTCTTTAAAAGTGTTCTTATTTTCTAATGTTCCTCTTTTCCTCAAATTCTCTTGTTTTCTTATTTTCAAATTTTCTTATTTCAAATTTTCAAGTTCTCTTGTTTTCTTGTTTTCTTCAAATTTTACAAATTTAAAAAAAATCCTATTTTATTTTATTATTTTCTTTTAAATTTCATATTCTCAAATTGTCCAGTGTTCTTATTTTCTAATGTTCATCTTTTCCTCTTTTCTTACGTTCTTATTTTCTTATTTTCTTCTTATTTTCTTATTACGTTCATATTTTCTTATGTTCTTACCTTCTGCCTTTCTTACTTTCTTAATATCTTTGTTTATTTATTTCTTTGGATTTTTAGTTAATTCTTTGTTTGTTTCTTTAATTCGTTATTTCTATTGCTCCATATTTTCCTTTCTTTCTATATTTGTTTTTGATTTATTTATTGTTGTATTTCTTTATTTCTTCGGTTTTTTGTTGGTTTGCCTCGTCATTTCCTTTTCTGGATTTCTTCTTTTCTTTATTTGTTGCTTTATATCTTTGCTTCTTTTTTCTTTATTTTTTGCTTTTTAAAATATTGTTTCTTTGTTTCTTTCTTTCAATTTATTCCTTCTATCCTACTCTCTTACTCTGTTTATTTATTTCTTTGGATTTTTAGTTCATTCTTTATTTGTTTGTTTCTTTAATTCGTTATTTCTTTTTTTCTATATTTTTCTTTCTCTGTATTTTTTTGCTTTATTTCTTCGATTTTTTGTTTGCTTCCGTATTTCTCTATTTCTGGATTTCTTCTTTTCTTTATTTGTTGCTTTATTTCCTTGCTTCTTTTTTCTTTACTTTTTGCATTTAAAAATATTGTTTGTTTTTTCACTTCTTTCCTTTTTTGCTTCTTTCCTACTCTCTTACTTTGTTTATTTATTTCTTTGGATGTTTTGTTAATTCTTTATTTGTTTGTTTCTTCAATTCGTTATTTCTTTATTTCTATATTATATATATTTTTTTTCTGTAATTTCTTGCTTTATTTATAGCTTTATTTCTTCGGTTTTTTTTGTTTGCTTACTTCCGTATTTCTTTATTTCTAGATTTCTTCTTTTCTTTATTTGTTGTTTTATTTCTTTGCTTCTTTTTTCTTTATTTTTTGCTTTTTATAATATTGTTTCTTTGTTTCTTTACTTCTTTACTTTTTTTCCATATTTCCTACACTCTTACTTTCTTTGTTTATTTATTTCTTTGGATTTTTAGTTATGGGGTTGAAACACGAATTATTTCATTTCATTTTCCAAAGACTTTCGATTTTTGTCAAAATTTCAAATGTAAAAAAAAAAAAAATTGAGATTAAGAGCCACGATTGGCAGAATACCCCCAACAGTTTCAGATTGTTTGAAAATAATAATAAGAATTACGCAGTGCGGTGTCTTCCTGCAAGCATTTTAACGGATACAAGACGTTAATGCAAATAAGGAAGACCAACGGACCTGAAACAGACCCATGCGGCACGCCTTTGTTTATATAACATTTCTTGAGATATTTTACGTTTGTTTTGTTCGTCTGGACTCTGGAAACTATTATATCATTTTAATGCTATCCATATTTTGGTTAAGTGTTAAAAAAATTATTTTCTACTGTCTTTAAAATATATAGCGGATCTAGTACTGAAATAAAACAGCCGCAGTTGGAACTTTTGGCAGCCGCTAAGCCCTCGGTAAAAAGGCTCCATAAAAATGCATGACCCCAGCGAAAGGGTAGCGGCGCTTCGCCCGAGGGACCAGAAAAAATCTACATAAAAAATAACCGTGCATAGCAGAGGCAATTTCGGCAAACGGGCACCATTAGCGGGGCGGCCATTGTTTAGCGTACCAAATTAATTTAATCCCCTCTTGAAACCCACCGCGCTTCGTTGTCTTCTATCTTTACCCCTTAATAAAACAAAGGAACTTCCCGGAGGAACAAAAACACCGCCAACGTTGTTTATATAAGATATGAATAATATGAAATATTCATGGAGGCTGTCCCATTCTGATATTCCGAATGATTAGGCTTTTTTAAATGTTAACAGGTATGTTGCGGTAAATAAAACAGTTGCGGGGGCCTCGGTCGGGGCAGGGCCTACCGCGAGTTCCAAAACTAAAATTAATAATTGTAAATCAAAAAGTCAAGGCCAGGGCCGGAGCTAGGAACCCAATCAATGCGCTATTTAGTCTGTTAGCTCTTTAAATAACTAATCTAACGCAGCATAAACTGAACCCACGTTTTTTTTTAATTTTACAAAAAAGGATATTATATTAGTCACGGTATACTCGGATGATGGATGTGTGTCCGTTGCCCCTGATTTTTCTAATGAGTCGCCGCCACGAGAGCACCAGCTTGTCATAAGCGCAGGCCTCGAGCCCCTAACATAAAACGGTAATTTTTGGTAATCAAAAGAATTTCGAAGAAAATGTTAAAATTAGCCGCCAGGAGCAACCTGATGCTAATCACAGGCAATAAATATTGTAAAAATATTCGTAAACCTTGAATAAAGTGAAAAAATCGTCCGTAACGTTCACCCGATTTAATGCATCTAGAGTTTCGCTTTTGCAAAAGTGGCGCAGCTTGGGCATTCGGAACCTTCTATTTTATTATAAATCGTTACAAAATTTTGTATGTATTTCGTGAACCACTCGGTATACGCCCGAGTTCATTATTGCGTTGCTTAGTAGGTACATTACGGTCTCTAATAAAAATGTATCATGAGTCTTTATGTGGAAAGCCTACTTCTGGCGGAATTTTCGCGACCTGAATTTCGATGCTAATAAAAACATGAATTTCTTTATTTTCTCACAAAGCAAAATCGCGATGTTGAAGTTGAACCATCTCCGAACGCCGGGGCATAACAATAAAGTAAAGAGTTTTAGCAGCACAATCAGACAGTCGCGTGGGACAGAAAAGAGTTAATATTGATCCGTTTTTTTATTTGAGTCACCCCCACGGTTTTTTTTCACCCTCGCTTTTTTTCATCCCCGGATGAGTGTTACTATAGCAACTGTACAGCAGGTGCCAGCGAACACGCAACATAGATATCATGTCACTTCCAGTTTCTTACTTAACTTCTTACATCGCCAATTACATATGCCACGAGATAACTCGACCGCAAACTACCTTCGAACAACTTTTCAGGGAAAATGTTTTTGTTTCGACAAAAAACGTCCTCTATTCGGCGGGATGGAGCATAACAACTATCAATTTGTTTGGAATACTGAATACATTTTTAACACCTTAGTCGACTGATTTTAACTCGGTTTTAAGCGTACCTCTTTGATAATAAAATCCATTTGACAGGGTGTTGCTATTAAGCACCTAGTACATGCTACAGGATAGAAGAGAAAGTAATTAGTACATACATATTATAAATTTGCAGTTGATGCTATCAAAACAAGATATTTTCTACTTTTCCTAAAGCCTGATATGTTGTCTTGAAACGGTTTTAAATTTTTTTGTATCTCTCCTAATTAATGAGATTAATAACCAACCTAGGAAGGCAGTATAATTCCCAATTTTCTGTTAAAATTTAATAGAGGAATTAGCAGGTGCTAGATGATCCAGCCCCTACGGGGCTGGCCACCGGATTAGTTAAGCGAAATCGGGGAAAAAATTTTTGACATATTTTTGTCAAGAAAATTTTTTTTAGACTTTTCGGTGACAGCTGTCAAAATGACGTTTTCTCGGAAAAAACTTTTTTGACAGCTGTCAAAGTGACGTTTTCTCGGAGAAATTTTTTTGACAGCTGTCAAAGTGACGTTTTCAAAAATAATTTTTCGACAGATGTCAAAGTGACGTTGTCTCGGAGAAATTTTTTTTGGCAGCTGTCAAAGTAACGTTTTCCAAAAAAAAAAATTTCACAGCTGTCAAAGTGACGTTTTCTTGGATTTTTTTTGACAGCTGCCAAAGTGACGTTTTCTAAAAAAAATTGACAGCTGTCAAAGTGACGTTTTCTCGACCTTTTTTTTTTTAATTTGACGTTTTCAAAAACAAATTTTTTTGACAGCTGTCAAAGTGACGTTTTCAAAAATAATTTTTTGACAGATATCAAAGTGATGTTTTCTCGGAGAAATTTTTTTTGACAGCTGTCAAAGTAACGTTTTCCAAAAGAAAATTTTTACAGCTGTCAAAGTAACGTTTTCTCGGATTCTTTTGACAGCTGTCAAAGTGACGTTTTCTAAAAAAAAATGAAATTGACAGCTGTCAAAGTGACGTTTTCTCGACCTTTTTTAAAAAAATTTGACAGCTGTCAAAGTGACGTTTTCAAAAACAATTTTTTTTGACAGCTGTCAAAGTGACGTTTTCAAAAACAAAAAGTGTCAAATCGGAATAATTTTTTGTAAGAAAATCATTATTTTTAGCAATTATAATAGTGATCAATTCTGAATATAAAAAACTGTATGTATTTATTATTTATTTACCTTTTATTACAATTATTGTCACAAGCAATGAAAAATTTATGTTTACATTTATCTGTCACTTCGGCCAACTACAAAAATCGTACAATAATATGGATTACTTTAATGACTATTTCTAAAAAAATTCTTTGACAGCTGTCAAAGTGACGTTTTCTTAGAGAAATTTTTTTGACTGCTGTCAAAGTAATGTTTTCAAATTTTTTTTTGACAGCTGCCAAAGTGACGTTTTCTCGGATTTTTTTTTGACAGCTGTCAAAGACGTTTTCTAAAAAAATTTTTGGCAGCTGTCAAAGTGACGTTTTCTCGAAAATTATTTTTTGACAGCTGTCAAAGTAACGTTTCCGTAAAAATTTTTTTGACAGCTGTCAAAAAACTGTCAAAGTGACGTTTAAATGTCAGAGTGAGAGAGGGGCGCCATCTACGCGGCTATTTAATTACGTTAATCTATGTTGTCTTTATTTATTTTTCCTATGAAGAATTTTACAATCGAACATTTACCGAAATTAGCAAAGAAAATAATCAAAACTACGTGTCTTGACGTGATTGACGGGCAAATTAAAACCTCATAGAAAGCCCCCTTCATTAAGGAAAATCGCAGCACTGCCACCTTAATCATATATCTATAAATCATCGCGTAATCGATTGGGAAAGGTTTATTCATTGCAGACGTGAAAATCAAATCGTCGTGGCATTGACCTTCAATCAATACGGAATAAAAATGGGCAAAGGGTGAGAAAGGTGCACCCTTTTTTTATTCGATAGTAGTGCATTAGAGGGATGGAAGAAACTGTTCGTTTGTTCGCGTAAAAAATATTCATGCTACTAGACCCAGTGCATTTCGCTCATTAAATTGTTACACCCTAGTTTCTTTTGGGAGATCTCACCGAGAGATAGGACTGATACAGGAACAACGGATAATTTATGGTAGAATGCGCGTATTTTTAGTTCACGCGTGCCAGCTTACATTCTTGTGGAAATCCAGACTTGAAGTGGATCCCAATTATTGCCACCAATGAAATCATTTTATTTTTGTGGTCCATCCGAAGAAATAATTACATTTGCATAATATATAAACAATTGAGTTGTGCTTGCGGATATCAATATAAATATGTTTAAATCAATTTTTTCTCCAAAGGGTCCTGCACTTTGCAGAAAGAGTCGCACTCGAAACTATCAAATATCCTGCCGAGCAAGGACTCTTTCTCCGTCCCTTTTCCATTATCCACCACACAACGGCACGCGAATAACGAATATGCGTGTGTCTGGCCCGACCGAAGTCGTAATCGTCGACGACACTATTTACAACCCTTGCTGAGTGCAAGCACGACTACATCCACTTCCTCGCGTGTTGGACTTTTTTGCCTTTTGTTTTTGAGCCTCGCACAAATGACACTTCATGTTAACGCGGTAATTTATTACACAAATAAATTAGGCTTAATCTCGGATGGAGATAAGTCGGTGCATTTGTTTGGATTAACCGCCACTAGCGGCTAACACCTCCTAGGCATTTCTATTGTTCATTTGACGTAAACGGCGTGCGCCAACCACCCAGCTATTGGGCCCAGAAACTATTCGTAAATAAACACTAAAATACAATTTGTCAAGAAGGAGCTAAGGACGAAATTGGGAAAATGTGTATAGTGTATTCATAGCGATAGTAAAGTGGTTATCTGCTTGCTATAGCGCTGGCCACAAACCGGCTGGTCAAATTAAAGGTTGTTTTTACTGATAGACACTTAGTTTTCATTGGGCATAAAAAGGTCTTTTAGTTATCGAAGAAAGTGGCACCAGTGGAATGAGTCAAGTACTGAAATCACAAAACAATGATAAAAGACTTTATTTACAGATGCCATATAGAAACCCATGCGATTTATAATAAAAGAACCTGCGCCTCCTCATAACTGGACATCAATGGTGCGTGCGCATGATACACCGCGCAACCTCATCGGACGAAGCCACGCCTCCTTCGAGACGTATAAATAGAGCAGCGCGGGCCAAAGGAGCTCAGTTCGCTTCAGAGAGCGACCGCAGTAAGACGGTGGAAACAATATGGAAAATTATAACAATCCTATTTTAGGATTTTTAAGAAAATAAACGAATTCGCTAGTTTTATAAAATGTATTGTAACGTACGGTTTGTTGACCATTTTTTTAATTTTAGAAAGTTCTTGGTCGATATTCATATGGCCCTAGGAGGATAATTCCGCCACTTTCGACAAAAATATATATGAAAGTGGCAACACACAAGCCGCGATGACAGATGATCAAATTAAACTCTCTCTCCACTCGAGTACAAGTTATAATGGCTTTGAATTTCATAAATTATATACCTGAGCCCGAGGCGTGTGCAACCAGTGACCTATTTTACTTTTTTATAATAAAAGAGGTAAAAACGGCAAACATAACAGCATGTTTTAACCCCCTTTAGTCACAAGTCATCTGACGCCGAGCCGCACACGATACGATTCCACTTTTCAACCGATTCGCTTAATAACAAAAGGTGAAGGAATGAGGAGACGGAACACACGACACCCCGCAACACACACACTCTTTTTAAAAGAACCATCCTTTCTGCTATAAGAATTGCGAACACCCGTTAGGCGGGCGCACCGGCGATGTTTTAAGGGTTTTTACTCTTTTTTGCTCGGAATTCTTCAGATAATGACTCGCATATGTTCACTTTCCTGGAAACTCTGCAATGCTGCCCTATATTTTAAACAGGCCCTTTCCTTTATCTTTCAACTTACACGTACTGTTTCTGGTGGAGCGCGCCCTTAAGTTTAGAACACAAAAATCTTTGTCACCCGAAGGGTGTAATTATTAATTTAAATTCTTAAATACAAATATCTTCTATCGTTTAAATTCGATGGTATTTGGGATTTTCTTTAAAACTATGGAATATAGAAAAAAATGAAGGACGTATTCTTAAGGCGATTTTTTGCGAGTAGAATCAATTGTTGATAAAAAGAAAATCTTGCATGCTTCAGTTTTCGAGTTATAGGCATCTTTTGTTTTTTCATGAACAAGAATATAAGAAAGATGTATTGTCGCGGTTTGTGCCATTGTTTGTTCTTGAAAATCGAGCCCGGATCACCTACATCGGCTTTTTTCTACCTCTCATAGTTTCAGAGACAACCCTAAACACCATCGAATTGCTCCACCCGTTACTGTCTAAAACAAACATATTCTGAATTCAGTTCATATTGTCGTAAATTGAACCACTCAACTCATTGCAACTCCTGAAGTGTTTCATTGGGAGGCAATATCGCAAAAACGAACTTACCTTATATTTTTTAATGGAAAAGGAAATGCAAAATTTTATACTCAACATGTTCAAGCCACACAGGAAATCCTCGGAAATTAATTGTATCAGCATTGCACCTCCTCAAAGTAGAACTTTGGGAGGCAATATCACAAGGGCGAACTTACCTCACGTTTATTAAAGGACAGGAAAATTCAAAATTTTATACTTAACACATTCAAGCCACACAAAAACCCTCGTTAATTAACTAAGACACCATTGCACGTCTCCAAAGTAGGTCTTTGGGAGACCATATCGCAAAGACGAACTTACCTCGCATTTTTTTAAGGAAGCGTATATCCAAATTTTTAAATTCAACACGTTCAAACCACACAGAAAACCCTCGCGAATGAATTGCAACATCATTGCATTTGCTCAAAGTAGGTCTCTGGGAGGCAATATCGCAAAGTCGAACTTACCTCCATTTTTTAAAGAAACGTAAATCCAAAATGGTTTAGTTAACATTTTCAAGTCAAGCAGGAAACTCTCATGAATGAATTAAAACGGCATTGAACCTGCTCAAAGTAAGTCTTTGGGAGGCAATATCGCAAAGACGAACTTACCTCACGTTTTTTAAAGGAAACGTATATCTATATTTATATACTCAACACGTTCAAGCTACACAGAAAACCCTCGAGAATGAATTGAAACGCCATTGCACCGCCTCAAAGTAGGTCTTTTGGAGGCAATATCGCAAAGACGAACTTACCTCACGTTTATTAAAGGACACGAAAATTCAAAATTTTATACTTAACACATTGAAGCCACACAGGAAACCCTCGTTAATTAACTAAGACACCATTACACGTCTTCAAAGTAAATTTTTAGGAGGCAATATCGCAAAGAGAAACTTACCTCACGTTTTTTAAAGGAAACGTGTATCTAAATTTGTATACTCAACATGTTCAAGCTACACAGAAAACCCTCGCGGATGAATTGAAATGCCATTGCACGTCCTCGAAGTAGGACTTTGGGAGGCAATATCGCAAAGGCGCACTTACCTTAGATTTTTTAAAGAAACGTGAATCCAATTTCTTATACCCAACATGGTTATGCCACACAGGAAACCTTCGCGAACGAATTAAAATAAAATTGCACCTGCTCAAAGTGGATCTTTGGAAGGCAATGTCGCAAAAACGAACTTACCTTATATTTTTTAATGGAAAAGGAAATGCAAAATTTTATACTCAACATGTTCAAGCCACACAGGAAATCCTCAGAAATTAATTGCATCAGCATTGCACCTCCTCGAAGTAGGACTTTGGGAGGCAATATCGCAAATGCGAACTTACCTCACGTTTTTTAAAGGAGACGTATATTCAAATTTGTCTATTAAACATGTTTATGCCACACAAGAAATCTTCGCGTATCAACTAAGACACCATTGCACCTCCTCAAAGCAGGTCTTTGGGAGGCAATATCGCAAAGACGAACTTACCTCACATTTCTTAAAGAAACGTAAATTCAAAATATTTTATTCAACATGTTCAAGTCAAGCAGGAAACTCTCGCGAATGAACTAAAACGGCATTGAACCTGCTCAAAGTAAGTCTTTGGAAGGCAATATCGCAAAAGCGAACTTACCTTAAATTTTTTGAAGGAAACGTAAATGCCATTTTATACGCAGTACGTTCAAGTCACAGGAAATTCTCGCAAATGATTTGAAACCTACTCAAAGTGGGTATGTGAGAGGCAATATCGCAAAGGCGCACTTACCTTACATTTTTTAAAGAAACGTAAACCCAAATTTTTTTTACCCAACATGGTTATGCCGCGCAGGAATTCGCGAACGAATTAAAATAAAATTGCACCTGCTCAAAGTGGATCTTTGGAAGGCAATATCGCAGAAACGAACTTACCTTATATTTTTTAATGGACAAGGAAATGCAAAATTTTATACTTAACATGTTCAAGCCACACAGGAAATCCTCGGAAATTAATTGCATCAGCATTGCACCTCCTCGAAGTAGGACTGGGAGGCAATATCGCAAATGCGAACTTACCTTATATTTTTTAAAGGAAACGTACATTCAAATTTATATATTCAACACGTTTATACCGCACAGAAAAGCTTCGCGTATGAACTAAGACACCATTGCACCTCCTTAAAGCAGGTCTTTGGGAGGCAATATCGCAAAGACGAACTTACCTCACATTTCTTAAAGAAACAAATCCAAAATATTGTATTCAACATGTTCAAGTCAAGCAGGAAATTCTCGCGTTTGAATTTAAACAGCGTTGAACCTGCTCAAAGTAATACTTTGGGAGGCAATATCGCAAAGACGAACTTACCTTACATTTTTTTAAGGAATTGTAAGTGCAATTTTATACGCAGTATGTTCAAGTCACAGGAAATTCTCGCAAATGATTTGAAACATCATTACACCTACTCATAGTGGGTATTTAAGAGGCAATATCGCAAAGACGAACTTACCTTACATTTTTTTAAGGAAACGTAAACGCAATTTTATACGCAGTACGTTCAAGTCACAGGAAATTCTCGCAAATGATTTGAAACATCATTACACCTACTCATAGTGGGTATTTAAGAGGCAATATCTCAAAGACGCACTTACCTTACATTTTTTTAAGAAACGTAAATCCAATTTTTTATACCCAACATGGTTATGCCACACAGGAAACCTTCGCGAACGAATTAAAATAAAATTGCACCTGCTCAAAGTGGATCTTTGGAAGACAACATCGCAAAAACGAACTTACCTTATATTTTTTAATGGAAAAGGAAATGCAAAATTTTTTACTAAACATGTTCAAGCCACACAGGAAATCCTCGGAAATTAATTGCATCAGCATTGCACCTCCTCGAAGTAGGACTTTGGGAGGCAATATCGCAAATGCGAACTTACCTCATATTTTTTAAAGGAAACGTACATTCAAATTTATATATTCAACACGTTTATACCGCACAGAAAAGCTTCGCGTATGAACTAAGACACCATTGCACCTCCTTAAAGCAGGTCTTTGGGAGGCAATATCGCAAAGACGAACTTATCTCACATTTCTTAAAGAAACAAATCCAAAATATTGTATTCAACATGTTCAAGTCAAGCAGGAAATTCTCGCGTTTGAATTTAAACAGCGTTGAACCTGCTCAAAGTAATACTTTGGGAGGCAATATCGCAAAGACGAACTTACCTTACATTTTTTTAAGGAATTGTAAGTGCAATTTTATACGCAGTATGTTCAAGTCACAGGAAATTCTCGCAAATGATTTGAAACATCATTACACTTACTCATAGTGGGTATTTGAGAGGCAATATCGCAAAGATGCACTTACCTTACATTTTTTAAAGAAACGTAAATCCAATTTTTTATACCCAACATGGTTATGCCACACAGGAAACCTTCGCGTACGAATTAAAATAAAATTGCACCTGCTCAAAGTGGATCTTTGGAAGGCAATATCGCAAAAACGAACTTACCTTATATTTTTTAATGGAAAAGGAAATACAAAATTTTTTACTAAACATGTTCAAGCCACACAGGAAATCCTCGGAAATTAATTGCATCAGCATTGCATCTCCTCGAAGTAGGACTTTGGGAGGCAATATCGCAAATGCGAACTTACCTCCTATTTTTTAAAGGAAACGTACATTCAAATTTGTATATTCAACACGTTTATGCCGCACAGAAAAGCTTCGCGTATGAACTAAGACACCATTGCACCTCCTTAAAGCAGGTCTTTGGGAGGCAATATCGCAAAGACGAACTTACCTCACATTTCTTAAAGAAACATGAATCCAAAATATTGTATTCAACATGTTCAAGTCAAGCAGGAAATTCTCGCGTTTGAATTTAAACAGCGTTGAACCTGCTCAAAGTAAGACTTTGGGAGGCAATATCGCAAAGACGAACTTACCTTACATTTTTTTAAGGAAACGTAAACGCAATTTTATACGCAGTATGTTCAAGTCACAGGAAATTCTCGCAAATGATTTGAAACATCATTACACCTACTCATAGTGGGTATTTGAGAGGCAATATCTCAAAGACGCACTTACCTTACATTTTTTTAAGAAACGTAAATCCAATTTTTTATACCCAACATGGTTATGCCACACAGGAAACCTTCGCGAACGAATTAAAATAAAATTGCACCTGCTCAATGTGGATCTTTGGAAGACAACATCGCAAAAACGAACTTACCTTATATTTTTTAATGGAAAAGGAAATGCAAAATTTTTTACTAAACATGTTCAAGCCACACAGGAAATCCTCGGAAATTAATTGCATCAGCATTGCACCTCCTCGAAGTAGGACTTTGGGAGGCTATATCGCAAATGCGAACTTACCTCACGTTTTTGAAAGGAGACGTATATTCAAATTTGTCTATTAAACATGTTTATGCCACACAAGAAATCTTCGCGTATCAACTAAGACACCATTGCACCTCCTCAAAGCAGGTCTTTGGGAGGCAATATCGCAAAGACGAACTTACCTCACATTTCTTAAAGAAACGTAAATTCAAAATATTTTATTCAACATGTTCAAGTCAAGCAGGAAACTCTCGCGAATGAACTAAAACGGCATTGAACCTGCTCAAAGTAAGTCTTTGGAAGGCAATATCGCAAAAGCGAACTTACCTTAAATTTTTTGAAGGAAACGTAAATGCCATTTTATACGCAGTACGTTCAAGTCACAGGAAATTCTCGCAAATGATTTGAAACCTACTCAAAGTGGGTATGTGAGAGGCAATATCGCAAAGGCGCACTTACCTTACATTTTTTAAAGAAACGTAAACCCAAATTTTTTTTACCCAACATGGTTATGCCGCGCAGGAATTCGCGAACGAATTAAAATAAAATTGCACCTGCTCAAAGTGGATCTTTGGAAGGCAATATCGCAGAAACGAACTTACCTTATATTTTTTAATGGACAAGGAAATGCAAAATTTTATACTTAACATGTTCAAGCCACACAGGAAATCCTCGGAAATTAATTGCATCAGCATTGCACCTCCTCGAAGTAGGACTGGGAGGCAATATCGCAAATGCGAACTTACCTTATATTTTTTAAAGGAAACGTACATTCAAATTTATATATTCAACACGTTTATACCGCACAGAAAAGCTTCGCGTATGAACTAAGACACCATTGCACCTCCTTAAAGCAGGTCTTTGGGAGGCAATATCGCAAAGACGAACTTACCTCACATTTCTTAAAGAAACAAATCCAAAATATTGTATTCAACATGTTCAAGTCAAGCAGGAAATTCTCGCGTTTGAATTTAAACAGCGTTGAACCTGCTCAAAGTAATACTTTGGGAGGCAATATCGCAAAGACGAACTTACCTTACATTTTTTTAAGGAATTGTAAGTGCAATTTTATACGCAGTATGTTCAAGTCACAGGAAATTCTCGCAAATGATTTGAAACATCATTACACCTACTCATAGTGGGTATTTAAGAGGCAATATCGCAAAGACGAACTTACCTTACATTTTTTTAAGGAAACGTAAACGCAATTTTATACGCAGTACGTTCAAGTCACAGGAAATTCTCGCAAATGATTTGAAACATCATTACACCTACTCATAGTGGGTATTTAAGAGGCAATATCTCAAAGACGCACTTACCTTACATTTTTTTAAGAAACGTAAATCCAATTTTTTATACCCAACATGGTTATGCCACACAGGAAACCTTCGCGAACGAATTAAAATAAAATTGCACCTGCTCAAAGTGGATCTTTGGAAGACAACATCGCAAAAACGAACTTACCTTATATTTTTTAATGGAAAAGGAAATGCAAAATTTTTTACTAAACATGTTCAAGCCACACAGGAAATCCTCGGAAATTAATTGCATCAGCATTGCACCTCCTCGAAGTAGGACTTTGGGAGGCAATATCGCAAATGCGAACTTACCTCATATTTTTTAAAGGAAACGTACATTCAAATTTATATATTCAACACGTTTATACCGCACAGAAAAGCTTCGCGTATGAACTAAGACACCATTGCACCTCCTTAAAGCAGGTCTTTGGGAGGCAATATCGCAAAGACGAACTTATCTCACATTTCTTAAAGAAACAAATCCAAAATATTGTATTCAACATGTTCAAGTCAAGCAGGAAATTCTCGCGTTTGAATTTAAACAGCGTTGAACCTGCTCAAAGTAATACTTTGGGAGGCAATATCGCAAAGACGAACTTACCTTACATTTTTTTAAGGAATTGTAAGTGCAATTTTATACGCAGTATGTTCAAGTCACAGGAAATTCTCGCAAATGATTTGAAACATCATTACACTTACTCATAGTGGGTATTTGAGAGGCAATATCGCAAAGATGCACTTACCTTACATTTTTTAAAGAAACGTAAATCCAATTTTTTATACCCAACATGGTTATGCCACACAGGAAACCTTCGCGTACGAATTAAAATAAAATTGCACCTGCTCAAAGTGGATCTTTGGAAGGCAATATCGCAAAAACGAACTTACCTTATATTTTTTAATGGAAAAGGAAATACAAAATTTTTTACTAAACATGTTCAAGCCACACAGGAAATCCTCGGAAATTAATTGCATCAGCATTGCATCTCCTCGAAGTAGGACTTTGGGAGGCAATATCGCAAATGCGAACTTACCTCCTATTTTTTAAAGGAAACGTACATTCAAATTTGTATATTCAACACGTTTATGCCGCACAGAAAAGCTTCGCGTATGAACTAAGACACCATTGCACCTCCTTAAAGCAGGTCTTTGGGAGGCAATATCGCAAAGACGAACTTACCTCACATTTCTTAAAGAAACATAAATCCAAAATATTGTATTCAACATGTTCAAGTCAAGCAGGAAATTCTCGCGTTTGAATTTAAACAGCGTTGAACCTGCTCAAAGTAAGACTTTGGGAGGCAATATCGCAAAGACGAACTTACCTTACATTTTTTTAAGGAAACGTAAACGCAATTTTATACGCAGTATGTTCAAGTCACAGGAAATTCTCGCAAATGATTTGAAACATCATTACACCTACTCATAGTGGGTATTTGAGAGGCAATATCTCAAAGACGCACTTACCTTACATTTTTTTAAGAAACGTAAATCCAATTTTTTATACCCAACATGGTTATGCCACACAGGAAACCTTCGCGAACGAATTAAAATAAAATTGCACCTGCTCAATGTGGATCTTTGGAAGACAACATCGCAAAAACGAACTTACCTTATATTTTTTAATGGAAAAGGAAATGCAAAATTTTTTACTAAACATGTTCAAGCCACACAGGAAATCCTCGGAAATTAATTGCATCAGCATTGCACCTCCTCGAAGTAGGACTTTGGGAGGCTATATCGCAAATGCGAACTTACCTCACGTTTTTGAAAGGAGACGTATATTTAAATTTGTCTATTCAACATGTTTATGTCACACAGGAAATCTTCGCGTATCAACTAAGACACCATTGCACCTCCTCAAAGCAGGTCTTTGGGAGGCAATATCGCAAAGACGAACTTACCTCACATTTCTTAAAGAAACGTAAATCCAAAATATTGTATTCAACATGTTCAAGTCAAGCAGGAAACTCTCGCGAATGAACTAAAACGGCATTGAACCTGCTCAAAGTAAGACTTTGGGAGGCAATATCGCAAAGACGAACTTACCCTTACATTTTTTTAAGGAAACGTAAATGCAATTTTATACGCAGTACGTTCAAGTCACAGGAAATTCTCGCAAATGATTTGAAACATCATTACACCTACTCATAGTGGGTATTTGAGAGGCAATATCTCAAAGACGCACTTACCTTACATTTTTTTAAGAAACGTAAATCCAATTTTTTATACCCAACATGGTTATGCCACACAGGAAACCTTCGCGATCGAATTAAAATAAAATTGCACCTGCTCCAAGTGGATCTTTGGAAGGCAATATCGCAAAAACGAACTTACCTTATATTTTTTAAAGGAAAAGGAAATGCAGAATTTTATACTTAACATGTTCAAGTCACACAGGATATCCTCGGAAATTAATTGCATCAGCATTGCACCACCTCAGAGTAGGACTTTGGGAGGCAATATCGCAAATGCGAACTTACCTCATGTTTTTTAAAGGAAACGTACATTCAAATTTGTATATTCAACACGTTTATGCCGCACAGAAAAGCTTCGCGTATGAACTAAGACACCATTGCACCTCCTCAAGGCAGGTCTTTGGAAGGCAATATCGCAAAAACGAACTTACCTTATATTTTTTAAAGGAAAAGGAAATGCAGAATTTTCAATGTTCAATGTTTTCAATGTTCAAGCCACACAGGATATCCTCGGAAATTAATTGCATCAGCATTGCACCACCTCAAAGTAGGACTTTGGGAGGCAATATCGCAAATGCGAACTTACCTCTTCCTGTTTTTCTGTGATTCCCCTGTAAAATATTGCGCCAATACTCTGAGGTAACATTATGTCGATACTGTCAAGTTTTAATGTAAGTCCAATATGTGGAGGCTTTCAGGACGATTCCTTGTACCGAGCAGCTTTTATTTAATTCGTTTTTAGATCTTCATAATGTAAGACACCCCAGGTCGTACGAAATCGCTGTCTTAGTTATGAAAACATCAATTTCCTCCATGTTCCGGCGTTTTCGTGCGTGGCCAGCGGTTGATCTATGGCCGCCGAGTGAAATAAAATATAAATTCGAAACCGAGTTACCGCCGCCCCCTGAAAATTCCGGCCGTAAATTTCCGCATTTCCGAAGAGAGCCTCTAACATATGCACCGTCCGGCTCGTTAAATTAGACGAAATAAAAAAGGGTTGATGTGTGTGTGTCTGATCCCTGGGGCTTACTAGAGTGCGCTATTGATTTTTTTTATGGTTTCAAAGGCAAGTTATGAGTGTATTTTTTCCGTGGGGTGGCTGAAGCATTCTTAGCATTAGCAGAGAATGAAAGAGAAGTCCGCGAGCGAAGTAACGTGGGGTAACCCTATCGCCGCTCTGGGTATAAGACAAGAGATCGATATAACTCTTCCGTGGGGTGAAGTTGGTGCGCGTGGGGTGAGATGCTCTACCCAGAGAGAATTGTGCCCTCAGAAACATCCAAGTATAAAAGTATAGATAGCCTTGCGTCCTTAAACTTTCTGTGAAAGTTCTGCAAATTATGTATTGCTGCCAGCAGGCTTGGAGGGTCTTTTATACAACTGTGCGCTTTCTTTGTTCGGGCTGTAATAATTTGGAATTTTTGAAAGTGACGTAAATATATTTACTGGAAAAAATGCAATATTGTACAAATAGGGACATCCTGTATATTTAACGCTGCCATTCGGTGGTTATTATTTAACAAGATCAAATCTCAAATTGAACGCATATCAGGAACGAGCCGTTTGTTTTTATGTTCGACAGAAGAAATAAGGAAGGGGTAGTTTGATTAAAATTCCACACGAGCCTGGGGGCGCAAAACTCTCTCACTACAGAATTCAATTTAATTAGAGTATCGAAATTGCCGAACGGGATTTGCATGTTGATACGGTTTTCCATACTTTTTAGTTTACTTGTTTACCGAGTCGATGTGGGAGTTCATCGAGTTTTTGGCCCAGGTAACGGTGCCGATTGAGGGGCCGCGGGATAGATCGGTGAATTAAATAATTTACTTCCAGGATGAGACGCCCACAGATGCAATGGATATTTTGTTTTTATGCAGTCAGATAAGGGAGAGAGAGATAAAGTGCTTTATTGACCTACAATCCTTACAGACAAAATTAATAATAATAATAATAATAATAATAATTTATTAATCCTTTCGATCACTTTACATGATATAGGATAAGTCAGATACAGTTAAAAGAAAATATAAGAGTAGTACATAAATGACATGGTCAAAACATTGATTATAATAGGGCAGTAATATTACTTGAAATTTTCGTGGATAAGGAACTGGAAGGAAAGAACGATTTTTTGTAATGTTTTTAGAGTATCATCAGGACTATGTATCTAATTTTTTTACATTTGGCTTCCTACAGAACCTAGTTTTTTAACTAAAATAAATCCTTTTTTGTACATTTTAAGAGATATTTCTGACTGTATTGGTTGGATTGAAAAAACAGTTTCCTTTGTTATTTTCTCTCCAAAACTAAGGCGGACATTTTTCAATTTATAATTTTCTACGTTGTCTACAATGATAGTAAATATTTTTTATATTTTAACATATTTTTTTCTTTTTCTAATTTCGTCCAATTTTGTCAATTTCCTAATGGTTTGATTTTTAAGGATAAAATATCTATGAAAAAAAAAACTGTTACCATATTTTGATTTGATTAACACGAGGATTAACACAAAAGTAAACAATTTAAAAAAATTATTTTCCATAATTAGAGCTCGAGATATTGATTTTTTAACTCGTAATTTTTGGTCAGTGATACGTATATGATAGACAGATATTTTTTTCAATTTATAAGGCTTTATGTTGCCTACGATGATAGTAAATATTTTTTTACTATTTAACGTATTTTTTCTTTTTCCCACTTTGTCCAATTAACTTTTTTCCTAAAGGTTTTGTATTTGAGGATAAAATATTTATGAAAATCAAAAATGTTACCATATTTGGATTAACGCAAAAAACCAAAAATTAAAAAAATAATTCCCCATAATTAGAGCTCGAGATATTGGTATTTAACATGTAATTTTTTATCAATATATATGATAGACGGATATTTCTTTCAATTTATAAGTCTTTATGTTGTTTACAATGATAGTAAATATTATTTTATTTTTTAATATATTTTTCCTTTTTCCAATTTCAAAATATTAATTTTTTAACTCGTACCTTTTGGTCAGTATACATATAGAATAAATTATGGACGCATCTATTTTAATTCATAAGCCTTTATGTTGTCTACAATGATAGTAAATATTTTTTATTTTTTAACAACTTTTTTCTTTTTTCAATTTTGTCCAATTTCGTCTTTCTCCTAATAGTTTCGATTTTTAAGTATAAAATATCTATGAAAATAAAAAAATGTGTTACCATATTTTGCTTAACGCAAAAAAGAAACAATTTAAAAATTAATTCTCCATAATAAAAGCTGGAAATGTTGATTTTTTTAGTTTATATGATAGACGGATATATCTTTCAATAAAATTTATAGGTCTTTATGTTGTCTACGTTGACAGTATATATTTTTTTACTTTTTAACTTATTTTTCCTTTTTCCCATTTTGTCTAATTTTTTCTTTTTCCCGAAGGCTTTGATTTTTGAGGATAAAATATCTACGAAAATAAACAGTTTTGCCATGTTATAAATAACGTAAGAAAAGAAACAAGCAATTTAAGAAAAAATAATTTGCCATAATTAGAGCTCAAGATATTGATTTTTTAACTCTTAACTTTTGGTCAGTATACATAATATGATAGACAGATATTTTTTTATGTTGTATACGGTGATAGTAAATATATTTTTATTTCTTAACATATTTTTTCTTTTTCCAATTTCGTAATTTTTTTTTCTAATGATTTTAATTTTTGAGGATAAAATATATGAAAATAAAAAATTGTACGCATATTTTTATTAACGCAAAAGCAAACAATTAAAAAAATATATAATAAGATAAAATAGTAAAAATAAATTTTACTCTTTACGTCAAAGTTTTTAGTCTTAATCCTCTAATGTCTTAAAAAGACATAAATACTCTTTTCAGAGCTTATTTGCAAACTATCTACATTTAACTGATGAAAACCAGTACTACGAATGTAGAAAGCAAATAATTTAATATTGCAATAAGCCTCACCAGACGGATTAATCCAAAAAAGGACTCCTTCTGCTATCAGCTGATAGAAAAAATGTTACCATATTTTGAATAACGAAACAATTAGAAAAACAATTCTCCATACTATTAAGAGCTTGAAAAGTGGCCATATTTTGAATAACACAAAAAACAAACAATTAAAAAAATAATTCTCCATAATTAGAGCTCGAAATGATTTTAATTAGTAATTTTTGGTCATTTTATATGATAAACGGATATTTAAGTCATTATGTTAGTCTACGATGATAGTAGTATGCAAATATTTTTTATTTTTTAACTTATTTTTTTCCAATTTTGTCCAGTTTTCTCTTTTTCCTAATGGTTTTGATTTTTTAGTATAAAATAACTATGAAAACAAAAAATGTGATAATTAAATATAATTAAATAAATAATTAAATATAATTAAAAAAAATAATTCTCCACAATCAGAGCTCGATATTTTTTTTTAACTTGTAATTTTTGGTCAGTTTATAAAATAGACAGATTTTCTTTAATTTATAAGTTTTTGTATTGTTTACGACGATACTAAATATTTTATTATTCTTTAACATATTTTTTCTTTTTCCAATTTTATCCAGTTTTTTCTTTCTTCAAATAGTTTTGACTTTCGAGTATAAAATATCTATGAAAATAAATAAATGTTACCATATTTGATTATATACTTAACTGAAGGCGGTACGGACGGATAGTAGCGGACCACAGTGTATTCTTACCAATATTATTTTCAAGAAAATTTATTAATATAATTCGGAGCGGCGGTTACGGACGGAAGTGAAAACGGTGACAGTTTCGAATTGATGCGGACTGCTTCGGATTGATCTGGAACTGATCTGCAACTGATGCGGACTAGCGGACTGGACATTCCTCCGGCGTTTTATTATTTTTATGACGTATCCAGATGGCGCGTTAAAGGGGTGTACTGACTTGAAACGAAGGACTCGTACTCACAACGTTATTTACGGAGGTCGCGCGTGTTATGTAATTAGCAACATTGGCTCGTAACATCAATAACCGGAAATGGGTTACTTGCAATTTCTAGACTATTTTGCAAAAAGAAACGGATTAAAACGGACACAGATTAATATTTTAATCGGTTTTAGTAACTAATGATTTTTGTTTCCGACTAAAAAGCGGCGGCAGGGTGTACCCAAGTGACGGTAATAGTTAAAGCAAAAACGGGCATTCACTGACTGGAAAAATCACTTCGTTAACTACAACGGTTTTTATTTTTGAGGATAAAATATCTATGAAAATAAAAACTGTTACCATATCTTGATTAACACAAAGGCAAACAATTTAAAAAAAATTATTTTCCATAATTAGAGGTCTAGATATTGATTTTTTAACGTAATTTTTGATCAGTATATATGACAGACAGATATTTTTTTCAATTTATAAGTCTTTATGTTACCTACGATGATGGTAAATAATTTTTAATTTTTTAACATATTTTTTCTTTTTTCAATTTTGTACAATTTTTTTCTTTCTCCTAATAGTTTTGATTTTTGAGGATAAATTATCTATGAAAATAAAAAATGTTACCATAATTAAAAAAAATAATTCTCCATAATTATTAGAGCTCGAGATGATTTTTAACTCGCAGCTTTTGGTCAATACATATGATGGATGGATATTTTTTTCCGTTTATATGTTTTTATGTTGTTTACGATTATTACTTTTATTTTTTTAAATATTTTTTCTTTTTCCAATTTTGTCCAGCTTTTTCTTTCTCCTGATAGTTTTGATTTTTGAGGATAAAATATCTCTCCCTCTCTCTAACAAGAGGATAAACTTAGGAGCAAAATAGAAATAATGAAAAGAAATAAATAAAAAGTAGAAATGGAACCATAATATGGCCGCCAATTTATTTAAAAAATATTGCGAAAATAAAATTCCCCGTTCGTCTCGTCTTATCCCCATAAATTAAATTTGCAATTCGGCTCTCGCCAATTCCAGCACGCTTCGTATTTCGTCATGTCGCAAAGTTCGATAAAGAAAAAAATTTTAATTACATATTTTTATTAACTCATTATGTGGCCCGACGTCGCTGTATTAAACATTTCAATTTAATGAAATAAAAAGTAATTTAACATCTGAATTCGACAGGCGTGTCAAATAAATGATTTCGTTAAACCGTAAGCGTAGCCGCAGCGCCGACACATGTGCCCGATTACGATATAAATTGATTGATTTGATTTTTAATCGCCGGGATTAAATTTGCGCAGATCTGTTTAGCCTTTAAAAACTATAAGTGATAGTATCAAATTACGTAATGACGACAATAGGAGTCGTATTACCGGGAATTTTCGGGAATAAGAAGCTGGAGAGAAGGAGCGATTTTGTTAAAACTTATGTGATCCGGCTCGAAGGACCAAATATTTGGTCCTTCGAGCCGAATCTTGAAATGTAATCAAACTATATCGAATAAAACAATGTGAGGCCCAGAACCGACTACTTTCGTTTAGATATTTTCGATCCTGTAACAAATTTGTTTTTATTTACGAAAATTTTGCCGATTTTTATAAGCTAAAAAAGAAATGAAATCCACGGCCTACTATGCGTATTGTTCCTATCATTATGTCGTTACAAAACATTCTGATTGTGTTGCGCGTTTCACAGGTGCCTATTAAATTATTTAATATATGGGGCGAGTATATTGTAATTTCTGCGATTAAATACCGGTGAAAAAAATACGTAACCCCTAATTACGACGATCGTGTAATGACAGGGCTGGCGGACGAAAAAAATCCGCTGTACGCAATTGGCTTTTTAAATAATCATGTAAGCAGCCACATAGCGTGTCAATTTTTTCCAGTCGAGCAATAGAATTATATTAAAAGTACTGTTACGATCGTTTCCGTGAATCTTTAATTTCGTAAATCGTCGTTTTCAAGATTTAATTTATGTGTTCGAGTTGTGCATAAGGAAGTACAGGGCAGGGCCGGGTACGGTTGTGGGACATTGTTTGAATGCCAGATGTTGAAATCGCGATTGGAATTTGCGAAAAAGTTGCTCAAAATGGCGGAATTTAAAAGGCCAGAATTGAATAAAATCTTATTTACAAATTTCAATCTCATTGCCTTTTACAATTTTGTAGTTTTTTCTGCACATTATTATGAAAGCTAGACCTGGAACGTGTCAACCGGGCAATATTTTCGTGGCCATCCGGTATAAATGCAATTTTAAGTAAAATATTTATTAAATCTCATTAGTACTGTTTTCTTAAACCTCCAGGCCCTTCAAAAATCTGAATTTCGCCAGCCCACTCCGGTTGCCGCTTCTTGGGCAATTCGACTCCTTTGCATACTTGATTAATAATAATGCAATAACGTATTCCGAAATAATCCTTTTGTGTCGGAATTTGTAATCATTATTTGCGTGAATCGGTTTTACATAAAGTTGATCTTAACCGTTGTTGACTTTTACAATTTTAATCCGCTATGGGTGGCAATAATAAAACGTATAATAGAATAAAATGGAGCAATCTGACTGTTGGTTGGGCAAGGCGTACAGTGGCGTATCAATCAAGAAAGTTTCATATACTGGGTGTCCGCGTATTACGTATTGTAGACAAAAATCTTCGCGGCAAAAGTTGTTCAGTAATCAACACTGCGTATTCTAAAAATATTTCTAGTTATATAGGGTGTTCCATTTAGGCTGGGCAGTAACCAACTTTCTTAGTTAAGCGAAACACTCTGTATATTATTCCAAAATTGAATAGAGAATGTCAAGAGCTTTCCAATGAGCTATCATAACATGTACTTGTTTTGAGCGGTTTTTAAAATATTTAATATTTTGTCGAAATTATGACAGTTGTAGAACCTAAAGAGAAATGCCATATTTTTCAAATTAAAAATAATTTTAAACTTTTTATTGCGGCAGGTGATTAAGCTAGATAGGGACTTTCAAATGATGTATTAGAATTTAAACTTTCGTCTACA
Source organism: Rhagium mordax (assembly GCA_963680705.1). Classification (NCBI taxonomy): domain Eukaryota; kingdom Metazoa; phylum Arthropoda; class Insecta; order Coleoptera; family Cerambycidae; genus Rhagium; species Rhagium mordax. The sequence goes on along the minus strand of OY796659.1, from coordinate 76,839,429 downwards.
GGGTGTTCATAATTTGATTTCGAATAAGTAGGTTTTAAAACATCAAGAACTTCTGCTTTGAAGCTGCCACACCACTGCATGCAATTAGGACAATGGGTACAAGTATTATTATTATTATTAAGGTTAATAAAGCGAGAATTGCAGTCACTGTCCAAAATCGACTGTTGCCAAATATATGGGAAAACCTAATTCATTATTTACAGTATAATGCAGAGGCTTGAGGTATATATTTCGCAGCAACGTTGCGTATTTTTTTGGTTATATACATCGTTTAGAAGTAGTATTAAGGAGAAATTCACGTATATAAAGTTAGCACAACCATTTTCGAAAAATTGTGTTTGAACATGCTGAAAATATGCCGCACAATTGCCGTAAATATGCCGTAAAAGTTAAAAATTTGCCGCATAATTGTTTTTAAAATAATTGATGGTTGCGTCAACTTGGCGTCAAGTTAGCACAACCATAATTTTTTTGTGTAAAAAATGATTGAAAAGAAACATTTTAGCATCCTGTATTTGCCGCGAATTTGCCGTGTGCGAATCTCAACACATTTAATGAATGAGTTATACTGAATTTATTTTAAAAACACTAAGCGCTTTACACAAAATGAGCACGACCACACAAAAATTCAAGGGCACTTCTAACAGCATGTATTCGGGCTTTTACGTCACAAAAAACAATGGAGGAATATGCTGATGCCTGCTATGATGCAAACAATCTTCCCAAATGCTACATTCGTATTGACGTAGCTCATTTTTTGAAAAAATATTCAAGATACTTAACTGCCGCTGGTCTGCGACCAATATCAAAACCTTTCTTATGGGAAGCGTTGGCGCTCTTGTTACATGCTTAAATATGCAAGACGTTGAAGATATTGTAAGGGCGCTATTACTCGTCACCTCAAGCGCTACTATAGGGAATGATACGCCCACTGTGAATGCTGCATATATATCTTCAATTGAAAGAACGAATTACAGAAGATACTCCAGTTATGAAAGAAGTGAATGAACTGATACAAAGTATAATCGAGGAAGAAACAAATGCCCCTGAGGAAAAACCTTCTGCAGAGGAAACCCACAACTTCTGGGAAAACTGCAGTTTGCGCATCAAAAACGAGGTTGATTCCATCATCGAGGCCGAAAAAGGTGATGACGACAATCCAAGAGCCTGCAAAAAATTTGTCAATTACTTTTTAAAAGACATTGCAATTTTGCCAATGTGGAGCAATGTACGGCGACATGAATTTGGCTACGGCCGGATCCCAGCAAGCAGTGCCATTGTGGAAAATGAAATCGGTAAGATCAAGAATTTGGTGCTGACAAAAAAGAGACGGTTAGATGATGTCCCTGATAAGCTTTTGAGATATTACGATGGCCGATTAATAATCATTCAAAATACAGTAAATCCCGATAAAGAACAAATTCAGAATGTGTCTTGGACTACAAATTCATGTGAGTTGTCGCTGGGTTCTCCAAATCCAAATCTTCTACGAATTAGCGAAAAAATTAAAACTGCATACACTTTTTTAGACGAAGACGAGTCCCTTCCTTGGACACCACAAAAATTTTCGTCACCAAAATCACAAGACCTTCAAGACTCTGCGTTCAAATACTCTCCAACAGAACAAATTATCTCCAGGGTCGCAAAGAACTGTGAGCGGGAAAAGGAAAATGGAGTTGTGGTTGGTCCAAGGAAAGTGAGATCTCAGAAATCTGAACAGTCGAAAGCCGTACTTAGAGACGTACAAAATTGCAGCTACGTGAGGTGCTCTGTTTGTGGCAAAGACAGTATCGAGTCGGATACCTGCGAGTGTTTTTTATGTCTCAACACTGTCCATCTTGTCCATTGCTGCTCTCCTAATGAGAACGAGGGAGATTTTAGAGATCAAAGAATATGCTTGAAATGCTCAAAATCTGCTGAACGAGACGCTAACGTGGCCGACAACTTTTTCGAAAATTGGAGAAATTTTGGTAGTGAAAATAAGAAGACAAAGAATATGGGAAGAAAAAGAAGCTGCCAGAGAAGAAAATGTACAGAAAAAGCGGAAAACAACGTAAAAATGACGGTAAATGACGATAATAGGGAAACAGAAGTGAAAAAATCCAAGAAAGGAAAAAAATGCTTGCAAGAAGAAGGTTTAATAGAATAAAGTGTTCAAAAAGTAGAAAGCTCCAGAGAAGAAAGTCTGCAAAACGAAGAGCAGTCAACGAGTAAAGAAGGTACATCGGAAGAAGAAAATACAATAGAACATAACGAGGCAAGGGAGAAAAATATGATCGCAGATGAGAACCTCAACAGAATTACAATTACCAAAAATCTTCCAATAAAAAAAAAAGCACTGTATTTGGGGGAGAGCAAAGAAAGATTGAAGGAAGCTTTGACTTTCACTAAAAGCCGCTCTATTCCAGTATTTCGGAACGGTCTTTGCGACAAGTTGGGCTTTATAAAATATCCAGGCAATGCTTTAATATTTCTCAAAAATACATGCGCATTCGACTCTGTGTTCCAAATTCTGTTGGCAGCAGTTACTGACTGCAATTCCATTAAATGTTACATGGAAGATAATAGGGAACAACCACCTATTTCTAATATTGTGATTGACACCCTTACACATGGATTACGACCTTTCTCTTACAAATTGCGTTCAGATATCTTGCTGGACTCCAAGAACGAAAGCCCTCAACCAGGGGCAACGAAATATGTCGATTGTATTGTAAACGTTGGCTCCTTGGCACGATTTTTATTTAAAAGCAACCCAAGTTTCGTAGAACGTTTTCAATGTCCACGGGGGTGTAGGGAAAGAGAAATCCAGCTTCCCATCTACGGAATAAATGAAACGACGCTGACTGGAGGGTGTTTTAAGTCCATTATAACAGATTGCGTCCAGAGGCAAAGAGCACCATCGTGCCTTACAAAGAAATGTCCAGCAAAAGAGAAGCAAATTGCCTTTGAAATTAGTAAGAAAAAAATTAATATTTTAGTTTCATTGTATTCGTTTTTTTTAATTAAATTCAATTATTAAGCAAGTCGTAAATAGTTTTACACGGAATGCAATTAAATCCAAAATAACTATGAATTTTTACTGTAAATAGAAAACCATACCTTACTTGTTCTCGAAATGACATTTTAGCAAAATCACTTAGCACTTATTTTTAAAAATTAAAAAATCAAAGTTACATCCAGATTTTTTCTTGTGTACTAAGCAATTTACATTTGCAAGAAATATAAATATTATGATTTTTATCATATTATTTATATTGAGGAAAAAGTTTAAGTTTTTCTTCAAAAGTCAGAAAAACATGACATTTCTTAACTCATTTCATGACATTAAAGTTTGACATTTTGGACGGCTGTGAGTTGCCATAGCACCGTAGGCAGAAGTACTTTTTCTACGATCGTGCAAAAAGTATAAACTTTTTGCACTAATTACAATGCAAAAAGTAATACTTTGTTGCACTACTGCAAAAAGTAACTTACTTTTTGCACTAGTGCAAAAATAATGAAACATTATCTATATTTCTAACGAAATGAACAGAAACTCTTGTTAACTTAATTCTAAGCGAAACACAAATAAAATTAATTTATTTACACGTTTTACTTTTACTTTTAGATAGCGTCCATTTTCTGGAAAATGACATTTAAAATTATATTTTAATAGTTTAATTTTGTCAGTTTGACAACCAAACTCCCAGACTATTTGATATTTAGAAATATTTCAAAATAAGTGGGAAATAACCATAGACATAGAGCATGGACTGTGCCTTCCCTATCCAGCTGTGAATAAATACTGGCGAAAAAGTGTGAGTGAGGCAAAGCGTACTCGCTGCGTTGTTGTCTCTTTCTAGAATTCTGATTGGCCTTCGTAGCAGACTTGAATTTTGTACCGTGCCTTCAGACCTACAGAAACGAGACAGTTATTGGCCGCGAATTCGCTTTGTCTCTTTCTAGAGAGTGGTCAATTTTGAGAGACTATCGCTCAGTTCATACTCTATGTCTATGGAAATAACTAATATCAAAATCTAATCAAATCAAATATGATAATATATCAATGTTAGTAGTAAAAAAAATTATATATATATATACTTCGGTTGAGAAGGCACATTACACGTTACACATTATTCGGCGCTATAGCAGTGCTCGGTAAGTAATAGCTCACTTCCCAAACTAAGTATATAATATACTATTCTCCCCGCTTTTCCGGGGAGAAAAGACCTACTTTCTGCCTTGTGTGATTAAATAATTATATTACAGGTGATATTGTCATTTCCGAAACGTACGGCGGCGCACAAATGAAACTTCGAGATATCCCAAAGTGGTTTGAAGATTCACGATCCAAAATTAATTACAAAATTTCAGGCATAGAAGAATACACAAATGCCATTCGTGCTTCTGATGGTAACGGTCATTACAAGGCGAAATGTCTAAGGAATCAAAACTGGACACTGTATGACGATTTACACGCACCCAAATCATTCAAAATGGCACTAACTTATAGAGCAGATGTTGCGTTGTTAATCTATATAAAGTAGGAAGTTAGGGACGAATAACATTTATTATGTGGTGTTTTTAAAATAAATATAGTAGAACTCATTAAATGTGTTGTGATTCACACTCCGCATATCCCACTTCAATTATTCCAATTATCAGTTCTCCTCGTTTTTTAAAAAATTCTGGGTGGCCGTGCTCATTATGTGCAAAGTTAGCGCGACTATATAATTTTTTTTTTTTTTTTTTAATAAAAATAGGCATACGCATTCAACGACTCACGACTGCATATTTGTTCGCGGCATATTCCGCGACAACTATTCCAGTTGTTTAAGCATATGGTTTTTCTTATTTTATTAAGAAAATTTTGTGTGGTCGTGCTCATTTTCTGTAAAGTTAGCGCGACTATATAATTTTTTTTTTAAATAAAAATAGGCATACGCATTCAACCACTCAGCACGACTGCATATTTCTTCGCGGCATATTCCGCGGCAACTATTCCAGTCATTTAAGCATATGTTTTTCCTTATTTAATTATGAAAATTTTGTGTGGTCGTGGTCATTTTGTGTAATGTTAGCGCGACCGTGTAGTGTTTTTAAAATAAATACAGTAAATGTGTTGAGATTTGCACACTGCAAATTCGCGGCAAATACAGGATGCTAAAATGTTCCATTTTAACCATTTTTTTACCCGAAAAAAATTATGGTTGTGCTAACTTGACGCCAAGTTGACGCAACCATTAATTATTTTTAAAAACAATTATGCGGCAAATTTTTAACTTTTACGGCATATTTACGGCAATTGTGCGGCATATTTTCAGCATGTTCAAACACAATTTTTCGAAAATGGTTGTGCTAACTTTATATACGTGAGAAATTCTGTGATTCAAAACAGTAATAAAATACTCGGTAGAAATGTTATAAGTTTCCCAAGTTGTCAAAGCTATAGATTTTTAATAATAATAATTGTATCAGGTGGTCGAAAAAAAACAGAAATTTATTTTCATTTTTAATTTTTTTTATTATGTATTTCATTTTTTATATATATAACTTCGTAGCAATCAGGGCAAGGTGTTTTTGTTTTTACTATATCATATTCGTTGGCCGTCCACAAAATGATTTGCGTATGAAAGAAAATTTGAAAGAAAATGTGCCATTTTGCCTTGATTCCTTCAATCTTTTTGCGCGACTTGAATGAAAAATGTATATTGTCCTTTTGTTTTCCTACAAGAGCGGATGTCAAAAGCAACTGCGTTTGTTGAATAGTGAATGAATAGTAGATAATCCAACGGTTTTTTTCTTAAACTACGAGAAAAGTTATATTATTAATTTAAAATCCCACCCAACGTTTTTTGTAGAAGAGAAATCTAGTCGAAAAATATTTTACTTACCAAAGAACTAGGGTCTCGAAATTTTTTCTGCTCTAGTAATATAAATATTTGAGAAAATCTCTGCCAATTGGCAACTAAATTATAGTGGAAGATTCTATTACTAGCTCATAAGTTATAATTTGGATAAAAGCTTCTGACATTGCAATCTTTTTTCAGATCAAGCCAAGGGACGAACTATTAGGTAAAGAAACAGATATTCAAGCGTTTTGCATTTTTGACATCCATACCATGGACGACAAAGTGCACCTGGAGACGGATAACTACCTATGTATAAAAGACACTAGTGACATTTATTTGGACATATCTAGTTCACTCTATCGTAGAGAGAACGACCGGTTCGTTAAACCAGAGCCGAGATCTCGACGAGTATCTTGTCAATATCTGTGTTATTTCTGAAATAGCATGCATATTACAAGTGTTAAGGCTTGTAACTGTATTCGGGGATTTTCTGGAGGCATCAGAGCCCAGAAAAGCAGTTAGTAGGCTCTGGTTTTCGCGTGCGAGTGATGGTACTATGGAGACGAACCGCTTTAGGGAAAGGAGATAAAGGTATGTATTATTATATTATTCAATTATATTCTTACTAATTTGTATTTTTCTATATGTAGGTAGGTTCCGAACGAGATAGGACATGGTGAAGACATCGTAAGGTAAATATACATAACCACTGTTTATATTCGATTTATTTTGATCGTGAGAAGGACCACAATTTGCATAGATATCTTGTGGTAAAATAAGAAAAGTCTGTTTTTACTAATCTTACAGATGCAAATGTGATTTGGTCAAAACGTCCTGTCGTCCTTCCCAGATCAAAATACGCTCTAATAGTGCAGGTTTATTTATTACCATTCTTCCATCAAATCGACCAAGATTAACAGTGATCAAAAGATGCTTTTTATGTTGCAAAAAAAAATAATTGTATCGATCAGTAATTAGCTCACCAAATTATCTAGTAAAAGATTTACTTGCCGAGTGAATTGTCAATTCGATTGAATGGAAGAATGATTGAAAGCATTGTTCAATAAAAAAAAATGTTGGTTGAGTTTTAATCAAAATCAGTTAATAAAACATTATTTAGTACTAGCTTGAACGGTAGGACCAGTATTGTTTTCTTTCATAAAAGTATTAGTCTCATTTAAGTGTTATTATTAAATGTCTAACTATTTTTTCTTTTGTTTCAGGGTGAGTGATGGGGTTTATATTGTGCCACCACAGAACGTATCGTAAAAGGGAAAAGGGCTTCAAAAGAAAAACATTTAACAAATGGTAAGCTTTAACCGCCATGCATTTATTTAACATTGTTATCTATTATGAATTTATGTAACTATTGGTACTGCTTACTTATCCGCAGGAGAACCCTCATCAACAAAGACACCCTCCTAAGTTTAACTACAAAAATAATAAAATTATTAATTTTTATTTAATAATGTTTTGACAAAAACGATCGGTCGAGCCGAGATCTCGACGAGTATCTTGTTCATAGCTTTGTTATTTCTAAAATAGATTGGATATTGATATGCCAACGTGTGCGTCCCTTAGCACTAAGATGGACGGTAAGTCCTATTTTTGCAATTTTATCGTATTGTATAACTACTATCAAGTAATCTGTGCTTTCTTCAGGGTCTCCCTCTGGCAACTATAGGTAATTTTTACTTGCTGTAATTTTGTGGTAAGTTAAATATTTTTTATTTTCAATATTTTGGATGCTATAAATTCTGCAGTTTAATTCAATATTTTATAATATGCAGCTATAAAAAGTAGTTGTTTTTATAGGATTCGACAATAATTGCGTTCTAAAGTGGTTACTGTCTATACTTTAGAAATTATCCATATTAAAATCACATCAAAATCGTATTTAGCATAGAAATGTAAATCTAATAGTTACCATATAACAATACCAGATTTTAAACCTTTATAGCTACGTTTACTACCAATCCTTCCCTCAATTGTCGGCCTCCCACAAATTGGACCCTTTGCTTACAATATTAATAATCATGTTTACCTTTTTTAAAAGCCACCCAATCACACAGAGGTTGGATGAAATAATCCGTTATTCGCAAATATTATAAACGGCAGGGTTTCAGCATTATGAGGCGCCGTTTAAGACATTAGTATTACAAATATATACAGGGTGATTCACGAGGAAAGGGACAAAATGTTATGGCAGATAGAGTTCACTTAGGTGAATTAGAAATGACTATTGAAAAAAGCCTGAGCCTTTTTTTTTATCGATCTACAGGGTGATTTATGAGTTTTGCCCGATACTTCTTAAGGTAATATCTTTTAAACTAATCACTAGAATCAGCTCGTATTGTGGGTATATAGTATACTATTAATTGTCAATTTACATGCATAATCAAAGACAGAAAATTCCAGGGCCGGTTCAACTAATTTTTATTTTTAGGGCTCCTATGAAAAAAATTGACCCTGTGTACGTGATTTTTAAATTCTAATACTGAATTATGAAACTACATACAAAAGTGATCGAAAACATGTACTTTGTTGTTTTGCCTCACTTTGGGCGAATTTTAAATAAACGATCAATTTTCGCCAAAATCGAAGGTCTGCACAAAATAAATTTATAAAATTACATTTTCCTCTCTTATTCAAACTAAAATATTTGTTATACAAAATTTTGTGATTTCATGCATGATTAATATGAAATAAATAATCAAAAATAAATAATTTCAACATCAGATTAAGTAATTTTTATTTCTGAGGTTTCTGTGAAAAATCAGTCTGTATACATTTTTCTTAAATTCTGATAATAAATTTTTGTTTTTCTTTAAAATTAAAAAACAATTACACCGTCTATCAAATCCCTTTCAATGATGGTAGTTTTGACAAAGAACTGCCCTTACCTGTTTTACTATTGGGCTATTATTATAATAAGGATAGACTTCTACTCATTTGTTGTCACAATTTCGATTTATTTCCAGTTGTTTTAAAAAATCAGGTGATCATTCGAGACGCCCTGTATAAGTGAGGTGGTATGGGAAAAATGAAACACATTTATAGTTTTTATAACGAACATGTTTTAATAATAAAATAGGTATTGACATGGAATTACATAGAATGTAATTACAATAATTTACACAGATCGAAAGAGATCACATTGGTTTCGGGATGGGGGGTAACACCATATTCATATACATCATAGAGGGGGATAGATAGAGAGAGAGAACACAACAAACAGTTCACATATCGAGTAATCTTTGATCCAATTTTGTCGAAAAACAAATGAAAGTCACGTTTAATAGTATCATTAGAAACCTTTCATTCGCCTCGAAAAAGGGATTAGGAAACCTTTCAATAACGACCAAAATTAATCTAGACGTCTATTTTGTACTTGTTCTGAGGTAGTGAGGTTTGTTATGATGTACAACTTGAGAATCATAGCTACGTATCTTCTATTGTAATATTTACATTTCTTTTTTGTAAAATCTCTGTTTTAAAATCTATATCATAGAATCTAATAAAAATCAGTCTTGTGGAGTTTCTTACGGAGAAGATTTTAGGTACTTGGAGGTAGATTTTGTACCGACCTTCGAAAAGAGTTGAAATCTTATTTGCGGAAATGCGATTTCAAGACTTTTCACTGGGGTTCGTATAATAAACCTAAATATTCAGGATATTCGACAAGACAACGAGACACTAACTGTATTTACAAAAATAAAAAATATATTCGTTATCTTGCGGAAGGTCCGACTTTGGAAAACGAAACACTGTGGAAAAGAAAAATAAAAAAAACTAAAAAAAATATAAACTAAATTATATATTTTGTTTTGGTAACCCTGTATAATTTTTATATAATATAATAACCTAACTAATAGGAAATCAAAAACCCGCGTTTGATTAAAATTATCAATAAAAAAAACAAATGGCACATAGAAAAATAAACTGTTGTGGTAACATCAACAAATTCACAAAACTCGCAAGAACCTTGCGAAAAATTTTCATGTGTGTGTAAAACTGACAATATATTGCAAACATTTAATTTGTAATATTGGACCGTATACAGACCTTACATCTACCAGATCAACAAATAAAATTACATAACAATTATTACAGAAAAGAAAACAGCCACCTTTACAGTTATTCTATGCAAGGAAAAAACAATCAACCACACCTATATTGTACAGTACATTCATAAAAATCGATATGTATAGACTATTTACAAAAAATAAACGTTTGAAAAAATACCATAATGCAGGGGCAAATTGTAGAACGAGACGCGGCTAACAATAATATCAATTACAGCAACGAATAACCGCAAAGGAAACTCGTTCCAAACGGGTTATCATTTTCGTGAAAAGGGTTCGGATGTCAAACGCAAATTCTTGGGTTACATTGCGACAGTGTGCACGGGGTGGAGGAAATAATCGCCGTTTTTTGTTAAATAGAGCGTGACAAAGTGTGGAGTAAACGAGCAAACTCGTTTTCTCGGGTCATACACGTCGATTCTTCCATATTGTGGCACAGATGGTTAAAAAATGTCACTTTTCGTGATGGTACAATTGGCGTGGAACTATGTTCCCATGTGTGGCAGAAGTCTATACGAGGTGCACTCGAAATAGTACATTAGTTTTAACAGTGGGCAGTGGTTTTTTGCCTGAGAAATAAAAAAATAAAAGGAAAACAATTACATGTATTTTCGCATTCCGACAGATTTGTTTTTTTTAACGGAGCACCCTGTATATTTTTACACCATCTGAAAGGCATTAAAAAAAGCTTCTTAATGATATGTCACGTATAGTTTTTATCTCAAAGACTTTACGAATTGTTAATTTTTATATTTCGTTGTCGTAGGAGGCCATTCAACGATAGATTCGGACAAAAATTAACATAATTATTTTATTTTAAATTTGAATAGAACAAAAATATTAGTAAAAATTATAAAAACTTCAAATATTTGAGAGAAAAACACAAAATGAAAAATTGTTATCTCGGGTGGCCATGAAAGTATTGTCCGGTATTGTCTATGAGTAACTCAATTTTTATGAAAGATAGAAGTCAGTCAATGGGCACAAAATATTACTTCGGAAATGGCCCCAACTTTTTTATTTTAAATGAAACACCCTGTATATTTTTGCATTTTCTTGTTTCCCGTGAAATTCTGATTTCAGCGATATGTCACACGTTGAGGTTTGTTTAGAAAATGGCGTCGAAAATGCGGAAAAACTGAAAAACACAAGTAGGCCTGTGCGAAATTTTGTTTTTAATTTTTTAGAAAGTAGGCGCTGTATTTGACACATAGGCGTTGTTTTTTGTCACTTCATGAAGTTCTTCCTTATTAAAGAACCGTGTTTTCCTCGCAGATTTTGTATTATTAAAAAATTCATGGAAAACAATTGAATTTTGCGAGCGGATTTTAAATGGAAACAAAATGTAATGCGTAGATAATAATAAAAAACACATTCATGTGTCAAATTCAACGCCTACTTTCTATACGATTTAAAAATTAAATCCCGTAGGCACCTACTAAAGTTTTTCACTTGTTTTACATTTTCGACGCCATTTTTTAAACAAATGACAACTTGTGATATATCGCTGAAATCAAAATTTTATGGTGAACCAGAAAATGTAAAAATATCTAGGATATTCCAATAAAAATAAGAAAGTGATGTAATTTTCGGTTAGACCGGAAGTAGTATTTTGCGCACAATTGTGAAAGATTTAGTTTTAGTGACTTATTACACACGTCCCAAATTTCAGAAGTGTATCTTTCATAATAACCGAATTTAAGTAAAACACTTTTACAACGTGCGTTCGTAGTGCTTCATTTTCGAGATTTCCAAAAAAAAAAAATGATTAAAAAAACAATATAAAATTAAAACAAGCAAGCGTACAAAGAAAATGAACAAAAAATGTATTATTATTATTATTAAAAAATCTTGACGTGACCCACATTTGTTTAATAATAGCTGTCGTTACGTAAAATATTAATAATGACGACAAAACCCCACAGATATCCAGAATTTTTTTTCAAAATTAAAAAGTGCATATTAGTTTTTTTCCTAGGGACCATACTATTTTTATTATTATTTTGTCATATTTTTTTCTAGAAATTTCAACACTCTGTCGTCAAAAATAAAGCATTTGTGGACACACTATTTTTGCTTAAATAAGGCTAAAGAGCCTCCTGTTAAAGCAGGGCCCTTTATTTACCAAACACCCTGTATTTCTCAAAATATAATCATTAACATCTCGTACAGTATTAAAAATAAATACTGCGTGTTACATATCGTTAAAAAGCTTTTTTTAAAACCTTTCGGATGGTGTCACAATTATACAGGGTTTTCCATAAAAAATACCAAAAGCTTATTTCATATTTCTGGACTGCTACTTTCAATTGTTTCTCTGAAAATATATGTAATTGTTTAAATTTTTTTTTTATTTCTTTACGAAATTCAAACAACGAAGGTTCGGCCTGTACCGGTTTTCACGTTTATTTTGAACGCCCTTTACTTATTTTTAGTTTTTTTAATGTAAAATATTTAAACAGAAAAACAATTAGATTTCTGAGGTATCGGATGAACTTTTATATTTTTTTAAATAGAAATTTTTTTATTTTGTAATTTCTAAAATATACCGGGTGACCACGAAATGAGGCTCGCCCTTATATCTTCTTTGTTTTACAGGATATAAATTTTAAATTTGGACACGTCAAATAACGGTTAAATATGCATTATTTCAACCGTTTTATCACTTTCTGTCGCTTCCGGTTTCACCGGAAATGACACTAACTATTGTTTTTTAAACGGAACACCCTGTATATTTTTATATTTTTGAATTCAGCAGGTCATTTTGACTACAGTTAAGGCATATTGAGATAAAAATATTATTGACAGACATTTTTATGAGCAAATTTAATTTTTGATCTAGGCGGCCGTGACCCCAAAAAAATGTTTTGTTTTGCTTCAATAATTAATCAAAAAATACAATTATGATATTATGTCGTATGACATTTGTGTTATAAGATCTTAAACATTTCGGAAATCGTTTTTCCAGAATAACTCATTTTTTTAAATGGCACCATGGTGACTCACTATGTTATTTTAATAAAGCATTTCATTACCGATAATTTGGTACCAAACACTTCATTATTTGTTCATATTATAATACATAAAAATTACATTGAAAATTGGTAGGCTGCAAAAATTGCTTTGTTTTCAACAAAATTTAAAAAAAACAAGTGAAAGCTTTTTTTTATCAAGGATTGCCTATTTTAAAAATAATTACACCGGAATCTAAGTAGCCCAGGCTTGGGTCAAGTTTTTTATTAGTAATTTTCAACTTTTGTTGCGTTTAAGCTGACATATTTCAAAAATTACCATAAAATTAAAACCCCATTCGCCTGCATATTACAAAAAACCGATAAATCTGCATTCGCCGATATTTCTTATGGTTGGCCACCCTTTGAGTCGAGCACTAGTATATCCCAACTGTCCTGGCCCCTTATCGAATTTCAGCAAATTTCTGAATAAAAAACCCGTTTGCCCTCTGACAAAAACCATATCGAGTCCAGAACAAAAACGTCTGCGTCTTACAAAGGAAGTTAATTTAAAAGCCAGTTAACGGCTTAAGCTTTTGAAAATAATGACGACCACGATGATAACGTGAATTTTCAATATTTCAAGATTTCAAGTATTTAAAAGCGATATTTAAGGGATTAGGACCCCTGTCAATCTCTAAACGTTTCTCAACGCCTCGACCACAAGGCTAAGGCAGACCGTCGTTTGTCTAAGAGCCCTCAAATAAATTGCTGTATTCCAACAAAAGGCATTGCAGTTATCTGGAGCAAAAGCACAAAGACAAATTGCCCTTGCAAAGATACTGCTTGTAAACTTTACGATATGCAAATCGTAATATAAAGCGTAACAATTGCAGGTAAAAAAATTTACCACAAATTTTCGCAACCGCCCAAGAATTTGCATTTTGTGCAATTTGTACATGCAACCTTCTTAGAAGTAAGGAAATAAACTATCAACTAAAAACACCGGTGGGACTCATCCTGTGTCCATCACTGGAGGAATATTTATTGTGGGTGCTGAGCAACTTGGGATAATAAATAAAAAAACTAAAAATTTCAGTTCGGGGAACGGGCCGTCGTAAAAAATGGCCACCAATGAAAATTGCCCTGCAAGCAGAAAAATGGGAGCAAGACGGAAGTACTCTATTAAATTGCGCGTAAAATGAGTTTGGGCTCATACCATTACGATTAATAATAACCTCTAGAAGATTATTCGAAAATTCGAAAATTTACCAAACAAATTTATTATTATTATTATTATTATTATTATTATTTTCGGTTCTTGATGCTTCAATTACTCACAGAAAGAGCGCTAGTGAATTATCTACCCCCACTCCCGTGATCCCGCAGGATTAGTGACTGTAGATTCCAGAGTCGTGTGCCCTAAGTAAGACGAATAAGAGAGGCGGCTGTCGCAGCCCATTTCTGACAATTTTTACTTATTCCCAAAGTTACTCATCACCAATAATAATTATTCACCCCCTTATGGTGCCGACAAACAACAAATTAACTACAAAAATTTCACTTAAAATAAAAATATCAAATAAATAAATTTAATTTGTACACATACTTAAACTTAAATATGCATCTCTTTAGATCGTTAGCCGTACCTCAACATTCACTTATCGAGTTGGAAAGCTTCAACAATTATCATTATGTACAAAATCACATTAAGGTAAAAATAGTATATTATTCAACGACCGTATAATGATGGGTATTAATCACGAGGTGAAGTTTACGGCCACGAGCCGCAGGCGAGTGGCCTAAATCACCGAGTGGATAATAGCCATTATACGGGAGTAGAATACTATACTTTATCCACGACTACTAAATATTTTTGTTGTTTGTAGCAGAACAATATAATATTATAGCTAAATCAAGGAAGCATCTGACAGTAGCGATTAATGACTCATTAATTAGTGATTAATGACCCATTAATCACTGCCGTGATTAATGGGTAGACGTATAATGGGTACATTATACAATAGTCGTGGATAAAAAAATTAATCCGCCGACGCGACGCGTTCTACAACTTGCCCCCGGTGCCTGTTTTTGATCGAAACAAAAACCATTCACGCTTAACAATGAACTAGCTATTGTTTGAGGAACTTGCATACCAATAGACGTTATAATACAAATAAAGAAAAATAATACTAATATCCCTGACGGTAGTGGAATAATTTGACTTTATAAACATACCCGTATGTAGAATTAAATTAAATAGACTAGGAGTGACCCAAGGGTCTTCTTTGTAAAAATATCGCAGCGGATTCTTGGGGATCGTAGTCTTCCTCCTCCACGTCCTCCCTGGAGCTTGGACTTCTGGCCGGGGAACCCCCACTACTGCTGTTGGAGTTCATCCCAGTGCTCATACTCAGATCCTCCGGCTCTGTCTGCTCCGGCAGGGTGACTTGCAACGGGAGCGTTATCAACGGGGTGGAGGGTGGATGGAGCACCCTCCTCTTCCTCAGCTCCTCCTCGAGTTCGTCGGACTCCGGAGTCATCTCCTTGTCGGACACGCCGCACTTGTGGTGCAAGAGATGGTGCCTCCTTCTAAATCTGCATTGGCAACGGTCACAAGAGAACGGTTTCTCGTTGGTGTGGATCAAAATGTGGGCCTTCAGCTGGTTGGAATCGGAAAACTTGGCTGAGCAGTGCTCGCAGGAGTAAGGTCTCTCCCCAGTGTGAACCCTGAGGTGTCTCCTTAAGTTGGCGACCTGTACGAACTGCCTGTCGCAATGCTCGCAGTGATAAGGACGTTCGCCGGTGTGCAGTCGCATGTGGGTTTTGAGATGGTGATCCCTGGTAAACCTCTTGTGACACTCTGGACATTCGAATGGTTTCTCGCCAGTGTGAGTCCGCTCGTGATTCTGCAAGACGTGTTTGTAACCGAAGGACCTGTTGCAAACTCCACAAGTAAACTGCTTGTCCCTGTTGGAGTCTTTGACGTCCGAGCCGGAAGGAGGCGACACGCTGGACGTAGGCGAAGGCAAGGGAACCGTCGCTTCTTCTTCAACCTTCCATTTTCTCTTTCTTATATCCGCCGTGGTGCTGCTGCTGACGATATTGTTGTTGTTGTTGGTGGATTTCCTGGACTTCAGAGATGGAGACAGCGGTTCTGCGCTCACTGGCGGGGACGGGGGCGAATTGGCAGGCCAAGCGATAGGCAGCAGGCCTGGGTGGAAGAACGCCGGGTTGGCGGAAATCGTCAGGCCGGAGGCCGCCATCAGCTGGCTGGCCATTATGAGTTGGGAGGGTGTGAACATGGCAGGATTTGGGAATGCTGGGTAGCCGAAATTGCCTTGGTGGTTCTTCAGCGACGTCTCTTCTTCGACCTTCATCTCCCTCCCGGATAGGATCTCTGGAACAAAAGGCGATTTATTAGATTGAAACACAACAAGCAGTAATCATCAAATAGAATAGGTTTCTTAAAACGAATATTTTAGATGCTAATACCTACTAAGAAGAATTATTTCATGCCAAATCTAATGCGTATACTTGTTATATATTAACAATGACCCTTCGTAACTCGTAGACTAGCCATTTTCGGATTTTGTGACTTAAGACTTTTGATCGGCATGACAAGCTAATTTTTTCTCAAAGCTTCGTCAATTCGATACGATTTCCATAAGGTTTGTTTAAGGTATTTTCTAACGTTTGACACTCGTATCTCAGAAATTAACCATTTTCGGAGTTTGTGCCTGTAGTGACTTTGGATATGGATATGAAGTTTCAGTCAGTTCGATCGAAATAAAATTTCCGCAAGGCTTGTTTAAGACGTTATTTGTCATTTGACCCTCCGTAACTTGGAAACTAGCCATTTTCGGACTTTGTGACTGAAGACTTCTGATAAGCACGACAAACTAATTGTTTCTTAAAGTTTCCTTTAATTCGACCGAAAAGCAATTTTCATAAGAGTTGTTTAAGATATTCTCGATCATTTGACCAGCCTGTAACTCCGAAACTAGCCATTTTCGGACTTTGTGCCTATTGAAACTTGAATAGCATAATGTAAAAGAACTTTTCTCAAAGTTTCAGTCAATTCGACCTAAACGCAACTTCCCTAAAGTTTGTTTAAGATACTCTGTAATGTTTAACATTTTATAACTCGGAAACTAGCCATTTTCGGACTTTGTGCCTGAAGACTTTTGATCAGCACGACGAACTTCTTAGTTTTCGTCAATTCGACCAAAAGCAAGTTCTATAAAGTCTGTTTCAAACAATCTCAATGATTTGACTCGTCCATAGCTCAGAACCTAGCCATTTTCGGACTTTGTGCCCGTTGATCCAACGACTATACTATAGACGTTGCTTTTGATCAGCTTAACGTAAATGAAATAGCCAATTCCAATTAGACCGAAATACAATTGCCTTATGTATTTAAGACACTCTCTAACTTTTAACTTTCTGCTACTCGGGAGTTAACCATTTTCGGACTTTGTGATTTTGATCAGCACGATAAACTAATTTTTTCTTAAAATTTCCGTCGTTACGACTCAGAGGCAATTTTCATGAAGTTTGTTTAAGACTCTATGATTTGACCCGCCTGTAACTCGGAAACTAGCCATTTTCGGACTTTGTGCCCGTTGTGGCTTTTGACCAGCATAGCGTAAAAAAATCTGCCAATTAAACCGAAATACAGTTGCCGTACATTATGACATTCTCTAACGTTTAACCTTCTGTAACTTGAATATTAGCCATTTTCGGATTTTGTGACATTTGATCAGCATGACAAACTAATTGTTGCTTAAAGTTTCCATCAATTCAACTAAAAAGCCATTTATATAAAGACATCAGACGATTCGACTAAAATATAAATTCCATAAAGCTTGTTTAAGACATACTCTATCATTTGACTTTTCATAACTAGGAAACTAATCATTTTCGGACTTTGTGACCGAAAACTTTTTCTTGATAAAGTAATTCTTTCTCAAAGTTTCCCTTAATTCGACCAAAATGCAATTTCCGTAAAATTTGATCAAGACATTCTCTATCATTTGACCCGTCGTAATTCGGAAAGTAGCCATTTTCGGAGTTGAAACTGAAGACTTAATCAGCTCGACAAAATAATTTTTTCCTAAAATTTCCGTCAATTCTACTGAAATGCAAATTCCGTAAGGTTTGTTTAATATATTCTCTAACGTTTGACCCTTGTAACTCAGAAATTTGCCATTTTCGGACTTTGTGCCGTTAGAAACTTTTAATCAGCATAACGTAAAATAATTTTTTCGACGTTTTTGCCAATTCGACCGGAATTATAAGGTTTGTTTAAGACGCTCTCTAACATTTGGTCCTGTGCAACTTGGAAACTAGCCATTTTCGGACTTTGTGATTCTGAAAACTTTTAATCAGCATGGCGTAAACTATTTTTTTTTCAAACTTTCGGTTAATTCGATCGAAATGCAATTTCCATAAGGGTTGTTTAAGATATTCTCTATCATTTCACCCGCCATTTTCGGACTTTGTGCCTGCGGGAACTATTGATCAGCTTAACGTAAAAAAACTTTTCTCAGCCAGTTCGACCTAAATGCAACTTCCGTAAGATTTGTTTAAGATGCTGTCTAACCTTTGACTCGAAAACCAGCCATTTTCGGACTTTGTGCCCGTGAAAAGGTTTGAACAGCACAACGTAAACTAATTTATTCTAAAGTTTTAGCCTATTGAACCAAAATAAAGTTTGTTTAAGACTAAAATACGGGTAATTGCCATACTTCTCCGTGTGAGTTGGGCTCTTGTTTTTAATTTTTGCTTGTGGCCTTTCTACTTTAAAACTAACAATTTCTGCTTTTAAAATTAGAAATTTCTACTTCAAAAGTTTCTGCTTTACCTCTGGATAGATATATGATGTAAGAATGCCCTAAATCGAATTAATACCTTGTCTCGACAACATAACAGATTGTTATACAGGGTCAGTCGAAAAGTAAAAAGGAATCACATTTTCAAACAAACACCTACTTTTAAAGTAGAAATTTCTAGTTCTAAAGCAGAAATTTCTAGTTTCAAAATTAGTAGCCTTTAAAAATAATAATAACATTACTCTATTTTAGAGAGATAAATTATATAGCAATATTTAAAAATACTAGCATACGAAAAAAAAAATATATATAATTGACTGTATTTAGTCAAATGTGAACATTTAATATACAACTTGGGTTAATGGCTAATATTTATTTGTATGGATTAAAGTTAAATGTTGATTTCCCAATATTATAAAACCAATATATATTTTTATGTATACATATATATTGGTTAAGCAATATAGTTTCCAAGGAATATTACCAATGTAGGTTAAATATGGTTTTTCCAATATTGTAAATCTAATATTTATCGACGTTTATCAATATTGTTTTGATATATCTAGGTTGAAAATAGTTAAAATAATATAGTACCAATATTGAATTACTAATATTTTAAAATCGATATTTGTTAATATATTTTATTCGATTTCAATGTATCTATATTGGCTAAATATGAACTCGTGGTCCAGCCAATATTATGTTCTACCTGGGATGCGAATAATTACCTGCTCAAAACACACTCCCCTGTATTGTGTGTTTTAATCGATTTTATTGGGAGTAATTAAATTACAGGTGACTCCCAAAATAATTCAGACCCACCCCGTACGCCGCAGTTTCCATCAAAACCAACAACCGGCACATAATTTCCAAAGAACGCGTCCCCTCAAAGTTCTGGTGTAATGGAATGGGTAAAGCGCCTCGAGATTCAAAATGTTTGGACAAACAATCGGGAAGCAGTAAGAGCCCATTGAAATTTCGCAACATAAGTATAAATAAAATGATAAATATAGGTTGTCCGATGGCATATGTGCACATCATTGCCTTATTGAGCTCCACTCTAGCGGAATGTCTCCGAAGTATCCTTTAAGACGTTCAACAATGATCCCCGAGACGTGGCACAATACTCAAAGACGTCTCAATGGTCCCCGTAACCATGTCCCATCGTTTCTGCCTGAACGCATCCCCAAAATACGCATATATTGATACCCGTGCCGTGACCGTCGCTTTATTTATACAACATTAGATCGAAAACTGTTTGATCTCCGTCAATAGATATCCTTTCTTGATGTTCTTTCATAGGATTTTACACAATAATACTTTCCCGCTTTCACGCGCCTGACTCAACATTTACCATTCAAATTTTCTTCGGATTCTATTTTATTTTTATTGTATTATCACGTATCCCATTCAGGCCCGATATTAAATATGTACGCCGGCCGGTCGATAAATCACTTTAATGCTTGCATAAATAAAACGCACGGAACAAGCCTTTATCTTCCGCTGCTATTAAACATATAGTATAAATCGAAATACGCGAATTCGAACCGGCTTTTTGTTACGGGCACAAAGAACTCCGAACAATTAATATTTCGCGGCCATTATAAGCGTAAACTGTTCATGCACTATTTATATAGTTCTGACGGCGCTTCGTAAAATAATTATCCTGGAAAATCCTTGCCAGGCAGATAGGTGGGCTATTTATTAATTTATTTATAAAAGCCCAACTCACACCGAGAAGTATGGCAATTACCCGTATTTTAGTCTTAAACAAACTTTATTTTGGTCCAATAGGCTAAAACTTTAGAATAAATTAGTTTACGTTGTGCTGTTCAAAGCTTTTCACAGGCACAAAGTCCGAAAATGGCTAGTTTCCGAGTCAAAGGTTAGACAGCATCTTAAACAAATCTTGCGGAAGTTGGATTTAGGTCGAACTGGCTGAAACTTCGAGAATAATTTCTTTACGTTAAGCTGATCAAAAGTTCCCGCAGGCACAAACTCCGAAAATGGCGGGTGAAAAGATAGAGAATATCTTAAACAACCCTTATGGAAATTGCATTTCGATCGTATTTACTGGAAGTTTGAAAAAAAAAAGTTTACGCCATGCTGATCAAAAGTCTTCAGAGTCACAAAGTCCGAAAATGGCTAGTTTCCAAGTTGCGCAGGATTAAAATACTAAATGTTAGAGAGCGTCTTAAACAAACCTTATAATTCCGGTCGAATTGGCAAAAACATCGAAAAAATTATTTTACGTTATGCTGATTAAACATTTTTAACGGCACAAAGTCCGAAAATGGCAAATTTCTGAGTTACAAGGGTCAAACGTTAGAGAATATATTAAACAAACCTTACGGAATTTGCGTTTCAGGAGAATTGATGGAAATTTTAAGAAAAAATTATTTTGTCGAGCTGATTAAGTCTTCAGTCTCAACTCCGAAAATGGCTACTTTCCGAATTACGGCGCGACAAACGATAGAGAATGTCTTGATAAAATTTTACTGGAATTGCAATTTGGTCGAATTAACGGAAACTTACTTTATCAAGAAAAAGCCTACAGACACAAAGTCCGAAAATGGCTAGTTTCCGAGTTATAGAATGTTAAACGTTAGAAAATTTCTACTTTAAAAGTAGAAATTTCTACTTTCAAAACTAGAAATTTCTACTTTAAAAGTAGGTGTTTGTTTGAAAATGTTATTCCTTTTTTCTTTTCGACTGACCCTGTATAAAAATCTGTCATGTTGACAACACTAGGTATTCATTCGATTTAGGGCTTCTGACATCATATATCTATCCAGAGGTAAAGCAGAAGCTACACACGTAGAAATTTTGAATTTAAAGTAAAAATTACTAGTTTTGAAGTAGAAATTTCTAATTTTGAGAGTAGAAATTCCTAGTTTTAAGTAGAAATTCCTAATTTTGAAAGCAGAAATTGCTTGTTTTAAATTAGAAAGGCCACAAGCAAAAATTTAAAAAACTAGAAATTTCTGCTTTAAAACTAGAAATTTTTACTTTACAACTAGAAATCTTTACTTTCAACACTAGAAATTTCTGCTTTAAAACTAGAAATTTTTACTTTACAACTAGAAATCTTTACTTTCAACACTAGAAATTTCTGCTTTAAAACTAGAAATTTTTACTTTACAACTAGAAATCTTTACTTTCAACACTACAAATTTCTGCTTTAAAACTAGAAATTTTTACTTTACAACTAGAAATCTTTACTTTCAACACTACAAATTTCTGCTTTAAAACTAGAAATTTTTACTTTACAACTAGAAATCTTTACTTTCAACACTAGAAATTTCTGCTTTAAAACTAGAAATTTTTACTTTACAACTAGAAATCTTTACTTTCAACACTAGAAATTTCTGCTTTAAAACTAGAAATTTTTACTTTACAACTAGAAATCTTTACTTTCAACACTAGAAATTTCTGCTTTAAAACTAGAAATTTTTACTTTACAACTAGAAATCTTTACTTTCAACACTAGAAATTTCTACTTTAAAAGAAGGTAGGTGTTTGTTTGAAAGTTTTATTTTTTTTTACTTTTTGCCTGACTGCATAGAAATCAGCGATGGCTCTGAAGGGTTACAGCAAAAATTAAAAAAAACTGGGAATTTCTAATTTTGAAAGTAGAAATTGCTGCTTTGAAACTAGAAATTTCTACTTTTAAAACTAAAAATTTATACTTTTAAAATTAGAAATTTCTACTTTTAAAACCTTCTAAAAGAATGTTTACTTTCAAAACTAGATATTTGTACTTTAAAACTAGAAATTTATACTTTAGGACTACTTTAAAAGTAGAAATTTCTACTATCAAAACTAGAAATTTCTACTTTAGAACTAGAAATTTTTATTTTTCAAAATAGGAATTTATATTTTTAAAACTAAAAATTTTTACTTTTAAAACTAGAAATTTCTACTTTAAAAGTAGAAATTTCTACTTTCAAAACCTTAAAAGAATTTTTACTTTCTAAACTAGATATTTGTACTTCAAAACTAGAAATTTATACTTTAGGACTACTTTAAAAGTGGAAATTTCTACTATCAAAACTAGAAATGTCTACTTTGAAACTAGAAATTTCTATTTTTCAAATTAGGAATTTATATTTTTACTAAACTAACTAACTAAAAATTTTTACTTTTAAAACTAGAAATTTCTACTTTAATAGTAGAAATTTCTACTTTCAAAACTAGAAATTTATATTTCGTATTGATCCAATATTGTCTTTTTTACATTGCGCCAACATTTAAACAATATTAAACCAATATCGGCCCAATACTAGTGTTCTGCCTGGGATATGTTAGTTCAGGATAGATTTTTTGGATATATTATCGTTGTGCCAGTCCTCCTGATGAGCTCAAGTAAGAGCGAAAGATTATGCGCGTCTTCTTGGAGACGTCGTTTTTTGATTGATAACCATAATGAATTTTGTGGAATTTTTCAAAAATTTATTTTTAGACGTTTTGAATTTTTGTCATGTATTAAAGAAAGTCCAATTAATTTTATAATTGTATAAAAAAATGCACTCCTAAACTCCCGATCTCATGACTAGTTTGATAATCCCTTTCAATATTTTATAAAAATTTTCCATGTCCTTACGTTTATATTTTAAGAAAAGTTTTAGTTTACTGTACTGTGGCGTAATTTATAAATTTTTAATTTGTCGTTTCGCCTCCCTTTTTTAATAAGGCCCCGCTCCTCGCATCAGCGACATTAAACAAAATAACGGCGCAGCAGTATAAGTTATATAGGGCCATTAGGACCCGGTCTTAATAAAGAAAGGGCTATAATATAATGAATCCTTAAGATGAATCCAGCAACTCCTCCCAGCGTTATCCTGCGGGGAGGTGCGCAGACGCGAGCCATTATCCTTTACCATTATCTCCTCCCTTCGTTCATTAGCAACGTCTTCCGTTTTAACCCTTCCCTGCCTATCCCTGATGGCTTTCCCTTGTGCTTTCTCTACCAGATCCCCAGTTTCCAGGCATAGAAAAAACCCATTTAAAAGCTTATCTCTTTCAATTTATTTTCTAATTATTTTTTACTTTGCATAAAAAGGATTTCTCTGGAAAACCGCTTAGGATCCTTTCCTATAAGAAATTCATCCTCGATAGCTGCGTCTTCGCCGTTTAATCTAACAAAAACAACAAAAATTAAATTTAAAATTACTTCCGAAACTGAATTTGCGCGCCGTTCTTGTATCAAAGGACCTACCAACTTAAAATACTTGCTCGACTTCAATTAAATTGAATCAGAAAGACGGAAAATGTGTGATGGATACGTCGTTCTATTATTTATTAAGTGAAGGAATGGATACTCAAAAAATATTTGGAGTCGTTTTTCTTTTATCTACAGGGTGCTTGAACAGAACGTTCTCTCGAATTCCCAAACAAATAAGCAATTTTAAAAAATCGATTTGGAGTTTTTTTGATGGCAAGTTGCGTATTCTTTCAGAAACCGGCTCCCATCCTGAAGTTTTTATTGGTGCAAAAATATCCTGTGGACGGATAGCTGCAGCTTAAGATAATCTTCATTTTTTTAGATAAATCACCTTGTAATTCATATTTATTACCGTGCTTGCGCAAAAAGAACATAATAGGGCTTTTGTTTTGGAAACTCCCGCGGTTATTGCGGTCTGCGAATCAGCGGCTGTCAAATGTTTTCCTCAAGGAAGACGGTAAAGTCACGTTAAGTATAATTTAGAGAATGCAGTCACTTAAAATAACTGGGTAGAAGGTAGGTAATTGTCATACAAGCTTACCTGTTTGAAAAATTGTTACAGATTAAATTAATCACGACAGGCAATACAACCCCATTTATCCTTGAGGAGCCTTGAGGGTAAGGTGTCAATGTAAAAAGTCAATGGTGATGAATCCGGCGATTTAGGAGTCCACTCCACTGAACCAGTAGTCCTAATTCATGTTTATTTAGGAGATTTTTAATGACTTACTGGGCCTAATATTGGAGGTTTTTCTGTTGTTTTTCAAAACAAAATTTCACGTAGGATTGAATTTAAACAGAAAAATAGCCACAGTTTCCCTAATTTTTCTCTACAAGAGACACTTGCATTTGTTTTTTCAATAGCAAAGAGTTAGCCATGACTAAACAAATGCTTATATTTTATGCTTTTCTATATGACATGTCATCGGTTTCCATGATTTTGACAATTATGAATTTTTTTTAAACCAAGGTGGCGCGGAAAAACAAATGGTAATTCGGAAAATTCCTCATAAGAGCCTCGGAATTTCAATTTTGACCTTAAAGAGGATTAAAAGGCCTTCAAAATGCTTTTTTTGGATGATTTTTAGCGTTAATTACAAAGAAGATATGACCGAAATAAGAAGCGTGCCTCGTTTTAGCAAATTACGATATTGCTCGTTTGGCGGTACAATTTAGTCTCAGAAATTCGTTAATTGTTAATTTTTTAACTTTCAGGGTGGTTTTCATCCACTGAGGGGTAAGAGCAATTATTTTTCTTATTAGGGGATGAGTTTTATGTCTCAAAATGTAGCAATCTGTCAAGAAAGTCCTAATACGTAAAGCCATGGTCACCATAATCAGGTTTTTGCACCAAAATCCTTTCGTATCTTACAATAAACTTTTACTTCAATCGAAAGCAAACCATTACAACGAATACCTATCAATGAGTTGGCGCAGCCTTTTAAAATTCGGTAATTACCTATTCTAATATGTTTTGTTAGTTTCGTCATGTTTAAGTAACAAGTAATTAAAACCCCATTATTAGGCATATTTCCTGAATTTAATCATTTGGAGTTATGTTATAAAACTATTAAAATCACTTTCGAATTTTTCGGTTATAATTGAATACCACTCACTCAATAAAAAATCGATTATGTTCTTGCTACCAGCGAATTACATATTTGTTACAATGTGCTTCGGGATTTAATTGGTAATCTAGAAAAAACGCCAGCGGCGCGCCGAAAGGGTGATTGTCCCGCAGATGCCCAAATGAGAGATCGCATTGTTAAATTGTTAAACGACAAACGGAATTGTAGATTTTAGTGTGAACTATCTATTGGTGAAGAAAAGTAAAACAAAATGGCGTCAGAAAGTAGAGAAAAAGACGTAACTAATTTTTCCTTCAATGGAACACATTTTTGCATATTTTGAAAGATCTTTTTTTTCTGATTCCAAAAATATGTAATAAGTTGTCATTTGTTCTATCCGTTCTGAAAATATTATGCAAAGCATAGGTTGCTATGAAAAAAAAATGACAAACTATTTTTGATAATAATTACTGACAGTTTACTTTCTGATGTTCCTTTGTTTTATTTCTTATCATCAAAATATATTTCATATCAAAATCTACAACTTTTTTTTTCAAACTTTTTTCATATTTCTATAAATAAGTTCTATAAGTAGGTGTCAAAATTGATGATTGACAAATGAAATTATGTTTTTCTACATCTGAATCACCCATTTTAAAGTATTCGGGATTTTGCATAAAAATGTAGTGGTAAACTGTCGGAAATTATCAGAAATATTGTTTTTCATGGCAACCTATATTCTAAGCGAACTGTTTTGCACAAAGAGCCATACTGTTTTAAAAACAACCCGAGCAAATGCCAACATATTATAGATATATTTTTGGAGTTAAAAATAATCTTTCAAAATATGCAAAAATATACAGGGCGTTCCATTTGAAAAAGTATAAGTTGTGTCTCTTTCTCTACTTTCCGATGCTATTTTGTTCTATATTTTTTCGGCAAGAGATACCAAAAAAGTAGAGGTACAATTTAATTATTTTTTTCCTTAGGTTTGGGTGGGATTGAGGCCAATAATCAAAACAACAAACTGTTTTTTAATAATGTCGACGTTTCGAAATAATTTATTTCATCCTCAGGACACTGAAATAATGCACAATGATGGTAGTTTTAAGAAAAGATGAAAATTAATATAATTATATACAATTAAGTAAATAGAAAGATGATAAAAAAAAAAAATTTAAAAGGAAATATCACAGAACAACAACAACTTTTACATTTTTTTTTTTATCATCTTTCTATTTAATTGTATATAATTATATTAATTTTCATCTTTTCTTAAAACTACCATCATTGTGCATTATTTCAGTGTCCTGAGGATGAAATAAATTATTTCGAAACGTCGACATTATTAAAAAACAGTTTGTTGTTTTGATTATTGGCCTCAATCCCACCCAAACCTAAGGAAAGAAATTAATAACAGGCTACTACGCTCATTTACAATTTAATTATATAAGACATAAAAGCTTAATTATGTGTAACGGTAAAGAGAGTGCGTAAGTACAAGTACCAAACAATTTTTAGCAGTTTTCTCATTTAAAAAGTATGTAAATTTTCAAACACGCGTAGATAAAATCTTACATGTCATATAATATGCATATATTTGGTCACAGAACCCGACTGTGGACTTATTTTAAGATCAAATATAGGAAGCGCAAAAAGAACAGGCCCCAATATTGACCCTTGAGGCACTCCTGATGATTCAACTGGTGACCTCTTTCTACCATATGGGGTTTGCAAATCATGGCAAATGAGGCGATAAATAGTAAGGACAAAATCGTTCCTACGTCCACGAGTGTTAGAAATACAAGAAAGGCGAAGTTGTGAGTGGAACGCGATGGGCTTTGAGTATCGCAATACACTGCATTTATTCTGTTATTTTATAATGCGTATAAATATGGGAATTTATCCTGTAATAATTCCGAAAATATATTTTTTTTATTTTCTCTTTAACGGGTGAGAAAAAAATCTTAAGGAGAAACGAAAATAACTGAATTCCATTGTGAAATCCACAGATTGTTAAATTCAGGTGCGTCGCATTAAAAAAATTGTAACTAGAGCGAACGATTTCGGAAAATTTTCAAAAAATTCAGGGATGGCTCAAATCGCTGTTCGATTGTTTTTTATTGTAGAGCGAGCTGTCACAATCGTTAATTTACGTTTTTCTCGAAAATATTGTAGCCGCTCTGGCCGCCATCTTGGAAAGAAAAGAAAAAGCCTTTTACTCGATTATCCTCCCCTCTGTTGGTTTTACCCTAAAATTAGTTATTACTGATATTGTAGGTAATAGTAGGAGAGGATTTTCGACCTCATCGTGACACGAGGATTCTATTTTTTTTTCAACAATTCATGTCAATATGAGAAAAAATCTCGTTGCCAAAGGTGTGAAAAAAATTATCGAAAATGTAAAAAAAGTGGGTCATAACAGTTATTCGATTATCCGTGCTCGGTCGCGGGTGGATATTAAGCAACCAAATTTTCAGGGATCCGAGAGGAAGGTTGGTTCTAGCACTCCTGAAAGTTCGGCCGAAAAAAATCCTCCTGGGAGGGGAGCAAGGGCCCCCGGAAAAGTACAGTTTTTGGCAAAAAAACACGGAATCTTCAAACGCTATTTCTAAACGAAAAATCGCCACTGGGCAGCCGTTCTGGTAAGAAATCCAAGGTAGAGGGTCCAACTTAGAGCTGCATCGTAAATCGCACGGTCCCGCTGCGATTTTCGAAGCTGTAGGAGCGACCGAAAAAGAGGAATTTTGACGTTTTGAAGAAAATTTTAAAGTTTGGTTAAAATTTGCAAATTTCCTGAATTGGTCACCGTAATTTTTTTTTACCAACTGAAAACTAATTTCCACACTTTTCGCAATGTCCTGGGACTTTGCTTCATAAAAGTAAAACTCGTTTCTTTTGACTCGAACTAAACATTATTCTTCATGAAATTACTCGAAATTTTGGTCGAGGGCTCTCCTACTATAATAAATAAAGCTACAAATTCTGTTTAAATAATTTCTCTATTTTGTTATTTAACGATTTACAAAGACTAGAAAGCAAAAAAAAATTGTACAGTATTTTTTGCAATAAATTATATAATTTTCAATATTCTGGCCGCTGTAACTGGCAAAGTATTAAAAATAGAAAAAATCTTTGAAACAAAAATTGTAGCCGTTTTTATTCGCTACAATTTTTAATATAATTAATTTTTCGATAGAATTATATAGGAGAGGAGATATAGAGAAACCTACAATATTTTTGGGGAAGCGTGAATTAAAACAATATATAAAAAAATCCTTTCTGAAGTTACTATATAAGGACTCCCTCTTTTTTAGCTGGAGTAGTGATAAGAATGATAAGAAATATTCTCACAACTAAAGGGCGTTTCCTAAGTACATATCGAAGATGATTTTTTGGCTTAAACAATATTTTTGGTGAAAACATGAATTAACAGCAACATATGCAAAAAATTACTAGTTATTACAGGGTACCCCTTTTTTTTGCTCTATACCAGTAATAAGACGGATAACCACATAATTAAAGGGTGGTTCCTAAATACATATCGACTGATTTTACTAAAAAAGTCCACATAAACATGTGTCTTTAAATGTCTCGTTTTCGAGATACAGGGTGAGCAAATGTTCCATTAAATATATTTTTTAAACCTACAAGAATCTTAAATTTGATGTGAAATTAAAACTACCTAAAAATGGCAATAATTTTCTGTTCAGTTTACAAGATCAAAAATGGTTTTATATTTTTTCCCAATAAAGCAGTTTTCATTGTTGCCTTATAATTTGTTAAAATATACTTAATTTGTAGTAATTTAGTTTATTGTAAAGAAAGGACAATGCAATAGAAAATGTCACGACAAATTTAGGATTTTTAAGTAAGCGACTTTTGCAGTATTGAAGGAAAATCATTGGACAATTTTATTGTCCTGTATACCAAAAACAAAGCGATTGAAGACATGTTTATGAAACTTTTTTCGTAAAATAAGGAGTTTGATGTTTTAATTACTAGCTTCCCACCCATATAAATATAGAATTTTTTTTTACCATTTAAGGATTTTGTTCTGTTTGTTGTTAATAGTCACAAAATTTGTTTAAAATATGGCGCAAAAAATCGCAAATTTTTTAATTTTGAATTTGTTAATCATGCTGATTTTAGTTTAAAGTGATAATGGGACAAAATACAATTTTATATTGCGCTACTCGCCCGTCGTTAAATTTAGCCCAAATTCCGAAAAAGAGGATAAAAAACTTTCCACCTCCAAACCCCCATTACTGTAGCAAAGTGGTTGTCATTAACAATTTCGATAATAACGAACAACAAACAAGAAAATTGGACAATTTGACAGGAAACTTAAAGAGTGGCGCCTTCGCCATTTTTGCAAATTAATTAAAAAAAACCGTACGAATTAGAAAAACTTCTGCCAGTTCCTCGGTCTGGGTCCCGTTTGCAGAAAAAAACAACTCACCTCTCTTGGGGGTGCTCTCTTGCAAAAGTGGCATTGTTTTAACACGGTTTATTCACAGGTAACATAGGTCCTCCCGCATCACTAGCCACTGACACACTCAAACTATACGTTTCCCATCAATCTCGCCCAATCCAGCGACTCTAATGTTTTGTTTATGTGATTTACATAAAACGTCGTGTTGTACCATATAGAAAGTTGTACAGGAACTATTTCTACTGACAGCCAGTCGCTTACTACTGAATTTCAACGCACGAGGGTTGACCTAGCCTAACGTGCTCTACACCCCCTCCAGCGAGTGGGGTGAGTGGAGGGGAGAACTGGAGCACCCCCTAAGACAAGGAAGTCCAGCGCAAGGACAACAAATTCACTTGGTTTTGCAGTTTATTATCCTTGTGCTATTGTAAGGCTGCAGATTTGCACTTGCGAATTGTCAATTTGGCGGAAGGTCGTAAATCAATTTCGAGAAAGCCGTTTTAGAAAGTCCATTTAAATGAGGGCTTTTTTGCATATTTTTAGGAAACTAGAAGTTTCGTTTTATGGGTTTGCAATCGGGCTGTAAAAAGCTCGAAAAGTCAGTTTGTCGGGGTGTGGGGTATTTAAAAACGTAACGGAAAGAGATTTCCATATAAAAATTTGTGCTGGGGTAAATGTAAACCAAAAGTGATTTTTTGGGAATTTTAAGCAGGTCCTGTAATTTTTTATTTATGGTTATTTTTTGTAACGATAGGAACTTTAGGGTATCTACTTTAACAATATTAAAAAGGGATAGATGTGCTTTTACCCCTAAGAGGGTGAAAACCACTTCTGAAGTTAAAAAATCAACAATTAGCGAAGTTCTGAGACTAAATTGTACCGCCAAACGAGCAATATCGTAATCTGTTTTCGTTTGGAAATAAGGTTTAAAATTTTCGTGTTTTTGCAAAATTCACCAAAAAATCCATAGTGCGTCCGATAGATTACACCTTATAGTCGATCCAGCGAAATTTAATGATTTCTTAATATCGATCCTAGGACAGAACCTATTACAGTTTCGGACTCGGGACGACTTCAGAACCCCGAAACAATTTTCGGTTTCTCGATAGCGCCCTTCCTTCGTTTCCTATGCTCATTTAGTGAAAACGTCATTTGATAGGTAATTGGATGCAAACAATGTTTGAAGTTTGGAAAAGCGACAATAATTTAATTAAATTCAATTTAAATCTAATTGAAAACTAGTCATTTTTGTTACTTATCGTACCTAATGCATTTGTGCGAAATACCATGCAATAGTTATTTATGTATCAAGGCATTACGGTTGAACTTTTTGTCATGAATGTGGAGTTTAGTTAACCACATGAGTGATGAAAACGAACTTTAATGCCGAGGTTCATATCAAATTTTTTTAAATCCAGAAACTGTGAAATTAAGATTAATTAACTCTATTTTTAAAATAATCTTCAGTGACACCAAAAAATGTCATAATTATTTAAAATTTTAAGTGACATTAGGAAATCTCATAATTATTTTTGAATGTCAAATCGGAATATTTTTTTGTAAGAAAGCCATCATTTTGAGCAATTATAATAGTAAGAATACAATTCTGAATTTAAAAAACTGTATATAATTACCATTTATTACAACACAATTATTGTCACAAGCAATGAAAAATGTATGTTTACGTTTTTCTGTCATCTCTGCCAACTACAAAAATCACACACTAATGGATTACTTTAATGACTATTTCTATCACTTTAATGACGATTTCGAGGTACTTTAATGTCGATTTAAAAAAATCAGTTTTATTGCTTTTTAGAGTTAGGGGCGAAATGCCTGGTTGTGCAGCAGTAAATTGCAGTAACTATGCAAAATAGGGCTTTTTAATGAAACGCTTCTCCAGAGACCCTGCAAGGAGAAAAAAATGGTTTATCAAAATGAGAAGAGATAATTGGAAACCAACAGATTATTCTTGTTTATGTTCTACTTCGTCATTTTCAATGTCTCCTCCGGTTGCATCTTTGCGAAGGGCTGTGAATTTTTATTCCATGGATTATTTTTGTTATTTCATTAGCTTTTTTGTTATGACAACCTTTTTCGAAAATGTGATCCTCTTTAAGTAATTTGCTGAAAACCTTTGAAAAATCAATGTTTTTTGCTTTAAAATCAAAGTTTTCAACCCAAGTAACTCGGCACGTATTAAAGCAAAAATGCACATTCTAATAGTCACTTTTTTTGAACTCCCTGAGTTGGGGTGAAACTCACCCCCAACGAAAGAGCACCCTTTTCCCTTTTAATTGATATTTGACCCATTTAAATCAAACTATACAGGGTGTTAAGAAAAAGTAAGTCATGCCTTTAACCACAGATTCTTTGGACGAAAATAATGTGACTTTTATAACGTGATTTTTTATTTTGGAGCGTAGTTTTTTTTATACAGGGTATTAAAGTTTACATTTTGAAAATTATTTTTATTAATAATTCTGTTACTGTTTAAAATTTTTACCCGAATTTTTTCACAGACTTTCATCTTATACAGATACACTTTTTGTGTAATTTTGGTCAAAAAAGTCAAAGCGCAAACGGGAAAAAGGGGGGTTGTGTTACCCATTAACCCCCCCAACTTTTTCATGCGTACGCCTATGGTCTCTAGATACTCCTACAAAAATTTGATTTAGGACTTGATTAACGAGATATTCCAGTAAATTCAGAATCATTTTCAATATTTCAGTTTCGGAATTTATTGTTTTTACTACTGTTGTTCGTAGTAATCCTGGGTTTTCTTTAAATCGACTACTTTTAGACAAAAAATGCTATAGACTTTTTTTGTTGTGCATAGTCAGAAAAGTTCAATAAAATAAAAATCTTAAGAAAAAACAGTGGCGTACACATTTTTGCTTAGGAAACCTAAATTAATACTTGGTTATCTATGCCACTGAGGTAGGTAAAATAAGCAAATGGAAACACTAATTTAAAGAAAATACTATAAAAAATAAAACATTGCTGTGTTTAAGATTAAACTTTTCATATTATTTACTTTAATTAATTTATTAATTTTTGAATAATTTATCCAACGGGCGAATCCAGTTACATATGGTAAATAAAGCAGACAGCAAAAATACAGAAAATACAATTATTACTAAATCAAAAAAGTCTCTAGCATTTTTTGTCTAAAAGTAGTCGATTTAAAGAAAACCCAGGATTACCACGAACAACGATAGTAAAAACAATAAATTCCGAAACTGAAATATTGAAAATGATTCTGAATTTACTGGAATATCTCGTTAATCAAGTCCTAAATCAAAATTTTGTAGGAGTAAAAAAAATTGGGGAAATAAGTGTTTAATCTAAAAATAAATTTCTAGAGACCATAGGCGTACGCATGAAATAGTTGGGGGGGTTAATGGGTAACACAACCCCCCCTTTTTCCAGTTTGCGCTTTGACTTTTTTGACCAAAATTACACAAAAAGTGTATCTGTATAAGATGAAAGTCTGTGCCATAATTCGAGTAAAAATCTTAAACAGTAACAGAATTATTAATAAAAATAATTTTCAAAATGTAAACTTTAACACCCTGTATAAAAAAAACTACGCCCCAAAATAAAAAATCACGTTATAAAAGTCACATTATTTTCGCCCAAAGAATCTGTGGTTAAAGGCTTGACCTACTTTTTCTTAACGCCCTGTATAATTCTTTTTCTCAAAATAATTCCCGCTTCAAATTTGGTTTTTGAGATCTTACATTTTTGTGATGATCACTTGTCTTATTCTCAGCTCTCTACTAACTGCTAAAAGCAACTAACAATCAGGACTTCCAGTCATGCTTATTCGCCATAAATAAACGTTTTTATAACAATATATTGTTTCCTGTAAACTTATAATGAACATTTTAATATTTTTGTTTACTCGCACAATAAATAAGTTTTTTTGTAAATCACCAAACTAATTGAACTTCGCTTAATATTGAATAATAATTTTTTCAGCGGCATTAGAAAGTCCAGCAGATTATTTGCCGGTTAAATTGCTTCAGTCGACAAATTAGTACATACCGTAAGTGTACATTTCACATTCTTCCACTAAATAACTTTTTGTGCCGAAATAAAAGTTGCTTTTTCGATGGAACTACCAATTACAACTGTTATTGCCAAATACGGCCAGTATTTTCATTTCTTGCAACTCCAAAGAGGTGTCGCTACAAGCTTGAAACCCTCGACCCTTATAAGCAGTACAAGGGTGGTTATATAATACTAGTCGAATTAAAAGGGAATTTGGAAAGGCAAAAACTAAAAACTATTTTTCTCATCGAGCTTTAAAAATAAAACAAAAACGAGACATTGCGGTTTCCAATTTTTGTTCCTCATCAGCTCACGGGGCGGAATTTGAACCAAAATCTTTTTTATTAAATTAAACACGTACTTACCTGCCCAGTCAAGAAAAATAACTACATTATCGTTAATGGTTCGATTGACATTTATGCGGCGAAGATAAAAAAAATCTATCAATTTTTGGCATTGCTCCAATTTGTAATTCTAACATTCCCTTTTAATGATTTCCGACAGTCGCAATTCAGCTCAGTAGTGCCGGCAGCTCATAACACAGAAAAACGTATTTCTATCACAGTTGGACAGGTCGTTTGTAAAAGCAATAAATAGAACTGGGCCGAATACCGACCCTTGAGGTACACCGTTTTATCGCGGCATGCTGTGATTCATATCTCCAAACAGTTTCCACCCTTTCCTTCTCAAAAACAAAACCACCTTCCGGTCAATTCGACCAGCATAACGTAAATTAAATATCCTTGTAGTCATTTAAAATTTACAAATGTTTATTTTACAACTTAAACAATCCGGTATCGGCAGCGTTATCGCAGATCGTGGCGCGTTTATCTAAATTGTTTTAAGCAGCCATCAGTCCACAGTCGTCTATTATTTATTTTGTTAGGATAGGTTAGGGTCCTCGAGAACATACATTCGGACTGATTGGTGATTAGCGTGTGGTTCGACTGCGAGGCCTTGACTTCTACTTTTACCATCCTTATCTGCTGGTAATATTCCGTTTTCCAGTTAAGGAAAAGGACGACTAGTTTGTTGATTGTTCGACATTTTTCCGATCAGAAACAACTCGTTCTAATCACCCTATCGACGCCTGGCTCGCTCGCCTCCAGCCTTTAGTGTTAATTGATGTTGAACAAATATTTGTCGACGATAAGTTACTATTATTGTAATGTAAATATGTGGAGTTATCGCTATCAGCATTTTTAAAGTTTGATACGTTGCATTGGGTATACACACTCTGTACAATATACCCTTTAGTCAGCAGTTTAATAAATTAGTCAACTAATTAATTAATTTGTGCAAATCAAATAATTAAAATAATTCAGCTGCAATTTTATGTCAAATAGTAATTAATTGAATTAATAATACTAGTAAGTTAATGAACCATTTATTTTAGATATTTAATTAAACCATTTAAACTAATTCAATTTAATTATTTAAATTAGCTAATTTATTTGAATTAATTAAACCAATCCAGCTGCAGCCGTTTATATAATGTAAATAACTAAATTAATTCGTTTGATAATTGGTTGAATAAATTATTAAACCAATGAATTAAATCAATTGAAAGATGTAAAACAAATTAGCTGCAATTTTGAATCGGATATAGCAATTCATTGAATTAATAATATGTATGTGAATTAATCAAATTTAATTAAAAAATGATTAATTCAATTTAATAAGCAAATTTATTTGCAGCTTTACATCAGATGTAGTAATTAATTGAATTAATTTGTTTGATAAGTTTGTCAACCAACTAATTAATTAAGTCGGTTCATAATAATTCAGATACACTTGTATATCAATTGTAGTAATTTGCTGCGTTAATTAGTTCAATAATTTAGTAAACAAACCAATTAATTCAATTGAAATATGTAAAACAAATTAGCTACAGTTTTGAGTTGGATGTAGTAATTAACTGAATTAATGATACCGCTTTGTTAATTAACCAAATAATTAATTCAACTTATCTAAATGAATTAAACAAATTAAAATAAAAAATAATTAATTCAATTCAACAAACAAATTATTCGAATTCATTGAATCAATTCATTTACAGCTTGACATCAGATGTAGTAATTAACTGAATTAATTCGTTTGGTAAGTTAGCCAACCAACTAAAGAATTAAATCTGTTCATAAAAATTCACATACACTTGTATATCACATGTAGTAATTAGCTGCATTAATTAGTTAAATAATTTAGCAAACCAGTTATTAAATGAATTGAAATATGTAAAACGAATTAGCTGCAATTTTTTAATCGGATGTAGTAATTAATTGAATTAATAATACCGCTTTGTTAATTAACAGAATAATTAATTCAATTTATTTAAGTGAATTAAACAAATAATATTCAAAACGAATTAATTCAATTCAATAATAATTATTCGAATTCATTGAACCAATTCATTTGCAGCTTTACATCAGATGTAGTAATTAGCTGGATTAATTCATTCGATTACTTAACCAACCAGCTAATTAGTTAAATCGGTTCATAGCAATTCAGGTACAAGTGTAGTAATTAGCTGCGTTAATTAGTTGAATAATTTAGTAGACCAATTAATTAAATCAATTGAAATATGTAAAACAAATTAGCTGCAATTTTGAATTGGATATAGCAATTAATTGAATTAATAATACCATTTTGTTAATTAACCAAATAATCGACTTATCTAAATTAAGCAAATTATTCGAATTCATTGAAACAATTCATCTGCAGCTTTATTACAAATATAACAATTATTTAACTTAAGTGTAATGACGTAAGAGACTAAGATAAATTAATTAATTCAATTATAATGGTTAAAACAATTCGGCTGCACTTTTCCATCAAATGTATTAATCAATCAAGTTAATCAGACTATTGAGAAATTTAGCCAATTATTAATAAATTAAATAAATCAATTAAATTATTATGATTAATTCAACTGACTGAACTGCAGCTATTTAATGTAATAATTAACTACTTTAATTAGTTTAAAAACTTAGTTAGCCAATTAATCAATAAAAATAATTAGAACAATTTAGCTGCAGTTTTATATAAAATACAGTAATTGATTGAATTAATAATGCTATAATTAATTACATAAATTTAACGAATTAAGCATATTTAATTAGATAATAATTGAATAAAGTAAATTACTTAAACTGATTAAAGCAATTCCTCTGCAGCTTTATATCTAGTGTAGCAATTAATTTACCTAATTAATTTCATCAGTTAGTCAGTCAATTATTTAATTAAATCAACTTAAAATAATTCATCTGCAGTTTTTTATAAAATGTATTAATCAATCAAGTTAATCAGACTATTGAGAAATTTAGTCAATTA
The DNA here is from genome assembly GCA_963680705.1 of Rhagium mordax. Lineage (NCBI taxonomy): Eukaryota > Metazoa > Arthropoda > Insecta > Coleoptera > Cerambycidae > Rhagium > Rhagium mordax. The sequence continues at coordinate 76,802,112 of OY796659.1, read as the reverse complement.
TTAATAAATTAAATAAATCAATTAAATTATTATGATTAATTCAACTGACTGAACTGCAGCTATCTAATGCAATAATTAACTACTTTAATTAGTTTAAAAACTTAGTTAGCCAATTAATCAATAAAAATAATTAGAACAATTTAGCTGCAGTTTTATATAAAATACAGTAATTGATTGAATTAATAATGCTATAATTAATTACATAAATTTAACGAATTAAGCATATTTAATTAGATAATAATTGAATAAAGTAAATTACTTAAACTGATTAAAGCAATTCCTCTGCAGCTTTATATCTAGTGTAGCAATTAATTTACCTAATTAATTTCATCAGCCTACTATTTAATTAGATCAAATCGATATAATTCAGCTGCAGTTTTTTATAAAATGTAGAAGTTAACTGATTCAGTTTAATAAGTTATTGAACTAATTAATTAATTAAATCCATTAAAGTAATAAAGACAATTCTGCTGCAGTTTTATATTAAATTTAGTAATTAATTGAATTAGCAATACTATTAAGTGAATTAACCAATAAATTAAACGAATAAATCAATTTTAATAATTTAATTATATTGTTCGAATTAATTAAACTATTAAAACCATAACTTATTGAAGTCGCTAAAGTACATATAAGATATCACATAAATCAGAAAATAAAGCTGCAAATAAGTTGAATTAATGTGGATAATTTATTTTATTTTATTCAATTGATTTAATTACTTTTTTTATTAAAATGTCTTTAATTGGTTTAATTAATTAACTTCGCTAATTAAATGGGTAATTGGTAATTAAATTAACAGTTCAATTAATTCAATTAATTACTACATTTGATAAAAAACTGGAACCGTGTTTTTAATTGATTTAGCCATTCATTGGCATTAATAAAATTAATTCAGAGTTCATTACTTCATCAGATAAAACGCTGTAGTTGGATTGAAATAATTAATTCGAATAACTTACTTGATTTAGATATTTTAATTAATTCAGTGGATTACTAAGTTTGATTAGAAACTGCTACTGAGTTGATTTGATTGAATTAATACATTGGTTGACTAACTTAGTTAATTACACATTGATATAAATCTACAAATGAATTGGTTGAATTAATTCGAGTGGTTTTCTTAATTTAACTAATTGAACTATTTTAAATTAAATTTGTTTGATTAGTTTAATTAGTTTAATTAAAAAGCTAATTAGTTAATGAACTTACTAATATTATTAATTTAATTGAATTGTTTGAATTATTTTAATTTATAGAATTAAGGTCTATTCTTTAATTAACATGTTTGTTAATTGGTTTATTAGCCATTGAACTAATTAACGCCATTAATTCGTAAATTAGATATAAATCTGCAAATGATCTGGATTAATACATTTTAATAATTTATTTCATTTAATTCAATCGATTTAATTCGTTTTTCATTGCATTTCTTTAATTGGTTGAATTAATTTAATTCATTGATTAAATGGGTAATTGGTTATTAAATTAATAGTCGAATTTATTGAGTTATTTACTACATTTTATAAAAAACTAAAACTGAATTGTGAATTAACTGATTCAGTTTAATAAGTTATTAAACTAATTAATTTATTAAATCCATTAAAATAATAAAAACAATCCTGCTGCAGTTTTATATTAAATTTAGTAAACAATTGAAATAATAATACGATTAAGTGAATTAACCAATGAATTAAATGAATAAATCAATTTTAATAATTTAATTATATTATTCGAATTAATTAAACTATTTAAACCATTAAATTAATGAAATCGCAATGATGTTGCAATCGATCCCATTTGTAGTCTACTGATGGGCATCACCGACGAGTTTTTGAAATTTATTTCACAGTTAAAAAAACTCCTGACTTACTTTTGAAAGGTTTTGGAAATAACAACAAAGAACCCTGCCAGACAACTTATAGCTCTCTACTTTTGTTAGCGAGTGTACGTGAATAATTTCAGAAAGGGCTCCCATATTTTACAAATTATATCTTTCCTTATTTATTAGGCACAAACAAGAGATTAAATATGCACTTTGTCGGGGCGAATATTATAAGGAGCTGAACGAAATTAAGCGAAAATATATATTTTCAGTTTTTCACCATGTCATAAACATGTTCTCTTAGGGAAATAAAAAGGTAAACTCTCATAAAGGTAGACATTAAAAGGCATTATGTGAGTTATGAAGTTTCCATGGGCGTCGACGAAACGGATCTTTGCGCAAAATAACACACAGGTAAACGTTTATTAGTATCAGTTATCAGTTTCAGTTTTCTCCTGATCATTCCAGCTTGGTTTGCAAAACAGGCGTCTAGTGTATTTTCTATGAAGTAAGATTTTGTGTTACACCATAGCATTTTATTCTAAATATCATATGCCTAATTTGAAAGGGAATCTGTGTTTCAGAATAATTGTTCTTCATCAGTGCAGCATAGCTTAAGAAATGTAATTTGGAATCATATAAATCGGGACGAGAAGTACGACATAAGTGCTTCGCTGCGCTAGAAAATGTCCGCTAAAGCTAAAGCGTAGCTACGAAGCTCCAACAACAAAGTTATAGAATCTATTATGCAGTGACGTGTCCTTTTAGACCGAGTGAATTGGTATTTCCTCCAGTTTTCGTACATTATCCACGCTCTTGTGATCGTTTATTTAAAAAATAAAATTCTATATTAGGGTGTTTAAATAGTTCTGTGACCCCTTCGCGGCCTTGGCGGCGCGCCCGTGGCTCTAAAGCATTATAAAGCTTCTTCCTTGTTAATAATTAACCGGTAAAAGAAGGAAGAAACTTCAAAGCAGGATCTGTCACGGACAATATGCTTTTGATGTATTTCTTTAAAAGAGGCCCTACTTTACTCCATTCCACTTATTAAACGGGAATTTCATTTTATTAATTTTATATCCAAGCTTTTATTCGCAAAACTTTGCTAATTAGGTAAGCTTTTTCGTATTTTACGTCTAGCCTTCATTGTCAGTCAACAATAAACCAGCAACAAAATTTTTTTTATTACAAAATTCATTAAGCCTTCAAATGCACACAAGAAGAATTACTTTCGATCCGGCGATTTCACTTCGAGAGGCAATTAAAAATCTGGGAGGATTTGCAGGCAGGTATTCTGCTGCAGGAGGAGAGGAATATTAAAAATAAAAATTCTTTGAAATATTTCGCAGGTTGCTCCTGTTTCTTTGTGCCGAATATTAAATATTTTCGTTTTAGGTTGCAGGATTTGATATCTGGAAATGATTGCAACCCCCGCGGCGAGGTGTATTAAACTGCACACAACACGGAACCGAACATTTTTAATAATTTAATATTTTAATTATGATTACGAATATTGAACAGTGTGGAAATAATCTCCGGGTTCCATGTCCTATACTCGTTTAATTTAATTTATTCGAGCAACTAATGTAGCCGATTTCGAGTAATCAATTGAATTAATTTAACTCATTTAATTAACCTAAGTTAAGTAGTTAATTATTTTAATTGATTTAATTAATTAATTGGTTTACTTAGTCATTCGACTAAATCAGCTAATTACCACATTTGATATAAATTTGTAGCTGAATAGTTTTGAACTGATTGAATTAATTAATTAGTTGGTTGACTTACTTAATTAAAGAATTAATTCAGTTAATTGCTGCATCAGATAAAACGCTGTAGTTGGATTGAATTAATTAATTCGAATAACTTACTTGATTTAAATATTTTTCTAATTAATTATGTGGATTACTACGTTCGATAAGAAACTGCTATAGATTTGTTTTGAATGGAAATAATACATTGGTTGACTAACTTGGTTAATTAAACATTGATATAAATCTGCAAATTAATTTGTTGAATTAATTCGATAGACTAGCTTATTGAACAAATTAATGCCATGAATTCTTAAACTAGATATAAAGCTGCAAATAAATTGAATTAATGTGGATAATTTATTTCATTTAATTCAATAGATTTAATTAATTATTTTATTAAAATGTCTTTAATTGGCTTAATTAATTGGTTTCTCTAATTAAATGGGCAATTGGTAATTAAATTAATAGTTCAATTAATTCAATGAATTACTACATTTGATTAAAAAACTGAAACTGTGTTTTTAATTGATTTAGTCATTCATTGGTTAACTAGTATTAATAAAATTAATTAAGAGTTAATTGCTGCATCAGATAAAAAGCTGCAGTTGGATTGAATTAATTAATTCGAATAACTTACTTGATTTTAAATAGTTTCTAATTAATTCAATGGATTACTACGTTTGATAAGAAACTGTTACTGAGTTGTTTTGATTGAATTAATAAATTGGTTGACTAACTTCGTTAATTACACATTGATATAAATCTGTAAATGAATTGGTTGAATTAACTCGACAGACTAGCTTATTGAACCAATTAACGCCATTAATTCTTAAATTAGATATAAAGCTGCAAATAAATTGAATTAATGTGGATAATTTATTTCATTTAATTGAATTGATTTAATTAATTCTTTTCATTAAAATTTCTTCAATTGGTTTAATTAATTGACTTCACTAATTAAATGGGCAATTGGTAATTAAATTAATAGTTCAATTAATTCAATGAATTACTACATTTGATTAAAAAACTGAAACTGTGTTTTTAATTGATTTAGCCATTCTCATTGGTTAACTAGTATTAATAAAATTAATTCAGAGTTAATTGCTGCATCAGATAAAAAGCTGCAGTTGGATTGAATTAATTAATTCGAATAACTTACTTGATTTTAAATAGTTTCTAATTAATTCAATGGATTACTACGTTTGATAAGAAACTGTTACTGAGTTGTTTTGATTGAATTAATAAATTGGTTGACTAACTTCGTTAATTACACATTGATATAAATCTGTAAATGAATTGGTTGAATTAACTCGACAGACTAGCTTATTGAACCAATTAACGCCATTAATTCTTAAATTAGATATAAAGCTGCAAATAAATTGAATTAATGTGGATAATTTATTTCATTTAATTGAATTGATTTAATTAATTCTTTTCATTAAAATTTCTTCAATTGGTTTAATTAATTGACTTCACTAATTAAATGGGCAATTGGTAATTAAATTAATAGTTCAATTAATTCAATGAATTACTACATTTGATTAAAAAACTGAAACTTTGTTTTTAATTGATTTAGCCATTCATTGGGTAACTAGTATTAATAAAATTAATTCAGAGTTAATTGCTGCATCAGATTAAAAGCTGCAGTCGGATTGAATTAATTAATTCGAATAACTTACTTGATTTTAAATATTTTCTAATTAATTCAATGGATTACTACGTTTGATAAGAAACTGCTACTGAGTTGTTTTGATTGAATTAATAAATTGGTTGACTAACTTCGTTAATTACACATTGATATAAATCTGTAAATGAATTGGTTGAATTAACTCGACAGACTAGCTTATTGAACCAATTAACGCCATTATTTCTTAAATTAGATATAAAGCTGCAAATAAATTGAATTAATGTGGATAATTTATTTCATTTAATTGAATTGATTTAATTAATTCTTTTCATTAAAATTTCTTCAATTGGTTTAATTAATTGACTTCACTAATTAAATGGGCAATTGGTAATTAAATTAATAGTTCAATTAATTCAATGAATTACTACATTTGATTAAAAAACTGAAACTGTGTTTTTAATTGATTTAGCCATTCTCATTGGTTAACTAGTATTAATAAAATTAATTAAGAGTTAATTGCTGCATCAGATAAAAAGCTGCAGTTGGATTGAATTAATTAATTCGAATAACTTACTTGATTTTAAATAATTTCTAATTAATTCAATGGATTACTACGTTTGATAAGAAACTGCTACTGAGTTGTTTTGATTGAATTTATAAATTGGTTGACTAACTTCGTTAATTACACATTGATATAAATCTGTAAATGAATTGGTTGAATTAACTCGATGGACTAGCTTATTGAACCAATTAACGCCATTAATTCTTAAATTAGATATAAAGCTGCAAATAAATTGAATTAATGTGGATAATTTATTTCATTTAATTGAATTGATTTAATTAATTCTTTTTATTAAAATTTCTTTAATTGGTTTAATTAATTGACTTCACTAATTAAATGGGTAATTGGTAATTAAATTAATAGTTCAATTAATTCAATGAATTTCTACATTTGATTAAAAAACTGAAACTGTGTTTTAATTGATTTAGCCATTCATTGGTTAACTAGTATTAATAAAATTAATTCAGAGTTAATTGCTGCATCAGATAAAAAGCTGCAGTTGGATTGAATTAATAAATTCGAATAACTTACTTGATTTTAAATATTTTCTAATTAATTCAATGGATTACTACGTTTGATAAGAAACTGCTACTGAGTTGTTTTGATTGAATTAATAAATTGGTTGACTAACTTAGTTAATTACACGATATAATTCTGCAAATGATATGGTTGAATTACTGCGAGTGATTTTCTTGATTTAACTATTTTAAATTAAATTTGTTTGATTACTTTAACTAGAAAGCTAATTGGTTAATGAACTTACTAATATTATTAATTTAACTGAAGTTTGAATTATTTTAATTTATAGACTTAAGGTCTATTCTGTAATTAACATGTTTATTAATTGGTTGACTAACTTATTGAACCAATTAACGCCTTTAATTCGTAAATTAGATGTAAATCTGCAAATGATCTGAATTAATTAATTTTAATAATTTATTTCATTTAATTCAATTGATATAATTCGTTTTAATTACATTTCTTTAATTGATTGAATTGGTTTAATTCATTAATTAAATGGGTAATTGATTATTTAAATTAATAGTCCAATTAATTCAGTTTATTGCTACATTCGATAAAAAACTGAAACTGAATTGTTTTTAATTATTGATTTAGCCATTCAGTGGTTAACTAACTTATTAATGAAATTAATTCAGTTAACTACTACATTTGATTAAAGCTGTAGTTGGATTGATTAACTAATTCGATTAATTTACTTAGTTCAGTTGATTTAATAACTTTTGAATTAAATTTGTTTAATTCAGTTAAAATATTTCCATTCTAATTATAAATATCTGCAATATATCTGGAATACAATTATGTGCCGTAATCAAGTCAGTTATTGTGTTGCTTAAGAACACGTTTTTAATTCTTTTAGCTACCGAAGTTTTGAATATAAAAAGCGCGCATCCCTCTCCAGAGTCATTAATAAGTTATTTTTAAACAAAACCCATTTTCTATAAAAACCAGCCTTTTAACAATCCTTTCCCCACCGTTCTGCGCATTTCTATTTCCGTATGACAATTGTACATGTGTATAAAATTTACCAGTCTATCCCATTGATGGCAGACTGTAACAAAAAAAACCACCCTCTCGCGCTGTGTGTTTTTTACCGTGAAAACATTTCCCCGTTTCGGGAATCCTTGTGCACCTGGTGGTAGTTCTGGTTAGATTTTTGTACGCGTGCTTCTCTCACGTGGTAGACAGACTTTTCTAAGAGGCCGCGCGTGTATAAAAAACACAAAACGGTAGTAATTCACTCTTTATCGCCGCGTATATGCCAGGACAGGGTCGGGTCGGCCGCGCATGGGGGATGCGAAATCTTCAAGCAATTTTGTCTGATAAACCTAAATTATTAATGGTATTGGAATTGAATTGGTCGAACTGTGCTCCCTTAACGGCCTCTTTCCAGTCGCTTTTAATTGTTCATTATTATTTTCTTGAGGGGCGTTCGGATGATCCAGTCCTTGTTGACCATTTTGGATTTTCCACCTCAGATTAAGGAGTTTTTCCATAGTCTTAATTTGATTCGAAATTTATCTTATATCTCCATTCTAGGATGAAAAAGAAGAAAGTATGTCAGATAAAATTTTTTTAATGTAAATGCTTTAAAAAGTTTCAGAGGAATCGAGCAAAATGTTGAATTTTTTTGAAACTTTAATTTTATCTTCTCATATTTCTGAGATGCTCTTTATATTTTGAATTACATTTTTTTTCTCCTCCATTAACTTCTGATTGATACCATTGGGGTGGGCCGGCTCTGGTCGCCTCTCGGTTATTTTAGTTGTCGCACTTTTATGGGGGTTTTCAATAGAAAGATGAACATTTCACAGAGATAACCGAACTCGAGACAAGAGCTGGTTATTCTTCCAAAATGGTCCATATAAAACATTCATAAAGTATTTATTTCCCTGAATACTTTGTCCTCTTTTATTTTTATGTGCGGACCTCGATTGATAAAATGTGCAGATATGGACGCTGATATTATGTTTTGCCTATAACTCTTTGGGACACCACCACCAATAAATGATACAACACGATAAAAATTACGTTTTGGCGCCTGAGTTAACATTCTATTTCTGCTTCTAATAAACCAGTCCAGTCGATTGTAATATGTATTTTACGTGACTGTATCTCTAAGGTAAATATAGAAGTAGTTTCGTAATTTGTTTTTGATTAACTTTATCAGATGTTTATTCTTGACCTGCCTTATCACCCATCTGCCAAAAACAGGCAACGTTTATTAGTTTTGGTATTATATACGATATGTAAATTGCATTTGACACCTACATAAACGGTGGATTATTCTTGCTTGTTGACTCGTTCGCACTGATACAACGCAGCTCGATTAATTCGAACACAGGGTGTTCAAAGCGTACCAAAATGAATGCATAATAGTAAAATATAAACGATTAAACTACAATTAAAAAGCTAAAAAAATTTACTTAATTCAATTACATAAACTCATTTAACGATTTATGAATTAAATGTATTTAATTCGTCTAATTGAGTTAATTAATTAAATTGATTAATTAAGTTAATGGTATTATTGTTTCAGTTAATCAGTACTTTTAATATAAAACTGCTGAATTATTATAAATTGTTTGAATTAATTCATTTGTTAACTAAGTTATTGAATTAAATAATTTAATGAATTGATATAAAACTGCAAATTTATTAATTCAATTATACAATTGGAACAAATTTACTTACTTTAATTTTAATTGAATTAATACATTTTTATTAAATTAGTTTAATTAATTCAACTGAGTTAATAATCAATTTATTATCTTAATAGTATTATTTGAATGTATTACTATATCTGATGCAAAACTGCAGCTGCATTGTTTAACTTATATTAATGGTTTTAATTAATTATTAACTGGTTCACTTATTAATCTAATTAATTCAGTGAATTGCCACATATGATATAACTGCAACTAAATTGATTTAATTAAATCGAATTAAGTCATTTACTTAATTTAATTTAACTATTTAATTATTTATTGATTAAATTTCTTTAATTCGTTTAATTAAGCAGCAAAATGACTTGTTAATTCAATTAATTGCTACATTTGATATAAAGTTGTGGTTGAATTATTTCAATTAATTAGAATAATTTACTTAGTTTAAATGAAATGAATTATCTCTTAATTAAATTTGTCTAATTGATTTAATTGAGTTATTTGTTAAATTAACGTAGTGATATTGTTATTTTATTTCACTGCTGGTTTTAATATATTCGCAGCTTAATTATTTCAGTTGATTTAGTTAATTAATTTACTGACTTATTAAACTAAGCCAGTCAGTTAATTACATTTTATATAAAGCTGCGGATGGGTTGATTCAATTATTTTACTTAATTTATAATATAAGTTGCTGTTGAATTAGTTCAATTAATTCGAATAATTTGCTCAGTTTAAATTGAATTAATTATCTTTAATTTGTCTAATTGGTTTAATTGAGTTAATGGATAAGTTAACGTAGTGATATTGTTACTTTATTTTATTGCCATTTTTAATATATTCGCAACTACATTCTTTTGCTTATTTCAACTGATTTAATTAATTAACTAACTTATTAAACTAATTCTGTCAGTTAACTACATTTTATATAAAGCTGCGGATGGGTTGATGCAATTATTTTGCTTAATTTAAGAATATAAGTTGCTGTTGAATTAGTTCAATTAATTCCAATAATTTACTTGGTTTAAATTGAATTAATTATCTTTTAATTAATTTTGTCTAATTGGTTTAATTGAGTTAATTGATAAATTACGTATTGATAGGGTTATTTTATTTCGTTGCTATATTTAATATATTCGCAGCTGCATTCTTTTGCTTATTTCAATTTACTAAATTATTAAACTAATTAAGTCAGTTACTTACAATATTTTATATAAAGCTGCGTATGGGTTGATTCAATTATTTTGCTTAATTTTTAGTATAAAGGTGATGTTGAATTAGTTCAATTAATTCGAATAATTTACTTAATAATTCAAATTGAATTAATCACCTTTAAATAAATGTGTAATTGGTTTAATTGAGTTAATTGATAAATAATTAACGTATTTAATATATTCGCAGCTGCATTCATTTACTTATTTCAATTAATTTAATTAATTCATATACTAACTTATGAAACTAAGTCGGTTAATTACAACATTTTATATGAAGCTGCGGAAGGGTCGATTCAATTATTTTACTTAATTTATAATATAAAGTTGCTGTTGAATTAGTTCAATTAATTCTAGTAATTCACCCAGTTTAAGTTGAATTAATAATCTTTTAATTAAATTTGTCTGATTGAATTAATTGAGTTAATTGATAAATTAACGTGGTAATATTGTTATTTTATTTCATTGCCATATTTAATATATTCGCAGCTGCATTTTTTACTTATTTCAATTAATTTAATTAATTGATTTACTAACTTAGTGAACTAATTAAGTCAGTTAATTACAACATTTTATATAAAGCTGCGGATGGGTTGATCAATTATTTTGACTAATTTTTAATATAAAGCTGCGGTTGAATTAGTTCAATTAATTCGAATAATTGACTTAGTTTGAATTGAATTAATTATCTTATAATTAAATTTGTCTAATAGAATTAATTGAGTTAATTAAAAAATTAACGTAGTCATATTGTTATTTTATTTCATTGCCATATTTAATATATTGGCAACTGTATTCTTTTACTTATTTCAACTGATTTAATTAATTAATTAACTAACTTATTAAACTATTGCTTAATTTTTAATATAAAGTTGCTGTTGAATTAGTTCAATTAATTCGAATAATTTACTTGGTTTGAATTGAATTAATTATCTTTTAATTCAATTTGACTAATTTTATTAATTGAATTAATTGTTAAATTAACGTAGTGATATTGTTATTTTATTTCATTGCCATATTTAATATATTCGCAGCTGCATTCTTTTACTTATTTCAATTGATTTACTTAATTAATTTGCTAACTTATTAAACTAATTAAGTCAGTTAATTACAACATTTTATATAAAGCTGCAGGTGGGTTGATTCAATTATTTTGCTTAATTTATAATATAAAGTTGCTGTTGAATTAGTTCAATTAATTCTAGTAATTCACCCAGTTTAAGTTGAATTAATAATCTTTTAATTAAATTTGTCTGATTGAATTAATTGATCAATTAACGTAGTGTTATTGATATTAAATTTCATTGCTATATTTAATATATTCGCAGCTGCATTTTTTACTTATTTCAATTAATTTAATTATTTAATTTACTAACTTATTGAACTAATTAAGTCAGTTAATTACAACATTTTATATAAAGCTGCGGATGGGTTGATCAATTATTTTGCCTAATTTTTAATATAAGCTGCGGTCGAATTAGTTCAATTAATTCGAATAATCGACTTAGTTTGAATTGAATTAATTATCTTATAATTAAATTTGCCTAATAGAATTAATTGAGTTAATTGAAAAATTAACGTAGTCATATTGTTATTTTATTTCATTGCCATATTTAATATATTGGCAACTGTATTCTTTTACTTATTTCAACTGATTTAATTAATTAATTAACTAACTTATTAAACTATTGCTTAATTTTTAATATAAAGTTGCTGTTGAATTAGTTCAATTAATTCGAATAATTTACTTGGTTTGAATTGAATTAATTATCTTTTAATTCAATTTGACTAATTTTATTAATTGAATTAATTGTTAAATTAACGTAGTGATATTGTTATTTTATTTCATTGCCATATTTAATATATTCGCAGCTGCATTTTTTACTTATTTCAATTAATTTAATTAATTGATTTACTAACTTAGTGAACTAATTAAGTCAGTTAATTACAACATTTTATATAAAGCTGCGGATGGGTTGATCAATTATTTTGACTAATTTTTAATATAAAGCTGCGGTTGAATTAGTTCAATTAATTCGAATAATTGACTTAGTTTGAATTGAATTAATTATCTTATAATTAAATTTGTCTAATAGAATTAATTGAGTTAATTAAAAAATTAACGTAGTCATATTGTTATTTTATTTCATTGCCATATTTAATATATTGGCAACTGTATTCTTTTACTTATTTCAACTGATTTAATTAATTAATTAACTAACTTATTAAACTATTGCTTAATTTTTAATATAAAGTTGCTGTTGAATTAGTTCAATTAATTCGAATAATTTACTTGGTTTGAATTGAATTAATTATCTTTTAATTCAATTTGACTAATTTTATTAATTGAATTAATTGTTAAATTAACGTAGTGATATTGTTATTTTATTTCATTGCCATATTTAATATATTCGCAGCTGCATTTTTTACTTATTTCAATTAATTTAATTAATTGATTTACTAACTTAGTGAACTAATTAAGTCAGTTAATTACAACATTTTATATAAAGCTGCGGATGGGTTGATCAATTATTTTGACTAATTTTTAATATAAAGCTGCGGTTGAATTAGTTCAATTAATTCGAATAATCGACTTAGTTTGAATTGAATTAATTATCTTATAATTAAATTTGCCTAATAGAATTAATTGAGTTAATTGAAAAATTAACGTAGTCATATTGTTATTTTATTTCATTGCCATATTTAATATATTGGCAACTGTATTCTTTTACTTATTTCAACTGATTTAATTAATTAATTAACTAACTTATTAAACTATTGCTTAATTTTTTATATAAAGTTGCTGTTGAATTAGTTCAATTAATTCGAATAATTTACTTGGTTTGAATTGAATTAATTATCTTTTAATTCAATTTGATTAATTTTATTAATTGAATTAATTGTTAAATTAACGTAGTGATATTGTTATTTTATTTCATTGCCATATTTAATATATTCGCAGCTGCATTCTTTTACTTATTTCAATTGATTTACTTAATTAATTTGCTAACTTATTAAACTAATTAAGTCAGTTAATTACAACATTTTATATAAAGCTGCAGGTGGGTTGATTCAATTATTTTGCTTAATTTATAATATAAAGTTGCTGTTGAATTAGTTCAATTAATTCTAGTAATTCACCCAGTTTAAGTTGAATTAATAATCATTTAATTAAATTTGTCTGATTGAATTAATTGATCAATTAACGTAGTGTTATTGATATTAAATTTCATTGCTATATTTAATATATTCGCAGCTGCATTTTTTACTTATTTCAATTAATTTAATTATTTAATTTACTAACTTATTGAACTAATTAAGTCAGTTAATTACAACATTTTATATAAAGCTGCGGATGGGTTGATCAATTATTTTGCCTAATTTTTAATATAAGCTGCGGTCGAATTAGTTCAATTAATTCGAATAATTGACTTAGTTTGAATTGAATTAATTATCTTATAATTAAATTTGCCTAATAGAATTAATTGAGTTAATTGAAAAATTAACGTAGTCATATTGTTATTTTATTTCATTGCCATATTTAATATATTGGCAACTGTATTCTTTTACTTATTTCAACTGATTTAATTAATTAATTAACTAACTTATTAAACTATTGCTTAATTTTTAATATAAAGTTGCGGTTGAATTAGTTCAATTAATTCGAATAATTTAATTGGTGTGAATTAATTATCTTTTAATTAAATTTGACTAATTTTATTAATTGAATTAATTGTTAAATTAACGTAGTGATATTGTTATTTTATTTCATTGCCATATTTAATATATTCGCAGCTGCATTTTTTACTTATTTCAGTTAATTTAATTAATTAATTTACTAACTTATTGAACTAATTAAGTCAGTTAATTACAACATTTTATATAAAGCTGCGGATGGGTTGATCAATTATTTTGCCTAATTTTTAATATAAGCTGCGGTCGAATTAGTTCAATTAATTCGAATAATCGACTTAGTTTGAATTGAATTAATTATCTTATAATTAAATTTGCCTAATAGAATTAATTGAGTTAATTGAAAAATTAACGTAGTCATATTGTTATTTTATTTCATTGCCATATTTAATATATTGGCAACTGTATTCTTTTACTTATTTCAACTGATTTAATTAATTAATTAACTAACTTATTAAACTATTGCTTAATTTTTAATATAAAGTTGCTGTTGAATTAGTTCAATTAATTCGAATAATTTACTTGGTTTGAATTAATTATCTTTTAATTAAATTTGACTAATTTTATTAATTGAATTAATTGTTAAATTAACGTAGTGATATTGTTATTTTATTTCATTGCCATATTTAATATATTCGCAGCTGCATTCTTTTGCTTATTTCAATTGATTTACTTAATTAATTTACTAACTTATTGAACTACTAAGTCAGTTAGTTACAACATTTTATATAAAGCTGCGGGTGGGTTGATTCAATTATTTTGCTTAATTTATAATATAAAGTTGCTGTTGAATTAGTTTAATTAATTCAAGTCATTTAATAGTTTAAATTGAATTAATAATCTTTTAAATAAATTATTCTAATTGATTAAATTGAGTTAATTAATAAATTAACGTAGTGATATTGTTATTTTATTTCATTACCATATTAATATATTCGCAGGTGCATGCATTTACTTATTTCAATTGATTTAATTAATTCAATTACTCACTTATTAAACTAATTAAGTCAGTTAATTACAACATTTTATATAAGGCTGCGGATGGGTCAATTCAATTACATATTTTGCTTAATTTATAAAATAAAATTGCGGTTGAACTAGTTCAATTAATTCGAATAATTTGCTTGATTGAAATTGAATGAATTATCTTTGAATTAAATTTGTCTAGTTGATTTAATTGAGATAACTGATAAATTAATGTAGTGATATTGTTTGTGTTATTTCATTGTCATATTTAATATATTCGCAGCTGCATTCTTTTACTTATTTCAATCGATTTAATTAATTCAATTACTCACTTATTAAACTAATTAAGTCAGTTAATTTCAACATTTTATATAAAGCTGCGGATGGGTTGTTGCAATTATTTTACTTAATTTAATTCAATTTATTTATTTATTTTTAATTAAATTTATTTAATTCGTTCACCTGAGTTAATTAATTAATTGTTTGCTTAATTAACTATTATTAATTCAATTGTTTCATTTAATTCACTAATTGTTTGCCAATTAATTCAGTTAATCACTATATTTGATATTGCTTCAGCTAAACTTAAATTGAATTAATTCGTTTAATTTAATTAATATGGGAGAATTTATTTTTAAATTAAAATAGTTCAGTTTGTTTAATTTAATTAATTAATTCATTGCATTCGTCAATTTACCTATAATATTATTAATTCATTTATTTAGTATGTTTGATATACAATTGCAGCTACATATATTGTTTTAATTACTTTAACTGATTTAATTTAACCAACTCAATTAAATTTAATTAAATCACTTGAATTAATTAAATTTAATTAAATCACTTGAATTAATTAAATTAATTAAACTACGTAATTGAATTAATATTAAATGATTTTTCAAATAATCTTATAAGGAAACACGGTGTTTTTTCACACCGCAAATTGTGGGCGGCCAGGCCAAAAGTTAACCCAACTGCTCCGAACTTCCTCTAAATGCAGATAAGGAAGTATTACAAACCCACATTGTTATCAGAAATGTCGAATAGCCCTTATATTCGAGATTAAAACAACCCTTATTAACATTCTAAAGTAAACATTTGCTGGTTACAAGATTGTGGTGTGAGAATTACTCAGGAATATAAAAAATAACAAAGATAAGTATCTTATAGAATGTGCAACAGTTATATAAGAAATGCAACAAATGTTTGATAAGTTAGAAAACACAAATATGCACACTGTGCAATTATCCCAAAATATACACCATCATTTAGGTAGTTAAGGACATTATTTTTGCTTTTGACGACAGGATTGATTGTTGGCCAGGCGTTCGGCCGTGTCATCTGAAGGAGTCGTGTATGGCACTCCACTTCATCCTGAAAATGCTCGAAATCTATTGCACAAGTCGAAGTAAATTAAGCGGAGCATAAACCTGAGTCGCCTACATATTGTAGTAGGGACCAGCGGGTGAACAGTCGAGCCATAATGGCCTTTTACATGTAGAAATATTAGAAAAATCGCATGGACTTCTCTAGTCAAGTGTCCTCCACATAAATGATGTGCCTCGATTTATCATTCGTGCTGAATGGCCGCCATATTGAATTTATACAGCATGTCAATGACAACTGAGGTGCTTTGTCCACAATGAATGGACTGTAAAAAAAGATTATGTGGAATCATTTTAATAGAATTCTATTATTCCGGTTATACAAAACAAGATGTTTTGCGGAGAAAATAAACTAAAATTCAGGCCTGCGAGAAATTTATCGAATTTGTTGCGAGGGGGTGGCTCATTCTGGCGCCATTAATTTTCGCTAAAAAAGTCTCTCTCGGCTTTGTCACTTTTACTCGGCTCGCTACTTTTGATAATTATCGCCTGAACGTTTTAATGCCATATTCACTTTTTGAGGCGATTCAAAAGAAACGTATTATTTCAACTACTATCAATGGGGTTGTCTCTAATCTAATGCATAGAAATTCCCGGCGCGCCCAGGTACAGGACAAGCGAACTCGCATATGAGAAGTTATTGACAGTTGCCCACTGGTCTCTGACAGCTTTAGATTTCTCCACCCCACGATATTTTTTCAATCGACAATGAATAAGGCATCGGTTTTTGATGTTTTTTCAATTTCTGTATCCGATTAACTTGTTTATTTAGAAATGTCCGGCCCAAACGTCTTCTGCAGATTACCTCCAGTGGAATTCAATAACGGACAAGGGCAAAAAAGAATCGAAAATATGCTTATGATATGAAATGCTGGAATACAATGATCCAGGCGTAAGTAGAATATTTGTAATACGTATACGGTTTAAGGTTCAGAAATATTAAATATAATACAGATATAGAAAATCAAATATTTCAGATCGTATATACATCAAGCCAGCTTTAGTTTTATCAACATTAAAGTTTAATTATAGTTTGTGTTAGGACGTAAATGTTGTACACACACAATAAATCTAATTATTTTATAATATTCTTAAATGCATTTTAGTATGGTTCGTAAAAATGCAGGAAATAAAATGTTATTGAGCAATGCCGAGCAAATTTTACATTTTACGAACCTAGGACTAATAAAATGTACTGTTTGATTACCTGGTATTTGGCTCCAAGTACACTAAATCACCGAGAATTGCTAATTTCTCAAAATATAATATGCAACTTCACAATGGATTTATTTTCGATAATAAAAATTGAGGTTGTAAGAAAAATATTTAAATGGTTTTGAACTGGGAAAATGTGGAGTTGATTCCTACAGAGAAATTAAAAAACCTTGTTGTAACGTAACATTTCATTAACATTTATTTATTTAATATGAAACTAACAATGAAATGTTTCATTAACGTTGTTAAAATATTTTATTAAAATTACAAACGGAACATATTATTAACGTGGAATTTAACATGCAACTAACGTTGTGATTCAAATTACCATCCATACAAGTAAATTAACGTAACATTTATAGCGATATACAAGAAGATAATGCTATGATTACATACAATTACAAGTCAAACATTTAATTAACACTCCTATTATATTTTACTAAAATTACGAACGCAACATTTCATCAACATCGAATTTAACGTGAAACTAACATTGCAAATGAAGTTAAATTACATTATATACAAAAAGAGAATGCTATAAAGTGACACAAAATTACGAATGAAACATTTAAATAACATTGTAGTTATATTTTGCTAAAATTACAATTCATTAACGTCGAATTTATCATGAAATTAATGTTGTGATTAAAATTATATACATAAATTACATTAACGTAGAATTTATAACAATAGAAAAATACTACGAAATTACATCAGTTTACAATTGAAATGTTTCATTAACGTTGTTAATGTATTTTACTAAAATTACAAACGTAACATTTCATTAACGTCGATTTTAACGTCAAACCAACGTTGTGATTCAAATTACATCCATAAAATGACATTAACGTAGCACTTGTAATGATATACTAAAGAGAATGCTATAAAATTGCATAAAACTACAAGTGAAACGTTTAATTAACACTGTTATTATATTTTACTAAAATTACATTTCATTAACGTCGAATTTAACATGAATCTAACATTGTGAATTGTTACATTACGTAACATTTGTAGCGATATGCAAGTAGAAAAGTGCTACAAAATTACATAAAATTACAAATGAAACATATCATTACCACTGTTATTATATTTTACTAAAATTACATTTCATTAACGTAGAATTTAACATGAATCTAACATTGTGAATAGAGTTACATAACGTAACATTTGTAGCGATATGCAAGTAGAAAAGTGCTACAAAATTACATAAAATTACAAATGAAACATATCATTAACATTGGTAATATATTTTACTAAAATTACAACCGTAATACTAACATTATGAGTAAAATTACATTCATAAATAACATTAACGGAGCATTTGTAGCGGTATGTAAATAGAAAAGTGCTATGAAACCACATGGAATTATAAGTGAAACATTGCATTAACATTAGTAATATATTTTATAAAACGTAATATTTTATTAATATCGAATTTAACATACAACCAACAATGCGAATAAAACTATGTACATCCATATATTACATTAACGTAGCTTTTGCTACGATATGCAAATAGAAAAGTGCTACAAAAATGTCTTATTAACACTGTTAATATATTTTACTAAAATTATAAACGTAACGTTACATTAACGTTGAATTTAACATGACTCTAACATTGTGAATAAAATTATATCCTTAAAATGATATTAATGTAATATATGCACATAGAAAAATGGTACAAAATTACATTAAATTACAAATGAAACATTTAACTAACATTGTTAATATATTTTACTAAAATTGCAAATGTAACATTGAATTTAAAAAAATTTCTTTTCATCAACATCGATTTTAACATGAAACTAACATTGTGAATAAAACTACATACATAAGCTGCATAACGTAGCATTTGTAGCGATATGCAAATGTGCTACAAAATTACATCAAATTGCAAATGAAACGTTTCATTACCATTGGTATTATATTTTACTAAAATTACAACTGTAACATTTCATTAACATCAAATTTAAAGTAAAACTAACATTGTGAGTAAAATTACATTCATAAGTAACATTAACGTAGAATTTGTAGCAGTAAGTAAATAGAGGAGTGCTACAAAACCACATGAAATTATAAGTGAAACATTGCATTAACATTAGTCATCTATTTTACCAAAATTACAAACTTAATATTTCCTTAATGTCGAATTTAACATACAACCAACAATGCAAATAAAACTACGTCCATATATTACATTAACGTAGCTATTGTAGCGATATGCAAATAGAAGAGTGCAACAGAATTACATCAAATTACAAGTGAAACGTTTCATTAACATTGTTAATATATTTTATTAAAATTACAAATGTAACATTTCATTAACATTGAATTTAACATGACTCTAACGTTGTGAATAAAATTACTCCCATAAAATAATATTAATGTATATGCACGTAGAAAAATGCTAAAAAATTACAATAAATTACAAATAAAACATTTAACACATTAACGTGGCTTTTGTAGCAATACACAAATAAAAAAGTCCTACGAAGTGATATGAAATTACAAATGAAATGTTGCATTAACGTTAATAATATATTTTTCTATAATTACGAATTTAACATTTCATTAACATCGAATTTATTTGAATATAACATTGTAAATCAAATTACATCCATAAAATTACATTAACGTAACAGTTGTAGTGGTGTATAAGAAGAATACTATAAAATCACATCAAGATACAAATTAAACGTTTATTTAATATTGTTAATATATTTTACCAAAACTACAAACGCAACAATTTATTAACGTCGAATTTAACATGCAATTAACATTAGTAAAGTTACTTCTATAAAATTACATTAAAATTTAGCATTTGTAGCGATATCATTGATTAAGGAATGAATTCATTCCTTAATCAATGGCGATATGCAAATAGAACAGTGCTATAAAAATAAATCGGAACCAAAATTAAACATTTAATTAACATTATTAATATATTTTACTAACATTCCAAACGTAACATTGGTTTAACATCGAATTTAACAAAATTACATATGTAATATTGAGGTAACATTATATACGTAATGATACCATAAGGTTGCAAATATATTGCATCAGAAACTTTATAATGTTAAGCAACGTTATAAAAATATTAACATTATCGGTATGTTTTTGGGGCGGAATAAATTCTAAATTTGTACTTGTTTCTAAGGTAATATGTTAAATAATGTATGTTGTAGAGACCAGTTGTATTTATCAGGTTATCTCCTAATAGAAGGGGCTTAGTAAACAAAAACAATTGCTTAGTAACGTAATATTTCCCACAATCTTCTCAAACGAAAACAAATAAATATGAACATGGTAAATTCGTAGTAACCCAAGACTCTTGTGCACACAAAACAGTTACCCACGATGACCGATCTGCCAAATGTCCGAACGATGATGACATAACATTAGGTCAGACTGTACGACTTCCCTTTCCGGGTCCACACCCTTCATTTTTGCAGAATTTAGGGAAAGATCGGGGTTTTACCCCTTGTACAACCGGCCGCGCTGGATATCTGTCTTCCTATTACTTCTGCAGTAATTTGAAATTGTCGATCGGCCAGACAGAAGGGTTCGGTTTGCTTCTCTTTTAATATATCTTTATTGGAAACGGGTGGATTTTGTGTAGAGACAGTATAAGAACGAAATTGGGGTGAATCGTGTAATTTCTGAACTCGTTTTTGCACATTGTTTTAATGTCGAACCGAGGGTGGATTGTGTAAGGGTGGATTTTATCCTTTTCTCTTGCAAATGCTCGTCGATACCCCTTCATAGATTTCTCATAATTGATTCGTTAGATTTGCTGACGTCATTGTGCATGTGTGGCTCATTTTTATCTCGTATAAATGCCGATCTAAAAATCACAGCTTGAATCTGCGGCTCAATAAATATGATTTAAAAAGTAAATTAGAGGCAAATAGAGAGCAAATTTTAATATAGTTTCAAACAGCAAATGTACCAACAATACATATTTTACTGCTACGTTATTTAAATACCCCTCTGTTTTAGTTAGTCGGTCCGTCGGTGCATTCTAAATTATGGACCTTCGGTAATAATTATGTTTGTATTGGTGCTAAAAATCCCTTTCTGTCGGAAATATTAATCCTGTTAGGTAAGATAATAGTCATTTGCAAAATGCATACCTGCAAAATCGGAAGACTTAGGCCCCAGCTTTTTTCTAGACCGGTCCTAATTGGCTTCTGAGAAATTTTCTATTAGTCAATTGAAAAAGTCGAATTACATAATTGTGTTTGAGTCACAAGTTGTTAATAGCTGGGACAGGGATTTAAAAGGCATACTTAAAGCAGAAATACAGACCACATAACCAGAAACGTTTAATAAGGATTATTTTAAATGGAGCAGGCGCCTTGCAAGGAATGTTTCCGGTTTCCAATGTTTTGTACAAAAAATATATTAATTTAAGCGTTAAATATGCATTTTGGCTGCAACTTATATTAACATTACGTAACATTAAAATAACGTTGCTAACTTAACGTTGCCGTAAGGTTTCAGTGACGTTACGAGGTAATGTTATAAATACGTAGAAATATAGCGTTTAACATTGTCTATTCTGAAAGTGGCTTAAATAATTTGTAGATAAATTTCTGAAGATTGCACATTTCCATATTGATGTGAGTTTAGAATTTTACTTAAAAGTAACGTTTCAGTATTGTTATACACTTTTTAAGTAGACAATATTATAATATTTTATATTCGCATTTATTTGAAAATTTATATCAACGTTACACATGTAACGTGGTGGTAACGTTGCTAACTTATTATCGCTATAAAGCTTCAGAGTCTGTTGCAAGGTAACGTTGTAAATATGATGATAATATAACACTCAACATTGTATATATCCTTAACACTGCTGCTGCTGAGTAATTCGTAGTATAAATTCTGTAGATTGCAAATTCCCATGTTGATGAGAGTTTACCTAAAAGTAACGTCTCAGTATCGTAATACAGTTTTTAAGCTGATACAATATTACGATATTTTATATTTGCTTTTATTTGCAGAAGTTATAAATATGATGTTAATGTAACGTTTAACTTTTTACATATCCTTAAAGTTGCTATTAAGTAATTTGTAATTGTACTTGCATTTCGGATACGACTTATTTTAACATTACACATGTAACATTGCTAACTTATTGTTGCTATAAAGCTTCAGAGACAGTTGCAAGGTAACATTGTATATATATCCTTAAAGTTGCTGCTGAGTCATTTATAGTATGAATTTCTGTAGATTGCAAATTCCCATGTTAGTGAGAGTTTACCTAAAAGTAACGTTTCAGTATCGTAATACAGATTTTAAGTCGACACAATATTACGATATTTTATATGTATGTGCTTTTATTTACGAAAGTTATAAATATGATGATAACGTAACATTTAACATTTTGTATATTCTTAAAATTGCTACTAATTAATTTGTATACTTGCATTTCGGATATATATTAATATTACACATGTAACATTGCTGTAACATTGCTAATTTATTGTCACTGTAAAGCTTCAGAGACATCACAAGGTAACGTTATAAATATGATGATAATATAACGTTCCACATTCTATATATCCTTAAAGTGGCTGCTATGTAATTTGTAGTGTAAATTTCTTTAAGTCCTATGTCGATGGGAGTTTAGGATTTTACCTGAAAGTAACGATTCAGTATCGTAATACAATTTTTAAGTAGACAAAATATTACAGTGTTTTATATTTGCTTCTATTTGCGAAAGTTATAAATATGATGTTAATGTAACGTTTAACCGTTTGTATATCCTTAAGGTTGCTACTAATTAATTGGTAGTTGTGCTTGCATTTCGGGTATGATCCATATTAACATTACACATGTAACATTGTGGTAACGTTGCCAATTTAATAGTGCGATAAGGTTTCAGGTACTTCCCAAGGTAATGTTATAAATATGATGATAATATAGCGTAAAACATTTTGTATCTCTTGAACTAACGTTACGCTATAGCGTCTCCGAAACCTTGTAAGTTAAGTTGGCAACGTTACCATAATGTTGTAGTAACATTGACAACTTAATATTGCTTGGAGGTTTCTGGGACGTTATAGGGTAACATTACAAATATGGTGAAATTTAACATTTAATATTGTGTTTATCCTTAAAGCTGCTATTAAGTGATTTATAGTGTAAATTTCTATAGATTGCAAATTCCCACTTTGATGTAGAATTTTACTTAAAACTAACGTTTCGGTAGATATCGTGAAGCAATTTTTAAGTAGACAAAATATTACTATATTTAATATTTGCATTTAGTTGCGGAAGTGAACATTTAGAAGTTGCCACTCTAAAAATTAACGTTCAATAAATTTTTTATGCACTTTTCGCACTTTTTGAACCGTTGTCTTGCAAATCGACGTGTAATTCGACGTTTGCTGGCAGGGAGGCACCTCTACGTCATTCATCTGTCCATCCGAGCGAGAAAAGTTTTGTCACGTGCTCGGCCATCACATCTGCCATTTTTTATGAATTCATAAAAAGTCTAATCCCGGTAATTTCTGCGGCGCAAACTTCTGATTTTTATACGACGTGCAGCGTGTGCTGTAAACCGTGAAAAAACACAATCTCTTTCTATTATGCCCTTAAACAAATCTCCCTTACAGCGACCGGTGGGCAGCGCCTTGACAAAAGAGAAAAAAATAGGTTAGAGGTAAAGGTAAAGGTAAGTAAAAATCTGTTACACAACACAAAGATCGCAGATTATTATATTCAAAAGAGATCAGGGAGTGATTGGAAAACGGTCAGTGCTGTTTTTATAAGGGAAAGGACCTTCGATATACCTTTTGTCCACTTCGGGGCTTACGATCGGTTTCTTTTATTAGAGCAGGACGATCTCCTTTCTTAGTTGTTTGCTCGGACCGTGCGGATAAAATTCTCGATTTCTTTTACGTTCTGATCAGATAATATGCAGACAAAGTGGGTATTTACTTGCGAATTTTTGTGCCGTCTTGCGCGCCGCGGCCGCTCCTGAATATTTCAGGAATTTACATACAAAGGGAAATCTTACTTTTATGATTATCCCTAAAACCACGAGCTCTTTAAATATTCAATGCGATATTATGTTTCCCGGCAAATAAAACATCAAAGGCGAATTACGTACGAAATATTTTTTACGCCCACGATTTGCTGACCAAAGAGAGCTCTTGTAATACGCAAAATACAATGCTTAAAACAATACTTACATATATTTTTAAATTGTTTCTGCTACATTTTAGAGCAATTAATTATGGGGACAGTAAACGCCGGCAAACGTCGATTTGCAAGACAACGGTGCAAAAAGTGCGTAAAAAAATTATTCGAATCGAAAATCAAATATCGGCATTTTACATGTTTATGTTTAAACAATCAAATTACAACAACCTTAATTTTTATAGTGTGGCAACTTCTGAATGTTCACTTCCGCAACTAAATACAAATATTAAATATCGTAATATTTTTTCTACTTAAAAATTGCTTCACAATACCGAAACGTTAGTTTTAAGTAAAATTCTACATCAAAGTGGGAATTTGCAATCTATAGAAATTTACACTACAAATCACTTAATAGCAGCATTAAGGATAAACACAATATTAAATGTTACATTTCATCATATTTGCAATGTTACCCTATAACGTCCCCGAAACCTTCCAGCAATATTAAGTTGGCAATATTACTACAACATTATGGTAACGTTGCCAACTTAACTTACAAGGTTTCAGAGACGCTATAGCGTAACGTTAGTTCAAGAGATACAAAATGTTTTACGCTATATTATCATCATATTTATAACATTACCTTGGGAAGTACCTGAAACCTTATCGCACTATTAAATTGGTAACGTTACCACAATGTTACATGTGTAATGTTAATGTAGATCATACCCGAAATGCAAGCACAACTACCAATTAATTAGTAGCAACCTTAAGGATATACAAACGGTTAAACGTTACATTAACATCATATTTATAACTTTCGCAAATAGAAGCAAATATAAAACACTGTAATATTTTGTCTACTTAAAAATAATTGTATTACGATACTTTCAGGTAAAATCCTAAACTCCCATCAACATAGGACTTGGCGATTTAAAGAAATTTACACTACAAATTACATAGCAGCCACTTTAGAGATATATAGAATGTGGAACGTTATATTATCATCATATTTATAACGTTACCTTGTGATGTCTCTGAAGCTTTACGGTGACAATAAATTAGCAATGTTACATGTGTAATGTTAATATATATCCGAAATGCCAGTATACAAATTAATTAGTAGCAATTTTAAGGATATACAAAATGTTAAATGTTACGTTATCATCATATTTATAACTTCCGTAAATAAAAGCACATATAAAGTATCGTAATATTGTGTCTACTTAAAATCTGTATTACGATACTGAAACGTTACTTGTAGGTAAACTCTCACTAACATGGAAATTTGCAATCTACAGAAATTCATACTATAAATTACTCAGCAGCTACTTTAAGGATATATATATACAATGTTACCTTGCAACTGTCTCTGAAGCTTTATAGCAACAATAAGTTAGCAATGTTACATGTGTAATGTTAAAATAAGTCGTACCCGAAATGCAAGTACAAT
Source organism: Rhagium mordax (assembly GCA_963680705.1). NCBI lineage: Eukaryota > Metazoa > Arthropoda > Insecta > Coleoptera > Cerambycidae > Rhagium > Rhagium mordax. Next base: position 76,776,075 of record OY796659.1, on the reverse strand, counting down.
TACAAATTACTTAATGGCAACTTTAAGGATATGTAAAAAGTTAAACGTTACATTAACATCATATTTATAACTTCTGCAAATAAAAGCAAATTCAAAATATCGTAATATTGTATCAGCTTAAAAACTGTATTACGATACTGAGACGTTACTTTTAGGTAAACTCTCATCAACATATATTTTTAAATTGTTTCTGCTACATTTTAGAGCAATAAATTATGGGGACAGTAAACGCCGTCAACGGCGGGCCACACGCCATTATGACAGGGGCGCAAAACACAGTACGTGCATTGTGGGCCATTGTTGCAATATTTTATGAAGTTTTATTGTACATTATATCGATGACAGTGGGGAGTGAGATCGCAATGGAGTCGAGTATGGGGTGGAACGTCACTTATAGCTCGGTGTAGCATAAAACAGCTTTTTTATTTGCTTGTTTACTACAACTTTGATGCTATTTTGAAAATTAAATCGGAATACGTAATTATGTAAGTTGATAATTAAAATTTTATATTACTCGAATGTATAAACTGACACTATTGTGATGAATTTACACCCAGTTTACAGAAGTTTGTAGTATGCCCTCTCAAAGCAGGTTCCTAAATTCTAGGTGGTGGTTCAGCAATCGTTCCAGAGATAGCGGCAGTGGTACAAAAATGAATTAGGGAAACGAGAGAATTGTGGAATAATTTAGAGGAGCATCTAGATTATGCTAGAAGGTATATCTGCAGGTATATAAAGGCCTAGATAGCCATACCTGTATTTTCCTCACTATATGATTTAACTGGAATATATTTCGGTTTTCAGTTACAATGCTGGTAAAAAATCCAAGTTTGCTTTTCGCTTATTTAACAAAATTACGTAAGCGTGAATACATTTAAAAAAATTGCATTCCTCCGAAACCTCTCAGGTGTCTAATTCCCATTATTCGCCGGGGCAGGATTGAATGTGTGGGATTTTTCAATAGGTTTTATACAAATCGACAGGAAACCTTATTTACATTGAACGAAATAGTTGAATGAATCGAATAACATGTAATCTTAGATGATTCTGCTCAAATAACGAAGGTCCTTGCCCTCTGAGTTCTTGCGGATAGCTTGAGCGTTCTCACCCCGTCGACATATCTCAACCCTCAGCCCTCGGGATGTTTCGAACGGACAGTGGTCCGTTTTAATCTTCTTTCAGGTAATAGCAGGTTAGCAATTTGGACTAATATTGCGTTTTACCTCTCCAAATAGATACGTAATTTTCTGGGAAGCGAGGAACTTGTTTCTGTAGCGTTAGTATAGTGAATTGTATAGATTTTTTAGCAGTTTAATCGCGATTTTTAAATTTTTTATACACTAGTAGTTAAAAGATCAACTATCTTTTGGCTATGTTTTAAGAAGGCTAATACAAATGCTGGTAATAAAATATGCGTTTTTAAAAGTGTCCAATATCTTTCTAATTAGGCAACCGGTGACATGTTAAAAAGGAATAGATGTGCTTTCACCCCTAAGAGGGTGAAAACCACCCCTGAAGTCAAAAAATCAATAGTTAACGAGTTCTGAGACTAAATTACCCCCCAAACGAGCAATATCGTAATCTTATTTCGGTCATATCTCCTTTGCAACTAACTCTAAAAATCATCCAAAAAAAGCATTTTGAAGGTCTTTTATTCCTCTTTAAGGTCAGGTAGGTCAAAACAGTGCAGAGGTTGTCAGTTTTTCTATATTCATCTTAAATGCGTCAATTTAAAAAAAAAAACTTTAAGAGTTAGCCTCAAACACTTCTATCACCTAACCTATCATCTTTATCAAAAAATAAAAACAGTATCATTGTATCAAGTATCAAGGCTTGATAGATTGCTCAAGTGGTAGATTTCTTTTTCCTGAATCCATTTTGGTTTTCGGATATTATGTTGAAAATTATCTTCTCAAAAATTTTGCTAATGTTCGATATCAAAGCTCTAAGTCTAAAATTACTTATAAAGTATTCCTTCTCTTTCTTGCAAATAGCCTTAATATGGGGTAATTTAAGACGGTCCGGAATTATTCCAGAACTTGGAGTTAAATTAATTATATGCGCAAACAGATTTGATACTTCAGTGACTATTACCTTTAACAGTTTAAGTGGTATTTCGTCACTGCCTACCGACGTATTTTTGAAATTAATAATTAGATTAAATACTTCATTTGGATGTGTAGCTTCGAAAATTATATTCACATGTGACGGTTGACCATATATTTGCAGATTATCATCATCAGAATTTAATTTTGAACATTGGTTCCTAAAAAAATTGTTGACCTTATTTAGTACATTCTCTTCATTGTTTTCATCTGAATTTGTTTTTCAGAATTGAGTTTTTATTTTTTTTCCAATGTTGGTTTAGTTTTGACTAAGCTCCAGACGGATTTGATTTTGTTTTTGGCTGATTCAATATACAAAATGAGAAGGTCTCTTTGCTTGACGTATACAGTTTTTAAGATCCTACAATATTGTTTGCATTTATCAGCAGACACTTCGCCATTTCTTTTTTGAATGTACATGTTTGTTTTATGGTTCCAAGATATTTGGTTAATCCAAGTTTTGGTATGATTTGTTTCTTTAATTGTTTTATTAGGAAATTTAGATTTAGAATATTTGATAGATTACCAATACATTTGGAATATGCTGCATTTGGCTCGTCAACATAACAAACATCATTCCAGCTCTGATATTGGAGTGCATATTTGAACTGCTGCAGTTTAGTTTCAGAGTAAATTCTTGTTTTTCTAATGGGCTTTGTTTCTTTTAATTTTGCAGGTATTTTTAACTTTAGCAGCTGCCCCTCGTGATCAGACAGAGCTGTTGTAATAACTTCACCCAAATAAGTATTTTCAAAGTTTGTGAATATATCTATTACTGACATGGACTTTTTAGTAAATCTAGTTGATTCAAATATAGTTTGCATTAAATTATCTGTCAATAATAAAGCGGTAAATAATTGTGTATTTACATTTTCAACATTCTGTAAGTATATGTTGAAATTCGCATAGAACCAATTGGAAATTGTTGAATTTAATTTGCGTTAAGTCTAATATTTCAGTTAGTACGATAAAAAATAAATCAATGTTACCTTTTGGAGGTTTATAGATGCATAAAATAATAGTTTTGCTTGCTTTACATACAATAGACGAACACTCAATGTTATCTTCTATACTTTTATGTTTTGGTTCTTCTATCTCTTCGAAATCGATACCATTTCGAAGATTCAACAGCCACCACAAGATCGATTTTTTGTATTGAATTTTTGTCATTGAAAGTTCTCACTACATTAACCAACTGCATTTCTTGAAACTGATTTTCGACCCCATATGGGAAACCAAAAACATTTCCAATGTTAAAATTTTCAGAGAAAAACTTTTTTATGTACTTATATGGTCTCCGATTTACTGGCCGTCAGACGGGAACCTTCCATCGTCGAATTTGCACGCCATTTCCCTTACTAAGAGCAAAGTTTAAACATTCATTTAATTATGAAAATAAACTGTAGGTACATAAAAAATATCTACCTCACATAAACAAGAATAATCTGTTGGTTTCCAATTATCTCTTCTCATTTTTATAAACCATTCTTTTCTCCTTGTTGGGTCTCTGGGGAAGCGTTTCATTAAAAAGCCCTTTTTTGCAGAGTTACTGCAATTTATTGCTGCACAACCAGGCATTTCGCCCCTAACTCTAAAAAGCAATGAAATTCGTTTGCAGATACTAATTCAAACCTTCTATTTGCATTGTTAGCTCTTCATGAATTGTATGCCAGTGCTCAGTTACACAGACCTCAGATGTCTTCTCTTCCATACTTTTTATGCAAAGCTCAGTATCTTCTATTTTATATTTTAAACATTGCAGATTTTGATGGAATTTTATAGATATAGTTGATTCAGTAATTTTAGAGTTTGAGTTATTATTTATTCTTATGTCATCAATATCGTCTATGTTGGGCTCATTGACAACATTACTTGGAGGAGCAGTAAAGGCGGTTACGAGCATTGCTGTGTCTTTATCTCGGTTTTTGTTCTTTATTGGAAATCCTCTCCATTACTTTCAGTACGTCTCACTGCATCAAAGTCAAATCGTCGAAAGGCTACTTTTTGGCCAGAAGTTTGCTTCATATAACCTAGCTTTTAAATTGAATTCTATGCCTATTTGGTAACATTTACAGTCTTCTCTAATGCTATCATATTTCGTTGCAATAGGCATTTATAATAATAATCTCTTCATATTATAGTCTTCTATTGAGTTTCTCTTTTAATGTAATTTTTTATGTTTTCCTCTGTTTCACTTTCTTTAACTCTCGAAATGAAGAACAATGCTATTTTGTTTCTATTTTCATATTTGCCTTTAAATTCGTCTTCTGTGTCTTCAGTTTCTGCTGTTCCAATATTTTATTTGTCTTCTCTCGCCTTGTCTTTAGTTTAGTAGGGCACAGCCGTCGTTATGGTTTTGTCAGTTATTGGGCCATTTATTAATAATTTTAATTTGAACGGTTTAATTCATTTAATTTTGTTAACATTTCTTTCTATTTCCTTAAGTAAAATATGAATAATTAAATTATTAAAAATAAATAACTCTGCTTAGCCCACTCAGCAAAACATTTTTTTAAATTTTACACTAGCAACAGTAGCAACTAACTTTTGTTCACATTGTTTACTAAAGCCCATGTTTTATGACAACTAACCATCATCACTTGTGTAACACTTTCACTTTCTATCACTAAGTCCTAAGTTACTAAATCTAAATCCTTTAAGTGAACATAAACACAGGCGCCCCCCTACAAAATGGAATATTACCCTCTTACTAATTATGTTTGTGCTTGGCATAATAACCCTTTGCGGGCACTTGGCTACCTTCTTCTAATCCCATTAGAATCATACTTGCAACGATCTTAGCTACCTAAGACCATTGTAGCTTGTAAATATTGGTAAGTCCCTTTGTCAAAATCTATTTGAATATCTCAATCTTCAATTGTCATTAGAATCATTGCTACTGTTGCACCTTCATTTTATCTCTAAATTATTATAAAAAAGAAAAAATTATTGCCAACTGTTTCAATTATTGAAGTTATTTGTTTGGCTGTGGATTTGCAGATTTAAAAAAAAATTGATGTTTGTCTTTAATAAAAAAGTTGTAGGAAAACGGATATATCAGGGCCCACTGTATGGTACATAATCAAATTATGAATGGCCGCCGAATTACCGACCTCTCAGTTTTTTCAGTTTCGCCCTGATAAAAAACTGCGGAAGTGCAAAACTCCCACAATCGCAAATATTACATTTTTCAAGGAGCCCTCGACAAACAAAAGATACCTCAAGCATCTAGAACATGTGCACGTATCGTATATTTAAAAAATGGGAAAAGGGCGCTATTTGCACAATCCACCAGAGGTCAACGCACCAAAAAAGGTAAAAAAACATCATCATGTATCGGCATCTTTGTGCTGCGCTCTCACAAAGCCCAAATTTCACGCGAGCACATTTCGGCCTTAAAAACGGTACGAATAAGGGCCAAGTCGACACCCACTACATGTGGATTGAAAGTGAAAAATGATTCCTCTTATTTCTCGAAATTCGACCGACCAGAATGAAAAGGCAGTGTGGTGTGGATGGTATTAGGTAAAAAAACAATTCGCAGGCCATGTAAATATATGGTGAGCGTGGCCCTTTTCTACCGGGTTGATCGACCTTCAGGTAGGTTAGGAAATTCAAGAGATCAAATCATCTAAAAAACTTCTGTTCTAGCAGAAGAAATATTCAGCTTGAGGGTCGATTCCCAGAAACTATTAGGTTCATTGTCCTGCTCCGGCAGTGTTTTAGCCAATTTTTCATCTTCGGACAAGGGAATTGTAAAAGCACCGGCTAAGATTTAATTGTTACGGTGCCTTATGTTGTTGGGTTTTTAAAAGAAAGTAATTATTTTTTAGCTGTCGGTTTTTGTTGTTATAATTCGGTTGCCGATGTAAATCCATTTTTATTTTATTTCTATTTGATAATGGTAAACAAGCGGCTTCCGAAAACGATGAATTATGTTTATGTGGGAGAAGATAGCGACGTGATGAGGGATCAATTTTTTCGAGAATCGTTTTAATCATAACACAATAGAATTTCTTGCCACCGAATCGGCGAAAAACAGATATATATTTAGTCATTAAAAATACAAAATGGGACAAAGTAACGAAATTTCATTTATTGCGTATAACTTTAAAAACTGTCACATTTAACTTAAAAATGTCACACGTCAGTAAAGTTTCTTTTAGAGTTATTGCCACATTCAATACATTTTCTAATGTTTTCAAAGAATCACACAGTTGTAGAAAAATTTTAAGTATATAACTCGTGTGATAGTTCATCTTTTCTGCATCAGCGTGTAAAACAGCTACTGTACTTTAGCTCCTAATAGTGCATATAATAGATCACACTTTTATTAAATCATACAGCTTTGAATAATTATTTGCCACATTTATATTAAAAATATCACACCAATAAAGTTTCTAATAACTGTCGCATTTATTTTAGAATTGTCACATTCAATAAATTTTCCAACATTTAAAGAGAATCACACTTAAGTAGTGAGAGATAAGTGCATCCCTCTGGTGGTCAGTTGCTACTACCAGTCGAGACATCGACGATGTCTCTGTAACCGATAGCGGCTTGCCAAGCAAGCACCAAGAGCGGCGACCTCTAGCCCTGATGGACTTGTAGAAAAATGTTTGTATGTAACTCGTGTGATAGTTCCCACTGTTGCAGAACATTTTTGTAAGTAACTCGTGTGATAGTTTCTTTTTTCTGCAACAGTGTGTAAAACAGCTACTGTACTTTAGCTCCTAATAGTGGATAAAGTAGATCACACTTTTATTAAATCGTCCAGCTTTGAGTGATTGTCACATTTATTTTAAAAATATCACATCAATAAAATTTCTAATAACTATCACTTTTATTTTAAAATTAGTAACATTCAATGAAATTTCTAATATTTAAAAAGTATCCAACTGTTGTGGAAAAAATTTTGCAAGTAACTCGTGTGATAGTTCCTTTTTTCTGCAAGAGTGTGTAAACCATCTACTATACTTTAGCTCTTAATAGTGCATATAATAGATCACACTTTTATTAAATCATCCAGCTTTGTATAATTAATTGTCACATTTATATTAAAAATATCACATCAATAAAGTTTCTAATAACTGTCGCATTTATTTTAGAATTATCACATTCAATAAATTTTCCAATATTTAAAGAGAATCTCACTTGTAAAAAAAATTTTGTATGTAACTCGTGTGATAGTTCCCACTGTTGCAGAAATTTTTTTGTAAGTAACTCGTGTGAGAGTTTCTTTTTTCTGCAACAGTGTGTAAAACATCTACTGTACTTTAGTTCCTAATAGTGGATAAAGTAGATCGCTTTTTTAGTAAATCGTCCAGCTTTGAGTGATTGTCACATTTATTTTAAAAATATCACATCAATAAAATTTCTAATAACTGTCACTTTTATTTTAAAATTATAGTCACATTCAATGAAATTTCCAATATTTAAAAAGTATCCAACTGTTGTGGAAAAAATTTTGCAAGTAACTCGTGTGATAGTTCCTTTTTTCTGCAACTGTGTAAAACAGCTACTGTACTTTAGCTCTTAATAGTGCATATAATAGATCACACTTTTATTAAATCATACAGCTTTGAATAATTAATTGTCACATTTATATTAAAAATATCACATCAATAAAGTTTCTAATAACTGTCACATTTATTTTGGAATTATCATATTCAATACATTTTCCAATATTTAAAGAGAATCCCACTTGTAGAAAAATGTTTGTATGTAACTCGTGTGATAGTTTCTTTTTTCTGCAACAGTGTGTAAAACAGCTACTGTACTTTAGTTCCTAATAGTGGATAAAGTAGATCACTTTTTTATTAAATCGTCCAGCTTTGAGTGATTATCACATTTATTTTAAAAATATCACATCAATAAAATTTCTAATAACTATCACTTTTATTTTAAAATTATAGTCACATTCAATGAAATTTCCAATATTTAAAAAGTATTCAACTGTTGTTGAAAAATTTTTGCATGTAACTCGTGTGATAGTTCCTTTTTTCTGCAACTGTGTGTAAAACAGCTACTGTACTTTAGCTCCTAATAGTGCATATAATAGATCACACTTTTATTACATCATACAGCTTTGAATAATTAATTGTCACCTTTATATTAAAAATATCACATCAATAAAGTTTCTAATAGCTGTCACATTTATTTTAGAATTATCACATTCAATAAATTTTCCTATATTTAAAGAGAATCACACATGTAGAAAAAAAAATTGTAACTCGTGTGATAGTTCCCACTGTTGCAGAAATTTTTTGTAAGTAACTCGTGTGATAGTTTCTTTTTTCTGCAACAGTGTGTAAAACAGCGACTGTACTTTAGCTCCTAATAGTGCATAAAGTAGATCACACCTTTATTAAATCGTCCAGCTTTGAGTGATTGTCACATTTATTTTAAAAATATCACATCAATAAAATTTCTAATAACTATCACTTTTATTTTAAAATTAGTAACATTCAATGAAATTTCTAATATTTAAAAAGTATCCAACTGTTGTGGAAAAAATTTTGCAAGTAACTCGTGTGATAGTTCCTTTTTTCTGCAAGAGTGTGTAAACCATCTACTATACTTTAGCTCTTAATAGTGCATATAATAGATCACACTTTTATTAAATCATCCAGCTTTGTATAATTAATTGTCACATTTATATTAAAAATATCACATCAATAAAGTTTCTAATAATTGTCGCATTTATTTTAGAATTATCACATTCAATAAATTTTCCAATATTTAAAGAGAATCTCACTTGTAAAAAAAATTTTGTATGTAACTCGTGTGATAGTTCCCACTGTTGCAGAAATTTTTTTGTAAGTAACTCGTGTGAGAGTTTCTTTTTTCTGCAACAGTGTGTAAAACATCTACTGTACTTTAGTTCCTAATAGTGGATAAAGTAGATCGCTTTTTTAGTAAATCGTCCAGCTTTAAGTGATTGTCACATTTATTTTAAAAATGTCACATCAATAAAATTTCTAATAACTGTCACTTTTATTTTAAAATTATAGTCACATTCAATGAAATTTCCAATATTTAAAAAGTATCCAACTGTTGTGGAAAAAATTTTGCAAGTAACTCGTGTGATAGTTCCTTTTTTCTGCAACTGTGTAAAACAGCTACTGTACTTTAGCTCTTAATAGTGCATATAATAGATCACACTTTTATTAAATCATACAGCTTTGAATAATTAATTGTCACATTTATATTAAAAATATCACATCAATAAAGTTTCTAATAACTGTCGCATTTATTTTAGAATTATCACATTCAATAAATTTTCCAATATTTAAAGAGAATCACACTTGTAGAAAAATTGTTGTATGTAACTCGTGTGATAGTTCCCACTGTTGCAGAACATTTTTTGTAAGTAACTCGTGTGATAGTTTCTTTTTTCTGCAACAGTGTGTAAAACAGCTACTGTACTTTAGCTCCTAATAGTGCATATAATAGGTCACAATTTTATAAAATCACACAGCTTTGAATAATTAATTGTCACATTTATATTAAAAATATCACATCAATAAAGTTTCTAATAACTGTCGCATTTATTTTAGAATTATCACATTCAATAAATTTTTCAATATTTAAAGAGAATCCCACTTGTAGACAAATGTTTGTATGTAACTCGTGTGATAGTTCCCACTGTTGCAGATTTTTTTTGTAAGTAACTGGTGTGATAGTTCCTGTTTTCTGCAACTGTGTGTAAAACAGCTACTGTACTTTAGCTCCTAATAGAGGATAAAGTAGATCACATTTTTATTAAATCGTCCAGCTTTGAGTGATTGTCACATTTATTTTAAAAATATCACATCAAATTTCTAATAACTGTCACTTTTATTTTACAAAGTTACACTTTGTTTCCCTAAAACGTTTCCCTAAAATGTTCAAAAAAATCTGTAAAAAAACAAAAATGAATGTTTTTAGTTTCATTCGTGAAATGTCTAAAATTCAACCTACAAAATTTATTCCACACCATACGACATGCACTAACAATCAATTTTCATCGATATGCGCCCCTATTGAAAAATATTCCTATGAACCAAACAAACCATGGCCAGATCTAATTTTACGTAACTCCGATTGAGCCCGGCTTACGAAAATAACCCAAATATAAAACCTTTCAGAATATTAAAAGAAAGTGCACTCGTAGAAAGGCTAGACTTGCAAATCGGCGCATTATTCCCGGTCCGCTCAGGTATACCCGTAATAGAATATTTTTGTTTGACCAGGTAAATACATGAGAAGCAAATTTTTGCGCCCCATCTCACTCCACCCCGACAAAACATCCCTGGATCGGACAAGGACGCGACGATTATTATTTTGGTTTGTTGAAATTATGAGGGAGACGGGCCAGTGCACCGCCATTGTGTAACCAAAGGACTAGATTTATGTAAGATTTTTCAAATTTTGTATAATACTCAAACGTGGGAACGGCTCGGCAAATGGGTTGTGCAGGATAGGATGGACATAGGTTGACGTTTTGAATCTTTAATGCAACTGATTGATTTCGAAGGATTGCGGATCGTGGGAAGAATATTCGTAATAACAACCGGAGGAGACATTGAAAATGACGAAGTAGAACATAAACAAAAATAATCTGTTGGTTTCCAATTATCTCTTCTCATTTTGATAAACCATTCTTTTCTCCTGGCAGGGGCTTTGGAGAAGTTTCATTAAAAGGCCCTATTTTGCATAGTTACTGCAATTTACTGCTGCACAACGAGGCATTTCGCCCCTAACTCTAAAAAGCAATAAAATTGTTTTTTTTAAATCGACATTAAAGTACCTCGAAATCGTCATTAAAGTGATAGAAATAGTCATTAAAGTAATCCATTACTGTATGATTTTTGTAGTTGGCAGAGATGACAGAAAAACGTAAACATAAATTTTTCATTGCTTGTGACAATAATTGTGTTGTAATAAATGGTAATTATATACAGTTTTTTAAATTCAGAATTGTATTCTTACTATTATAATTGCTCAAAATGATGGTTTTCTTACAAAGTAATATTCAGATTTGACATTTAAAAATAATTATGAGATTTTCTAATGTCACTTAAAATTTTTAATAATTATGACATTTCTTGGTGTCACCGAAAATTATTTAAAAAATAGAGTTAATTAATCTTAATTTCACAGTTGCATAACTTGTGGTGTTTAACCCATCAAGAAATTGAATAAACGAAAATCATCCCTCTGACCAGAGTTGGTCCTTAAATACGCCATTCCGAACTTAATCGTCGCCCAACTCGTTAAACAGTTTACATAAAATTCCCACACATACTTGTTTGCTTGTTATTCCGAAAGGTCCTCCCAAGACACGCATCCTTTGTATCCTAGCCACCTCACGCAACTTCCCACGTACGCCAACATTACACAAATGCGACAAACATCATCAAAGTGAAAATTGCACATTCCCATGGAGTTGTTTACGCTGCGGAGGTAAACGACCATCGGAACAGAGAGTGAAAGGCTTGCAAATACCGCAAGGGTTGATAATGAGGGAAGGAATGTAAGAAGGGTTGAACGACCAATGATGGCAGGTAGATGGATGCCTTTCGGGTTCAACGAGAGGGAAAGGGTTGCGAAAGGGGAGACGTAATGAGAGATTGAAACAAGTGAAAGGGTAAACGACCTGCGGAGCGGGTTAGAGAAAGGGTGGCGAGCACCAATGGGAAAGGGGTAAGGGTGTGACTGAATTAATTAGTGTGGGTAATGATTGCGCCGGTTGCGATGGCGGACGGCATCCTTATTATGATACTTTTTGTTAATAAAGTTTCTGCTTGCATAATAGATGGAGGAACGAAAAAGTTTTCGGGAAAGCATTAAACCGAAAGTGGATAATGCGTGTGCGGCCTTACCCTTTGTAAAATTGATACATAAAGCAAAATGGAACGAAAGAGTGCCACACCGTGTCAGAATTACGTGTTAATACCTCGGTCGTGAGTGCCGTGTAGTTGGCAGGATTTGTAAATACAAAAAGCCAAAGATCGTTAGCGATTCAGCAAGGAGACAAGTATGTGTTTAGTGCTCGATGGAGGTGGATAAAACGGAAGGAGCAATAATCGAAGGCAGAGGTGGATTGGGCCAGTTTGTATCCAAATATGGAAAGTGTTTCTCGAATAATTTCAAACAGTAAATTACTGTTTAAAGACTGGCAGCAACATAAATACTAAAACCAAAAAAGACAATAAAATATTGGAACAGCAGAAACTGAAGACACAGAAGACGAATTTAAAGGCGAAGATGGAAATAGAAACAAAATAGCATTGTTCTTCATATCGAGAATTAAAGAAAATGAAACAGAGGAAAACATAAAAAATTACATTAAAAGAGAAACTCAATAGAAGACGATGAAGAGATTATTGTTATAAATGCCTATTGCAACGAAATATGATAGCATTAGAGAAGACTGTAAATGTTACCAAATAGGCATAAAATTCAATTTAAAAGCTGGGTTATATGAAGCAAACTTCTGGCCAAAAAAGTAGCCTTTAGACGATTTGACTTTGATGCAGTGAGACGTACTGAAAGTAATGGAGAGGATTTCCAATAAAAAACAAAAACCGAGATAAAGACACAGCAATGCTCGTAACCGCCTTTACTGCTCCTCCAAGTAATGTTGTCAATGAGCCCAACATAGACGATATTGATGATATAAGAAGAATAAATAATAACACAAACTCTATAATTACTGAAACAACTATATATTTATAATATTCCATCAAAATCTGCAATGTTTAAAAAATAAAATAGAAGATACTGAGCTTTGCATAAAAAGTATGGAAGAGAAACCATCTGAGGTCTGTATAACTGAGCACTGGCATGCAATTCATGAAGAGCTAACAATGCAAATAGAAGGTTTGAATTACCATCTACAAACGAATTTCATTGCTTTTTAGAGTTAGGAGCGAAATGCCTGGTTGTGTGGCAGTAAATTGCAGTAACTCTGCAAAAAAGGGCTTTTTAATGAAACGCTTCCCCAAAGACCCAACAAGGAGAAAAGAATGGTTTACAAAAATGAGAAGAGATAATTGGAAACCAACAGATTCTTGTTTATGTGAGATAGATATTTTTTTATATACCTACAGTTTATTTTTATAATTAAATGAATGTTTAAACTTTGCTCTTAGTAAGGGAAATGGCGCGCAAATTCGACGATGGAAGGTTCCCGTCTGACGGCCGGTAAATCGAAGAAACCATATAAATACATAAAAAAGTTTTTTTTCTCTGAAAATTTTAACATTGGAAATGTTTTTGGTTTCCCATATGGGGTCGAAAATCAGTTTCAATAAATGCAGTTGGTTAATGTAGTGAGAACTTTCAATGACAAAAATTCAACACAAAAAATCGATCTCGTGGTGGCTCTTGAATCTTCGAACGAAATGGTATCGATTTTGAAGAGATAGAAGAACCAAAACATAAAAGTATAGAAGATAACATTGAGTGCTAGTCTATTGTATGTAAAGCAAGCAAAACTATTATTTTATGCATCTATAAACCTCCAAAAGGTAACATTGACTTATTTCTTATCGTACTAACTGAAATATTAGACTTAACACAATTTAAATTCAACAATTTCCAATTGGTTCTATGCGAATTTCAACATATACTTACAGAATGTTGAAAATGTAAATACACAATTATTTACCGCATTATTATTGACAGATAATTTAATGCAAACTATATTTAAATCAACTAGATTTACTAAAAAGTCCATGTCAGTAATAGATATATTCATAAACTTTGAAAATACTTATTTCGGTGAAGTTATTACGACAGCTCTGTCTGATCACGAGGGGCAGCTGCTAAAATTAAAAATACCTGCAAAATTAAAAGAAATAAATCCCATTAGAAAAACAAGAATTTACTCTGAAACCTAAACTGCAGCAGTTCAAGTATGAATTCCAAAATCAGAGCTGGAATGATGTTTATTATCTTGACGAGCCAAATGCAGCATATTCCAAATGTATTGGTAATCTATCAAATATTCTAAATCTAAATTTTCTACTAAAACAATTAAAGAAACAAATCATACCAAAACTTGGATTAACCAAATATCTTGGAACCATAAAACAAACATGTACATTCAAAAAAGAAATGGCGAAGTGCCTGCTGATAAATGCAAACAATATTGTAGGATCTTAAAAACTGTACACGTCAAGCAAAGAGACCTTCTCATTTTGTATATTGAATCAGCCAAAAACAAAATCAAATCCGTCTGGAGCTTAGTCAAAACTAAACCAACATTGGAAAAAAAATAAAAACTCAATTCTGAAAAACAAATTCAGATGAAAACAATGAAGAGAATGTACCAAATAAGGTTAACAATTTTTTTAGGAACCAATGTTCCAAATTAAATTCTGACAATGATAATATGCAAATATATGGTCAACCGTCACATGTGAATATAATTTTCGAAGCTACACATCCAAATGAAGTATTTAATCTAATTATTAGTTTCAAAAATACGTCTGTAGGCAGTGACGAAATACCAGTTAAACTGTTAAAGGTAATAGTCATTGAAGTATCAAATCTGTTTGCGCATGTAATTAATTTAACTCCAAGTTCTGGAATAATTCCGGACTGTCTTAAATTACCCCATATTAAGGCTATTTGCAAGAAAGGGGAGGAATACTTTATAAGTAATTTTAGACTTAGAGCTTTGCTATCGAATATTAGCAAAATTTTTGAGAAGATAATTTTCAACATAATATCCGAAAACCAAAATGGATTCAGGATAAAGAAATCTACCACTTGAGCAATCTATCAAGCCTTATGAAAACATCAAGTTCCATGAATAAAAATAATAACGCAATGACTTTTTGACTAGACCTATCTAAAGCTTTCGCATAATAGAGCTAGATTGTTCTGTAGAACTCATAAAATCAGATACTATGCAGATACAAAGAGGTGTGCCACAGAGGTCCATCTTAGGCCCTCCGCTATATATCCTACACACCAATGAATTGCCATCGGTGACGATTATTGGTACAATAATGATTGCTGATGATAATATTTAGTGAAGAAAATGAAGAAAACCTGAAGAACATTATACTGGAGGGAAATTAGAACTTGTGAAAGTGATGTAATCGGGAAGTTTAATTTTTTTTGTTTTTTGTTTTATAGATGCAAATGATTCGTAAACCGACGAGTATTTTGGTTTTTTTAAATTTTTCTACGACCAATAGAGCCGGAGATATTTAAGAAATAGTGTAACGATGCACTCGAAATGCATCAAAAATGCACTTTTATGCGCTTTTCTCTTGAAGCCCCAGCATGATTTTGCTAATTTTTTCGGTTTTCGACTCAAAAACAAAAAACAAAACAAAAATTCAACTTCCCGATTACATCACTTTTCTTCAATTATTTTGCCTAATTTTCCTCCACTATTATTTTGAACACAGTAGATTCTTTAGAAAAACATTTCCACTCGCCAAATCTTAAGTAAATAAAGAGAAGATGCCATTAATTGATTTTTTTCATCAAATAAGTTGATTTTTCATATTATGCTACTTTTCTAGAGTATATTGTGAAGCCCCCCACATATAATTATATAATCCGAAACGTGCATTAGGTGTCGATATGGCCTATGCAGAGTATTCAGCTAGATCCTTTTATTGTTCTTTCGTCGCCTTTATCAGATCTGTGAAAAAGGCACAACTCAATTCTGCACGTAATCCCACGTAATAGACCCTAACAAAAAAAAAAAAAGGAGAAAAATCCGTTTCAGAATGGGTAACCCACGTGTGGGTTTAAAAAAAAGATTAAATAAGTGATTTAGTGATTACATCTGTATAATGTAGCAAACTCGCAAGAAGCTTTTAACCGCTCAGGGCTTTGCAGGGTCGAATTTGCCTTTGCCGAAGACAATGGTAAAAGTGTAACAATTATATAAAAATACAAAGAATAAATTGTGTAATCAATCAATTATTTGAATAGCTGAAACCTGAAACCAACCCTTCCCAGCAACAATAAAAAAATCCAGTAAGCTCATTTTAAACCGTATTTATACCACTTATTACACCGTTGTTGCGTAGAATGTGTCGGAAGGGTTCCAATTCATTAAAAAACCCTTTCCTGTAATGGGTAAAAAAACGGAATGGTACCCCTTTTTTACCTGGTCGCGTGCCCGGCATAAAACAGCGATAATAAGCGGTTAACCTCTAATAACTTAATAAAAAGAATACCTTCAACATGTCTTCTTGGCTGGGAAGGTCTAGTAACCCTTGCGATATCATTTTTTTGGTAGTTTTTTACCTGGCCACGCGCCTCTTGTATATTTTTATAGCGGGCTATAAAAACTATTGTAAACAAAGGGTGGATAGGGTTTAGTTTTGTTATTTATACAACTAATAAGTGTTTGTTTGTGGTTTAAACCTTTGCGGTATTTGGTGTTTGGGAAATGGTTGGGTTTTTTTCTGGTGTGGCATTATTCTACGGATATATACCTAATTTAAGTTGTTTCGTGATATTGACACTTGAAAATTGGTATTTTACTTTTGCATACTTCTTCAGATTGTAATTTTTGCAAAAATTATTGTAAATAAAAATAATCGTTTTTGATTTTTTTGAAAAAGTCATAATTTCGTTGAACCCTGTTGGAAATAATATATTTCGCTGGAATTTTTGAACGCATCTTTAAAGATAATAACAAGAATAATTGAAAAGTTTTTTTATTTTCTAAATAATAAAAAGGAACCGTTAAAATAATACAATATTAAACATACATATTTTCAAAAAAAATCAAAGAGAATTTTTTTTAATTAATTTTTGCAAACATGTTTACAATCTGCATAAGAAAGTGCTCTAAGAAAGAAAAAAACTACATTAAAATATTTTCATAAATAACGGAGTAGGGATCGGCCGATATCGGTATCGGCCTAATACAAATATCAATTATTAAGCATTTCAATTGTTAAGGATTTTTTAAAGAAGTTAAAACACAAATACTAAATAAAAAACAAGTAAAGGTATATTTTTATTATTTTATTTAAAATTTAAGAAAGAAAACTTAAAACACATTTAAAATCTTAAAGGAAAAGATTAAGTTAAAAAATTCACAGCCCTTCGCAAAGATGCAACCGGAAGAGACATTGAAAATGACGAAGTAGAACATAAACAAGAATAATCTGTTGGTTTCCAATTATCTCTTCTCATTTTGATAAACCATTCTTTTCTCCTTGCAGGGTCTCTGGAGAAGCGTTTCATTAAAAAGCCCTATTTTGCATAGTTACTGCAATTTCCTGCTGCACAACCAGGCATTTCGCCCCTAACTCTAAAAAGCAATAAATGGATTTTTTTAAATCGACATTAAAGTACCTCGAAATCGTCTAAGTGATAGAAATAGTCATTAAAGTAATCTATTAGTGTATGAGTTTTTTAGTCGGCAGAGATTTTTATTTTCTAAATAATAAAAAGGAGATGTTAAAATAATACAATATTAAACATACATATTTCAAAAAAATTAACAGATATAAATAAAAATAACAATTTTTGATTTTTTGAATAAATCATAATTTCGTTCTACCCTGTTGGAAATAATACATTTCGTCGGAATTTTTGAACGAATCCTTAAAGATAATAAAAAAAATTGTTAAATATTTTATTTTCTAAATAATAAAACGAACCGTTAAAATAATACACTATTAAACATTATTAAAAAAATTTATAGATGCAACTGAAAATAATAGTTTTTGATTTTTTTTTTGAAAAATTCATAATTTCTTTCACCCCTGTTAGAAATATTATATTTCGCTGGAATTTTTGAACGTATCTTTAAAGATAATAACAAAAATTGTAACATTTTATATTTTCTAAATAATAAAAACGAACCGTTAAAATAATGCAATTTTAAACATTATTAAAAAAATAATACAAAAAATAAAGATAATCGTTTTTTTTTTTGAAATATTCATAATTTCTGTCAACCCTGTTGGAAATAATATATTTCGCTGGAATTTTTCAACGTATCTTTAAATTGTAAAATTTTTTATTTTTTAAATTATAAAAACGAAACGTTAAAATAATGTAATATTACACATTTATAAAAAAAATTAATGTCTAGATATAAATAAAAATAATCATTTTTGGTTTTTTTGAAAAAACATAATTTCTTTCAACCCTGTCGGCAATTATTATTTTTCCAACATTTACCCTTATTTTATTTACTCCTATTTTATTCATAGATATAAACTTATTTTCTTCATACTTATTTTTATTTTATCTATAAATATTTATCCTAATTCTCTCCACATTAATCCATATTTGAATAGATTTTATTTATCCCATCTTTATTTACTCTCATTTTATCTATATTTATCCTTAATTTTATCTATATTTATTTTTATTTTCGCCTCATTTTCCCCACTTCATCCTTATTTGAATAGAATTGTATTAATCTTATTTTTACCTACCTTTATGTTATTCATATTTATTTATACCCTTATTTTATCTATATCTTTATTTACTCTCATTTTATCCATATTTATCCTTAATTTTATCTATATTATCTTTATTTTTCGCACATTAGCCTTATTCGAATAAATTTTGTTTATTTCACTCATATTTATCTTTATTTTATCCTTATTTTCCCCACGTTACTCTTATTTTCTCCACATTAATCCTTATTTGAATATTTACCCTCATTTTATCCATATTATCTTTATTTCACCTCGTTTTCCCCATATTTCATATTTTTCATATATTATTTCCTTATTTAAATAGAATTGTATTTATCTTATATTTATTTACCTTTATGTTATTCATATTTATACCCTTATTTTATCAATTTTTGTCTTTATTTTCGCCTCATTTTTCCCACATTATCCTTATTTGATTAATTCATTTCATTCACATTTATCTTTATTTTATCTATATTTATCCTTCTTTTCTCACGTTACACTTATTTTCTATACATTAATCCTTATTTGAATAAATTTTATTTATTTTAACTTTATTTACCCTCATCTTATCCATATTTATTCTGAATGTTATCCAAATTTTCCTTATTTTCACCTAATTTTTCCCACGTTATCCATATTTGAATCATTTATTTCATTTACATTTATCTTTATTTTATCTATATTTGTACTTATCTTCCCACGTTTACCCCTATTTTCTCCACATTAATCTTTATTTCAACAGATTTAATTTATTTTAACTTCATTTACCGTCATTTTATCCGTATTTATCCTTAGTTTATCCATGTTTATCTTTATTTTCCGTCCATTTTCCCCACAGTTATCCATCCTTAATTGAATAGATTTGCATTTATCTTATCTTTATTTACCATTAGATTATTCATATTTATATCCATATCTATCTTTATTTACCCTCATTTTATCCATATTTATCTTTAATTTTATCCATAATTATCTTTGTTTTTACCTCATTTTTTCACATTTATCCTTATTTGAAAAAATTTTATTGATTTCATGCATATTGATATTTATTTTATCTATATTTATCCTTATTTTCTCCACGTTCTATTTATTTTATTTTTATTTACACCCATTTCCATATTTATCCTTAATTTTATCCATATTTATCTTTATTTCCACCTAAATTTCCCCCCATTTATCCTTATTTGAATAGAAATGTATTTCCTTGATTTTATCCATATTTATCTCTATTTTCACCTTATTTTCCCCACATTATCCTTATTTGAATACATTTTATTTATTTCATTCGTATTTATCTTTGTTTTATCTATATTTATCCTTATTTTCCCCACGTTAAAATAATACAATATTAAACATTAAACGCTGGTATTATTTTGAATGTAATATAAAATAATGCCATCGGAAAAAATACACTTCAAACTGTACTAACATTTTTCTATCAAGTTTCGCAATAATCCTACTTGTTCGCGAGCAGTGTCCATTACAGAGGAATCCGCTGTTTTCGAAAAATATCGCATTAACCAAGCAGGGGCCGGTGAGTAATATTGATTACGACCTGACCCCCGGTCTAACGCCATTACCATTGGCCAGCGCCAAACTATTGGGGTAACTTGCTCCCCCAATGTCCACAGGGACTGACCCTTCCAAAGACTTGTTTTTATTTCATTCTGTACCGATTTTACTAGTGCAAAAAACCTCTGTTGAGTGTCAACTACATTCGACACATACGTGTCGGACGGAGATGCAGCACTGCTCGTGTGGTCGGATTCATAAGATATGCTGGCCGATGCACGGTTAAACAAATATGGTGGTTAAAAAAGATGGGGTGCGTAAGGTCGCGTCAAGGGTAATTTGGAATATTTTATAGATTGAATGGACCCACACAAAAGTGTGAAAATAACATATGTACGCACATAATGGTCAGTTAAAGAATCGTATTCAGAGATCAAATGGGTTTTTCTATTGCTGGAAATAATTGATGGTCTTTTGTCGAATGTATTTCAATTGAAATGGATTAATGTATTCCTCAATTGAACGTGCAGCCTAACTAATTTATAACGATTATTTTTTTGTCATTCAAATTTGAGAACGAATCGGAACAAAGCAGTGCAGCAAATGTCTTAGATTTGGGCTTATTAACACAACTGCAAAATATAAATATTGTATCCTTTATTGTGCTTTTCTTTCGTTGATCGCTTAGTACGTAAGGCAGAACATGTTTTCGTGAACTTCCTCCTGCAGCGATATTTCAAACAAATTATATTAAAAGTTGCCCATCTAACCCATTAGCGTGGCCATGTTTAAGTAATTGCTCGGAGTGATACTGAGGACGCTTTCAGAAAGGGTGTGTTGCAATTTGCTCTAAAAGATTGATGAATAATTTCTTAAGTTTCAAAATAAGTGGATTTGCATCCCCTCGATGCTTTCAGCGGGAGGAATTTTTTATTAAGAAGAAGTGAGGTAGAAGCGTACTTCATAAATTGTTTATCGGCTTGACGGGGATGTATTTATAAACCGGTTATAGATAGTAGGCGGGCTGCAACGTGATGTTTCATCCGTATGAACTTCACATACACATATTGATTCTTTAGAATTACTTATAAATCATAACGAAATTTTTTTTAAGGATTTGGGAGAACGATAAACTTTTAACATAAATATAAGGGCCTGGATAATCACCCTGTAGATAAGAGAAACACCTACAATTTAAAAAATCTATTTACGGTGGACAAAAGCCAATGAATTTTGCTAACGGTTACAAAAATATTGAGGTTTCAATATTGCCCATATTTCCCCAATATCCCCTTCTATTTTATTGTGCACCAGTTTATATTATTTCCAACACGGTTGAAAAAATTTTAATTTTTTCAAAAAAATCAAAGGGGATTATTTTTCTTATATTGACATTGAAAATGACGAAGTAGAACTTAAACAAGAATAATCTGTTGGTTTCCAATTATCTCTTCTCATTTTGATAAACCATTATTTTCTCCTTGCTGGGGTTCTGGGGAAGCGTTTCATTAAAAAGCCCTATTTTGCATAGTTGCTGCAATTTACTGCTGCAATACCAGGCATTTCGCCCCTAACTCTAAAAAGCAATAAAATTGTTTTTTTTAAATCGACATTAAAGTACCTCGAAATCGTCATTAAAGTGATAGAAATAGTCATTAAAGTAATCCATTACTGTATGATTTTTGTAGTTGGCAGAGATGACAGAAAAACGTAAACATAAATTTTTCATTGCTTGTGACAATAATTGTGTTGTAATAAATGGTAATTATATACAGTTTTTTAAATTCAGAATTGTATTCTTACTATTATAATTGCTCAAAATGATGGTTTTCTTACAAAGTAATATTCAGATTTGACATTTAAAAATAATTATGAGATTTTCTAATGTCACTTAAAATTTTAAATAATTATGACATTTCTTGGTGTCACTGAAAATTATTTAAAAAATAGAGTTAATTAATCTTAATTTCACAGTATCTGGATTTAAAAAAATTTAATATGCACCTCGGCATTAAAGTTCCTTTTTATCACTCATGTGGTTAACTAAACTCCACATTCATGACAAAAAGTTCAACTGTAATGCCTTGATACATAAATAATTATTGCATGGTATTTCGCACAAATGCATTAGGTACGATAAGTAACAAAAATGACTAGTTTCCAATTAGATTTAAATTGAATATAATTAAATTATTGTCGCTTTTCCAAACTTCAAACATTGTTTGCATCCAATTACCTGTCAAATGACGTTTTCACTAAATGAGCGTAGGAAGCGAAGGAAGGGCGCTATCGAGAACCGAAAATTGTTTCGGGATTCTGAAGTCGTCCCGAGTCCGAAACTGTAATAGGTTCTGTCCTAGGACCGATATTAAGAAATCATTAAATTTCATTGGATCGACTATAAGGTGTAATTTATCGGACGCACTATGGATTTTTTGGTGAATTTTAAATTTTAAAAATTTCACATCCCTTCGCAAAGATGTAACTGAAGGAGACATTGAAAATGACGAAATAGAACATAAATAAGAATAATCTGTTGGTTTCCAATTATCTCTTCTCATTTTGATAAACCATTCTTTTCTCCTTGCAGGGTCTCTGGAGAAGCGTTTCATTAGAAAGCCCTATTTTGCATAGTTGCTGCAATTTACTGCTGCAATACCAGGCATTTCGCCCCTAACTCTAAAAAGCAATAAAATTGTTTTTTTTAAATCTACATTAAAGTACCTCGAAATCGTCATTAAAGTGATAGAAATAGTCATTAAAGTAATCCATTACTGTACGATTTTTGTAGTTGGCAGAGATGACAGAAAAACGTAAACATAAATTTTTCATTGCTTGTGACAATAATTGTGTTGTAATAAATGGTAATTATATACAGTTTTTTAAATTCAGAATTGTATTCTTACTATTATAATTGCTAAAAATGATGGTTTTACAAAAAAATATTCCGATTTGACATTTAAAAATAATTATGACATTTCTTGGTGTCACAAAATTATTTAAACTTTTTGCGCTAGCTAGCTGTTTAGGCGATTACTTCATTTGCATGGAGCCCAAAGCCCCGCAAAACCCTGTCGATTTGAATTCCTAATTTGCTGGTAACTGCTCAAACCGCGAAACCGCACACGCCGCGGTTGGTCTACCTACGCCAATTTGGCTGTAATTACGCCAACCTGAAAAAGTTGCGAAACGCCATATGATCCCGTTCCAAGCCGGCGTATGCCGCAAATGTCAACGAAATCAGTACTTGCCAAAATGGCTAAATTACTTAATAACCGCTCATCAGTGGTACGTGCAGCTTAAAACCAAAAAACAGTCTTTAGATTAGAGAGGTATTATTTCGCGGCAATGTGGAAGTGTCCGCCTTGTTCCGGTTTCAAATTAGCGGTTTTATTTTACCTTTTTCTAACAAAAGTAAAGCCAAATAATAGACATTTACTTCAATGTCTGCTATTAGTATTAAAACAGTCTCTTAAGTCCGCATTATGCTTATGGGTATCTAGTTTCTTGAGCTGGGCCGAGGAAGGGCCTATTGATTATCGGCAATCGACAGATGCTTCTTAATTTTCGGGTCTAGGAGCGAGGGACAACTGTTGGTGGTCGCCCAGGCCATGGCTGATTACGTGGAAAACATCATGAGATAATTTGTTTCCATTCTTGTACTTTGTTAAGCTTATTATAGTGGGTAAGGTGTGGAAACTCTGTTTATCTTGATCAGGATTGGAAGTTTTTAAGACAATCGGAAAATGATTCGTTTTTGACATTTTGCAGTTTTGGTAAATTTCTTCCATACTTTGCTCTGTAAAACCCGAATATCCCGACTTTCGTGAAATGACTTTTAAGAAGAACCTTCAATTTACGAAAGTGGGAAATTATTGTTTTATTGGGAACTACCAGAAGGCTTTTAAAATAAATGATCTAAGTGTAAATAAAATAATTCGTCTATTTAACCTTTAATTTCATTAATTCTTTCGCAAAAATACATTTTAGCTTATTTGTATGTACCGAGTATACAGTAAAACTTCAATCACTGGTAATTAACTAAAGAGCGCTTGTCATATGTTCGGGGAATTTTTGTTCCTCCAAACAAAAATTAATACACATCCGATCGACAAAGTTAATAACTCATACACACGCACCAGCCTCAATCCGAAAACTGTATTTTAATATTGCAGATACAACTTAATGTTTAACATAAAATTCCGCCTGTCATCTGTGCGTGCCTTTTTTTCTTCGATACGTTTGCAACTAAATACAATTAATTATACATATATAATAATACCCAGACATGAATATTTGCTTCTTTTTAACTGTTAGCTTATTTTTTTAAATTTGCAATAATAATTACGTACGGCGTGTCCCAAATTGCAATGGTGAAGGATCCATTTCGATATCTCGGCTCATACTTGCGCTACCTATTAAAATTTTTAACATTCGAAATGTTTTTGGTTTCCTAGTATGGGGTCGAAAGTCAGTTTCATGTTGCATATTATGAAGCATGACTTCTAGAAGAGACAGTGGCGACAACAGAGTAACTAATTTTTTAATGGTTGTCTATATCACGTGGTACCAGCAGTCATGTTATTATTATTTTTTATAGGTGTTTTCGTGTTGGGAAAATCCCAGCGGCTTTATTTCGTTGCGATCCTTTAAGTATTTAAAAAGTGATTAGCGTTTCAATACTCCCATGTCGAAGAATTATGTAAAATTTGCGAAATTAAAAAGACATACGAGACTAATGGCCGCGGGATGCGCGCGCAGAACCCTCCAAATTCCATGCGCGCGCAGGACTTGTCAAAACTTTAAAATTTCGTTAATGTCACAAATGCCACTTTTCAGTTCGGATCTACTGACATCAAAATCGCAGCTGGACCGCACAATTCACGATTTACTTTCAAGTTGGACTTTCGAGCTTGGATTTCTTGCCAGAACGGCAGCGCGGCGGCCTGTTTTCGTTTGGAAATAAGATTTAAAATTTTCGTGTTTTTGCAAAATTCATCAAAAAATCCATAGTGCGTCCGATAGATTACACATTATAGTCGATCCAGCGAAATTTAATGATTTCTTAATATCGGTCCTAGGAGAGAACCTATTACAGTTTCAGACTCGGGACGACTTCAGAACCCCGAAACAATTTTCGGTTTCTCAATAGCGCCCTTCCTTCGCTTCCTACGCTCATTTAGTGAAAACGTCATTTGACAGGTAATTGGATGCAAACAATGTTTGAAGTTTGGAAAAGCGACAATAATTTAATTATATTCAATTTAAATCTAATTGAAAACTAGTCATTTTTGTTACTTATCGTACCTAATGCATTTGTGCGAAATACCATGCAATAGTTATTTATGTATCAAGGCATTACAGTTGAACTTTTTGTCATGAATGTGGAGTTTAGTTAACCACTTGAGTGATAAAAAGGAACTTTAATGCCGAGGTGCATGTTACATTTTTTTAAATCCAGAAATTGTGAAATTAAGATTAATTAGCTCTATTTTTTAAATAGTTTTCAGTGACACCAAGAAATGTCATAATTATTTAAAATTTTAAGTGACATTAGGAAATCTCATAATTATTTTTAAATGTCAAATCGGAATATTTTTTTGTAAGAAATCCATCATTTTGAGCAATTATAATAGTAAGAATACAAATCTGAATTTAAAAAACTGTATATAATTACCATCTATTACAACACAATTATTGTCACAAGCAATGAAAAATTTATGTTTACGTTTTTCTGTCATCTCTGCCAACTACAAAAATCTTACAGTAATGGATTACTTTAATGACTATTTCTATCACTTTAATGACGATTTCGAGGTACCTTAATGTCGACTTAAAAAAAACAATTTTATTGTTTTTTAGAGTTAGGGGCGAAATGCCTGGTTGTGCATCAGTAAATTGCATTAACTATGCAAAATGGGGCTTTTTAATGAAACGCTTCTCCAGAGACCCTAAGGAGAAAAGAATGTTTTATCAAAATGAGAAGAGATAATTGGAAACCAACAGATTATTATTGTTTATGCTCTACTTCGTCATTTTCAATGTCTTCTCCGGTTGCATCTTTGCGAAGGGCTGTGAATTTTTTAAAATTTAAAATTCACCAAAAAATCCATAGTGCGTCCGATAGATTACACCTTATAGTCGATCCAGCGAAATTTAATGATTTCTTAATATCGATCCTAGGACAGAACCTATTACAGTTTCGGACTCGGGACGACTTCAGAACCCCGAAACAATTTTCGGATTCTCGATAGCGCCCTTCCTTCGCTTCCTACGCTCATTTAGTGAAAACGTCATTTGACAGGTAATTGGATGCAAACAATGTTTGAAGTTTGGAAAAGCGACAATAATTTAATTATATTCAATTTAAATCTAATTGGAAACTAGTCATTTTTGTTACTTATCGTACCTAATGCATTTGTGCGAAATACCATGCAATAGTTATTTATGTATCAAGGCATTACAGTTGAACTTTTTGTCATGAATGTGGAGTTTAGTTAACCACATGAGTGGTAAAAAGGAACTTTAATGTCGAGGTGCATATTAAATTTTTTTAAATCCAGAAACTGTGAAATTAAGATTAATTAACACTATTTTTTAAATAATTTTCAGTGACACCAAGAAATGTCATAATTATTTAAAATTTTAAGTGACATTAGGAAATCTCATAATTATTTTTAAATGTCAAATCGGAATATTTGTTTGTAAGAAAGCCATCATTTTGAGCAATTATAATAGTAAGAATACAAATCTGAATTTAAAAAACTGTATATAATTACCATCTATTACAACACAATTATTGTCACAAGCAATGAAAAATTTATGTTTACGTTTTTCTGTCATCTCTGCCAACTACAAAAATCGTACAGTAATGGATTACTTTAATGACTATTTCTATCACTTTAATGACGATTTCGAGGTACTTTAATGTCGATTTAAAATAACTAATTTTATTGCTTTTTAGAGTTAGGGGCGAAATGCCTGGTTGTGCAGCAGTAAATTGCAGTAACTATGAAAAATAGGGCTTTTTAATGAAACGCTTCTCCAGAGCCCCTGCAAGGAAAAAAGAATGGTTTATCAAAATGAGAAGAGATAATTGGAAACCAACAAATTATTCTTGTTTATGTTCTACTTCGTCATTTTCAATGTCTCCTCCGGTTGCATCTTTACGAAGGGCTGTGAATTTTTTTTCCCAGATTTTTGGTCAGTAAAAACTTTTTTGGAACAAAATATGCAATACAGTCACTTGATTCCAAAAAGTACCCAAACTTCGAACTAATTCTATAGCTGGCGGATTCTTAAACTTTGGGGTCTCAACTTCAAATATTAAAAAGGAATAGATGTGCTTTTACCCCTAAGAGGGCGATAACCACCCCTGAAGTTTAAAATTTAATACTGACTCAAATATTAACAGTTTGTGAATAAAGAAATTCGTTTATATGTGTTTAAGGTCGCTGATTACGAATTTCAAGTCAGAATGTTAGAATTCGCGTTTTGAGCAAGTAGAACTTTTTTTTGCAAATTCTTATATTTTAGAACATAAAACTTGTATCTTATTTAGAAAAATTATTGCTCTTGCCCCTAAGAGGGTAAAAACCACCCATAAAATGAACAAATCAATAATTAACGAAGTTCTGAGACTAAATTGTACCGCCAACCGAGCAATATCATAATTTGTTAAAACGAGGCGCGCTTCTTATTTCGGTCATATCTCCTGTAGAATAGGATTTTAAAGAGAAAAGTAGCCCCAGGCTCCTTGACTTTTCTCTGTAAGAATCACTTGTATTTGTTTTTAATGGCATGTAGTTGGCCATGACTTCAAACAAATGCTTTTCTATAATATGACACTATCCCTCAAATTTTTTCAAAGGAAACGGAATTTTCGGAAGGGTAATCTCCAATCATTGGTAAACTTTTAAAATTGTATCCACATTTTTTAAATCAATATGGCGTGGAAAAACAAGTGATAATTTGGAAAGTTCCTCATAGAGTGCCTTGGAATTTAGATTTTTAGAAGACGAATGAGTTCACTTGTATAGAAGAAACAAGCGCACTTTTAATAAGTCATGGCCAACTATTTCCCATTGAAAACAAATGCAAAAAGTCAAGGATGACACTGCTATTTTCTCGAAAATCCAATTCTACGTTGAATTTTGTTTTGTTTCGTATTCTAACCGATTAGGATTGAAATTTGCGCAAGCCACCTCACCCACGCCACGTTTTTTACCTGTTACCACCCTTCTGTGTCCGGAGATAAAAAGATAACATGGGTTAAATCATCTATGAAAGAGTTACATGTTAAGTGACAAAAGGAAATTATGGATGTGCATTGTCGAGCGAGAACTACCTGCTCGCATCCGCAAAGGGTTATTGTTGCGGACAAAGGGTTGGGGCAAATTACAGAATAAACATGATCGATCCTTTTATAATGTTTATGTTATAATAATAATGATTTTATGGTGTTAAAGTACACTGGGTGAGCACAATAAATGTCGGGATTGATCCTTTGGATTAGGTAAAAAATGGGAAACTAATGGGTTAATATTGTTAGATTGGATGTGTACGAATTAGTTGTAGGAAGGGTGATTTTATTCGTTCTTTGGTGCGACACATGAATTAATACATAGAATTAATTCGACGGTTTATTTTAAAATACCCATAATTCCCCACGCAGGGAACCTGAAAAACTCATCCTTTCCCCAATACATTATTCCCGTCCTGGTCCTGCGAAATTTAAATGAATAAAAATTCATCGGATATTAAATTTGTGCCCCGGGCCGCATTAATTCCAGAACCTAATCTAATAATTTAACCGCTGCCCGCTCCTCCTCCACGAGAAAATGGGTTTTTTTTATAGAATAACAGGCCATATATTTTATAATAAAATAGGATACGCCGGAAACTGGCGGAGATATTTAAACGGCGTAGTGGCACGCGACAACCCCTTACAGCTAAGGGTAGTTTTTTAGATCCTCGCTTTTAAACAGGCGGTTATTAAAAGACGGAAAACTGCACATTTTAACGAGAAAGTGAATTTTGTACCGTTACCCCCTTGTACCCTCGTAGGGAGACAGGTGGTGTAATAAGCTAGTCAAGGGTTAATTTCACCCTTCCGCACGGCAGGTGCCCGATTCACCGAACTCAGTATGACTGACTTGTGAAAAAGGGTTGATACAAAAAGTTGGCTTTTTTATGGTGGTATCTTAATTGGACATAATACAAACATTTAAGGCTACTTATTGGTATCCCGTTAAAGGTGTTTGTGCTTGTTCACCCTCTGTTTGATTAAAAAAAATGTGTTTTACGAAATTGTATCAAAACGGGAAGTAAAGGAACACAAATCGTTTTATATTCCTAAGTAGAGAATAAAATTGTTTGTTTCTATTTTTATTTTTAGAAACTTGATAGTGGTAAATAAAATATTGACAATGAAATTTCAAAGAATCGTTATATCTTATGAGATAGAAGTGTTTGAACTTAACTCTTAACGTTTTCCTTCAAAATGCTTTTTTTTGGATAATTTTTAACGTTAATTACAAAGAAAATATGACCGAATTAAGAAGCGCGCCTCGTTTTAGCAAATTTCGATATTGCTCGTTTGGCGGTACAATTTAGTCTCAGAACTTCGTTAATTGTTGATTTTTTAACTTTAGGGGTGGTTTTCATCCTCATAGGGGTAAGAGCAATTATTTTTCTTATTAAGGGATGGGTTTTATGTTTCAAAATGTAACAATCTGCTAAGAAAGTCCTAATTTCTCAAAATAAACAAAAAGTGATAAATTCATCCAGTTTACCCCTTTTATATCAGCCATATTGAGGGTGTATAATAAAATTTTTAATTTCTGACTTCACATTCGTGATCAGCGACTCCAAAAACATAAATGATATAAGTTTTAATAATTCTCTAAGTATAACAGTGGTTTTATCTCGAGGTTTTTAGTTGAAGGACGTTATTGAAATTTCGGGAAAAAAATAGAGTACGACATTGGGTCGCGGCGGCAGAGAGTTGGGAAAATTTCAGGATTTTAGGGATAAAATTTGAGAAAATAAAAAAAGTTTAGAGCCCCTGCGGGGCTCTATTTAAGAATATGTTCTAGACGATCCGGCTATCGGATGAATAGATTTTAGACGATCCAGCCCCTACGGTGCTGGCTACCGGATTAGTTAAGCGAAATAGGAAAAAAAAAGTTTGACATTTTTTTTTTATGAAAAAACTTGTTTAGACTTTTCGGTGACAGCTGTCAAAATGACATTTTCTCGAAAAAAAAATTCTGACAGCTGTCAAAGTGACGTTTTCTCGAAAAAGCAAATTTTGTGACAGCTGTGAAAGTGACGTTTTCTAGAAAAAAAATTTGCGACAGCTGTCAAAGCGACGTTTCTGCGAAAAAATACTTTGTGACAGCTGCCAAAGTGACGCTTTCGCAAATAATAAAAAAATTTTGACAGCTGTCAAAGTGACGTTTTCTTGAAAAAAAAATTTGTGACAGCTGTTATAAAGTGACGTTTTCTCGAAAATAAAAAATTACGACAGCTGTTACAGTGACGTTTTCTTGAAAAAAAATTTGTGACAGCTGTCAAAGTGACGTTTCCGCGAAAAAGAAAATTTTGTGACAGCTGTCAAAGTGGCGTTTTCTCGAAAAAAATTGTGACAGCTGTCAAAGTGACGTTTTCTAGAAAAAAAATTTGCGACAGCTGTCAAAGCGACGTTTCCGCGAAAAAATATTTTGTGACAGCTGCCAAAGTGACGCTTTCGCAAATAATAAAAAAAAATTGACAGCTGTCAAAGTGACGTTTTCTTGAAAAAAATTTGCCACAGCTGTCAAAGTGGCGTTTTCACGAAAAATAAAATTTTGTGACAGCTGTCAAAGTGGCGTTTTCTCGAAAAAAAATTGTGACAGCTGTCAAAGTGACGTTTTCTAGAAAAAAAAATTTGCGACAGCTGTCAAACAAAGCGACGTTTCTGCGAAAAAATATTTTGTGACAGCTGCCAAAGTGACGCTTTCGCAAATAATAAAAAAAAATTGACAGCTGTCAAAGTGACGTTTTCTTGAAAAAAAATTGTGCCAGCTGTTATAAAGTGACGTTTTCTCGAAAATAAAAAATTGCGACAGCTGTTACAGTGACGTTTTCTTGAAACAAATTTGTGACAGCTGTCAAAGTGACGTTTCCGCGAAAAAAAAATATTTTCTGGCAGCTGTCAAAGTGACGCTTTCTCGAAAAAAAATTGTGACAGCTGTCAAAGTGACGTTTTCTCGAAAAAATATTTTGTGACAGCTGCCAAAGTGACGCTTTCTCAAATAATAAAAAAAATTTGACAGCTGTAAAAGTGACGTTTTCTAGAAAAAAAATTGCGGCAGCTGTCAAAGTGACGCTTTCTCGAAAAAGTAAATTTTATGACAGCTGTCAAAGTGACGTTTTCTCGAAAAAAAATTGTGACAGCTGTCAAAGTGACGTTTTCTAGAAAAAAAATTTGCGACAGCTGTCAAAGCGACGTTTCCGCGAAAAAATATTTTGTGACAGCTGCCAAAGTGACGCTTTCGCAAATAATAAAAAAAAATTGACAGCTGTCAAAGTGACGTTTTCTTGAAAAAAATTTGCCACAGCTGTCAAAGTGGCGTTTTCACGAAAAATAAAATTTTGTGACAGCTGTCAAAGTGGCGTTTTCTCGAAAAAAAATTGTGACAGCTGTCAAAGTGACGTTTTCTAGAAAAAAAAATTTGCGACAGCTGTCAAACAAAGCGACGTTTCTGCGAAAAAATATTTTGTGACAGCTGCCAAAGTGACGCTTTCGCAAATAATAAAAAAAATTTGACAGCTGTCAAAGTGACGTTTTCTTGAAAAAAAATTGTGCCAGCTGTTATAAAGTGACGTTTTCTCGAAAATAAAAAATTGCGACAGCTGTTACAGTGACGTTTTCTTGAAACAAATTTGTGACAGCTGTCAAAGTGACGTTTCCGCGAAAAAAAAATATTTTCTGGCAGCTGTCAAAGTGACGCTTTCTCGAAAAAAAATTGTGACAGCTGTCAAAGTGACGTTTTCTCGAAAAAATATTTTGTGACAGCTGCCAAAGTGACGCTTTCTCAAATAATAAAAAAAATTTGACAGCTGTAAAAGTGACGTTTTCTAGAAAAAAAATTGCGGCAGCTGTCAAAGTGACGCTTTCTCGAAAAAGTAAATTTTATGACAGCTGTCAAAGTGACGTTTTCTCGAAAAAAAATTGTGACAGCTGTTAAAGTGACGTTTTCTAGAAAAAAATTTGCGACAGCTGTCAAAGCGATGTTTCCGCGATAAAAATATTTTGTGACAGCTGCCAAAGTGACGCTTTCTCAAAAAATAAAAAAAATTTGACAGCTGTCAAAGTGACGTTTTCTTGAAAAAAAATTTTGTGACAGCTGTCAAAAAACTGTCAGAGTGACGTTTAAATGTCAAAGTGAAGGGGATGCCATCTCCGAACCGAGAACGGTTTCGGGGCACCGAAGACGTCCGGATTCCGAAACTGCGATCGGTTTTCACCTAGGATCGAAAATGAGAAAGTGCATTTTCCAGCGATAGGCGCCCTTATACAGATTCTCAGTACTTCGTTAATTATTAATTTTTTTATTTTATGGGTGGGTTTTACCCTCTTAGGGTTAAGAGCAATCATGTTTCTTATTAAGATATAAGTTTTATGTCCTAAAATATAAGAATTTGCAACGAAAAAGTTCTACCCGCTCAAAACAAACAAAATATTTTTTCCATTGTACTCCTATTATATCGGCCGTATTAGGGGTGCAATCGCGAATTCTAAAATTCTGGCTTGAGATTCGTAATCAGCGACCTCAAACAATTTTTTTTAATAATTAACTCTCAATACTTGGAGTCAGTATTAAATTTTGAAATTCAGGGGTGGTTTCACCCTCTCTTTTTAATATTTGAAGTTTAAGAATTTGCAAAAAAAGTTGAGTACTTTTTAGCACCAAGTGACTATTATTAATAAGGCAAATAAATTGCAATTGTATTACAAAAATATAAACCCTCCTCAATCAAGATAACTTACGGCGCGTCGTTATCGTAATTTTTTTGTGCAGTAAAACTAAATTTCGTCAACTAGTAATTCGGACGTATTCTAGATAAAAAGCGGGCACATTCGTGAATTATAAGCTATTCACAGATAAAAGTAATCGGCCAGATTATTGGGGTGCCAAGTGAAGGGCAGTGGTTATCACCACAAAAATGGACGTCGTATTTTTACGTTAATGTTTTTTCGCGTGACGATGTCAGTAATAAAATTTATCGTTTTTTCGCGGTTTCGTGAATATTTCACACAGGGGACTTCCCATTCGACCAGTTACAAACGTTCGGGTACTTGTAGATAACTATGGCTGCCAGTGGCGGAGGAGCCATTGACGTTGACGTGAAATTAATTGAATAGAATTTGGCGCAAATTGATGCATATAGGCGTTACTCAATAAAAAATTTAATTCTACGTCATAAGAGACAAAAATATACAGGGTGTATCGTTTAAAAAATTTACAAAAATTGAGTTTGAGATTTTATAAAATTGACATCGAAAATCGGGCGTCTAGCAAGAATTTTATAATAATTTTGAAACAATCGAGGCATTTTTAAGCTAAATTGAAAATTTCACAAAAAAAACTTGTTAGGTACATGGATGACATAATTTTCGTAAAACCCACTAAACATGCCACTAAAAACCGCCACGGCACCCATGGCACGCCGTCCATGGCACCGGCCTCACCGCAGCATAATTTCATTGTGCGATATGCACCCCAACTACGTGGGGTGTGTCCAGCCAATGTCCATCGTCCTCCGGGGTCCCCGCCGACGCCATACATGCTCCTTACTCACATCCTCCGCCTGACCCTTCCATGTTACTCATCGCCGTGGCTGCACAAATTCTGATAAATTGCTACCCCGAGCACGCGGCTTTTGCTAAAATAATTGGAATTTGGTTGCCATCGCCCCATATGCCGATCCCGTACCACCCCCCGCAGTTGTTTCTATTGATAAGTATCGGATTACGCAGTTTACGGAAATTCTGTGTTGTCTTGCAGTTTCTTCGCGGCCCGGCCCGCTGGGAGTCGCGCCAAGACACAAGGAAATTGGGTCTTTTGTTGTTTAAATATTATCTTACGGATTGGGTTTCGGATGGATTGGGATTATGAATAACCGGGGTTTTCGTGTAAGGAAGCGAGGCAGGTACGGTTCGTCCATCTTGCGTTACCGCAAGGATAATGGGAATAAAGTTGCGCATGCAAGTAGGCGTAATTTTTTTAAATTATGTGAATATTTTAGAAGTATATACATACATGCAGTTTCTTTGTTATCGATAATACATGCAAAAATTTTTTATAGAACTTATAGGAGGCCAAAATAGCTACATTTTAAATTTAGTTTGAAATATAAACATTACGTATCAAATAGAGAAATAAAATTGTAAAAAAAATACGGGGTTCTGTTTCCGTCGTGCCTCTCCCTGTAATATCTCTTTGTCACATCGGACGGCAATGTTACTTGTAGGAGGAATAAAAGTAGACTATATTGCGAGACAGATAAGCCTAAAATTATGATTTTACAATCTATAGTTTTTTTTATACAGAGCGTCAAAGATGAATTTGTAATATCTCAAGATGTGTTTCCGTCGTGCCTCTCCCTGTAATATCTCTTTGTCACATCGGACGGCAATGTTACTTGTAGGAGGAATTAAAGTAGACTATATTACGAGACATATAAGCCCAAAATTATGATTTTACAATCTATAGTTTTTTTTATACAGAGCGTCAAAGATGAATTTGTAATATCTCAAGATGTGTTTCCGTCGTGCCTCTCCCTGTAATATCTCTTTGTCACATCGGACGGCAATGTTACTTGTAGGAGGAATAAAAGTAGACTATATTGCGAGACAGATAAGCCTAAAATTATGATTTTACAATCTATAGTTTTTTTTATACAGAGCGTCAAAGATGAATTTGTAATATCTCAAGATGTGTTTCCGTCGTGCCTCTCCCTGTAATATCTCTTTGTCACATCGGACGGCAATGTTACTTGTAGGAGGAATTAAAGTAGACTATATTACGAGACATATAAGCCCAAAATTATGATTTTACAATCTATAGTTTTTTTTATACAGAGCGTCAAAGATGAATTTGTAATATCTCAAGATGTGTTTCCGTCGTGCCTCTCCCTGTAATATCTCTTTGTCACATCGGACGGCAATGTTACTTGTAGGAGGAATAAAAGTAGACTATATTGCGAGACAGATAAGCCTAAAATTATGATTTTACAATCTATAGTTTTTTTTATACAGAGCGTCAAAGATGAATTTGTAATATCTCAAGATGTGTTTCCGTCGTGCCTCTCCCTGTAATATCTCTTTGTCACATCGGACGGCAATGTTACTTGTAGGAGGAATAAAAGTAGACTATATTGCGAGACAGATAAGCCTAAAATTATGATTTTACAATCTATAGTTTTTTTTATACAGAGCGTCAAAGATGAATTTGTAATATCTCAAGATGTGTTTCCGTCGTGCCTCTCCCTGTAATATCTCTTTGTCACATCGGACGGCAATGTTACTTGTAGGAGGAATTAAAGTAGACTATATTACGAGACATATAAGCCCAAAATTATGATTTTACAATCTATAGTTTTTTTTATACAGAGCGTCAAAGATGAATTTGTAATATCTCAAGATGTGTTTCCGTCGTGCCTCTCCCTGTAATATCTCTTTGTCACATCGGACGGCAATGTTACTTGTAGGAGGAATAAAAGTAGACTATATTACGAGACATATAAGCCCAAAATTATGATTTTACAATCTATAGTTTTTTTTATACAGAGCGTCAAAGATGAATTTGTAATATCTCAAGATGTGTTTCCGTCGTGCCTCTCCCTGTAATATCTCTTTGTCACATCGGACGGCAATGTTACTTGTAGGAGGAATAAAAGTAGACTATATTGTGAGACAGATAAGCCTAAAATTATGATTTTACAATCTATAGTTTTTTTTATACAGAGCGTCAAAGATGAATTTGTAATATCTCAAGATGTGTTTCCGTCGTGCCTCTCCCTGTAATATCTCTTTGTCACATCGGACGGCAATGTTACTTGTAGGAGGAATAAAAGTAGACTATATTACGAGACATATAAGCCCAAAATTATGATTTTACAATCTATAGTTTTTTTTATTCAGAGCGTCAAAGATGAATTTGCAATATCTCAAGATGTGTTTCCGTCGTGCCTCTCCCTGTAATATCTCTTTGTCACATGGGACGGCAAGTTTCTGTTGTATGACTTGCATCCCGTGCACCTCCAAATTCCGTGGCTGCTGAAAAAAATTTGACCCAAAATTAATCAAAAAGTTTTTTTTTTAATTTTTAAAAAAATATTTTCAACCCATTTAAAATCAACTGGTTTTTGGATTTGCAAATTTGCAAAAATTTACAAAAATTTAATGTTACTTAATGAAAATCTGTTGAGAAAATGATTTGCAATGTTTTGTAAATACTCTTAAAAATTCTTCCATTTGATAAAAAATTAAAAGAACGTCAGTTTAATAATTTATATTTAATGCTTTAATCTAATGGAAAAAATATTCCACTTGGCACGTGGTTCAGAATTTAATTTATGCGAAATACAATCGGCGGACCAAATCTTTCAAAAAGCAATAAACCCGGATCTATTCATCCTGCATCAAATGTTATACATCTGTTATCCAAAAAATTCCACTAAACCCCGCCATCAAAAAACGAAAAAGCAACAAACATGGGGATGCGCCATTTATCTCGAGCATAATCTCGGCCTTATTTAAACCACCGTAAATATTCAACTAAATTACAATGATCGACTCCCTGTTTTCAGAAAACGTACAAACCAGAGTGTGCCACTTCAAAAACCGCCAGGTCTTAAAAAACTGAACATGACGGCCACATTATGGGACCTATTGTTACCTATTGCTACCAAAAGTTGACCGAAAATGCGACAAAGGACTCGTGCCGGCTTTAAAAAATCGACGACTGTTTTTTAGCCAGGACCCCTCTTAATATTTAAATCAGCCAAGTCGGACATCGTATTTTTTACATTAGGGCCCAGAGAAAATCAACAGATGCGAAATTATTTCCGTAGGAAACGCCGCGCGCAGGGGGAACGGCCATAACACGTGGATAAGCACAATGCGAAAATAGGTAAAAAATACTAATTTTTATTTATCAGGGTTTGACTCTTAGCACGTGACTTTTGTTGCGTTATATGTATTAACTTCAGGTAAAAAGTTGCTTACCGACACATACAATTAAGTGTTCCTTTGGCCGTAAAAAATATATATCAATTTTAAAAAAAATCAGCAAATCATCTACCCACCCTGCATACTCTTTCCGCTATTAGTTTATCAATTTTTCAATTATCTTCTCGGCCACCGTCCATTCCTTCGCGCTCTGCGATTCGTGGCCATCACCGATCCCGATATTCCCCTAATATTTCCTAAATGATTGTAGCCTCCGACAAACAATAGACCATAAGGTCATTAATCTTCCTCCTGACATCGCTGTTATTAAAGATCTCAAATTATTTAATATCCTCCATTGTTCATACTCCCGGGTGATATATGAGAACTGTTGGAATGTAAACCTTTTTACCCCGAAAAAATAATACGCAAAGGCGCCAAGGGTATGAGATGCCTAACAAACACTGGTAAATAAATATTTATTCGATTATGCTCGCGCCGGAGCAAACACTCGATGTGATGAACGAGTAAAACTAGTGGCATTTTATTAAAACAGTTGAAATCATATTTTCGTAATTGGCGATAAAACCGACTGCTTTTGTTTGGTCAGTCGGCAATGGTGATTTTAGTGCAGAAACATGCGACGAAAAATTTCAGAAAAGTTACAGGAATTAGACACAACAAAAATACATGTTGGGAGTCTTTAGAGTCTGTAAAAGTAAGTAAGTTTCTTCTTATATAGAATCATCGAAACTATTAAGGTGCCCCTTTTAAACAATTTTTAAAACCTAACAAAAATACATTTTCGGGCCTTTGGAGTATGTAAAAATAAGTTTTTCCTTATATAGGCACATAGAAACTATTATTGTATAAGGTACCTTTAAGAAAATTAGAATCTTACCAAAAATACTTTCTTGGAACCTTTGGAGTATGTAAAGAAGTAAGTAGCTTCTTATATAAAACACTATCGAAACTATTATTACATAAGGTACCTTTTAAAAAACTTATAAACCTGACAAAGATACCTTTCGAGACTGAGATCATTAGAAACCCAACAAAGATACATTTTTGGAGCCTATGGAGTTTGTAAAAGTAAGTAAGTTTCTTCTTAGAACCATCGAAACTATTATTATATAAGGTGCCCCTTTTAAACAATTTTAAAACCTAACAAAAATACATTTTCGGGCCTTTGGAGTATGTAAAAATAAGTTTTTTCTTATATAGACACACAGAAACTATTATTGTATAAGGTACCTTTAAGAAAATTAGAATCTTACCAAAAATACTTTCTTGGAACCTTTGGAGTATGTAAAGAAGTAAGTAGCTACTTATATATAAACACTGTCGAAACTATTATTACATAAGGTACCTTTTAAAAAATTTAGAAACCTGACAAATACACCTTTCGAGACTGAGATCATTAGAAACCCTTCAAAGATACATTTTTGGAGCCCTTGGAGTATGTAAAGTAAGTAATTTTCTTGTATATGAACACCGTCAAAACTAGTGCTAAGGTGCATTTTTTTAAAATGGGATCCTAACAAAAATACATGTTTGAAGCTTTTGGAGTATGTAATAGAAAGTTTCTTCTTATATATAAACACTGTTGAAACTGTTATTACATAAGGTAAGTAAGTAAGTTTCTTCTTATATAGAACCATCGAAACTATTATTATATAAGGTGCCCCTTTTAAACAATTTTAAAACCTAACAAAAATACATTTTCGGGCCTTTGGAGTATGTAAATATAAGTTTTTTCTTATATAGACACATAGAAACTATTATTGTATAAGGTACCTTTAAGAAAATTAGAATCTTACCAAAAATACTTTCTTGGAACCTTTGGAGTATGTAAAGAAGTAAGTAGCTACTTATATAAAACACTATCGAAACTATTATTACATAAGGTACCTTTTAAAAAAACTTATAAACCTGACAAAGAAACCTTTCGAGACTGAGATCATTAGAAACCCAACAAAGATACATTTTTGGAGCCTTTGGAGTTTGTAAAAGTAAGTAAGTTTCTTCTTATATAGAACCATCGAAACTATTATTAAATAAGGTGCCCCTTTTAAACAATTTTAAAACCTAACAAAAATACATTTTCGGGCCTTTGGAGTATGTAAAAATAAGTTTTTTCTTATATAGACACACAGAAACTATTATTGTATAAGGTACCTTTAAGAAAATTAGAATCTTACCAAAAATACTTTCTTGGAACCTTTGGAGTATGTAAAGAAGTAAGTAGCTACTTATATATAAACACTGTCGAAACTATTATTACATAAGGTACCTTTTAAAAAATTTAGAAACCTGACAAATACACCTTTCGAGACTGAGATCATTAGAAACCCTTCAAAGATACATTTTTGGAGCCCTTGGAGTATGTAAAGTAAGTAATTTTCTTGTATATGAACACCGTCAAAACTAGTGCTAAGGTGCATTTTTTTAAAATGGGATCCTAACAAAAATACATGTTTGAAGCTTTTGGAGTATGTAATAGAAAGTTTCTTCTTATATATAAACACTGTTGAAACTGTTATTACATAAGGTAAGTAAGTAAGTTTCTTCTTATATAGAACCATCGAAACTATTATTATATAAGGTGCCCCTTTTAAACAATTTTAAAACCTAACAAAAATACATTTTCGGGCCTTTGGAGTATGTAAATATAAGTTTTTTCTTATATAGACACATAGAAACTATTATTGTATAAGGTACCTTTAAGAAAATTAGAATCTTACCAAAAATACTTTCTTGGAACCTTTGGAGTATGTAAAGAAGTAAGTAGCTACTTATATAAAACACTATCGAAACTATTATTACATAAGGTACCTTTTAAAAAAACTTATAAACCTGACAAAGAAACCTTTCGAGACTGAGATCATTAGAAACCCAACAAAGATACATTTTTGGAGCCTTTGGAGTTTGTAAAAGTAAGTAAGTTTCTTCTTATATAGAACCATCGAAACTATTATTAAATAAGGTGCCCCTTTTAAACAATTTTAAAACCTAACAAAAATACATTTTCGGGCCTTTGGAGTATGTAAAAATAAGTTTTTTCTTATATAGACACACAGAAACTATTATTGTATAAGGTACCTTTAAGAAAATTAGAATCTTACCAAAAATACTTTCTTGGAACCTTTGGAGTATGTAAAGAAGTAAGTAGCTACTTATATATAAACACTGTCGAAACTATTATTACATAAGGTACCTTTTAAAAAATTTAGAAACCTGACAAATACACCTTTCGAGACTGAGATCATTAGAAACCCTTCAAAGATACATTTTTGGAGCCCTTGGAGTATGTAAAGTAAGTAATTTTCTTGTATATGAACACCGTCAAAACTAGTGCTAAGGTGCATTTTTTTAAAATGGGATCCTAACAAAAATACATGTTTGAAGCTTTTGGAGTATGTAATAGAAAGTTTCTTCTTATATATAAACACTGTTGAAACTGTTATTACATAAGGTAAGTAAGTAAGTTTCTTCTTATATAGAACCATCGAAACTATTATTATATAAGGTGCCCCTTTTAAACAATTTTAAAACCTAACAAAAATACATTTTCGGGCCTTTGGAGTATGTAAATATAAGTTTTTTCTTATATAGACACATAGAAACTATTATTGTATAAGGTACCTTTAAGAAAATTAGAATCTTACCAAAAATACTTTCTTGGAACCTTTGGAGTATGTAAAGAAGTAAGTAGCTACTTATATAAAACACTATCGAAACTATTATTACATAAGGTACCTTTTAAAAAAACTTATAAACCTGACAAAGAAACCTTTCGAGACTGAGATCATTAGAAACCCAACAAAGATACATTTTTGGAGCCTTTGGAGTTTGTAAAAGTAAGTAAGTTTCTTCTTATATAGAACCATCGAAACTATTATTAAATAAGGTGCCCCTTTTAAACAATTTTGGAACCTAACAAAAATACATTTTCGGGCCTTTGGAGTATGTAAAAATAAGTTTTTTCTTATATAGACACATAAAAACTATTATTGTATAAGGTACCTTTAAGACAATTAGAATCTTACCAAAAATACTTTCTTGGAACCTTTGGAGTATGTAAAGAAGTAAGTAGCTACTTATATATAAACCCTGTCGAAACTATTATTACATAAGGTACCTTTTAAAAAATTTAGAAACCTGACAAAGACACCTTTTGAGACTGAGATCATTAGAGACCCAACAAAGATACATTTTTGGAGCCCTTGGAGTATGTAATGTAAGTAATTTTCTTATATATGAACACCGTCAAAACTAGTCTAAGGTGCATTTTTTTTAAATGGGATCCTAACAGAGATACATGTTTGAAGCTTTTGGAGTATGTAATAGAAAGTTTCTTCTTATATATAAACACTGTTGAAACTGTTATTACATAAGGTAAGTAAGTAAGTTTCTTCTTATATAGAACCATCGAAACTATTATTAAATAAGGTGCCCCTTTTAAACAATTTTGGAACCTAACAAAAATACATTTTCGGGCCTTTGGAGTATGTAAAAATAAGTTTTTTCTTATATAGACACACAGAAACTATTATTGTATAAGGTACCTTTAAGAAATTTAGAATCTTACCAAAAATACTTTCTTGGAACCTTTGGAGTATGTAAAGAAGTAAGTAGCTACTTATATATAAACACTGTCGAAACTATTATTACATAAGGTACCTTCTAAAAAATTTAGAAACCTGACAAATACACCTTTCGAGACTGAGATCATTAGAAACCCAACAAAGATACATTTTTGGAGCCTTTGGAGTATGTAAAAGTAAGTAATTTTCTTGCATATGAACACCGTCGAAACTAGTGCTAAGGTGCATTTTTTAAATTGGGATCCTAACAAAAATACATGTTTGAAGCTCTTGGAGTATGTAAAAAAAAGTTTCTTCTTATATATAATCACTTTTGAAACTATTTTTATACAATTAAGCCTTTTAAAATCT
Source organism: Rhagium mordax (assembly GCA_963680705.1). Lineage (NCBI taxonomy): Eukaryota > Metazoa > Arthropoda > Insecta > Coleoptera > Cerambycidae > Rhagium > Rhagium mordax. Next base: position 76,733,870 of record OY796659.1, on the reverse strand, counting down.
AGAAAGTTTTCAGAGAATTAGACACAACAAAAATACATGTTTGGAGTCTTTGGAGTCTGTAAAAGTAAGTAAGTTTCTTCTTATATTGAATCATCGAAGCTATTATTATATAAGGTGCCCCTTTTAAACAATTTTGAAATCTAACAAAAATACATTTTCGGGCCTTTGGAGTGTGTAAAAATAAGTTTTCTCTTATATAGAAACATAGAAATTATTATTATATAAGGTACCTTTTAAAAAAATTTGAATCTTACCAAAACTACGTTCTTGGAATCTTTGGAGTATGTAAAGAAGTAAGTAGCTTCTTATATAAAACACTGTCGAAACTATTATTACATAAGGTACCTTTTAAAAAGTTTAGAAACCTGACAAAGACACCTTTCGAGACTGAGATCACTAGAAACTTAACAAAGATAAATTTTTAGTGCCTTTGGAGTATGTAAAAGTAAGTAATTTTCTTGTATATGAACACCGTCAAAACTAGTCTAAGGTGCAATTTTTTAAAATGGGATCTTAACAAAGATACATGTTTGAAGCTTTTGGAGTATGTAAAAGAAAGTTTCTTCTTATATATAAACACTGTCGAAACTATTATTACATAAGGTACCTTTTAAAAAACTTATAAACCTGACAAAGACACCTTTCGAGACTGAGATCATTAGAAACCCAACAAAGATACATTTTTGGAGCCTTTGGAGTTTGTAAAAGTAAGTAAGTTTCTTCTTATATAGAACCATCGAAACTATTATTAAATAAGGTGCCCCTTTTAAACAATTTTGGAACCTAACAAAATTACATTTTCGGCTAATTGTCTCAGGATCAAGAATGAGGAAATGCAAAAGAAGCAATAGAAACAAAAAAAGAAAACCTTAACAACACTGAAAATTATAGACGATTTCCAATATTGTGAATTATTCAATTTCGCTTTGTCCTCTTAACTGCTCGCCCTACATCTCTAGTAAGATGAAACTACCGGTGACCGGCTTCTTGTCCTAACTACCCTAATTTACGGTCAACCTGCAAATAGGCATGAACCTTCTTGACCCATTTTTAACTCGCTTCCAACTGCAAGGGTGAAACTAACTATGTAACTATGTAAAAAACTTTTTTTGCAGTAACCGACAAGGGACATTATCTCGGACAACTGAATAGATTATCGATGGCTTCGGGGTGTTCCCTAAAAATGGCGAGCTGGGGATTTTTTTTATGGGCCGGGTGCAGGATTGCACCCTTTATGTGGACCACGTCCAGCCGACGCAATAAATAATGTCGCAGTGGACAGCTAGAGGGTCCTCTGCAACTGTCTCTTCCTCTCCAACAGGGTTGAGGGTCAATGCTGATGGGCTTGCAGTCCATGGCATTAGTATGTGTCTCTTGCACTCATGCGGCAATTTATTTTTTTGATTTTGTGTTCGGTCTGTGATGTATTAGGCGATTTTTAAAGCGTGCGTCGGCGTTTCAAACAATCATAACTCTGGTTTAAAAAAACCTTTTGACATGTACCTTGAATCAAATTGAAGCTCAAGTATTACAGTAGCTTAAAATTGCCTTTTGACAAAATTTTGATTTTTTACAAAAAAGTGCCCATTTTTTTGTTTCAATAAATTCCAAATTGAAAAATCGTAAATTCCAAATTGTGTTTTTTGTTAGTCATTACTATTATGTAACGCTCAATTTTTTTTGACCGTGATGGATTATCTAAAAGATCTTACACTTAATGTATTTTGAAAATTTTTGAAATAATAAATTTTGTTCGCTTTGAGGTTAAATAATTTACAGGGAAGAATCTTAGCTGAAAGTTGCCGGAGACAAAAAATGATAGCAATAAACTAAGGAAAATGCTACTTTTTTTTTGATAAAGATAATAGGTTAGAAGATAGAAGTGTTTGGTATATAAGAAAATTGCGTACTTTTACATACTCCAAATGCTCCAAATATGTATCTTTGTTAGGTTTTTAATGATTCAAGTCTCGAAAGGTGTCTTTGTCAGGTTTATAAATTTTTTAAATGGTCCCTATGTAATAATAGTTTCGACAGTGTTTATATATAAGAAGCTTACTTTTTTTTACATACTCCAAAGGTTCCAAGAACTGTTAGGTTTCAAAATTGTTTAAAATGCACCTTATATAATAATAGTTTCGATGGTTCTATATAAGAAGAAACTTACTTACTTTTACATACTCCAAAGATTCTAAACATGTATTTTTGTTGTGCTTAATTCTCTCAAAGCTTTTTAGATTTTTAAAAGGCTTAATTGTATAAAAATAGTTTCAACAAAGATTATATATAGGAAGAAACTTTTTTTTACATACTTCAAGAGCTTCAAACATGTATTTTTGTTAGAATCCCAATTTACAAAAATGCACCTTAGCACTAGTTTTGACGGTGTTCATATACAAGATAATTACTTACTTTTACATACTCCAATGGCTCCAAAAATGTATCTTTGTTGGGTTTCTAATGATCTCGGTCTCGAAAGATGTCTTTGTCAGGTTTCTAAATTTTTTAAAAGGTACCTTATGTAATAATAGTTTCGACAGTGTTTATATATAAGAAGCTACTTTTCTTTACATACTCCAAAGGTTCCAAGAACGTATTTTTGGTAAGATTCTAATTTTCTTAAAGGTACTTATACAATAATAGTTTCTATGTGTCTATATAAGAAAAAACTTATTTTTACATACTCCAAAGGCCCGAAAATGTATTTTTGTTAGGTTTCAAAATTGTTTAAATGGTACCTTATAATATAATAATAGTTTCGATGGTTCTATGTAAGAAGAAACTTACTTACTTTTACAGACTCCAAAGACTTCAAACATGTATTTTTGTTGTGTCTAATTCTCTGAAAACTTTCTAGATTTTAAAAGGCTTAATTGTATAAAAATAGTTTCAAAAGTGATTATATATAAGAAGAAACTTTTTTTTACATACTCTAAGAGCTTCAAACATGAATTTTTGTTAGGATCCCAATTTAAAAAATGCCCCTTAGCACTAGTTTTGACGGTGTTCATATGCAAGAAAATTACTTACTTTTACATACTCCAAAGGCTCCAAAAATGTATCTTTGTTGGGATTCTAATGATCTCAGTCTCGAAAGGTGTCTTTGTCAGGTTCCTAAATTTTTTAAAAGGTACCTTATGTAATAATAGTTTCGACAGTGTTTATATATAAGAAGCTACTTACTTCTTTACATACTCCAAAAGTTCCAAGAAAGTATTTTTGGTAAGATTCTAAATTTCTTAAAGGTACCTTATACAATAATAGTTTCTATGTGTCTATATAAGAAAAAACTTATTTTTACATACTCCGAAGGCCTGAAATTATATTTTTGTTAGGTTTCAAAATTGTTTAAAATGCACCTCATATAATAATAGTTTCGATGGTTCTATGTAAGAAGAAACTTACTTGCTTTTACATACTCCAAAGACTCCAAACACGTATTTTTGTTAAGTGTCTGATTCTCTCAAAACTTTCGCACTAGTTTTGTCGGTATTTAACTCTTAGCGATTATTTTTTTAAATTGAGTAATTTAAGTATAGAAAAACTGACAACCTTTGTACTGTTTTGACTTACCTGACCTTAAAGAGGATTAAAAGACCTTCAAAATTCTTTTTTTTGGATAATTTTTAGCGTTAACTAAAAGAAGATATGACCGAAATAAGAAGCGCGCCTCGTTTTAGCAAATTGCGATATTGCTCGTTTGGCGGTACAATTTAGTCTCAGAACTTCGTTATGTATTGATTTTTTAACGTTAGGGGTAGTTTTCATCCTCTTAGGAGTAAGAGCAATTATTTTTCTTATTAGGGGATGAGTTTTATGACTCAAAATGTAACAATCTGCTAAGAAAGTCCTAATTTCCCAAAATAAACAAAAACTAATTAATTCATCCATTTCACCGCTTTTATATCGGCCATATTAGGGGTGCGATCGCGAAATTTAAAATTCTGACTTCAGATTCGTAATCAGCGACCTCAAACACATGAGCATAAATGTTTTCAATAAGTAACTCTTAATACTTGAGTTAGTATTAAATTTTGAAATTCAGGGGTGGTTTTCACCCTCTTAGGAGTAAAAGCACATCTATTTTTTTTTAATATTTGAAGTTGATACCCTAAAGTTTAAGAATCCGCAAAAAAAAAATTCAATTAGTTCGAAGTTTGGGTACTTTCTTGGCACCAAGTAACTGCATTATATTCAGCCTATCTCTTTGAAACTGGAATAGATCGACTCTAAGTCTGTTTCTCACAAAGAAGAAGGGAATGAGACGTGATAGAGACAGTCAAGCTTAGAGCTCAGAAGGTGCATTCTAAAGATAAGCGACTGCCTCGAGTTCTTGACCAAATTAGCTTACAATGATGGTGGATGTGAGGACATCGAGGAACAAACTAGTCCTGATGGAACACAAATTGATCTGTGAATTATCAGCAAAACCAAAGATCAACCAAATGCTGAAGCTAAGCAGAGATATGATATGTGAATTCTGATTGAGAGCACGCTAAAGAAACATTTGAAGAACATGAGGCTGAAGAGCAATCGGGACTGTAGGTAGTGTGGTGAAGATAACTTCATCATAACATATAGGAGTGGTGAACCTTAAGGTTCATTTGAAACAGGAGAAGACCTAGCCAAAATACCATCAGTGAACTGACACTAATTTTTGAGAAGGAAAGCTCCAGTAAAGAAGATTTTCATGTAGCCCGGAAATAGTCTCCACTTTTATGTTCAAAACTTTTTTCATAAATAATTTAAACTAACCAGCAAAACTGTTCAATTGCCGTCTGCGCTTCTAAGGCTTGAGTTATGCTTCAGACGAGGAAATAAAACCTACAACTAGAAAATGGGCTAAACATTAGCAATAACCATCACATTAAATAGATAGCCAACCTATATATTTCATTAGATAATCATCGACACTAAGCACACTTTGGCATCAATATGGAGCACCTGTATCCACGTCGCCCACAAAGATATGATATGGCCCGCAGTGCAATCTGCCTAGTGATCCGTTTTTGCAGGTGAGCTCCATCCATTTCGAACTTTATTAATGACGTTTTGGACGCTGGTGGTCGCTATCCACCGATGAAAAATTTGACAAGTTGTCGAATTGAAATTTGACTTAAACAGTTTTTAAGATAATTTGAACACAGGTGGTTAAGGACGCATATATTATAATTTTTCAGGTAGGTATCATATTCCGTTGCAATTAAAAGTGTGGAACATAATTTTGTCTACCTGGCCTGTTTGCAGCTTCCGTAATCACCAATATTCATCTTTCATTCACAAAACCACATTTGTGCACGTTTTTAAACATCGTCATCTTTCCGCACTGTCCTATCCTATCTACGAGCAGCTTCCTAAACGACATTTTTTTCTCACCCAGTACCCTTCTGGTAAAAGTTTTCTTAATCTCCGTAGGTAGTGTATTAAAGGAAGGGCCATTAAGTCAACCCCCTTCGTGCACCCTCATCCACCCCATACAGGAAATCCACATGTGACCTTCGACCCACTGCCGATATGCCGAGAAGCCTCGACTCGATATCTCTAATTTGTAGCTCCTCGCTTCCTCACTTAAACGTAAACGGACTAATAAATTTGGTTTGTTGTGTAAACAGTTTTTGGGATCCAACGGACTCATAATTATTTATTGTTTCAACTTGCGTATGCACACATGTGCGTATTGTTGAGTTTAAACCAATGCATGTCCATATTGAAACAATGTATGTAAAAGAAAGTTTCTTCTTATATATAAACACTGTTGAAACTATTATTACATAAGGTACCTTTTAAAAAATTTAGAACCCTGACAAAGACACCTTTTGAGACTGAGATCATTAGAAACCCAACAAACATACATTTTTGGAGCCTTTGGAGTATGTAAAAGTAAGTAATTTTCTTGTATATGAACACCGTCAAAATTAGTGCTAAGGTGCATTTTTGTAAATTGGGATCCTAACAACAATACATGTTTGAAGCTCTTGGAGTATGTAAAAAAAAGTTTCTTCTTATATATTATCACTGTTGAAACTATTTTTATACAATTAAGCCTTTTTAAAATCTAGAAAGTTTTCAGAGAATTAGACACAATAAAAATACATGTTTGGAGTCTTTGGAGTTTGTAAAAGTAAGTAAATTTCTTCTTATATAGAACCATCGAAACTATTATTATATAAGGTGCCCCTTTTAAACAATTTTGAAACCTAACACAAATACATTTTCGGGCCTTTGGAGTATGTAAAAATAAGTTTTTTCTTATATAGAAACAGAAACTATTATTATATAAGGTACCTTTTAAGAAAATTAGAATCTTACCAAAAATACTTTTTTGGAACCTTTGGAGTATGTAAAGAAGTAAGTAGCTTCTTATATAAAACACTATCGAAACTATTATTACATAAGGTACCTTTTAAAAAATTTAGGAACCTGACAAAGACACCTTTCGAGACTGAGATCATTAGAAACCCAACAAAGATACATTTTTGGAGCCTTTGGAGTATGTAAAAGTAAGTAATTTTCTTGTATATGAACACCGTCAAAACTAGTGCTAAGGTGCATTTTTGTAAATAGGGATCCTAACAACAATACATGTTTGAAGCTCTTGGAGTATGTAAAAAAAAGTTTCTTCTTATATATAATCACTGTTGAAACTATTTTTATACAATTAAGCCTTTTAAAATCTAGAAAGTTTTGAGAGAATTAGACACAACAAAAATACATGTTTGGAGTCTTTGGAGTCTGTAAAAGTAAGTAAGTTTCTTCTTATATAGAACCATCGAAACTATTATTATATAAGGTGCCCCTTTTAAACAATTTTGAAACCTAACACAAATACATTTTCGGGCCTTTGGAGTATGTAAAAATAAGTTTTTTCTTATATAGAAACATAGAAACTATTATTATATAAGGTACCTTTTAAGAAAATTAAAATCTTACCAAAAATACTTTCTTGGAACCTTTGGAGTATGTAAAGAAGTAAGTAGCTTCTTCTATATAAACACTGTCGAAACTATTATTACATAAGGTACCTTTTAAAAAATTTAGGAACCTGACAAAGACACCTTTCGAGACTGAGATCATTAGAAACCCAACAAAGATACATTTTTGGAGCCTTTGGAGTATGTAAAAGTAAGTAATTTTCTTGTATATGAACACCGTCAAAACTAGTGCTAAGGTGCATTTTTGTAAATAGGGATCCTAACAACAATACATGTTTGAAGCTCTTGGAGTATGTAAAAAAAAGTTTCTTCTTATATATAATCACTGTTGAAACTATTTTTATACAATTAAGCCTTTTAAAATCTAGAAGGTTTTCAGAGAATTAGACACAACAAAAATACATGTTTGGAGTCTGTAAAAGTAAGTAAGTTTCTTCTTATATAGAACCATCGAAACTATATAAGGTGCCCCTTTTAAACAATTTTGAAACCTAACAAAAATACATTTTCGGGCCTTTGGAGTGTGTAAAAATAAGTTTTCTCTTATATAGAAACATAGAAACTATTATTATATAAGGTACCTTTTAAAAAAATTAGAATCTTACCAAAAATACGTTCTTGGAACCTTTGGAGTATGTAAAAAAAAGTAAGCTTCTTATATATAAACACTGTCGAAACTATTATTACATAAGGACCATTTAAAATAATTATAAACCTGACAAAGACACCTTTCGAGACTGGAATCATTAAAAACCTAACAAAGATACATATTTGGAGCATTTGGAGTATGTAAAAGTACGTAATTTTCTTATATACCAAACACTTCTATCTCCTAATCTTTTATCTTTATCAAAAAATAGAAAAGTAGCATTTTCCTTAGTTTATTGCTATCATTTTTTGTCTTCGGTAACATCAGCTAAGATTCTTCCCTGCTAAGTTATTTAACCTCAAAGCCAAAAAAATTTGTTATTTCAAAAAATTTCAAAATACATTAAGTGTAAAATCTTTTAGATAATGCATCCATCATGGTAAAAAAACTGAGCGCATACAATAGTAATGACTAACAAAAAATACAATTTAGAATTTTCTTTTTTCAATTTGAAATTTACGGAAACAAAAAAACGGGCAGTTTTCTGTAAAAAATCAAAATTTTGCCTTTATTTTCCTTGCATCATTTTTGATTTAGCAGATATCAAAATTCGTGATAACTTGAAATTTTGGTCAAGGGCTCTCCTACTATAACATGATTTTTTCAAACGAATGCTTTCAAAAAATATCTGCTAGTCAGGCCACGGAGCAAGGAGCTGGTGAACTTTTATAAAAACAAACATTTCGCCAACACACTTTTTTAAGCAAAAAACAAAATAAACCCTTTCGTAAATATCCATTATTTGCCCGCGATGAATGAAAATTTCCCATTCAATTCCGACAATAAAACCTGAGCGTATCATAATAATATTTTAAAATTCGTTCGCCGAATGCCTCGGCGAAAACACGCCGAGCCTACAAAACAGCCAATTAAAACGGCATATCCAAACTAAGCAACGACGGTTTTTCTGTTGAAAAAGCCTTTTTGTGTGTGTCGAGAAACACAATAACGCCAGTGCCGGGCATCACAATGCACCAGGCAACGCAATCTTACCCCAGAGAGGGTCGTACGGGGTAGCTGATATGCCCAGCAGAGCTGATTTGAATGCAATTTGTATAAAATGTTATATTTTAGGAATTTAAGGGTTTGCATTCGCTGATTCGGACTATTATGGCTCGTGCAGCTGTCGCTTGGGGAGTTTATTTGCATTTTGTTCATTATGCTTCGAAACGTGAAGTCCAACAAAACGCGATATTATTGGGAAATATGAAATCATTCTGTTGACGATCGCTTCGGGCCACAAATAAAATTAGATTTAGGTTAATTAAATGATTAGCTATTTTTAGCCCTCTTATAAGAAATTAATATTTAACTTATTTTCACCAACTTGAAGCCAAAATATACAGTTATGTATTCGATGTAATTTTTAGACCTGTACGTTAAAATGGATTATTATGGGTATTTTTAAAAGTCCCTGCAATTTTAAGGCATCTTATTCATGTAATTAATTAAAAATATGTGCCCAACAGGGGCTTATTTTCGAATTGTCTAAGCGTGTCCAGATGTATTATTTGGTTTATGTTTCATCCCAAAAAGCGATTTTCGATTTCCGCCCCAAAAAATATGCGCCGTTGAATTTTCGAAATCTTAGTGCATTTTGCACATTTTGAGCAATTTTCAGTGACTAATAGTTTTATAAGGGTTCAATAAGCGTTACAAGTCTATAAGTTACAATATGGTTATATAAGAGGTTCATGCAGTGGTAACTATTATGTTTCTGTTACATATGTTCTGCAGCCTTAAGATATAAGTACATCGTTATTTCTTCATTTAGGTTCTATAAGCGGTTTATAAAGGTAACTGCAATATTTCTAGTCTTCGATTATGTCACTTAAATTTATATAACTCGGTTACGGTAATAGAACCGTTGCTCTTGTGTGTTGGTTCACTATTTGAAACTGCATAAAAATGAACCCACTTGAGCGTTAGAGCCTTATTACTGGGGGTATTTTATCGCAGTTTATCCAGTCTCTTTAAATTCGATTTCGATTTAAATTACTTGGATTTTTCGTTATAGAACTTGACTGCCACCAAAGGATATATAATAGCTATATAAGGGTAACAGTTACTATGTTATAGAACTGTTAGTTCTCTACGCGTATAGTAGTGTAGGTTGCTTTCAACAATGGTAATCACTTTAGAAAATTGGACAAGGAAGTTATAATATGGTTCTATAAAAGGCGTAGTGGCGTCCGTTACTCTTATATGATTCTTCAAGTAAGTTCTAAAGCGGTTTATAAGGGTAACTAAAGTATTTTTAGTCTTAAATTATATCGCTAATAGAACCGTTACTCTTATAATATATAATTTTTTTAAATCTGTATAAAAATGAAGCCACTTGAGCGTTACGTCGGTGGTACTTTAATGTAATCTATCCAAATCGATGGGTCGAGGGTATGCAGCGTAATGGCGTCCGTTTCCTTTATATGATTTTCCATTTAAGTTCTATAAGCGGTTTATAAAGGTAACTGCAATATTTCTAGTCTTCGATTATATCACTTAAATTTATATAACTCGGTAACGGTAATAGAACCGTTGCTCGTGTGTGTTGGTTCACTATTTGAAACTGCATAAAAATGAACCTACTTGAGCGTTAGGGCCTTATTGCTGGAGGTATTTTATCGCAGTTTATCCACTTTCTCTTTAAATTCGATTTCGATTTAAATGACTTGGATTTTCCGTTATAGAACTTGCCTGCTACTAAAGGGTATATAATAGCTATATAAGGGTAACAGTTACCATGTTATAGAACTATTAGTTCTCTACGCGTATAGTAGTGTAGGTTGCTTTCAACATTGAAAATCACTTTAGAAAATTGAACAGGGAAGTTATAATATGGTTCTATAAATGGGTTATGTAGTGGCGTCCGTTACTCTTATATGATTCTTTAAGTAAGTTCTATAAGAGGTTTATAAGGGTAACTAAAGTATTTTTAGTCTTAAATTATATCGCTAATAGAACCGTTACTCTTATAATATACAATTTTTTTAAATCTGTATTAGAATGAACCCACTTGAGCATTACGCCGGTGGTACTTTAATGTAATCTATCCAAATCGATGGGTCGAGGGTATGCAGCGTAATGGCGTCCGTTTCCTTTATATGATTTTCCATTTAAGTTCTATAAGCGGTTTATAAAGGTAACTGCAATATTTCTAGTCTTCGATTATATCACTTAAATTTATATAACTCGGTAACGGTAATAGAACCGTTGCTCGTGTGTGTTGGTTCACTATTTGAAACTGCATAAAAATGAACCTACTTGAGCGTTAGGGCCTTATTGCTGGAGGTATTTTATCGCAGTTTATCCACTTTCTCTTTAAATTCGATTTCGATTTAAATGACTTGGATTTTCCGTTATAGAACTTGCCTGCTACTAAAGGGTATATAATAGCTATATAAGGGTAACAGTTACCATGTTATAGAACTATTAGTTCTCTACGCGTATAGTAGTGTAGGTTGCTTTCAACATTGAAAATCACTTTAGAAAATTGAACAGGGAAGTTATAATATGGTTCTATAAATGGGTTATGTAGTGGCGTCCGTTACTCTTATATGATTCTTTAAGTAAGTTCTATAAGAGGTTTATAAGGGTAACTAAAGTATTTTTAGTCTTAAATTATATCGCTAATAGAACCGTTACTCTTATAATATACAATTTTTTTAAATCTGTATTAGAATGAACCCACTTGAGCATTACGCCGGTGGTACTGTTATAGAACCCAGGAGATGCTGTGAAAGTAGTTTTAAGTAAAAGATCCCAATTAGACATAAGCACACAAGCTAAGGCTTGAATGGTGTATGTGGAACATCTGTTCCATGTACACCATTTTTTTATCAAAAATATGTCGAAATTCAAGTCAGTTCCTAAACCCAAAATTCCTTCATTTTTGCCTGATATGCGTGAATCCATGCATATCAGGATTTTTTATAAAATTTTTAAGACGATTTTCAGTACAGTTTCCAAAATTCCCTTTATCTTTTTCGGCCCATATCTCATGTTTGAACGAACGCATCCAGGCACGATGCAGCATGTAGAGACGACCAAGGATATGCATTATCCTCTGCCAGTGCCGAATCCTCTATGGACGGACTGGGGTTTTAATTATGATGATTACAGCGCAGGTAATCATCTTCACAAGCCGGTCTAACAGATCACAGGAATACTCCACAAAGGCGCGAGAGTGAATCTACCGTAGATCGGTAGCTCTTGATCTGATCTACCATAGACTGATCCACCTTCGTGGTCGCACTGATCTACGGACCCATAGGTTCACTCTACCCTCGCGTTCTGGAATTCCTAGTGAGTCCGTGACCTACGGCTTCCAAGGATGGTTGAGCTGGCCTCGCCTACCCATTGGTCATCGTCTCTACCGGGATCGTGTCTGCCAGCACCATTTTGAAATTTTAGGAACTGAATAAAATTTGGAAATAGCGGAATTTTGCGACGCCACGTGGCGACTTGAAGCGGTCTCGGGTCATTTCCATATATATAGTGGGAGACCTCCCAATGATCTCGCAAAATGGAAATCCGCCATTTTTGATTAAATCAAGCCAGGATAGGCCCCAGTGCGGTACGCACGGGTACCGGGGCACTTCCCCATTATTACCAGGTGACCGCCTTGTGAGATAGCATTCGAAGAGATTTCCCCTTTCTGAAATATCCACAGACGTCTAACGGCATATACCCCTTTTGGAGAATATTACCTTAAATTTTTAGTCTATAATTCTAACAGTATATCTATAAAACCCACTCACTAAATTGCCAGTCACGTCCATGTAATAATTCTCTTTCGGCAATCGATCACTCGTCTTTAAGCGCGGCCGTCGCGGTCGCTGACCCCTTGTGGGGGTATCGTGGTTATGGTGGCAGACCTTGCTAGGTGAGGCTCTATATGTTCTATGATGCTTGTTTAATATATACACTTATTTATTATCCATGTCTTCTTATTGCGTTCTAGTAATAGTCTAGTATCTGTGTTGACCCCATAGCTAACGACCCTCGCAATTGCGTCGGTTTGACCATTCGGCTGCAGCCAAAGAAGAGTGAACGAGCAAGACCTGTCTGGGCAGGTGTCAGAAGTGAATTGTGTATTGTGCAAAGTGTTTAGCTAGTGTTGTATCTTTAGTTCAGGAAGTTGCGAAGCCTGTATACGAGGAAGCATTCATTGTCGACAGTTGCCGTTAATCTATCGATTTCGAGACTTCGATATATTAAGGGTTTGCCACGACCTGCGTTGAATTCAACGGCCAAGAGTTAAATCAGATGTGGTGACAGCGGTTGGTTGACTTAATCGAATATCGGTCGTTCCCTCCCACTATCACTGGTTATAACGAATGGTTAACTAACGTTGACACAGCCTTAGCACATTAGTTTAGTTATTAAACGTTGATAGTACTTTAATGTAATCTATCCAAATCGATGGGTCGAGCGTATGCAGCGTAATGGCGTCCGTTTCCTTTATATGATTTTCCATTTAAGTTCTATAAGCGGTTTATAAGGGTAACTGAAATATTTCTAGTCTTCGATTATGTCACTTAAATTTATATAACTCGGTTACGGTAATAGAATGGTTGCTCATGTGTGTTGGTTCACTATTTGAAACTGCATAGAAATGAACCCACTTGAGCGTTAGGGCGTTATTGCCGGGGGTATTTTATCGCAGTTTATCCACTTTCTCTTTAAATTCGATTTCGATTTAAATGACTTGGATTTTCCGTTATAGAACTTGCCTGCTACTAAAGGGTATATAATAGCTATATAAGGGTAACAGTTACCATGTTATAGAACTATTAGTTCTCTACGCGTATAGTAGTGTAGGTTGCTTTCAACATTGAAAATCACTTTAGAAAATTGAACAGGGAAGTTATAATATGGTTCTATAAATGGGTTATGTAGTGGCGTCCGTTACTCTTATATGATTCTTTAAGTAAGTTCTATAAGAGGTTTATAAGGGTAACTAAAGTATTTTTAGTCTTAAATTATATCGCTAATAGAACCGTTACTCTTATAATATACAATTTTTTTAAATCTGTATTAGAATGAACCCACTTGAGCATTACGCCGGTGGTACTTTAATGTAATCTATCCAAATCGATGGGTCGAGCGTATGCAGCGTAATGGCGTCCGTTTCCTTTATATGATTTTCCATTTAAGTTCTATAAGCGGTTTATAAGGGTAACGGAAATATTTCTAGTCTTCGATTATGTCACTTAAATTTATATAACTCGGTTACGGTAATAGAATGGTTGCTCATGTGTGTTGGTTCACTATTTGAAACTGCATAAAAATGAACCCACTTGAGCGTTAGGGCGTTATTGCCGGGGGTATTTTATCGCAGTTTATCCACTGTCTTTTTAAATTCGATTTCAATTTAAATTACTTGGATTTTCCGTTATAGAACTTGACTGCTACCAAAGGGTATATAATAGCTATATAAGGGTAACAGTTACCATGTTATAGAACTATTAGTTCTCTACGCGTATAGTAGTGTAGGTTGCTTTCAACATTGATAATCACTTTAGAAAATTGGACAAGGAAGTTATAATATGGTTCTATAAAAGGGTTATGTAGTGGCGTCCGTTACTCTTATATGATTCTTTAAGTAAGTTCTATAAGCGGTTTATAAGGGTAACTAAAGTATTTTTAGTCTTAAATTATATCGCTAATAGAACCGTTAGTCTTATAATATACAATTTTTTTAAATCTGTATAAAATGAACCCACTTGAGCGTTACACTGGTGGTATTTTAATGTAATCTATCCAAATCGACGGGTCAAGGGTATACACCGTAATAGCGTCCGTTTCCTTTATATGATTTTTCATTTAAGTTCTATAACTGGTTTATAAGGGTAACTGAAATATTTCTAGCCTTAAATTATATCGCTAATAGAACCGTTACTCTTATAAAATAAAAACTTTTTAATGCGATAATTACTATCCAGATAAAGTTCCCACACCGTACAAGTACGGTATAAATACTTACAGGTATTATTAACTTTGTAAATAGTAATTATGATTCTTTGGAATATTTCGCAAGCCGTACACATTTCGTAGACCCTCGCAAATAAAATTAGAAAAACAAAACTGCCTCCCACTCGAGTGTTTTTCAATTTAAATTTCTATAAATTGGCAGGACCGCAACTCAAGTTGGGAAAAATCAATCTGGAATTCAAAGGGTCTCATTAAGAGATTGAAAGTAATAAAATTAAACTTTTATTTATATGAGCTGGAGCGCGGAACGCCACGCGGGGTGACATCGAGTGACAAACGTGGAAAAGCAATATAAGGATAAATAATTAATTTGCGTCCGCCATCTTGGAATCATTGATCAATCTTAAGGAAAGGGAATTTATTTCCTTATCGCATTCAAAATCGAGCTAAATGAGGGTTGAAATTACAATTTTCTTAGTTAATCGGGGTTGTATACACAAAAATTAAACTCATTTATTACACAGAGGGGACGCTTATTGTGCAGGGGGTTGCTTTTTATTAATCACCGATATCACGACGAAAACTGATAGGGGATCTTAATTCGAACACATTTTTTTTGTCTTAGCAAACGAATATTTAGCCAAAATGTGTATAACTGAAATATTTTGTTTAAAACTATTAAGGCTGTTTTTGGAATATCTTACACTATCCGTATTCGTATGTACGTAACTTGCGTATTTAAGTAATTCCATCATTTAATTACTCGTGATGGGGGTGGATTCCCACATTTGGTATTAAGGCCAATAGAATTCATAGGAGTGAGATAACAAAATGCAATCAAATATGTATTTATATCCTTAGTCGGTAATGACAAATGTAGAGCTTCTTTAATTATTAAAACGCTTACAACCCCCATATAAAAATGGGAAAGAATATAAACATGTTTGTCCTCCAAGCTTTTCGCCGGTAATTTCAACACTAGTCAGTAAAAATGACGCGTATAATGGGTCAATTCGGACCCCCTAACAGGGGATTCATGAAACGATTAGACGAAAATAACCCCGGTGAGTCAATCGTCAATATTCAAGTAGGTGGACCACTTTGATCACCGGATTTGGCATATATGGACAATTTTGCGGTGAAACATAAAACACTTAGTACATCGACAAATGGGTCTGCAAATACAATCCGACATTTTGAAGATTAAACACTTGGTAGTTTTGTTCTGCTTGTGATGTTTTCATAATTTATTTTTTCGCTTTCGACACGGCCCTGCATGAAGTGATGCCTCTTGAAATTTGAAAACGTGACGTGCATACTGTGTTTTCCTTTGTAAACGTTAGAAGACTTACTACTTACCCAATAAATATAAACTGAAAATAATAGGGAGCGACAATAAAACTGATTTATTTACGACCCCCAAGTAAAATTGCACAATATGAGGTAGGTAGACAGCAAATCTCCCAGAATTTGCATAATTTAGATGTTTGACAATACGACTTTTACTTTTTATGGCACATGTAGGTTTACTTTTACCTAATATAGGGCTGTAAAACAAGCACTGCGTCCACTGTTGTAAAATTGTCTTCCTAAATGGTAAGTTCGAATATACTCCAATAAATTCTATAGATAAAAATGTTTTCTACGCCTAATAATAATTGTTTGAGTACATGGATGTCTTATGCCTCTCGAAATCGACTAAAAATAAAAGATATTTGTAACTGAAACAAAAATTTTTAATGGGTATTTTTAATTAGGTAAAAGTATCTATTAAATATTTCTAATTGGTATAAAAATATCTACTAGTTATGTATTTCTAATTGAAACAAAAGCATATACTGGACATTTTTAATCAAGGTAAAAGTATCTGTTGAACATCTGAAATTAACATGAATCTACTGGATAATCTTTATTACAACAAATGTATCTGCTAGATATTTTTAATTAGATTAATAGTAATCTATTGAATATTTCTAATTGATGTAAAAATATCTATCTACCAGATATTTTTAACTGAATCAAATGTATCTACTGGATATTTTTAATTAGGTAAAATTATCTGTTAAACATCTCTAATTAATAATAAATATCTACTGCATATTTCTAGTTAAATTGCCTACTGAATGTTTTTAGTTAGATTAATAACAATTAATTAATTAAATATTTCTGATTGATATGAAAATATCTACCAGATATTTTTAATTGAATTAATTATCTAGTGGATATTTTTAATTAGATTAATAATAATCTATTTCCATTTGATATAAAACTATGTACTGGACATAATTGGAATAAAAATATCTACTGGATATTTTTAATTAAGTAAAAGTATCTATTAAACATCTCAAATCGACTTAAAAATATCTACTGGATATTCCTTATTACAACAAATGTATCTGCTAGATATTTTTAATTAGACTAATTGTAATCAATTGAATATTTCTAATTGATGTAAAAATATCTAGGTACCAGATATTTTTAACTGAATCAAATGTATCTACTGGATATTTTTAATTAGGTAAAATTATGTATTAAACATCTCTAATTAAATAAAAATCTCTACTGCATATTTCTAATTAAATTATCTACTGAATATTTTGAGTTAGATTAATAGCAATTAATTAATTATTTCTGATTGATAAAAAAATATCTTTCAGATATTTTTAATTAGATTAATAATAATCTATTAAATATTTCCAGTTGATATAAAATTTTGTACCTACTAGACATAATTAGAACAAAAATATTCACTGGATATTTCTAATTAAGTAAAAGTATCAATTAAAAATCTCAAATTAATATTTTTTATTACAACAAATGTATCTGCTAGATATTTTTAATTAGATTAATAGTAATCCATTAAATATTTCTAATTAATATAAATATTTCTGCTAGATATTTTTAACTGAGATAAAAGTATGTACTGCATATTTTTAATTAAATAAAGGTATCTATTAAACATTTCTAATTGATGTAAAAATATCTACCAGATATTTTTAATTGAATCAAACGTATCTTCTAAATATTTTTAATTAGTTAAAATCACATTTCTAATTATTATCAAAATATCTACCAGATATTTTTAATTAAAACAATTATCTACTGGATGTTTTTAGTTAGATTAATATTAATCTATTAAATCTTCCTAGTTGATATATAATTATCTACCAGATATGTATTTCTAATTAAAACAAAAATATTTACTGGATATTTCTCAATACGACAAAAATGTATCTGCTAGATATTTTTAATTAGATTAATAATATCTATTGAATTTTTCTAATTAATATAAATATATCTACTAGGTATTTGGAGACATTTTTAATTAAATTGATAGTAATCAATTTCAAATTTTCCATTAAAAATTTCTAATTTATATAAAAATATCCACTAGATATTTTTAACTGAAACAAAAGTATGTACTGTATATTTTTAATTAGATCAATAGTAATCTGTTAAATATATCTAATTGATATAAAATATCTTTCAAATATTTTTAATTGAAAGAAAATTAATCTATAATCTATTAAATATTTCTAATTGATATAAAAATATCTATCAGAAATTATACATCTTCTGAATGCTCCCTCCCCCTGTGCCTTATAAATCCCGTAAATCCAACGACAATTCACGCTGTGTACTTAAGAAAAAATCAACCTGCAAATATCATTTATTAACGCGCATAATCTCTTTCCACCCCTATAACTATAATCGTGATGTAAACAGGGCCCACATTAATCTAAGTGTATTACCCCTTTTGAAAATATCAACAATATCGTTAAGAGAAGTGGTGGTCCACTAATAATTGGAAATAGTTTTCCGCCTGTTTGCTCCGCATAAAGAACGAGAGCCGGGGAACCCTTTCAACTCTTTCCACCCCGGTAATTATGAGGCCGACCAGGACCATTTTGAGGATGTTACCCTTTCATTGTGAAGGCACGGTATGAGTTGCGGTAAAATGGTTAACCATCGTTCAAGGACGGAGCAATAAAATTACCCTTCTGTATTTATTGGCAAGTGCGGAAATGCGTGAATTTATATTTATTCCAATTTTGTTTTTCGACACATAGTGTAAATTTCTCCTTCTTATCGAATGTCGTGCACCCGGTGCAGATATGAGCAACACATATGTGGGTGGTGCGTATGCCGCAGCAGAACTTGTTGACCTAGGTCAAAACGGGATGTGACGTCAGGGGTAAAAAGCGCAACTACCACCCGACTTCTAGGAAACGTCAAATATGCGTCACATCATCTTCCTTTTCCATTCATTCGATATGTTATGCGTCCTATTCCCTATTTTTATCTCGTATACCTGTTTGCTCGGATAGGCTCCGACGTTGCATAATAGTTTAAATATTGATCGCCCCTCTTGCAACCACCATGCGAACATTCTCGTAGGAAAATAAAATTTAAGTTTGTGTCAATTATTGTATTTACTTATTTTTACATGGTGATTAAAAAACACTTGATCCTGCAGGATCGTCTTGGCTCGCCCTGTACATTCCATTTAAAGATTAGTTTTTCTAAATTTCTAACTATCCCCCATAACATACCCAGATAAATAATTATTTCAGTTACTTAATGTATTTGAGATTTTTATCGAATAACCTCCATTTAGTTCTATTACATTTTTTTAAATTAAAATATAAAAAAACCTTTTCATCGATATCAACATCTAAAGCGCCTATACTGGTAGGTACTTGAAACCGCTTTTACTTCATTTATTTTATATAAAATTGTTCATCCAGCCCAAGAGTAAATTTGTACACAGTGACAGAAATTCAAGAAATAAATCACAATTTAAATTAGAAAAGTATTAGAAGAGGAAATCTATAAATTATTTCTTTGTGGCGCAAATAATCGTTACACTTTTGTTTTTTGAATCTCATTCTATTTGGCCTACCAGAATAAATATTTGAATTAGAAATAGTGGAATAATCTACCGTTGATTTTGTTCAGCCCTGAGATTTCCAGCAAGGGTGAACCTCGAAAGGGTCTCCGATTTTGCGTAAGAACTGATACAAAAGACGTACCACATTCTGTTTTCTCCGATTTCAAATGCTCCAAGCCTGCACAACTGTACGTTTAAAATGTAGTTATATCCTGCAAGATATGTACTTTGAATGGTGATGGATAGCTACCGGCCGTTAGATTTCTCTTTCAATGCCCTCTCGGACAAGGTCCATGTGTCTAAGACGGACAGGAGAGATATGTGGAGAGATGTTTTAGTTTTGTATTGCTGTTTCGTGTTCAGTTCTGTCTTACAACTGGTAAGAATGCCCAAAAAGCAAACACTGTTAGGGGTAGAGTATTTCGTCGATATTTAGAGAGTACACAAGGCACAGGTAGGTACAGGGTCATTCCTCATATATTGACACCTCGCTTACAACGATTATTTGATGAGTTATTAAAAAATCGTAAACACAAAAGATTTATGTTTTACTCTGTATTTTTAGAATTCGTTTTCAGAAAAAACAAATGAACATCGGAAATGTGATTTTTCTGCGTAACCTTCATTTTTTTAAATGAAACGCCCTGTATGTATCCATGAGTTTAAAGAGCACATTTCTCTGATTCCAAAAATGTATAGTTTGCCTATGTTTGGATAAGCCGTTTTTGAGATATTGGGTCCTAAAGTTTTAAAAACAATATTAAATAAATAAAGTATAGCAGGCTTGAATCATCATGGCCGCGTCGTCTAGATTTTAAAAACAAATGAATTTTTTGACGTTTTGACAGAAATATTCACAAACGTCAATGAATTCATTTGTTTTTAAAATCTAGACCACGCGGCCATGATGATTCATGGCTACTTTGCTTCATTTATTTAATTTTCTTTTTGAAATTTTAGGACCCAATATCTCAAAAACGGCTTATCCAAACATAGGCAAACTATACATTTTTGGAATCAGAGAAATGCGCTCTTTAAACACGTGGATCCATATACAGGGTGTTTCATTAAAAAACGTTAAGGTTAAACAGAAATATTACATTTCCGATGTTCATTTGTTTTTTTTTTTTGACAACGAAATATAGATAATAATAATAATAATAAACTTTATTCGCCATTTAAGATACATAAAGTATATATTATTATGGTAGGTCAGCTGCAATAAATCAAAATAATACCAATACTAACAATTAAATAATAATACTCACTTACAGCAGTTATTTGATGAGTTATTAAAAAATTGTAAACACATGTTTTACTCTATATTTTTAGAATTCGTTGTCAGAAAAAACCAATGAACATCGGAAATGTTATATTTCTGAATAACCTTAATTTTTTTAAATGAAACATCCTGTATATGGATCCACATGTTTAAAGAGCACATTTTTCAGATTCCAAAAATATATAGATTGCCTATGTTTGGATAAGCCGTTTTTGAGATATTGGATTCTAAAGTTTTAAAAACATCATTAAATAAATAAAGCATAGTTAGCCATGAATCATCATGGCCGCGTCGTCTAGATTTTAAAAAACAAATGAATTTTTTGACGTTTTGACAGAAATATTCACAAACGTCAACGAATTCATTTGTTTTTGAAATTTAGACGACGCGGCCATGATGATTCATGGCTACTATGCTTTATTTATTTAATATTGTTTTTAAAACTTTAGGATTCAATATCTCAAAAACGGCTCATCCAAACATAGGCAAACTATACATTTTTGGAATCGGAAAAATGTGTTCTTTAAACACATGGATTCATATACAGGGTGTATCATTTAAAAAAATGAAAGTTATGCAGAAATTTCCGATGTTCATTTGTTTTTTCTGGTAACGAATTCTAAAAAATAGAGCGTTTTACTCTGTTTGTTCTTTCTTCTGTTTGTTTTTTCTCGAGGCCAATGTGATTATATAAAACCGTTCTAAATAATGTAAAAATCTAATTATTTGCGAATATCTCCTAAACCATTTAGGATAGATATAGGACATATAAAATTAAAAATTGTAGGAAATAAATAGGCCTATAAGATTATGTAAAGAGACATGGGTTGTTCCATTCGAAATGAGCTTCGAAGTTTCCTGAAAATGTCAGTATTTTCAGAACACCAGTAATGAGCTATCGTTTACAATTATCGGCAAATCATTTACAAAAAGTACAAAAAATAGGGGCCCAGAACAGAACCCTGAAAGACACCACTAAAAATACTATTATTTCTGATGTTAATCCATTTATATATAGAAATTATACAATTTGTTCAATAGCAACAATATAATGCCGATATAAAATTGTCTTTCCAGTTCGTCAAAATAAATTTTATTGTTTTCAAAATAAAACCAAATGCTAAAAAAATATATTTTTTATTCCTTAACGTTAATATTTTGCTTTAATAAGCTAGGCATTTGTCATACAATTTAACCTTAGTATTAGCTGGAAAAGTAGTTGTTTTGACGCGCTTTTCGATAATATTTTTTGGTTTTGACTGTGGCGGTTCCTTATCGACGCGATTTTGCGTCCACCCTGTATATCTAAATAGTAGAGAATTCGAGAGGGCCAATAAGGAAATGCGGACCCAATATATACATAATTGATGACGAAGATGTTATGCAACGGCGAGGGGCTGTTCAATCAGGGCAGAGGGTGAGGGGGTGGAATGCAGAGCAGCAGATGCGGGCTAAACCCGGATATGAGCAAACTGCCAGAAAAGTGGAAATTGAACGGACGTGATCAGTGGCACTTTGGGAGCAGAGTGGGCCCTTTAAAATACACTACTTTTTACTTAAATATTCGTCGTAAAAGGAAAAATAATGCTACGCAGAAACGACTGTCCACAACTAAAATTAGTTGAAATGTGACATTTTCTGTTAGTTTTTAAAGAACCAAATTATCAAATGTCAAAGCAATTTTTACGGTAACGCCGATTCTCTTTTAAAGGATTCTGCTGCGTTCGAGCATCATTAACATCTAGCAAAACCGAAATATCATCATTTTGTGAAGTGGGACACGGGACTAACCGACGGGGCGTAAGTTGTCATTAACCGGACAACTGGACACTTTAATATCATCAATTTTGCCGTTCACGGACCTTAGGCGAAGAAAAACTAACATTATTAACATCGTTTACCGAAGCAAATATTCAGAAAGCAGACCTGGACAGATAAGTGTAACAGCAGTTACAAAGAGGACCATCAACGTCACTAAAAGGGGTAATAAATGGCTTGCATTTTGTAGTCGACAAAAAAATCGACAATACTATCGGTAGCGAAGCCATTACCGAACAATGGACGGCCGTAAATGCCTCGGTTAAAGAATTATTTAACCCATTGTAGGTAGGGTGCTAAGACGTTTAGAAACCTTGCACTTTCTTGCACATGGCCACTCATTACGGAATTCGGGACTAGATTTATGTGAATTTGTGTCACTTTTTATAACTCCCAGTTGTGGGTGACAGGACAGGGGTGGCCAAAATTGAGCGAAAGTGAAATCGCAACAAAAGGACATGCCAAGAATTAGCAGCAACTCAGTTTTCGAAAAATTTGAAAAAAATTAAAATTTTGCATTTTCCTGACTAATTTTAAATATTAAATAAAATTACCACCTGCTACGTCATCATGGACTTCTTCAAGGTTCTGTTCTAATTTCTAATAGCGCTATTTTTTCCGCTTGTATTAATGATTTCGTTGGTCCCAAAATTTTTTTCAGAATATAATGCACATTATTAAAAATGCAAAATTATTAAAAAAATATATTTCTTTAGTAAATTACATACCAAGAATAGCAACAGGCTATGTACATAAATTGAATGTTGATGAAGAAAAGTCATTTAGATGTAAAGCACATCCTATTCCGTACAATTACAGAGTACAAGTAAATTCAAAAATAAAAAAAATGATGCATGAAAATATTATTGAACCAGCTAAAACAAATTATATAGATCCATTAGTCATTGATAAAAAGAAAAATAATGATATAAGATTATGTTTACATGCTAGAATTTTAAATACAATTACAAAATCACAATTTGATGCTCCACAAACAATAGACTCCATGTTGAGTAGAATCGGTAAAAACACAATTTTCTCAAAGTTAGATCATAAGAATTCATTTTGGTCCCGGAAATATACAGGTTTTGGTGTAGATGGACACATATACCACAAAAATTTAATGTCTCTTGGCACTTTTTGATTCTTTCATTCTTTCTTTTTAAAAGACTTTTCGCACCATCAAATTTGGTGAAATTCTGAGCGACTTCAAGTTTGTCTAAAATTCGTCCAGATTCGTGTATCAAAAGATTAAA
This sequence comes from Rhagium mordax, assembly GCA_963680705.1. Lineage (NCBI taxonomy): Eukaryota > Metazoa > Arthropoda > Insecta > Coleoptera > Cerambycidae > Rhagium > Rhagium mordax. The sequence continues at coordinate 76,710,109 of OY796659.1, read as the reverse complement.
TATAAATTTTCTGAACAACGACTTGTCATATCAAAAAGTGCCAAGAGACATTAAATTTTTGTTTTTTCTTGCTTTATTGAATTAAACTGGAAACATGGGAAAATATCAGTGGCGTACTACTTTTTTATAAAAAAGAGCCTTAGTAAATCCATATATCTACGCCCATGGTTAAGTAAAGTAGTAGTTTGTTATTCTAAAATAGGCCTCTAAATTGTATGTAAAGAATTAGTAAGTTTGGATTCGATACTTCTTAGCATTCTGGAAATATAAATATAAATCCATATTTATTTTCAAACTTTAACACCCTGTATCTTGAAAACTAAGCATTTCTCAACCTATGTTTATAAGAACTTTTTTTAATAATTTTCAAATGTCTATCGACTTTTAAAGTCCTGCTACAAAAAACTGGAACACCCTGTGTATTTTGACATATGTATTTGAATTTTGTTGGTCGAAATACATACGGGGCAACACTCAGATATTATTTTAATTCACAGTTTTCTTCTTCTTCGTTGTTTAAACATTAAAATAATTAACATTTTTATTTGAATGAATTTTAGACACGTGGTATGGGGCAATGTTTCACGAACTTCTAACGAACATTTTAGGTGACAATTTCTACCATTATGCGTCGGTCCAAAATGCCAAATAGAAACTATTAACGGTTAGTCGGGCACCTCAAAGGATTTCAGACTTGAAAATGAGGTTACTTTGCCGCTTGACCAAAACTGGAGCAATTTACATCCTTTCCCAGAACCCGTCCGTTTCCCAATAAATTCCAGCCCTGTTTTGCATATTGCAAAATTTTTATGCTTTTCGTCGAACTTAATGGGGCCACTAAATTTGTTTACTGCCAAAAAGGGAACCGTTGCATAAGAAATTTGGAAATTTTTAGGGTCCTTTTTATTATTTTATTGCAAGAATTTTGCTGTTAGCCATAAAGTCAAAGAGATTTTGTGCGTTGTGCAATTTGTGCAGGGCCTTTAATAGAATCCTAGGAATTGCAAAAAAGGTAAAGTGCAATAAAGAGATTATTTTTGTTTACAGGCAGCATTATTTTTGTCGCATCACCCTTGTCAAAATATTTCAAATGGCCGTACCTAATAAACCAAAAACTGTTGTTATTATTCTCTGACTTACTGAGAGTTTTGTATTAAAATTCGGTTGCACACTCAAAAAATAAAAATACCTACAGAATAATTATTCCAGATTAAAAGGTATTTTCGATATTATCAGTATAAGTTTCAGTGTTCAGAAACATACTTATTTACACACCTGATATTGACCATAAACCAGGGGCGTGTATTCGACAAAATACCTAAAAAAAAATTCGCTCAATACCCTTATTTATATTATTTTACCAAATTAAATATGTAACTAAGTCACAATATCTATAAAATCTATAACAATTAATTCAATTCTTGTCGAGAAGTTTTCCATTACAATTTTGTGTCTGACTTTAGAAAACCCAAAAATATCCCCGTACCGCCGCTGTTTCGGGCCACAAAGATTTGCGGCAGGATTTGTGCGCCATGGCATTGTGCAAAGCATGTTTGTTATTATCGCGTATTTAATCCTTTGAATACAACGCCCACAAAGGACGAAAATGTATCCTTTCGGTGCAAGTCAAGCGGATAAATATCAGTCAAAACCTTGTCAAAAACGTAACGTAGATTCTTTCGCTTTCGCAACTGAACAATGCCTTTCTTCCATTATACGGTATAAGAAACGTTATCATTGTATCAAGATGAAATATTCAGTTTGGGAACAGCCACGCGGAGTAATATAAATAAAATTTTATTTCGTTACATTTATTTATTTATTATTATTATTATTTATATGTATAAATTTTCAAATGCAAATTTTCAAGTCATAAAAATCATTGGATTTGTTAACAGTTCCAATCAGTTCAAGAAAAAAATTATTTTCATCACATAATTTTGGTCCCAACGACCAGTAATAGAGTGCTAAATGCTAAATGTATGCCTTATTACACTCTAATCCCTTTCCAAATCCTTTAATTCCTTGAAATTTATTTAAAATCTATAGGCGGCATCTTCGGAATGAAAAGGCGTATCACAAAACTCAGTCGACACCTTCAAAAAAGGATAAGAAGGATTTTGTGAGGTGATATTCAGACGAACCCTTTGAAGAGGTGTTTTTATTTTGACCCTTTTAGGTATTCGTGTGTAATGGAGCATTCTGCATTGTCGCAAACAAAGGCTTTGAATGTTAAAAAATGCCATAGCCGAGCACTTTTTGTGTAATAGACCTAAAAACTAGAAAAAGCTATTAAATATTAGTAAAGGAACGTTATTTTTATTCCAACGTAAGATGGATTGTGCTTGATTTTATTATGTTGATTCCATCCTGCCTATAGCAATTTAAATCCGAAATTTTGGTAAGCAGTGATACATATAACGAGAAAGAAAACAGAAATTAAAAAATATTCATGTTGCATTTACCATTTACTTATTTAAAATAAATGTTTTTGTTACCATTTCCAAAGTTCTTTAGCTAAAAAATGTAATATAGGTATGCATTTTTGTTAGAAGATTATATTATTATATACATTATATATTTTTGTATAAGTAGAAAGTTTTTCTTATTATAATTTATAGAAGAATTTATGACTAAATATATTTAAAATCACTGCTGTTAGTGCCGCCATCTTGTGGTTAAAATTGCTGCTCTTAGTACCACCATCTTGCAGCGTTTTTGTCAAAGTTGCTTGATTCTCAGATAGAATTCTGCAGCAATTACACACGAAATGTAAATTATAAGTTAACACTTTTGGTTCATAGATGTCGCGTTTACGTGAGGAACAAAACCTCGATTAAAAGAAAAAATATATATACGTATTATATATGATGAAATTATTAATTGAATTGTCGGCTAAATCATTGCTTATAATATAAAACTGTTACGCTAGCTAAATAATTAATTTCGATAATTATTAATTTAAATTCAAAATTGTGATACTAGAGACATCTATGATATTCAGTGCGTAGTAACTTGGGGGGTATTACAGGTTTCTATAAATGACGCTTCTCGCTTTCCAGATAAAATATGACAGATGGCAGATATCTCAATCGGAAAAGTGGAATAAAAAATATAAATAAGAAATTTGCTTCTGGTTTCTCGAATCATTTTGCTATAACCAAGAAAAATCATGTCCACATTAGCTAGACTGAGCCGACTAGTTTCATTTAAACACTTTCCAAACTATGGCAGAAGCTTGATACACAAGAATGTAAATATTCCACGGACAGTCGATAAAAATTCCGGTGAGGTTACTTTAAGGTTAGGTGTGTTAATCATGCTTCTTTTAAACTTATATTTTTCCAGCCCCAGCCAGTTTAACTCTCCTGTATCGTTCATTGACAACTACAGAATCGTCTCCGAGCCAAGATTGCCACACGATTATCAAAAACACAGAGAAACCAACAGGTACAGTTCTCGATAAAGTCACATTTTGTATGCGCAAGGCACTAAAAGTTTTTGTCTTGCAGGAGAAAGTTCGAAACATGAATTTCAGGCAGAGACAAGAATGTTGTTGGATATCGTGGCTCGCTCTTTATATTCAGACAAAGAAGTTTTCATAAGGGAATTGATCTCAAACGCAAGCGATGCGTTGGAAAAATTTAGGTATCTGACGTTGTCCGATAGTGAGACAGCTACAAAAATAAAAGACGTGGACAGACCCCTAGAAATCCACATTTCCACTGATAAAAACGCCCGCACATTAACTGTACAGGTTCGTTTTTTAACATACCTATTTAAACTAAGCATTGACGGAATGTTTTTCTGTAGGACACCGGTGTAGGAATGACAAAGGCTGATCTTGTTTCGAATTTAGGAATTATTGCAAAGTCAGGATCAAAAGTAAGTTCGTCAATTGATAAAAAATTGAGTCTACTAGAACAGACGATATTAACTAAGTGTGTAAATATAATTTTTTGTAGGCTTTTATAGAGGAAATTAAATCTAAGCAAGCCAGTGGAGACGATAATATAATAGGCCAGTTTGGCGTGGGGTTCTACAGCGCCTTCATGGTGGCCGATAAGGTTGATGTTTACTCCAGGGCTATTGGTGAGGAACAGGGCTATAAATGGAGTTCTGACGGGTAAAGTTACAGAACCGTTTGATCCTAAAAATTTAGTTACAGTTCACGATTTCCTTTTTAGTTGTGGTACTTACGAAATACAGCCTGCAGATGGCGTCCAGTTTGGTACCAAAATCATACTGCATCTTAAAATGGACTGTAGAGAATTTGCCGATGAAGACACTATTAAAAACGTCATCAACAAATATAGTAACTTTGTCGGGAGCCCGCTGTACTTAAACGGAAAAAAGGCCAATATTGTACAGCCTCTATGGCTGTCTGATCCCAAAAGTATTACCATACAACAGCATAACGATTTCTACAGGTTTATAAGTGGCAGTTATGACGTTCCCCGGTATATGCTTCATTACAAAACTGATGTGCCACTGTCTATAAGGGCACTTTTATATTTTCCTGAAGGAAAGCCAGGTAACTGATGCCTAATAGCTTGTATAGAAGCCGTTTTTCATTATCATTTTTAGGTTTATTTGAAATGTCAAGAGAAACGGAATCAGGTGTTGCGCTCTATACAAAGAAGATTCTTATCAAGAGCCGAGCCGACAACATTTTGCCAAAATGGCTGAGATTTGTCAAAGGCGTTGTAGATTCGGAAGATATACCGCTAAATCTGAGTAGGGAACTCTTGCAAAACAGCACACTTATTAAGTAAGTTTTAGAATTGCCTTTTAATTGAAAACGTTATGACTGACTTGATACTGAATGCTAATGAAAGGAATTTGTAAACCTAAAAACTTCAACTGATAACAGAAAATACATATACGAGTATATAAAATTTATTAAACAAATACAAACTACAAAAAAAATATGAGTAACATTTATATTCCTATAATTAAGAAAAGCTTTTCTTATGCTTTTATAAAATTGTGATATAAAAATAAAAAATAATGGGTAAATTTTTATAAAAATAGAATAACACAAAATCTTCTTAAAGGAAACTACGTGATGTATTAACAGCAAGGATCCTCAAGTTTCTCCAGGAACAGTTAAAGAAAAATCAATCAGATTACGAAAGATTCTACCAAGATTACGGCCTGTTCATCAAAGAGGGAATCATCACAAACTACAACCAATCAGAAAAGGTAAGAATACTAGTTTTAATCGTATACCTCGCTCTCTTGGGATCTCGTGGAAGCGTTATCAAGCATCTCATCATCGCTGTCATCAGCAGGCAATTCTTCATCGCTGCCCTGCTCATTGTCTTCAGTAACAACAGTGCTTTGTGACAGAATATCGTCGCCATGCAAATCCCTGTTCCTGAGGTTACCCAACCAAAATGCCTTCGAACAATTATTCGCCACCAACGCCGCCTTCACTCTATAAATAAGCGTTTCCAACGTCAGTCTAAATTTAGGCACGTAAGCCATTAGGCTAGCGTCCTTTGTAAGCTTGGAATAGCAGCAGAGGTGGTGGAGAAACCTCGTGTTGGTCTGTATTGTTTTAAGAATTGCTATGACCTCGTCAGGTTTTGACCGCAGCATGATTTCCAGAATGGGAATACCGTGGGAGAGAAACACATTTAAAATACCGATGGACTTTTTCAGGAAACATGCCAGGTTAGTCTTGGATTCCTGCGCCTTGGCAACGGTCATCAGTCCCTCCATCATTATCGCCGCTGTGTGCCACAATACCAAGTGCTGGTTGTTAGTTAAAGCCTGAACCTCAGATTTAACCCTGTCTAATAGACTGTTGCAGAGGCCCATGTAGAAAATATGTAAGTTTTGCTTGTCTATGCTCACTAGCATAGGCAAGCAGTCTTCTTTCGATTTCAAGTTTGGCGCCTGTTCCATCAGTGTCCCCACCAACCCACAGAGCACCTTAATCTTAGCACCCTTGAGGTACGCTTGTATTAAAACGTCGATGTTTGCATTACAATTTTTTCCCGCGTCCAAATTACCTTTGCAATTGTACCAGCGTTTGTTTAGCAGTTTTTCAGTGACGGAAACAATTTTCTTGTTGATTTCGGGGCTTGGTGATGTTGCCGAGTACAACACTTCCATTGTTCTCACTAAACTCACGGCATGAGACAGTTGCAAGCACTGCTCGTGGTAGCCGGACAGACGAATTATGAACTCGATTATCAATCTGTTGGCTGAATTTAGGGTTTGCGATTGTCCTGGACGCATGCTTTTGAGGAGGGTTTTCAGCAGGTCTAGGTTGCGAGAATGCTGGAAACCGGCCCAGCTGAAAATCAGGCGGAATACTTCCAGGATAAGCCCGAAGCAGGTTTTAATGCTTAGAGCCTCTTCTGTAAACATTTCAGGTAAATCGTGCCTGCCGTCTGTAGCCTCTAGGAGCTTGTTAATATTCTGTATTATAACTTTTAAGTGCAAGTTTAGATTTGGTAAAACACGGACTGAATCACTTATAATAGTTAGCGGAGCCACCACGTTTAAGTGTGATAGTCCGATGTTTTTTCCTTGAGTTAAAATTTCCAGTTTTGAAACATAATCCTTTAGTAAAAATTTTAATTGCTCTACGTTTAACGACGCCGTTTGGGTAGTGGGTGGGTCTAAGTCGTCGTCTTCAAATTTCAAAGGGTACTTAAGTAAAAGCGCAACATCTGTATCTACTTCCCTAAAGTTGATGTGAATGTCCCGAACAGGCGCCTTGGTTGGTTTTTTTTTCTTGGCCAAACTAGCAGCTGCCGTCGAAGCTATCGTTTCATCGGCATCGTTGACCACTGGGGCGGACTTGAATTTCTTTTTTGGGTTCTTGACTTTTTCCTGGACCGGCGAAGTCATTTGTTTATTTACCTCCGACACAGAGTCGAAGTAGCTGACTGGAAGCTTGTGCTCGGGAACTCTATCCATGCACAGCAGAAGCTTTTTTTCTACCTCGATCAGGTGCTGCAATCTTTGCACTACTTTCGCCCTTAGTTTTCTATTAGTCTGCAGAACAAACCCACTTATCACTTCCCGGAACCAATTAATGCAGTGAAACAAACAATCTACCACCTGCCTAACCTGATCGGTGTCCAAGTCTGCAACATCCTGAAACTCGGGTAAAATAATGGCACAACCTAGCAAAGCATCTATTGTGGAAAGGTCCCCGGCTTGCTGTCTGTAGTGTATAAGCCGCAGTAGGCGAAAATGTGGCGCCAGTAATAAAATCATGCTTTGCTCTCCTTCTATGGTTAGCCCTGCAATATTTATACATAAAGGCGGATCCATTTCCTCCGGACTGTTCAGTAAGTACTGCATGGAAAACTGCAAGTCGTTTATGCTGTCGGGAACTGTCTTGGCAACGTAAATGTTTTCGAAATCCGTAGTTATTGTCTCATGCAACCAAGCCATAAAGTATTTATCCAAATGATTGGTGTCCATAAGCATCAACGTTAGTTGGTCATAGTAAAGGCCCATGAGCTCGGGACAACCCGAGGTGCATGTGCTAGTGAGGTCTAAGAGATTGGCAGCCTCCTTGGCGCGGCCTTGCGGCAACATGGCAATCGTTGTGATGGAATGATCAGTAAAACTGACGTCTTGCTCGTCTAACCGTAACGCAATATGTTTAGCCATCACCACTGCGGAAATAATTCCCCTATGCTTGATGTTTCTCTTAGAGCTGGAAAGTTGCTTACGTATTATCATGTGAATTTCATCTTTTAATCCCGACATGGATTCTTCTGCCAAGGTTCCGCAGGTCAACGTACAGAGGATTTCGAACACCTCTTTGACATCCTTTAGCTCAAAAGTATCCAGTTTTTCCAGCAACCGCATCAACAGAATGGTGTGTTGCTGAAGCGAATTACTGTCGCGCAACAAGGAAGATATTATTTTTAACACGCAACTTATGGTTTTCTTGTCGCTAGCTCCCGTAAGTACTATTAGACTGTCCAGCATCTCCCTGCGGTATATAGTCTCTGTGTATTTATGGTTGAACAAGGTCCGGAATAACGTGGAAGCGAATTCCAGTACCGTTTGGTTGCTGGAAGTTCGCAGGAGGCTGCAACCTATTTCTACGATAGATCCGAAGTAATCTTTAAGCAGCTGCTGGGGGACATAGCTTTCAAACATTTTTTCCAGCAAACTTATCTTAAAAAGTCCAGCTTGTATGCGTTTTTTGAACACAGCTTCGATCATCCTCTTCTTAAATTTAGCAGTCGCATGTAACATGAATAAAATTAGATAGTCAATGGGTTTGTGGTCGGAGTGCACTTTGATGCTGGCCATCATGTTCAGCCAGCCCTCGGCAATTGTTTTCGGCGATATGGCGTACGCTTGAAGTCGATTGAATATCATAATTTTACAGGACTCTTTTTCTTTGCCCTTCTCACTCGATAGCATAATGGTATCTAAAGCGTTTCTAACTTTAAGCAGAGTTGTGACCAGATTCTGCGGCTTGCAGTCTGTCATCAGGAATTGCAACAACACTGGAAATATTTTTAGAGTAGTTCCGGTTAAAATTTTGTCGAGTATTCTGTCCTGGACTTGCGAACGTATTTCGGAATCCAAGTCGAGGGCATTCAAACAATCTATTATTGCCGCAGATAAGTCGTCATTGTTTTCTAAAAGTTTGCTGAGTTCTTTAGCCGTTTCGCTGTATTGACTATCGGGAAGAATCTCAGGGATCGAGTCGAGTATTTCTAATTGGACGGGAAAAGTGGCGATTTCTAGAATGTCAAGTAGTTTGGGTGTCAAGTTTTCTGCTTCTCTTATATGTGGCAAATACCGCAATGGGTTCAGCAGTAATCGCAGCCAAGACGTATCTTGCGTTTCTTCGGATGAATTTGTTGTAATTTCTTCCAGTAGAATGTTGATTACTTCTTTTTGTAGGCAGTTTACTTTTAGCAAGATTCTGAAAACAACAAAACAATTAGTATAAATCAGAAAATCAGCAATTAACACTTTCATGAGCAGTCTAGTTAATCAAAATATAAATACAACACGTAAATATAAGCATTTTATTACCTGAACAAACTTTCTTGTTGGATATGTACGGTTCCTCCCATAGTTTCATTGGCATCACTACTTCTCTTAAACCTAGTGGGCAGCAGACTTTTTCTAAAAAATGTTTGTTTCTTGCACAACAACTTTAGCCCCTTTACAAACTCTTCGATGCTTTCCCTCGGACTGACAAAATACTTCTCCAAATCTCGTACTACGAGAGCCTGCGCTTGAGTCAAAACATGCGGTTCTTCGTTGAACGACAAAGAAACACCTGCTTCTGATAGTGTATTTCTAAAAACAGCAATTTTTGCCTTGATTTCCTGCGATTTTAAAATTGTTGGTTGTATGTTTGAGGTTAGAATTCCACTGCTTCGCTGCGACATATTGTAAAAACTGTTTCAAAATGATTCAAAATTGATTTGGTGGTGAATTACAAGGATTATAATGGAAATAAATGTTTTCTTGATGACTATTTTGTAATATTTCGTCGGTTATTATTCGCGGTTTTATTTGACGGACATGACAGTTGGTAACACTAACTAACAAAAGTTCGCAAAACTTACAGAATAAGTTGGTTGTTGGGTTGGTAATGCTAAAATGACAATTGGCATTAGAACTTTTCGATTGAGAAACGTGGTAACACCTGGTTAACGCTAAATTAAATTCCAATTGGTCGATTTCAAGATTAAAATTGTTTTCGGTCTGACTTGAAAAGCCCTGTTAAATGATATTAATTTGCAGAATTAATTGTATAATACAAAAAGTTCCTAAAAAATTGCGAACATTTTAAATCTTAGCTGAGTTTTTAAGTCTAAGTCTTTAAATATGAAATATATTATGGAGAAATTAAAGCTTACATTTTAAAATGCAACCATAATTTAAGTCTAAAACATGAAATAAATGTACAGAAAAAATCATGCTCACAGACTTAACATTTTCGTTTTATTTTTTTTTTAGGAAGATGCCGCACACTTACTACTCTTTGAATCCTCACGCCAAGAGCCTGGGAAAAAAATTACTTTATCCGACTACATTTCTCGGGCCACAGAAAATAGAACAGTATTCTACTTAGCAGCTCCAAGGTAATGAGATTCTATAGGCAGTACAAATTTAAACCGGTTTTGTTTCTCTTTCAGTCGCACGTTAGCTGAAGCTTCCCCGTATTATGAATCTTTGAAGACCAAAGAACAGGAAGTGCTCTTCTGTTACGAACCGTACGACGAGCTGGTCTTGATGCAGCTGCAGCAGTTTAAAGGTTTCAAACTTGTGTCTGTCGAAAAGGATATGAGAGATGACAAGGCTGCTAGCGATCTTACAAATTTGGGTGAGACTGTCTTTTTTATTTTTGTTTTTATTTATATAATTTTTTAATGTTCCATATATTTTTTACAGGCGAGGACAGTTTACAACGAAGCGAAATAAACGATCTGTCTAGTTGGATAAAGAGCAAGTTAAGCAGTAAAGTAGCTACAGTAAACGCCACGACTAGGCTGGAAAACCATCCATGTGTTATAACCGTCGAAGAAATGGCAGCTGCTAGGCATTTTATCAGGACCCAAAGTCATGGGCTACCAGAGGATCGTAGATACGCCATTCTCCAACCACAGTTTGAGATTAATCCAAGGTTACAAAATTAGTTGAAAAATTAATAAAAATAATGTACTGGTATAGAACTGGTTATAGTATAAGGTGTTCTCTGTTTTAGGCATCCTATTATAAAGAAATTAAACAAGTTGAGGACCAGCGATCCTGAATTGGCAGAACTGTTGGCGAAACAAGTAAGTGTAACCCCACTCGTACTACTGGATAGTTGGATATATATTATTTCCTTCATATGATTAACAAGAATTTTAATATATTGAGATTGGAAAATAATGCTTAGAACAAGAGAAGAAAAGCTGAGAAAATTTTTACTGATTTTTGTTAATTACAGCAGTGAAGTTGCCGCCCTGTAGTAGAGAGATTTTCATAAAAATATATAATTATAAAAATGCATTTGCAATCATAATTAAATAAGTAGTTATTGCTAAGAAGTGACGCATAGTTACCACAATTTTTATTCCAACTCTTATCTGGTTTAAACGTATTGTCTGATAAGGAGATAAGAAACAAACAATTTCTATAAACAAGCTTTTATCAGTCACATGGGTAGACAAATATCTTAAAAATACATCGATCATATTAAATACTTTGAAAGGAATAGAATTGTAAGACGTCATGTGGACTGATAACTGCCACCGAGGCAGGCAAATAATCAAATATATTTATTACATTAAAATTTAACATATTTGATGGAAAATTCGTTTAAAAAATATTTTTCGATTCCACTAGAGTTTTTTAACTTACCTCTTTGTTTTCTTTAGTAATCCAATTACAGATTATTATTTTTAAAACTGCTTTTTTACAGTTATTTGCCAATGCGATGGTGGGGGCAGGACTCGTAGAGGATCCCCGAGTGCTCCTAACGTCGATGAATGATCTCTTAGTAAAAGCTTTAGATAAGCATTAAACTTTGTACAAAGTTTGCGTGTGTATATATTTATCATTCCTGTCTTTTGTATAAATAGATTTTTAAGAAATATAGTTATAAAACATTAGTTGGTGGTATTTTTAGCATATGCATAAGTTTATTTCTCTCAAAAATTGTTCTGTTCAAAGGTTTCTGATTGATTTGATTATGAATTCCGTAACTTTGCTAGTAAGGCTCAAATAAATCTGAGTATAACATTGACAAGTATAGAGCTTAAAATAAGGGAAAACAGTTTCTCCTATAGAGTGGCAGTACTTATTCTTACAATCATAACCTGTTTAACATTTTTAAGTGCCGCCTGTTAATAAAAGTTCTGAGTTCTTTGGGTGAATACATTATTAAGATTATGATTCACCAGGTAATTCACAAAAATTTATTAAAATTCATCAATGTATTAATTTGCTTCTTAAGATAATGGCCCTACAGTGATAAATTGTATCATTTGAATAATTTGCTTATCTAATTTATTGTCTATTTCGTAAGTGTTTGCAAAACTTTAGATAATGACTCCGTAAAACAGGAATTACATGCTTCATAATTATAGTCCAAATTATTGAAAAAACAGCAAGTTTTTTCCGCAGTATAAAGAAAAAATAATTTAGCGGTCAGTTAGAAAATGTAAATCTAACTATGATATAATAATTAAAAGAGCATAAGCGATAAATAAATTGTAATTTAATATACTTCGTACCCCAAAAGTTCTGTATTTTTTCATGATAAAATATCCATATCCAAGTAGGTAGAGCTCTATCTTCGCCCTATCTTTTGAGAATTAAAAAATCGACTTGCCATTTAAAAAAACGCTGATATGATCGAACAGCCCTGTTTATCCAACATGGCGCCATCATATCGATGTAGGATGTAAAAAACTTAAATCTTTTGACCCACTAAAGCAGCTTTAAAATTATTAAACTGAATCATAACCTTCACAATATATCCTTCAAGATGTGGCAAAAATATGTGTTAAATAATCTATTTACTTAGGGTGTTTACCGAGAGACATCATTTTACAGTAAAAATTTATTAGACAGGTAAGTATAATTTAAGGCGTGATGCTACGAATTTTTATTAGCAACATTAAATGAAAAAGTATCTTATTTATAGGAATTCCTATCTAGAATTATATTAATTTTTTATTAGTTTAAATATTGTTTACTACTACTACTACTATTAATCACTGATTTACTTGTAATCTTTTTATTATATATACCTATCGTATAGGATGCAGGAGTTCCCTTCGCATTTTAATGCCCACCTGCAGGGTTTATTTCAGCATTAGGCAAAAATGGTAAATCCAAAATTTGTAGTCTGTCTCGAAAAAACATCATCCGTACAAACTTTTTTCATATGTAGGACATCGTGATGTGAGTTATAGGCGAAAATAGTTGTAAAATTTGCTTAAAACACTATTTATTCTATTACAGTTAATAGCTTTGTTCGTAGAGCAGTGGACGCATGCGCAGATTTGTTTTAGTATCATTAAAATGTGTTTGCACATGCGCCTTACCATCTGCGCAAGCGTCTGAGATTGGCAACCATCACTGATTGTTCTACGAACAAGGCTAATAACCCAAGAATGGCCGCTAATCATTCAAATATAATTTTTATGGAAGAAAAAATGTTAATAGTTTAATTAACAATGAGACCAAATAAGAAGTTGATTATGTAATGCGTTTTTAGAAAAAGAGATAAATTCATGTTTTTTATCTCCCGATAATGCCAGTTTGGTTGGCGAAAGGCGCGTCAAGTCGGTGTTTTTGTCATTATTGAAAACCTAAATTGTACATTTTTGAATTAAGAAACTAAAATTTGTTTGAATCGTAAAAAATACCGTAATACATAAGTTGCTTATTATACCGAAATTAGCGTTAATTACCTGCCTTTAAGGTTTTATTGACTCAATTTATCTCGTATTGAAATTTAAACGCGAGGTGTAAGGTGTAAATAATTGTGCTGTTAATTTGTTTCATAATCCTTTCTGATGACGTTTTTATGCCTGATAAATTTATAACTCGTGCGCTTCTATTACTCTTAAATAACACTTGGACTTTTAAAATAGAAAAAAAGTCGGCTTTAGGAAAATATTCTTTAAAAATATTTAATTATTAAGATTAATATCTGTCTACTAGGAGCAGATTCTGCGATTTATAATTTTGAATTCAAACTTGGCGCACTTTTGGCTCGTGCTAGCCGCACCGGACGGACTCTCGGTCATGTGATTCAAACCAGGCTTTAACTGAAACAAAAACTACCGTGTCCCGAAAACCTCGTTAGTGCACACGTTATAATAATTCTAGGAGTTAATTTATGCAGAAAGATAAGTTACAATATTTGTCAAAGTACGTAATTTGACTGTTTATACATCAACCCGAGACGTGTAGTGAATTGACATCATCAAATTATCAGCTAAACGGCGCGCTGATTGGTCGGAATTTGTCCTTAAACTCAAATATAACCAATGGTGTTGGTGGAAATACCCGCACTCCACCTGAAATTTTCTTATCGTCATATGACCCATTCTTGCTGGTGGCAGCCGTGTAAGCCATATTTGTCAGTGGGTTCGCTAGTTCCGTAGTGTGTTGTGCACCATTTAGACCGTTCTGACCTGTAAATACTCCCCTAAATAACAAAATGTCATCATCTGAGACTAACCCCGTCTACGGACCCTTCTTCGGCGTTATGGGAGCTGCCTCCGCTATTATTTTCAGTTGTAAGTAAAATATTACTCATCTTACCGCTACAGTATCGATTTATCCCGTGATTGTGTTTTTGGCCTTTTAAAAGTATTTGCAAGTCCACTTGGGCGTTGAATAATTGTCTACTACAGCTCGAACTATCTGTATTAAGTGCCAGAATAGTTTAAATTAAGCAAACTTTGAGTTCTAAGCAAAATTATTGCTGTCCATATCCATGGGCGTAGTGCGAGTCATATGCCAAGATTACACATATTTCGGGCCTTTGTAGTAGAAAAAATCAATGAGACCGAATAAAAGGTTCATTATGTATTGCGCTTTTAGGAAAAACGGCGAATTGTTGTTTTTTTCATTCACAAACTGACTTTTAATGACCCATTTAACATGGTCACATGCTTTGACAGACCCACCCTAGTGCTTTTTAATTCTTAATTAATCGGCGAACTACTGAAAACAACTGCAATCTGTTACTAAATTCACTTACAGCAAAGCATGACGGATGAAAACATTTATCCAATGGCAGAATTTTCGAAAAAATGACAGTTTTTTTAGTGTTTTTGAGTTCTTGCTAAGATATCTCCTAGATATAGTCTTAATGTGCTTCATTCGATTGATTTATTCTGCGCTTTGATCGTGGGTTTAGAAAGCAGTATTTTTTTATATAAATTAGCCGATTTTTCGTGTTTTGCCTAAGTTGTGCTGTGCAAGTCCATAGGCGCCTCCTTTTTGGCAAGAAACAATCGAAAACGTTATAATTGGCAAATAGGTGTCAAAATCAGATGCTTTTTTAGTTAAAAAAAATTGAAAATCGGTCAAACAGGTGGGTGTAACCGCAGCCACCTGACATAAATCATGTGACTTCAAGGATACACAATCAAATCACATGAATTTACAAATTATGGTTCCATGTTTATTATATAACCTCTTAATTGTCTCATTTGGTATCACCCTGACTTGAAATCATTCACGCTTTAATGATTTCAATGCCTAAACCGTTTAATTGAAAAATCGCTTTTTTTCCAAAAATCTGTCTGTCATTTATCTAACCCAAACAAATTACTCATTCCGGCTATCTAGATTTACAAACTAAGAAGTCTTTCCGTGTGTGGTTAATGAAAATAAATAAAACATAACAATTATTTGGCTGAGCTCCAGTACGCTTTGTCAAACAGATTTTTCAATGCTAGTTGTACATAGTTTTGGTATAACAAAGCCTGACACAAACTGTGCCCGAGCTCGTCATTTAATTAGGGACAAAGCAGAAAGTACGATTCAAATCTGTTGCTGTGTCATATTTACGCCCGTTTCACGTGATACACATACTTTAATCCTTATCACACCGTTGTTAATTTAGATAAAGAAATATTTTTATCTTTTTCTATCGTCATGTGATTGTTTGGTTTAGTTAAAAATCATTCTAATTTACGTAAAAGGTTATAAAACGCCCGGCTTTCGCTGTTGGACTGGAATATATCATATAGCTGTTCCTAAGTGTAGAATAAACAAATCATATAGTTTTATCAGTATCACAGTTAAAAATACACCTTTACCGGTTTATCCGCAATTTTTAGTGCAGGCTGGGTTACAGTCTTGTATTTGCGGGACAGGTAAAAGGCCTCTTTAATGTATTCGGAGTTATAATGAGTCACGAGACCGGCTGTCACACGTGACTGTTTTTTATATTGACGGTTTAATTTCGCCTTACCTTGTCCCGCAAAAGGAGAAAGTCTGTTATGATTTTTAGGTTCATGTTCAGATCTATTTTAATTTAGACAGTAAAATTATTATTCGAACCCCGCAAAAGTTCTAATTTAAACATAAACTTACACCTATCAAAATAAAAAAAAAAAAGAGTATGCGCGTCGCAATGATTCCAGTAAACATTGATTTTGGCATTATAATCGTTTAATTGCGTGAGAGATGTGTCCAAATGATTTTAATAAACCCTAATTGTTTTTTGCAAAGTTCTGTTTTCGCCGAGCCCTACCTAATTTCTTTATTTTATTACCTATAAGGTTTACTTACCTTGCCCTTTATATACATACTCGGTACTGACCTGCTAATATCAGACCCCGACAAAATTGGATGAATTTTGAAATCGCAGTACAGGCGAGAGTACAGGAACACAAAAATATTAAAATGGAAAAAATCGAAAGTATGTACCTAGGTATGTACAGGGTGATCGTTTTGAAAATTCTACTTTTTAAACCCTTTTATTTTGCTTAAAGATATGGCTGAAAAAAAATAATAAAAAAATAGATCTGTAGCATATATTTTAGCAAGTATATATATTATAAGTCTATCTTAATGAATATACAGGAAGCGCCACATAGTCACATTTTCTTAAATGGAACACCCTGTGTATTTTAGATATTTGGATAGCCCTTTTCGTCCCCTTTATAAATATATACAGGGTCCTGAACTTGCGCTTCGGTCTTCGATTGCTGGCTTCCTATTATAGTTAGTTAGAAACTTCATCCAAAAACAGGATTAAACTAGAGAAAAGGGGGCATTTTTGGAAATTATTTTCCAATATACGGGGTGTTCCAAAAAATTCTGGGTGGTCAGGTGACATTTCCTCAAATGGAACGCCCTGTATGTCTTAGCATTTTTTTTATGTATTTTAATACCGTCTATCCACATACAGATTTTTTTTGCCCTTGATGCACCGGTTCGGGTGTAATTAATTTATTTGTAAAATATTTGACTTTTTGTTACTGCCGTTAAATAAGTTGCTACAGCCACAAATGGGACAGTTAAGAAAAAATAATCGAGATTTGTGTTGAAGAAGGTTAGTAAATATTGTAGTTTAAATTGAATAATTTTGTGATGTACAGAATGGTCAAAATTTATTTCGCAATTTCGAAAATTTGAATTCCATTTTTCTCGATTTTTTTTAAATGGAACGCCCTGTATATTTTTACATTTTCACAAGAAAATATAAAAACTCATTAAATTACAAAGTAAAATTAAAAAATAAATTTAAACTGACACCCTGTATCTTTGTTACTAATAACTTTTGGACTAAGGTAAGTTTGGCTAAATCGCGAAATTTTTACGTTCGAAATCTGGTGTTGCCCCTTGTACCATTACTTATGAATCACCCTGTATATATTTATAAAGGGGATGAAAAGGGCTATCCAGATATCTAAAAATATACAGGGTATTCCGTTTAAAAAAATGTGATTATGTGGCGCTCCCTGTATATTCATTAAGATATATGCATACTCATAACCTCGCTCATAACATACACAAAAACTTGGTAAAATATCCTACAGATCTATTTTTAAATTTTTTTCTAGCTATATTTTTAAGCAAAATAAAACGGTTTAAAAAGTAGAATTTTCAAACGATCACAGGGTGATCATTTTATGCTGCTTTATTCTTCACCTAGGAAAAAAATTCAAAAACCATACTTGTGTACTTTTTTCCGAGGAATCCGATTCCGAAAAGATAAAAACAATTGAATGTCAAAGAAAAAAGTTATGGCCGAAAAACTGAAAAAGAAAAAAATATACACCCTGTATATTAATGCGGAAATGGATATGTGACATTTCACTGATTGTAAGTGCGTATCAGGTACATATTTTTCACTTCCGGTTTGACCGGAAATTGCTTTAATTTTTTTATTTTAGGTGATACACCCTGTATATTGAGCTCAGTTTAAAGAACATTTCTTTCTGAATTCAGCAATATATAACATATCATCATTATTTTTCATATTTAATAAGATATTGGGGTTTAAATTTAAAATAACACAAATATATGTTATGAAATAAAATCATCCATGAAAACAAACAAAAGCATTTAAAATATTTTTTATTTATTTCAAAAACTAAAGAATACAAGTTATTATGCTATATCTTCTTTTGTTTTTGAAATAAATAATTTAAATGCTTTTGTTTGTTTTCATGGATGACTTTATTTCATATTTCATATTTGTGTTATTTTAAATTAAAACCCCAATATCTTATTAAATATGAAAGACAATGATATGTTATATATTGCTGAATTCAGAAAGAGATGTTCTTTAAACTGATCTCAATATACAGGGTGTATCACCTAAAATAAAAAAATTAAAGCAATTTCCGGTCAAACCGGAAGTGAAAAATATGTATCTGATAAGCATTTACAATCAGTGAAATGTCACATATCCATTTCCGCACTAATATACAAGGTGTATTTTTTTTTCTTTTTCAGTTTTTCGGCCATAACTTTTTCTTTGACATTCAGTTGTTTTTATCTTTTCGGAATCGGATTCCTCGGAAAAAAGTACACAAGTATGGTTTTTTTATTTTTTTCCTAGGTGAAGAATAAAGCAGGAAAATCGAGTGAGGCACTTAAAATGATCACCCTGTACATACATAACTACAAAAATAAAAAAAAGAATGTGCATCCCAAACAGACGTCATAGGCGAGCCCAGGACTTACCCGTTGCACCCAATGTGGGTTTTCCATAATGTATTTATTGCTATTACCATTAATTTGCATTATTTAAAAAATGGCTCGTGCGTGAAATCTCCTCGCTGGCTGTTCACAAAAGTGGTCGTGCGTAGGTATAGACCTTGTGATATTTTTGTTTAAGCCACTTTATAAATTATTAAAATTGTTCTATTAACGTACTCTTGGTTGAGGGTAACGCCCTGTATAACCCAATAAGAATAGATAAAGTCTACTATTCAACTCGTGGTAATGGTAAATAACTCACTTTAATTACCGCACTCGCCTGCGGCTCGTGCAGCAAACAAGGGAGGGCATTTAGAAAAAAAAGAAAAACCAGAAAAGCTTTCGCCTATTTTGGCATGCGAAAAATTTAGTCGGGAATGAATTTCGTTAACTTCTCTACTGCTTTATTAAAATTAAAATTAAATATATTTGTGAGGAGGCCATGGAAAAAACAAACAACACATCGTATAATATAAAATAAATTTGTCAAAAATAGGAAAAAACAAACCACGAGTAGAATACATTTATCGCATTTCTAATATTTATTGAGAAGGCCATGGATAAAAAAAGAAAACCGAAACAATCTAAATGTCAAAACCTAATTTGTGAGTTGATTGAGTGAGCATGGTTAATGGTTCAATTTATTGATCAAAGTCGTTTGGGTATTATAGATTGTGATAATTTAATTTTGGAGGGTTTGAATTAATTGGAATTTTCTCCACGTTTGTATAAAACACCTAATCATATCATACCTATTTTTCATAAGGAATAAATTGAACCATGGCTCACTCACAATCATTAGTTTTTGACATTTACGATTGTTTCGATTTTCTTTTTTTTTCCACAGCCTTCTCAATAAATATTAGAAATGCGTCAATGGAAGACAATTATTGAATTATTCTAATCTAGTTTTTTCCTATTATGATGTTTGAATAGTTTTCCATGGCCTACTCATAGATATATTTAATTTGTAGAAAATTAAACACTTTTTAGATATAAATATAACATATATCATTGGAAAGCTAATTTAAATTGTGATCGAATAATGAAATAATTTACAGGGTGTCCCATTTAAAAAGACACATTTTAATTTTGTATCTCGAAAACTGAGGCATGTATAATTTTTTCTTTTTATCAGCTACCTACCCAAAAAAGTGGCGTAAAAATGTGTTTTTCGTTTTTTGATAAGACACTTGGTAACTGAGATATATAATTTTCCAAAAACGTCTGTAGCTCGGTAGTCGAAGTAGATAGACGATCGCGGTTTGTTCCATTGTTGGTTTATCGAAAATTTATTTCGATTTTTTCTGTCTTTTATACTTTCAGAAAAACCCCCCAAATCCTATCGAATTTGGTCTACCTTCTACATAAAATAATTTTTTCCCAGAAATTGTGTTTTAAACTAGGTAGGTATTCTAAAAAAAAACTTGAAAGGATTCTATCAGCCAGAATCAACTATTTGTTACTCTTCCATCATAATAAATAGGATTATAGGAAACAACTACTGGACGGGCAAAGGCCCCGACTCCCATTGAATTATACCTATAAATCCAAAATTGGTAGCCAAATTTGTTATCTGTCTTTTCTCCACCAGACACAGACCGGTTTCGAACTCTTTATGTTCTCATCAGTGTGCCACAGGTAGCTGAAAAGACAAATAACAAAGGCAAACCAAACTGGTCTATGGCAGACCCAGCACATAGTAACTGTGAGAGATAAGTACATCCCTCTGGTGGTCAGTTGCTACTACCAGTCAAGACATCAAAGATGTCTAGTGACCGATAGCGGCTTGCCAAGCAAGCACCAAGAGCGGCGACCTCTAGCCCTGATGGACTAAAACATGCTTAATAAATAGGATTATAGGAAACAACTACTGGACGGGCAAAGGCCCCGACTCCCATTGAATTATACCTATATTATAATTTATAGGTATAATTCAATGGGAGTCGGGGCCTTTGCCCGTCCAGTAGTTGTTTCCTATAATCCTATTTATTAAGCATGTTTTAGTCCATCAGGGCTAGAGGTCGCCGCTCTTGGTGCTTGCTTGGCAAGCCGCTATCGGTCACTAGACATCTTCGATGTCTTGACTGGTAGTAGCAACTGACCACCAGAGGGATGTACTTATCTCTCACAGTTAATTTATAGGTATAATTCAATGGGAGTCGGGGCCTTTGCCCGTCCAGTAGTTGTTTCCTATAATCCTATTTATTAAGCATGTTTTAGTCCATCAGGGCTAGAGGTCGCCGCTCTTGGTGCTTGCTTGGCAAGCCGCTATCGGTCACTAGACATCTTCGATGTCTTGACTGGTAGTAGCAACTGACCACCAGAGGGATGTACTTATCTCTCACAGTTACTCTTCCATCAGTTCCAACTCTGAGGGAAAATTTTCCTTCATTATGTCCTTCATTCTTCAAACCAACATTTTTTGCTCCAAAAAAGACATGCAATGCGGGAACTTTGGAAATTGTACAGGGCGGGCCAACGCTAAATGTATTCTAGAACAGCAAGACAGAAAGTGCAGTGTTCAATATGCATGAATTCCCAATTGTTCTGATTAAATAAGCGACCGCCAATGGGTCGTCGTTCTAAGGTTTTAATTGAAACTGAAACTGTTTGTTAGGATGTCATTTATGTTTGTAATCTAAATACATATGTATACAATCCGCTCTCCTCTGCTGTATGTGTGCACTAGTGTTATTAATATTTATTGCTTAAGTTGTTTATTTGCAATTTAATTTTGTGAAGATACTAGCGGAACATCGCTTGCACTCGCCAACTGAATGATACCCAATGTTGAATATAAGCTGTTTCATAAATTATGTTATATAAGCGGCCTTGGATATTCAATACAAATCGTGTAAAACAACAAAAATTCGATTAATGCAAATACAAAATTCATTCAAGTAACCAACCGTTACTAATTGCGCCTGCAGCTATATGTTAATTAATGGCGTGCGGGGTTTGAA
The DNA here is from genome assembly GCA_963680705.1 of Rhagium mordax. Lineage (NCBI taxonomy): Eukaryota > Metazoa > Arthropoda > Insecta > Coleoptera > Cerambycidae > Rhagium > Rhagium mordax. The sequence continues at coordinate 76,688,462 of OY796659.1, read as the reverse complement.
ACCCTTGGGGGTTTTGCCAATGTTGCGTTTTTGATTCATTAAACTTTGGCACTTTTACCGAATCGATAAAAATCTTGTTTGAAAAGCTTTTAGAATTGTTTGGTAGAAACACACATATACGAGTTTTTATCCGGCCATAAAGCATTGTTTAGGTTTAGTCTTATTGTCTGATCTATTTTCACTGAGATCGTTTATTTGACGGTGGGATTAGAGCGCGTTTTCATCATAGAAACTAGAAATAACGTGAGAGATTATTTTCGCAGAGGCGCCCATTTTGTCACCTTTCAACTGTTATGAGTATGATTTTTTTCTTTGGAATGTGGATAAAATGCTACCCTGTATAATGGATCAAACTGATACAGTAAAAACGAAAAATCGTAAAAGAGGGATGGAAGATTATTTCACAGATAATGATTTTATAAGTGCTGGGTGGCCCAACTTGCTTAATTTTGGCGGGGTGTCCTACTTCTAGACGTGATAGAGAAAAACCAACCAATGTGTCTAGGACACTCGCCTGCGGCTCGTGCCGTAAACTTTCGCCCACGTAAATTATATGCTCGTTGAATAATATACTATTATACTGAGGCTTATCAAATCCAGTCATAATTCTTACATGATTTTCTGATATTGAATTGTAGGAGCATCATATAATTGCGTTTCGAGCTTTCTTTGAAATTTTCGGCCTATATTTCTCATAATTTTGTAAAAATACGTTCATACAGTAATTTGTACGTTTTTAAATGACATAATTTGTCATGTTATACTTTCAATTCATTAAAAATTGCTGCAAAGAAGTTTTATCAGTTTTGTTATAACTTTATTATTAACGTCAGGAAAAAAATGAGGTTAAAAATTCTAAAATTCAGTTTTCTTACGTAACCCCGTACAACTATTGTCGGTTAGATCGTAGTTGCAATTCTAGGCTGTCGAAAAGGCATAGATGCTCCATTGTTTTGTTTTCGTTTGTTTATAAATATGACAGTTGCTCAGGCGCAAGATTAAAAAGTTAGGTTAGGTTTAATAATTGCCTGTCAAACTCACTTTATTAATCCTCTCGTTCTCCGCAATATTTAGGCTATGGCGTTGGTTAAATTATTTTGATGAACCGACCCTAATAATACAAATGGCAGAAAGCAAATTCAAACCAGATTAATTTTTAATAAAGTCGTTGACAAAGTACTCGCATGTAGTGGCTATTATTCACTCGGTCGGGTGATTTACGACACTCGCCTGCGGCTCGTGCCGTAATCATTCACCCACGTAAATTATATACTCGTTGAATAATATACTATTATACTAAGGCTTATCAAATCTAGTCATAATTCCTACATGATTTTCTGATATCGAATTTTAGGAGCATCATATAATTACGTTTCGAGCTTTCTTTGAAATTTTCGGCCTAATATTTCTCATAATTTTGTAAAAATACGTTCATACAGTAATTTATACGTTTTTAAATGACATAATTTGTTATGTTACACTTTAAATTCATTAAAAATTGCTGCAAAGAAGTTTTATCAGTTTCGTTATAACTTTATTATTAACGTCAGGAAAAAAATGAGGTTAAAAATTCTAAAATTCAGTTTTCTTACGTAACCCCGTACAACTATTGTCGGTTAGATCGTAGTTGCAATTCTAGGCTGTCGAAAAGGCATAGATGCTCCATTGTTTTGTTTTCGTTTATTTATAAATATGACAGTTGCTCAGGCGTAAGATTAAAAAGTTAGGTTAGGTTTGATAATTAACTGTCAAACCCACTTTATTAATCCCCTCGTTCTCCGCAATATTGAGGATGTGACAGTTGGTTAAATTACTTTGATGAACCGACCCTAATAATACAAATGGCAGAAAGCAAATTCAAACCAGATACATTTTCAAGAAATTCGTTGACAAAGTACTCGTATAAAGTGGCTATTATTCACTCGGGTGATTTGCGACACTCGCCTGCGGCTCGTGCTGTGAACTTTCACCCTCGTGTATTATATGCTCGTTGAATAATCTACTATTCGAGCTTTCTTCGAAAATTTCGGCTTAATATTTCTCAGAATTTTGTAAAAATACGTTCATACAGTAATTTGTGGATTTTTAATGACATAATTTGTCATGTTATACTTTAAATTCACTAAAAATTGCTGCAAAGAAGTTTTATCAATTTCGTTATAACTTTATTATTAACGTCAGCAAAAAAATGAGGTTAAAAATTCGATAATTCAGTTTTTTTTACATAACCCGGTACAACTATTGTCGGTTAGATCGTAGTTGCAATTCTAGGCTGTCGGAAAGGCATAGATGCTGCATTGTTTTGTTTTCGTTCATTTATAAATATGACAGTTGCTCAGGCGCAGATTAAAAAGTTAGGTTAGGTTTAATAATTGACTGTCAAACTCACTTTATTAATCCTCTCGTTCTCCGCAATATTTAGGATATGGCAGTTGGTTAAATTACTTTGATGAACCGACCCTAATAATACAAATGGCAGAAATTTTCAGTTGACATCTGTCAATTTCGACATCGTCTGACGTTTAAGTACTGATAATCATGGCTACCAAGTTAAAATTACAGAGCAACTGTGATTTATCAGTGGTAATCGAGACGCTCAAGTTCTGCTGGTGCCTCGTCCGCCATTTTGTTAAGATGGCGGCGAAGCGTTGTAAATTCGGTTTTTGAAAATTTTCAGTGCTTTTTTTAGTTTTTTTACTTGTTCTCGGTAACAATTATTCAATAGCAGAATAAATAAGGCATCGCGCACGTCGATATAACTTAATTAGCGATGAAATTGAGCTGTAATTTTAATTTAATTACGTTACTGATTGCAAGTTATTATTAGGCGTGTATAATGTGTAGAATGTTTCCATTATTTAATTTATGCATTGCGTTGCGCATATAAATTTTGCTTAGTTTTTAAATTCGGACGATGATAATTTGATAATGATTTATTTCCTGCCTTGGACATCGACCAAATCCAAAGACTTTAATTATTTGATTTGATCACAATATATGTACAGGATGAGCGACGCAAATCAAGATATCCTAGTGTAATTATTATTAAGATATCCTATAAAAATGTTATTGTGAGTTTTGAATGCGAATTGCGTCGTAATGCAAGGTATAGTAAATCGAGCAAATATTTTTCTCCAAACTCTCGAGATAAAATTACAAGTAGTAAACATTCAGATGCACAACAGCTCCGTATGTTTTCGTCAGTTGTTTTGAGCCACCAGTGATCCGTTTAAGACATTATTAGTATTACAAATATATATAATAATTATTGAAATATATATATTTTTTCATTAAATATATTTATTTTGTTAAAATATTTGTAAGTTTTATAAATATATATATCTTTGTAAAAGTATATATGTATATTTACGAATATATAAATATATATTTTCACAAATATATATTATTTCTGCTAACATATATTTGTATAGAAATGAGCTTTTATCGTCGTACGCCAGGTAGCGCCATGCCGAAAATTTAATACGGGCTTTTACCTAAATTTAATCAGCATGGCGCCACCTAGCGTACGACGATAAAAGCTCATTTCTATTTAAATATATGTTAGCAGAAATAATATATATTTGTGAAAATATATTTATATATTCGTAAATATATATATGTATATATATTTTTACAAAGATATATATTTATAAAACTATATATATTTTAACAAAATAAATATATTTAATGAAAAAATATATATATTTCAATAGTTATTATATATATTTGTAATACTAATGTCTTAAACTGCACCTCATAAATTAATCCACGTTTCGTGTTTGTATTATCCGGTTTGTTTGGACGAAATGGTTGTCGTGGTAAAAATCTTCGAAGCAGCGAAGAAGTATTTCTGGCCGTTTCATTCTGCTTGAAACTCAAAATTTTTGACCTTAAAAAGTAAAATTTGGGGTGGGCCAATTTTTTGTTTTAATACTTTCAAAAATACCGTTTTTCTATTAATATAGAATGAGTTGCCATTCACAATATCTCTCAATGGGCAAGGTTGGGGTTGTGGGAAAACCCCGGCTGACCACTGCATATTATCTCTCCTGAGTTCGAATCTCAGCTGAGGCAAGCGGCGACGTCCCCGGATTGGTTCCGTTTTAAATAGCTAAACAGATTCAAGGAAACAATTTACATCTGTGACTGTAGTCCAAAGGCTATCTGTATAATTATTTGATTTATTAACTTGTATTGTTGAACCCGGAACAATGTGCGTAAAATAAAGACAATTATTTGCCAATATGCTTTAAGTTTGGTTAAAGTCAACAAACCAATTTTGCAGCCGTTAACAAAGAGGTAACAAGGAGAATCAAGCTCCGAAACTCGTCTAGCCAAAAGTATTGATTACTTCAGTTTCGGGGCATAATACAAGATGTCGGGCTGCTGAAATATTAGGTAGGAACCAGAATGGACATAGGGAATGGCAATAGATTTAAAAACCACTCAATGAAGATTGTTCCACTCAATCGTTTGGTTTTGTTTATTTATACGAAGAATTGTTTGTTTTCCAAAAAATATTAAGAGAATTTTTATTATTACATTTTTAATTGTGTTAAAATGAATGTTTCTGTAATCATCATTAAAACTCTTGAATTGTGTAATTTATTGGGGGTTACAACAACGATTATAATCGTTTTTATACTAATTCTCCTGTGCTTGCCGAATCTTGTAGTTTGAGGGGCGTCTAGTTTTCGTGACCATTGCACTCTCGGACTAATGGGCCTGGTTGAATCTTATTATTGTTATTGTTGTTGGAGTGAGCTCAAGGCTCTTGTCATAGCTTTGTCTTCAGCAGCACTCCCCAGAGCTTCCAACTGCCAGAGTTAGTTAATCAACAGCCTTGTTATACAGAGGGCGAAGATGTGAACCCTGTGGATTTATCAAAAATATTTGCTTAGACTAAACAAATCACACCGCCTACAATTTCCTAAAATTGGAAGCAAGAAATGCACGACTTGGATAGTTTTTTTGTAGAAGAGTTTTAGGATTCCGCTTTGATTATTTTGAATTTTGACGTTGCGACCATCTTGTGGTCTTCTGAAGCTTCGCAAAAAATGGCGGAATAGGACCCGATAACTCTTCTACAAATCATCAGCTCCGCGAAAGCCTTAACATGAGAATTCTAGACGGGTCACGAACGTTATGGCGAAACTAGAACTTAGGATCGAAATGGACGTGCATGGACTACAACTGTTTCGTGTTTATTTTGGCTAATTTGATAATTGGAATTAATTTTCCAATTGAAACGTTCAGCTCTGTCGTTCAATTGTTCTGTTGTGTCTCTGCGTGAGTTCATGCATAAGTTGATGTTGCTCGGCAGAATTTTAATTTGAGCCTACAAGGAGTAAATTGAAAATAATAATTTTTGCTAGTAATCCATGATTGACGCAGGACGTTAGGATATCTGAAGATAGTTAGAGACTAGATCTCATCGTTCCAAGGACAAATTTATATAAAATAAAATTGATTTGTCTTTACTGGCACATACAGGGTAGTTCCATATATTTTAACACAACATTAGAAGGCATTTTAAGAGAGGTCCAAATATTCCGCTCTAGCAGCTTCAGCATTCAGTCTCCTGAGTCACTTGCGCAGGAAAGTTGTGGGCTATTTTTTAAACAAATGCCAACTTGTGACATATCGCCGAATCAGAACAAAAAAATTTGTATTCTGCCCCAAAGACTATTATTCCGCGTTTTTAGCATGATGTGAATGCTCCCCGAATGAAAATCCGGCAGTGCGACTCCGATCTGGAACAAGCGCGCCTTAGACAAGCGAACTGAAAATAAAAACCCGTCGGATCTCTCAGGCTAGACATGTTTGATAGACATTTGGTAGCTTTCCAAATCTACAAAATTAGCTGTTAATTCTTTCCTAAACATTCACACTCGATTGTTTTTATCGTAATTTCATTGTACGATCCATTGAAGAGGTACCCCCGCCGCCTGTCGTTACTACTCCGTGTGTCGGCATTAATTAACCGGCTCTGGATTAATTGTTCCTGCCGTCCTTAGAGAGTTTAGCCTGCGGACGGTATGGAGCGGCTATTTTTAGGCATTTCATAATACATCATCTAGCATTCTAGCAATATAAATAATTTCGCGTGCCGCAAAAATTTCGCCCATGTTTATTTTCGGTTGGTCAAAATTGGTCATCAATCGTTAATGCACTTATTATTATAGGCAGTGTGTTAAATAAGTACCTCCTTGTTGATAATTATCAGCGTATTTATTAATATAATGCCCACATCAAAGCGTTTTGTTGCAACCTGTCGAAAACTGCAGGCTCTAAATTTAAATCGTTTTGCAGAAAAGGAACCTTGGAACGTCGCGCGAGGCCGATTCCTAGCCAAATTTTGCTTCCAAATTGTAATCATATTTCGACCTACGGTTTCACCAACTCCTCAGCGTTCCAAAATGTGCAGTTGCTTTGCTTGCGTAGAATTTGGATTGGGCGCCAGCATCAAATTTTAAAAATTGAATCGAGTATATGAATTTACAACAGCTGGTCGATACCGGAAAGTGGCAATTCGCTGTCATTTGTTACCTTTAAGCAGCTTTGCAAGGTCATTTATAAAAATGTAAAAAAGCATGGGGTCTAAAATAGCGCCTTGAGGAATTCCAGTTGCCATTAAGTCTTTCCATTGCTAAATTATGTCTCATTTGTTCTGCTATCAACTGACGATTTGATTTGGTATCGTTAACTGATTTTGTAATGCTTGCCGCATCACCTCCTACGGCTCCTAATGCTCCGAAGAGAGGTAGCAGGAAAGGGAGAATCGCTCCTCTTTCTGGAGTGGGGTAACTCTTCGTCTAGTTTTTTTCGAGGGCGATTTCTTTTACTGCAAACCTCAAATTCATTTCACCACCTTTCTTCTCCCTCTTATACTCATTATATCAAGGCAAGTGCTCTTTATAATAAAGAACAGTATGTATACAAAGCCCTTATAAATGATCGTAAACCACACGCCCAAAACTAGGCAACCAGAAACACGTTTTGTTCTTTTTTGCTTATGTAACACCATTGAGTGTATATATGGTTGCCTAATTTTGTGAATAATACCGTTACATTGTTTATTTTCCTAAAAGAATATAAAATTATCCTTCAATTTGAGTTTTTATAACTTTTAGTATGTTGTACATATTATTATCTAAAACTACATAACTGCAAAGTTCTGTCGCTTCCGAGGTCGCTTCTATCTATGGTTATTTATGAAATATATTATGTCGTGTATGTTTGAAACGTCGTTGCTTACTTCGTTAAATTGTTTCACCAGTTACGTCAGATGTTTGTTTATTAAAGAAAATAATAAATAAATGCAGTTATACATTGTTTTTAAATGCTCCTGGGCTCGCTGACAGGCTTGCGGAGATGTTAAAACGTTGATGACCCAACTGATATAAAAACAGTTGCTCCTCTAGGAATGCAAATTTAAATCATGTCTGGATCAGTATTAATGTGTGTTTTTCTTTTTCAGCGCTGGGTGCCGCTTATGGGACGGCAAAATCAGGCACAGGTATCGCCGCCATGTCCGTCATGAGGCCGGAACTTATTATGAAATCCATCATTCCAGTTGTCATGGCTGGTATCATTGCCATCTACGGCTTGGTCATTGCTGTACTTATCGCTGGTGGTATTAGCGATAGCTCCAGCTATCCACTATACAAGTAAGTAAATTTAATTGTTCAAGACCTAAGTTGGTGCATAATATGCAATAGGCGTGCCCTCTAGCGTTGAAAAGTTCTATCATCCATGTGGAATGACAGTCCAAGTATTGCTTAAACTTAAGCCCCCAAAACATTGTTAATATATACATATATATATATGTATATAAATATATATATATTTGCTACTTAAAACAATTTTAATCTGAATTTCTGAACTAATGTTGCGGAAGCGCCACCTATATTTCACCACCATAAATTTTATTGTCTTCACGGAGTATAAATATTGTGACAATTATTCAATAATAAAAAACCATTTTGCGCCTCTGTTTAAAGGCGAAGCGTCGTAGAAAAAAAGTTTTATATTAACTATTAGGGTTATCCCCCAAGTTATCTATATTCTCCGGAGACATCACCTATCTTCCCGGGACGCTTCGTTTGAAGGAAAAGCGCAAATATACAAACCCTGTATAATTGGTTGCCTACATTTTAATAATCATTTAAATTGAAAATAATTTGACTTTGTCATTATTATTACGTTTATATATATTAATAATAATAATAAAATTAGGCAGAGATTACAAGACAAGTATTTGTTTCTATGGCAAATTATATACTTATAAAATAATTAAGATCTTTATTATTATTATAAACATCTATATAATAATATGCACCGAAAATCATGCCATTTAAAATATCCTTGATGGCAGCGTATGACGACCTTATGTATAACATTAAATGATGCCTAAATTTAGGAAAAGCGTACACATGTAAAAAATCCCCTTGACATAGTCAACGAAAAAGAACATCGAAAAATGCGCAAATTTTAAACCGTTATATATAGGTAACAATGTCAAGGTCGTAGAAATAAATATGCACGATTAGTTACTTCATCCTTCATAAATGATCATGAACCACGTGACCAAAAGTAGACAACCAGATATACAGTTCTGCCTACATAATACCAGTAACAACCGTAAACTTCCAAAGACGATTAGAATATATATAACTTTAGGGGATTAATATCTAATATATAATGATAGTTATAAAGTAAAGGAGTAGAAAGACATATTTAGTGACCGTCCATATTTTAGACAGTTTCTTGCTTCAATTGCGATGTCTACGTAGCCTATATTTGTCATTGAGTGTATATATGGTTGCCTAGTTCTGTAGTCGCGTGATTTACAACCATTTATGAAGGCTATAATATATCAAAATGGATCCAAGTCATTACTCAATTACATCCCGGTCCAATGATTAATATATTGTCGCGACGTACGGTAAATAAGGAATCATTCGTATAAATTTATGGCGGCGTATAAAATATCTATTTGTTTTGACTTTTTAATATAATGTTGGCAGCCTAGAGATACGCGTTGGAAATTGATTTCCAGGACTACTATATTTTCTATTTGTAATAAACGTTTACTCCAAGGTCGTGAATCATCCACGCTGTCCAATGTTATGTTTTCAAAAGTGGTTCCCGACTTCATGTAACAACATTTGGGGGCATCGAACCCTCGTATTTTTTTGGGGTCCAGTGTTTAAATAAAAATCAAAAACAAGTATTCTTAGTTTACCATCAGATTCAGCTATTGACGTGTTCCTCATTAAAGATATTACTCACTCTTGGTTGGTCTCAGATTCACATTATATATTCAGTTTTATCTTCCCTACGTTGTGCAAATAATCTTGTTTATCTCGGTTTATCTAAAGTTTCCACTTGGTCGCTACAATAAAACAATCAAAAGTCACATGAATTTTATCATTTTAAACTGGTTAGTTATGTGGCGCAGTTGTAATAGATATATATAACCTACTTCTTTTATCGGATTATTTTTCCATGCCGCGATTCTCTAGAGAAAGAGAGAGATATGCAGTAAAATTATATTTTAATCAGAAATTCAAGCGTAATATCTGTTGTCTGCATCTTGGTGAAGCTGAACAAAATTGTCTCGTTAAATTAGATCATCAAGTGTGTAGACGGTGTTTGGACAATTTCGTTTAATTAAATAATGTTAATTTTCTCTTGCTAAGGAAACAATTGGCGCCCATCGTTAGAAATCCAAACGCGCTTTTAATGTTTCTATTGCGGTTGCCTCTCGACCTCCAATGCGACGCCGCTGCTTTCTAGCCTATCCCGAAATAGATCAATTAATCCTATCCCGGCATTAAAAATATGCGAACTCCATGCTACGTTGACGTGTCTGTTCATTTACAAGTATTCGGCGACCCTGACCACCCCCGAACTTCCATGAATTATTGTTGGCTTCTATTTTCTCTGGATAAACGTTAAATTTTTATACGACGCCAATAAATACATTGTCTGCCAAATGAAAAGCATTAATCTATATCAGAAGTTTCTAAATTATATACGCCGAACAAAACAGATAAAGTTGGTATCACTACCGATATTAAATTTCTCCACTGTGTTTCCCTTGTAACAAATTTGCGTATGGTTTCTTTGAACCCAAGCATTGCAGCTAATTTTATCTTTTGCTTAATTAGGCCTCATTAAAAGGCTTTATCCCGGTCGGGAAAATTTTTTTTAATCAAATCAAACATTTCTGGATGAGTCACGCAGATAAAACGCCATGTATGCTTCATAATGAGCTATTGCTAACTTTTACAAGCGACTTATTTTGCAACTCAGATATAAATTTAATAGTGTTAATTTAATCAGCGCCACCAAATCGGCGGCATAAAAAATTAGCACAAATCGTTGGGTGTGGGGATAAGACGTGTTCAAAACTGGCTACCGTTATAATTACTGTTGTCTTTAAGTTATCCATCTCACTATAATGCAATTAAATTGGCTTTCGAAGGCTTAATATGAGGCGCCGTTTAAGACATTATTAGTATTACAAATATATATAATAATTATTGAAATATATATATTTTTTCATTAAATATATTTATTTTGTTAAAATATTTATAAGTTTTATAAATATAATATATCTTTGTAAAAATATTTATATATATATACATATTTTTACGAATATATAAATATATTTTCACAAATATGTATTATTTCTGCTAACATAATATATTTATATAGAAATGAGCTAGGTGGCGCCATGCTGATTAAATGTAACCTAAATTTAATTAGCATGGCGCCACCTAGCGTACGACGATAAAAGCTCATTTCTATATAAATATATGTTAGCAGAAATAATATATATTTGTGAAAATATATTTATATATTCGTAAAAATATGTATATATTTTACAAAGATATATATATTTATAAAACTTATAAATATTTTAACAAAATAAATATATTTAATGAAAAAATATATATATTTCAATAATTATTATATATATTTGTAATATTAATAATGTCTTAAACGGCGCCTCATAGCTTAACAATAATAAACTACAAGTGCAAGGTTTTAAATTTATGGTGTGAAACTTTGCAAAAAACCTGTTGAGGTCAGTCCACAATCCACATATTAATATAAAACTGAGAATCATCTGGCCTTCGAATTAAAAAAAAAAAAATTATTAAGAGTAGGTATTGATTTCGGTGTAAGAAAAAAAGTGGCGGTGACTGTAAATTGTTTTTGATTAAATAAGTCTACAACGCGAGGCAGCGATCAGGATCGAATTCAGTTCAGTACGATGAATTGTAGATGTATATGCATTGTCTTATATTAACTTAAACAAAATAAAACAAAAAACATGAGACTGAAATAATCGTTGAAACTCGTCGGTAATAGCTCTCCTTGTACGTCGGGGTGAGGAGGTCGAATAGCTTAATTTAATTAGCCCAGAATTGTTGAGTTTGCATTGTGACATCAGTTAGGACCATACAAGTTTAATTGAAATACGTCCCATCAAATTAAAATTATGAAGCCTCTTTATCGCGTCCTGAAGCCCATAAACTTGATATTTGAGATAATTTGTTAATTTATATATATATATACATATATTTATATATATTTTTTTGTTTTACGTACAAATAAAAGTTTAGTGGTTTGTTTTCGCCATGGGGCCTGAAAATTCGTACCGCCTCAGCCCCGAAAGCTCCTTGATACGGCCCTGCTCGTATAAAACAGAACTTTATTTACGTCATCGCTATTGTTTATATCAGTATTATTTTTATTGAATGGTGGGTGAGTATGGAACAGATTTATAATATATATTCCATTCCGGATGCTTTTAAATTATAGTAGACGTTGGTGCCATTTTCGTAGGTTATATAGATATAGGTAGAAAGTGTTTTTAAAATAGGAACGTTATTTCACAAATAAATACATTTAGAAACGTCGTATTGTGTGTTTTTTGTAGGCCGCCGGGTATCTTGCTTTCAGGCAATTTCGAATTAATTGTTAACTCAATAAAGTGCGATCGTTATTAAATTGATGAATGAGCTTTCATGTACGTCTATATTATTAATAAAATGTATTAACACACACACCTACGTGCTTTTTGTCGCTATTGTGGGCCGCCACAAAAACCAATCAATGATATCATTAGATTATAATAGGCTTTGGCGCACTGTACTTGGAGATAATAAATATGAGCATCACAAATATATTAGTATATGTACAGGGGGTGCACGATAATAGTTTTCCAATATGGCCGACACGATATGGTGAATATCATCCAATTTCACATTCACTGAGTTTGCTGTAACCGACATAGACCCAATCATAATAAAAATCAAGGCGAGCAGATAACAATCTGTTGATAGAAAAAAATTATACTTAAGTGATCTGAACGTTCCGATTTAATATAGCGTTATTCTAGATTATTGAAGTATGGGTGATTAATTTGATTAACAATTTACTGGAATATTCGAGATAAATACGCAAATAGATTATTTTATTGAAAATGAGTCGTATTACGTACACCCAGAGGCCACGATATCAAAACAAATATACAAACAATATACCTAGTCGATTTAATCAACTCTTGAACAGGTCCGTATTAGCCAATATCAGCTACTACAAGTTTAGGCCCCTACGTTTAATCACAATTTTTCTAGCGCTGCGTGCTGTCCAACTTATAACTGATAAACATGGTGCGTTAAGAGGAGAAATATCTTGATATCTACAATCTTGTAATATGTAAATATAGTAACGACAGTGGTGATAATCACTTGCGATTACAGATAATATCACTCTGATTGAAGACGCTTAGACGTCAAATAATTACATGTTTTTGATTATGTAGAAATTAATTTAAATATGTGACTAATCTGGTGTTATTTTTCAGGGGCTTCGTGCACTTGGGCGCAGGTCTGTCAGTAGGTTTCTCCGGGTTGGCGGCAGGATTCGCCATAGGTATCGTGGGAGACGCAGGTGTGAGAGGAACAGCGCAACAGCCAAGACTCTTCGTAGGAATGATCCTTATCCTCATTTTCGCTGAAGTATTAGGTCTATACGGTCTCATCGTTGCTATCTACTTGTACACTAAATCTTAAGCCCTTTCCCTCCCCCGCCACAATATTCCGCGTACAAAAAGTACAGCGTAAAGCCCCTGATCATTTTGTTTTTAATGTTTAAATGTAAAAATGATTGTATAAATCTGTAAGCCATCATGAAAGTGACTAAGGCTTTATCTGTGGTGTAAATATATTTAATTATGATGGGGCTCGTATTTTTCGCAATACCCGTGCTATCATTTGTAAATAATTTTAACTGGCTTCGGCAGCCTGTCATTTTCATTACGGATTACTCCTTAAATTAATTAATTGTATAGTTATTAGTAGTTTTAGGTTACCTTATTTCTTTTAATATATAAAATAAAACGGCTCTATTGAGCTGGGTATTTGAATAAAGTTACAAAAAGTAGCACAATTTATTTTTAATTTCACGAACTGTTGTATATCATTATTATTTTTACTTTTATCACGTAGTGTGTTATACTCAATTTTGCGTTACGGCCTCAAAGGCTGGTATCTCGTACCTCTTTTTATTATCTTTTTTCCCATACCGCACACATACACACACACGTCATTGTCAACCAACTTATCTAATATATTTTGTTCCCATCATCATGTATTCGTCGTTATTAAATTTTTGCTCATTATTTTATTATACATGTAGAAAAGAGACAAGAGATCCCACTCCCACACACATACGCGAACATTGTGCTATGTTCCAATAAACTGTAACCTTCCATATGTCTTAAAGATGGTTTCGTTATGTCAGACTCCTTGAAAAGCATTGTTGTAAATACGGCAACATAAATATGTATTGATGGTTTGGTGTCCATAGTTATATACGTGTTAGCCTTCAATGTAGTCTAGCTTTTACAAGAAACACAACTGCGCCATGCAGTGACGATTTTTCAGTACCGCAATTGTGTTTTTTGACTTTAGCCCATAAGAATGTTATAGTATTTCCTCTTTTTATTTTAGTCATAAATCATCTGTCTTGTAAAATTCAGCACGTTAAGGCTTGGGGGAGCACGTCTGCCCGCGACGTCCACGCTGACCACAACCGCCGGGCTCCGCAACAGCCCGCCCCGGCCTGTCTCTCGACGCAGCGGGCAGACGTTCGACCTATTGTTGTAGAGTATTATTATATAATATGTAGAATGGTTCTGTTGTATGAAGGGAACAGCAAAATTATGTTGAAAATAAATAATTTGTACATTCCATTACATTTCTGTTTTATCAATCTTTGTTTTCATTTGTCCGCTTTTGCGTTCTGATTTGCTACGTATTGTTACCTGCTTGGGTTTTCGAGGGGACCGCAAGAACATCTGGCGATTGTTCAAATCGGGCACAATCTGAAATTAAGAAAGAAGAACGTAACGTCCTGTAAAAGTAAAAAATGTTTCTCGGTTATTGCATTGCTAGTTCATAGCATTATTTAAATACTTAAATTTGAATAGTTACTACAAGTTCTACGAGAGTATAAGGGGTTAAAACAGAAAAACGAGGGTCAGAATCAGCACTCTTAATTCGATTTCCGAGAACATCAAAAGAGTCTGTTCCTAAAGTGGGCATTAACTGGAACGAAAAAAAGTTAATTTGCTCCACATAACATTTTTTAAATATACATACAAAATAATGTTACACGATTTACTGAATTTAGAAGTTTAACCAAAGAAATTTCTGACAATGAAATTCTGTTATACGATCCTGACAAATTAGTCGGTTAATTGCAAATGGACGAATACACACCTATGAAATTGATGTCAAGTGGCTCCACTTAGATGCTAGTGATCATACCGCCATCTATAATAAAGAGGTTATTACTGAAATTCAGCCGATACAGGTAGTTAATTTTAAGAACTCTTACCAGGTGTTTTTGCGGTACCCTGTACATTCTGTCTATGTTACAAGGTCAGGCCTAACCCCAAAACGTACCCTCCCTTTCAATGCTGTCGTAGATTTTCCAAGAAACAGTATGTAGTTCCGTTAATTGAAGCCGATGAGATTTTTTTTGTCCTTACGAAGAATACAACATATTTTGTTAATGTTAACATTGTTTATTTTATACCTGCAACCTTTCCAGTTTACAATTAATATAAAGATTGTTTATTAATAGCAAATTATCTTGTTATTTACCCAAAAATAGAAAGTAGACAAATCAGTGATAAAGGGATTTATGTTTAACAATCAACGTTCGTTGTTACGACTGACGTTAGTTGATTCTTAATAAATCAACACGAGTCGTCGAATTGAATAAAGATATATTCAGGTGATAAAATCCATTCCTTAATTATCTGAATTGTTAAAAGTCCTAACGCTAACGAATTCAATGACTTGCACAATCGATGTGCGTTTCACTAGCAAAGTTGGCATCTGTCGGAGACGATTGAACTTGAAACGGTGAAACTCGCATCGACTGTTCAGTGCTTTTGTATTCGTGACGACTACTATGCGTCAAAGACTCCACTTTTCATGGGATATTAAAAATGATTTAGTTACATTTATAAAAATAATCTTGTTTTATTAGACTGTTTTAGAAACTGAAATGTATTTTTCTAAAAGCGTTCAGTGACTCGGACCAAAACCTTAATTGAACGAAGACCGTAGTGAAAATGCAGTGTTAATTTCTGAAAAAAAAAAAAAAAACGTACAAATATCAGCTTTAGGCTTAAAATATAATTAAAACATCTTCCCTTTCCAATAAATAATATCCTTATTAGATTGAAGTAACTCTATTTTTATCGTTGGCAGGGCCGAAACGGACTTAGAATCGTCATCTACTTTTGGTCCGGGTACCTGGATTGTTGTAGATGTATAAATATGACCCTGTTTAGAATCAAGTTTAAATACCAATATAGCTAGTTATTATTTGAGTAAATAATTTAAAAATTTATATTTTGTTTTTTTTACAAAAGATTTTAGAAATGTTTAATCAATTGACAATTCAGATAAATAATGAATGAATAGGAGGAATAAAAATAATAATAGTGCCAAGTGTCCCAAGTAATATCGAAACTGAACGAGGCTTGAACTTTAACAAATAAAATTAAGGTTATGAACGTAACCAACAATTATGAACTTTTGACAAACTGATGAAAGTGAGCAGTTTTAGGGATTTTAGTGCAAATTATATCACATAAAGAACTTGACATCAGAAATAAAACGAAGATGCTAAAGTTTTATAGAAATATGAATACGAAAAATATGTTATTTTATAAAATAGGTAATTAAAACACTTTAGCATGACTCCAATCCCTCGGCAATGAGAGGTTAAATTATTATGTGCATCAAGTCAAATGTCGGCAAGTAAATTTTCCCAAAAATAACAATATCTGCATTCCAAATAAATTTGCTGAAATGAATCAACGATTAAAGTAGAAACCGCCAGCGATGGCAGTGACTCGAGGTAGTGCCTTACCTTACTATAAACTATAACAAACAAGTGCTTGGTGCCTCGGCCCTTAAAAGACTCACCCAAGCTTCATGAAAGATATGCAGCTGAGAATGTTTCCAACCACCTGCAGCCAGTGCACCATGTGCATAGATCTAGGACCACAAGAGATTTTCTTGAAGCCTCCCGAAAGTCTAAATCTAAAAAAGGCTTCAATCTCTTACCACGTCCTAAATAAATAATTATTAATATGTTTTACAAGTATCTTGATTAGAAGAAACTTCATCTGAATTAGTGTAAAGTATACAGGGTGGGTCATTGAAAAAAAAATAAACTAATAGATTTTCAGGTAGTTCAATATTCAATCCAACGTTTTTCGGTACAATTAAACTCAATTGTCACCTACAACTCGCCTCATCTCTTCGTGCTGTGACCACAACCCCTAAATTTCTCTATCGCCAACTTACAATGGGCTCTTACACTTCAATTGAATTAAAGTTTTTTAATAGATATATGTCAAAGTTGAATACATACATTAAATATAATAATGCAATAAATTCCAATAATATATCATTCTTACAGTTGCTTTAAATATTAATAAGTTGTATCAATTTCAAAAGTCCCGCCAATTTTCCGTTAATGACGTCAAAAACGGACGGTCTTGCTATTTGACAAATAAAATTGGACAAATTCGTTTGTGAACGTAATGTCATAACATTAACCTCAAAAATATTCATTTTCTACGATTTTCGAATATTATGTCGCTTTTATCAAAATTTCTGATTGATTCCTGTACTAACAACTAAAACCTTGTTCAGCGCATTATTAATGAAGTTTTAATTGCCCTGATCTAATAAAATAAGATTATTTTTGTTGGTTGGAAATCCAACCTATAATTAGCCACCTATTTTTAATAATTTACAATATTAAAACTTTATATATCTTCTATCTGCGAGAGTTTCTAAATCTTATAATGGATCCATGTTAAAACTACAAAAATTAAAATTAAAATTGAAAATAAATTTACAAAAACCAAATGTTTAAGGTTATGTGAATCATATGATATACACGACCTATACCAATGACTATATCCGTTTTTGACGTCACAAAAATTAATAGATTGATTACTTCGGTTTGAAAATTTTTTTTAGCCTAGCAAAAAGAAAAAATACGTCAGAGCTATTTTAAAAAACGTTATAGTCTGGTATCATTTGCAAAATTTCAAGGAAGAGTCCATTACAAGTTTTGTTCGAAATGCACATTTTGAAACATTTGACGGCATTCTTCACCCATATGAACAGACTCCAGTTGCATTGAATAGATTTTGTGCTTCAAATGGCTTCAGTGGAAAAAGTCGGATGGAGTTAAATCTGGAGAACTCCTCGTCCACCAATCCACTATCCAGGAAACATCCGCCCGTTTCGTTTTCAATGGCCCACCCTGTATAAAATGAATATTGAATTAATTGCTTATGCCTGTACAGGGTGTCCCACGTAAGAGACTCACTCGATCTTCTGGATTTATTATTGGGCTAAAAAAAAAAACAAAATCTATTTTCATATATTTTTTTATGAGAAATCCGATTGTAGCGTCGAATAAGCGATAGAATCTCTAATATACGAGGTATTGTCAAAAAAGTACTTTTCCAAATTTTTTTCACCCTGTATATTATTACGGAAATCGATATGGCGTATTATTGTGGTTATAAAAGCATATGCCATTCATACATCTAACTTCCGGTTTAGCCGGAAATAGCTAACATCCATCAAAATTTTGGCGACAACCTGTATATTATGAAATAATTGAAAAGTAGCCAATATCCTGATTTCAAAAATATAATTATTATCTTTATGTTACAACTACCCTCCTTTAGGGAGCCGATCATTTATTTGATTTTGCTCCGAGCTCCCCCATATTACTGGTAAATTGTTTGAAACGCTAAGTTTCTGCCTTGTTTATTTCTAAATATAAAATAAAATATGGCACTCAAACTAAATTTAATGTTTGACGTTCGAGAAAACTTTCATATACATAATAATAACTTTGGGAAACATTCGATACTCCCAGGAACGTCTGGGAATATTTTAAATCGATTGCTACGTACTGATGAATAGCGATTATATTGAAACACCGGCGTGGTATCTTCGCCCTTTTTGTTCCACCTTATGCGCAGATAACCAACTCTAGATTCCGTGATCTAATTTTGTTTTATTATTTTTACACTTTACCATCGACAGTTGTCAAATTTTTGTTGTTTTTTATTTACATACCTATATTACCATTATACATATGAAAGACACAACTCTCACATTCCTTTCTCAAGGCAATCAAATCGATATTAGTTGTGAATCGATATCTTCTCTTTCGGACTTGCGCTGCAATCTACCAATAAAAACGCGTACCATAGAGCTGTTATAACGCTGTGGAGTAAGCGTAAGTAAAAATTTAGAAATATTTATGTATTATTCTCAAAGTTAAATTTTGATCCATTTACCTTAGGACTCTGTTTAAAATTTACTAATATAATTACGAATATACTTCGGTGTTGCTCTTAAGCCTAGGCCAGTTCTAAAAATAATTTACGATGTTTGCCTGCAAGGAAAATATTATTTGAAACCAAAACATGTAGGGTGCCATTCTGCCATTACAGTTTTGTAGAAGGTCATTTTTTTAACCTAAAATATAATTCACATATTATATCGAACAACATGGTCGATGCAATATTTGTACTCCTTGTTTTTGGCCTCCATGGTGCTGGACGACATGTAAATTTCATAAACCGTCACAGTGTGCCTCTCCGCCTTGCAAGTACATTACACAGTACCTATTACTATTAGTTCCCCACATGTTTTGAATATGCGGTATAAAAATTTCCTAATTGCCTCTGTAAACGAGCGAATCCTGCAACTATGACGATTGCAATTTATTCCAATTATCTCGAATAACGTGAAGTGTGAGTGTGTGTTTCTGTTTGCTGTAGATTGATGTGAGAATTTAGCAATTTTACGATTTTAATTTAACTGTAGCCAAAGTTTTATTTTGTCAATTAATCGAAAATGACAACAATAATTAAATATAATTTATTCCTGATTTTTGCTAATTAAAAACAAATTTGTTTTTAACAGTTTTTTTATAACATTAATCATATTTTTTTGTTGTTGTTGTTGATGTTTATGAGCATGGTAAAAATATAAAATATGCTTTATTTATTAATCTGGCCAAGGTATACTTTTAACCACAGGTAGGTTTATTTTTTTTAATTTTTTAGGCATAACCGTTTCGCTGAGTTGGTTTGAAAGTCAACTATATAATTTAGAGTTTAAACCGTATGAATTTTAAAGTTAGTTGTGTAGGTGTATTCAATTGTTTTGTTGTTAGTGCTAAAAATGCTAAATAATAGTTGTTTCTAATTTTTGCAGTAGATCAAAATGTGTACCAAACAAAAAGATAACATTCTTCATACGGTTTTTTCTTGTCGAAAATTTTTTTTAATTCTCCAAAAATTCATTAAGTAAAAAAATGAAACGAATCAGGTGGCTCGAACCGCAGCTCAATACAGAGACTATAGGGACAGAGATGACAATAGAGCCAAAGTCACATCCACCCGCCATTATGAGGCTAAATTTGTCAGAACTGACATAACCTTAAATTTTTAGTTTCGCAAATTTCATTTTAATTTTTGTAGTTTTAGCTTGGCTCCATTGTAACATTTAAAAACTCTCTCAGACAGTATATTTATAAAGTTTCACTATTGTAGATTATTTAAAATAGACTGCTAATTATAGGTTAGAATTCCAACCAAGAAAAAGCATTTTGGCTTGGTTTTCTTTAGTTGACTATTGATAAATTCGTATTGGGATGCTATAATTAGTATAATTTAAAATAAGTCTAGGATATAATATGTATTATGTATTATGCAAAAATATATATATATGTACTTCTTTAAAAATATGCATGGATGTATGAGGTTAGATAAAGTTGTAAATGTTATTTTTAGCAAGAATATGAATTTATATTTTCTACAATTTTAATAACAACTTTTTTCTAGACTTTTTTAGTTAAATAATAAATGGTTAAAAAGTGGAATGGCCAACAATGAGGCATGATGAGAAATAAACTAAACCAACGCACTTATATCTACCTTATGAGTACAATAACAATATACAGTATAAAATTGTTCAATAAGTCTTTAAATCATTCTTCTCACGATACACCAATCACAAATAGTTTTTATACGTTTAATAAGTCACAATAAATTGTTGAAAGATGCACAAGTAGACCCAGTATAATATGACAGTTTAAACAATTTTAGCATTTTTAGCCTCTTAATGGCGGTGTATACCACGTGAATTCAACTACCAATCAAAATGCTGACAACCCTTTGTCGCCACTGTCCCTATGAAGTCACTGTACAGCTCAATATCTCATTCCGTAGTGAAGATATAGACGCGTTTAAAAATTACGAACTATTTCAAAATATCGTTGTACCAAAAATATTTTTAACTTCAGCTGTTATGAGGCGCCGTTTAAGACATTAGTATTTCAAATATATATATATATATATATTTTTTATTAAATATATATATTTTAACAAAATAAATATATTTAATGAAAAAATATATATTTCAATAATTATTATATATTATATTTGTAATACTAATAATGTCTTAAACAGCGTCTCATATTAATCGCAGCACTAAACGGCGTCTCATATTAATCGCAGCACTCTAGATTTAAAACAAAACTCGGCAGTAAATAAATCAAGTTGACTTAAAAACTTACCAAAATAGTTCTGAATTCCGAAAATGCAATAATATACAGGGTGTTCCATTTAAAAATCAAGAACTGGCGTCACTTCCGGCTAAACCGGAAGTCCGAAAAATATTCAAATACGTCAAAATGTAACATTTTACGTCTTTATTAACTATGCCGAGTTTCATTTTGATATCTTGAAAAACAAGGTGCACAACTGAACAGGGATGCTAGTGATATTTTTATCACCCAGTATAATACTTTTTAGCAAAATGAAGCATTTCTTTTATCCAGTTCAAAACCATTATTATCATTATCGGCACAAAATATTTCAATTTAGTATCGGTGAGATGGCATACGCGAAGAGGGAATTCCAGAGCCCCAATGGCCCAAACCGGCCCACCGGGCAAACGTCCGGTTGGCCCGTTCGTCCCCGAGGACGCGATTATTGTCTCGTTAGTCGTTATCTACCTAAACAAACTATATACTTAATCCAAATTCCATTCAATTACCGCTGCTGTATATTTATGGCTGTGTTATCTATAGTATGTTCAGACGAATATCATTTGTAATCGTATACTGCAACGTGGTGGACGTACTTTGATTTGGTTTGGTCTTGCAGATAACTTGGGTAGTATGGGTGAAAAACCGACGTGCGTGCCACATATCAAACTAGTCGTAGATGAAAACTGCATCGAGGCTGGTGCACTGAAAATACTGGAAATTATTAGGCCCACGTGGGATAAGGACAGCGTCAAGTGTAAGGTATGTGATTCTCGTTTCAGTTGGTTATCTACATGTTTTGTTTATGAACTATTCAAAATATGATATAGTTTTTATATATAAACAAATATCATCTGCGTTATCAATGCTGGTATTGCGACAACTTTGCTAGTATCGTATTTGTATGGATTGTTGTTCTGTACAGGGTGCTTTAACTTTAAAGGTGGTAACGAATGTAAATTTTTTTTTAATTTTTCAAACGATTTTAAAATTATATTAGTAAGCAGATTGTGAACAAACAAAATTTTCTCGTTAAAACAGACGTGGGATTATGATCAATGTCATTAATTGTGTAAAGTTGTTTACTTTGGTTTAAAAGCAGTTTGTGTATTTTGTACTATCAATTGTTAGGTTTTGTATATTTAAAAATTAATTAACGTAATTTGTTTCGTTACCTACTTCGGTTTTCACGCAGAAATAGTTTGACACGGCGCAGTAGGAGAAATCGCAGTAGAGCAACTCAGTAGTCAAGTATGACGTCACAACCGGACACGTCAAATTTCAACAAAGCTGAAAAGAAAAAACCACGGGATCTACTCTTCCACACGGGATTCGAAAATGTAAAAAATCGACAATTTTTTTCGTAAAACCTTTAAAAAAATTAAATTAAATTTTTTGCAAAAACAAGAATTTTTTAAATTGAAAAACTTATCGCCAACCTTATCCATTGGGGCTCTCCAGAATCTTAGTAAGTAAATGAATCTACACAATGTTAGGGGCGCATAAAAATTTCCATAATCAGCGTCTATTTGTACTGCACTAAGTGGGCTGTCAAATAAAACGATAACAGATTCAAGCTTAAGTTCTCTAATATGTGACGCTTGTATTAATCTAAGCTGGGCTTTGTTACATATTCCATTCCAGATGTTTTTAAATTTAGGAATTTTTTTTTTTTTGCTAACAAATAATTGCAGTTCTACTCGCACAGAGGTTAGATAAAGGAAATCACTTGGTATATGCCTGTTTTATGAAAATTTTGGCGGCAAATGAAACAACCCCTACAACCACTTTTATTTAAAGACATCTGGGATGGAGCATAGCGAAAGGTTTTTGGTGTAAAAATGTGTATTTTTGCAACAATTATTTCTGGCGAATTAATCAGTCGTCGTCTACACAGTGAAACGTGTTTTTTGTTTTGATATTTACCAAATCACATGAATATTAAACAAGTTTGTTATTGCTACATGACATAGAAAGTGTTTTATTGCACGTTATGCATAATATTTGTTTTCGTGTTTGCATAAACATATTTATTAAATAATACCTATATTTACAGTGTGGCACAACTTATTAAACTGAGAAATAGATCTCGAAAAAATTTTTAAATTTTCGACTATAATTTCTAATTCTTTAAGAAAATAATTTAATCTGGAGCCGGTACTGCCTTATTTTATCTTGGGAGGGAGCGGGGCAAAAACTTATGATCTTCTAATTCCTTAAGAAAATAATTTAATCTAGAGCCGGTACTGCCTTATTTGATCTTGGGAGAGAGTGGGGCCAAAAATTATGATCTTCTAATTCTTTAAGAAAGTAATTTAATCTGGAGCCGGTTCTGCCTTATTTTATCTTGGGAGAGAGCAGAGCAGGGCAAAAAATTATGATCGCACAATTCCCAAATGGTTTAATTTTTCTAATTCTTTTTCAATTTTTTTTATGCGTAAATCAAAACTACCGCTATACTTAGTTTCTTTTTGCAAATGCACATTTTATACAAGCGCAATATTTCAAAAACACTGGAGATCAGTTTTAAGTTTTTCTTGAGTTTTATGTAAAATATAGTATTTATTTTCTCCCCACTTAATAATGAAATATATATGGTCTACTTGAACTGCAGGATAATTTTACAAGATAATCACATAAACTCCGTGTTCACAACTGAGAAATATATCTCGAAATAAATTTTAAATTTTCGATTGTAACTTCTAATTCTTTAAGAAAATAATTTAATCTGGAGCCGGCACTGCCTTACTTTATCTTGGGAGAGAGCCGGGCAAAAAGTTATGATCTAATTCTTTAAGAAAATAATTTAATTTGGAGCCGGTACTGCCTTATTTTATCTTGGGAGAGAGCGGGGCAAATAATTATGATCGCACAGTTCCCAAAAGGTTTATTTTTGTCTGTTCTGCGTGGTAGAAATTTCTTAATCCTATTGGCCTATTTGTTGTAGACTATTCTTACACACGACACGAACTTTGTATATATTTTTTTTGAATAAAAGATGAATATGAATAGCTGTTGACAGATGGCATTACCAACAAATTGGTGGGATGCAAGCCGGTCGACGCCGAGGATTCCGAGACGGTGCTCGTGAGGGTGTACGGCAACAAGACCGATCTGCTCATCGACAGGAAGGCTGAAACTCGGTAAGTATTAACAAGAAATAAATCAAAAATAGTATTTATGTTTAGTGTTTAAAACGAGTAAATGCGGCTTTATTAGGTTTTCTAACCTAAAAGCTCCGCATCGCAGTGCGTTCAGTAATTGTCCCAGTAGTTTGTGAGATGATAATGTCAACTCAAATTCATTAATAAAGGATATTTGAAGTGCCAACTATAGGAGTGAGCGTCACTGTTCTAGTATTCTATTTATAATATATGATCAAATGTCATTTATTTGTCGATCGTGGCAAATTACCAATCGTGATTAGTGAATTTTTGACAGATTTTTGGAGAATTTGAAAATATTTATTTAATTACAATGATTATTGTTGTTATCTACTGTCTGAGAGAGTTTTTAAATATTGTAATGGGTCTAAGCTAAAGCTAGAAAAATTAAAATTGAAATATAATATGCAAAAACTAAAAATGTAAGGTTATGTTAGTCATATGATGCACATGACTCATTCTACCATTATGTGGAGCAACTGCGCTAAATTAAAAGTGAGGTTAGAAAGTCATTTGGCATATCGGTTGGTTACAGGACAAATTCAATAATTCAGCTCGCTTAATTCATTTAATTATTCTTTGCTCTTACGCGTGCATTGTTGGGCAATTATCTACATCACATTTCTATTTATTTTATGGAATTATCTAAACATTATTTATTAGTTTAATGATTCTTATGTCAAGGATTCCTTAGAACTTTAACCGCGTGTATCTAATTGTGTAATCCGTTTAATAAGGAATAATTTAACAGTTACGATTCAGTAATCAATGGCAGAGGGGGGAAGTTGATAAAATAAGTGTGCGAGTATTATTAGAAACTCGATCTATACGGTGAGCCAGTTAAATAAAAACATTTTAATTCAACAAAAAATAAAAATTTTTAAACACCCAACAAATAATCATTATCCTTCTCCTCCTTAGAAATATTCTGCTGCTGAACAGCGTCGACCTGGCGCCGAACTTGTACGCAACCTTCGACAACGGCCTAGCGTACCGGTACATCCCAGGATGCACCCTGGACGGCAGCACCGCGAGGGACCCGAATATTTACAAGCTGGTGGCGACGAGGATGGCCAAACTTCACAAGGTCACCGTTGAGGGCGCAGAATGTCCCAGGGTGTTCTTGTGGGAGAAACTGCAGAGCTTTCTTGACCTAGTACCCGATGAATTCTCGGATACTACGAAGAACAAAAGGTACAGATATAATCATTCTTCGCGAAAGGTAACAATGGCCCAGGAAACTAGTTCAATTAAATATCACTAGGTGGCGTAGCGCTTAGTTACAAACGGGTATTTATGTGAGGTTATGTAGACAGGTCAAATTAGATATTAGCTATTAGGGACATATAGTGGTGCTTGTTAATGTTAGTATGTTAAGGGGTTTATTCAAAATAGCCTCTGGGTACCATTAAACGTGCATTTTACAGCTTCTTTTAAGAAATGATTGTAATTCATTAAATGTCTCATGCATATACCTGGTGGATATAATCCGGTGTTTCCTTATTTTTAGATACCATGCGGTTGTTCCATCAAAGGCGAAAATCGAGGGGGAGATAAACCAAATAAGAGTCATCCTGGAAAAATTGGGCAGCCCCGTAGTCTTCGCACACAACGACCTGTTGCTGGGAAACATTATTTTTACGGAGAGCGAAAATTCCGTGACTTTTATAGATTTCGAATACGCGGCGTTCAATTACCAGGCGTTCGACATTGGAAATCACTTCGCCGAATTCGTGGGTAGGTACCAAGCATCAATCGGTGGGACCTGAAAAAAAAATTAATCAATCAATTTTTTAGGGTTAGGAGCGGATATTGACTATTCCAAATATCCGGGAAAGAACCTGCAGCTGGACTGGTTAACCACATATCTAACCGAGTTCAACGGGGAGCACCCCACGACGAAAGAAGTAGATAAATTGTACGTTGAAGTTAACAAGTTCGTGTTGACGTCTCACCTCTTTTGGGGCTTGTGGGCACTTATCCAAGCGGAGCATTCCTACATTAATTTCGACTTTATGGGGTAAGAGCTGATATATACACAGTTTTTTCTAAGACTCTGTTCTGTCGCTAATAAAGGGTCGTCATTAATGATTGTAAACCACGTGACCACAGAACTATGCAACCATACACACAGTTACGGTATTACATACGCAGATATAAGTGTATGTATATCGGGTTGCCTAATTTTGATCATGTGGTTTACGATCATTCATGACTGTATCAAAATACTTTTACATGATTTGCTTACAGACTGTTTTTGTTTACAGGTATGCCATCGTCCGGTTTAACGAGTACTTCGCGAGGAAAGATGAATTTTTATCCTTGGAAGTATCCAGCTGATAAGTTGTTCTAGAAACGGAGGATATTCGACAATAATTCGAAATATGTACATACAATTTATAGAAGATATCTTTTAATAGAAAACCGATATTTATCACCTCTTACATACCAACATTCCAGGAATACCTGCATTATTGTTTCGTGTTGTTTTTAAATTTTATTGTTATATTTTTAGAGATAATAATAAATTTATTTTTATTACGACGAAAGCTTTTTATTGATTGCACTGATTGCAGCAATGACACATAGACTATAAAGAAGTGTTGTAATTAAAGTCAGAAACTGACTATAATAGACTATGGATGGCCAGCACTAGGGGGCGACACTAAGTTTTCCCTCTAGCTCCATTAATATTGTTCTTTAAAATTATATTAATGATAATAAAAATAACAATTATTATAAACTGAGTTTATCTACTCTTATTAAGTTATATATTAATTAATCAACTGGTTTTGGACAATTAATAGTATCCATAAACAAATAGCGTCGAGTTATAGTAGTAAAAACTAAAAAGTCACCGGTGAATCTTTGTTTACAACAATCTCCTTTAACTTCGTGTCTAGCCTATGAGGTATAAGGCGCCGTTTAAGACATTATTAGTATTACAAATATACATATATAATAATTATTGAAATATATATATTTTTTCATTAAATATATTTATTTTGTTAAAATATTTATAAGTTTTGTAAATATATATATCTTTGTAAAAATATATATATATTTTTACGAGTATATAAATATATTTTCTCAAATATATAGTATGTATTTCTGCTAACATATATTTATATAGAAATGAGCTTTTATCGTCGGACGCTAGGTGGCGCTATGCTGATTAAATTTAGGTTAGTTTTTTTTTTTAATTCCAAACAGGATGATTTTTTCAGGGTTGCTTGGGGACTGCCTCCTGAGTATCCAACCAAAAGATCATACTCGAACTCCTGGTACGGTTTGCGCTATTAGGGGTGGTTTCTTAAACAATTTTTTAGAGCAAAATGACCTTAATAAAATAAAAAATCAGGTACTTTGATTTTCGCATAGCTTCTCTACGCCTAAGAGGTTAGTCGAAATATGTTTCTTTAAAAAATAAATCGACACCTTCACCTTAATACGCCCACTCCACGAATTCGCAACATTTAATTGGCAAAATGCGTGCGAAGCGGCTGGGAGATATTTATCCTAAAAGCAAGTGGGGTGGCGAGCGAAAAAACCACATGGAGATCGGGGGTGGTATATGCGTGACATCGGCATTGGTAACAGGTGTTGGGGTCGACAGAGCGGCTCCATCACGTGGCGGTGCTCAACGTAACACCTTCAGTCGCGATTTTCCCGTCCTCGCGAATTTTATTGTAGATAGCGTCAAGGTAAGCCAGCCAATTTATTACAGTGTTGTTCACTTATCTAATGAAAAATTTGGGTTTTATCAGGGGCCTGCATTTATTGCGCGCAGGTATTATATGATCTTCATGCAAAGATAAAGATGACGATAAAATGGTTTATTGCGAGTTACTATAAATTTTTGTGCGCGTGGAAGTTAGATAAAAAAAACTCAAGTGATTTTGATGATGGTTTTAACAAAAATTTTGACACCATTTCTTGCACCGCTGCAAATACTTTTCGTTATGCATGGAACCATTGAATTACATTAAATTTACTATTTTCGACGGTCAACGTACCTAAGAGTAACAAAAAATCTGGCAAAAAATTGTGTTAATAAACGTTGCTTGCTACTTCTTACAAAATTATTAATTAAATATTTTATATTCCAAAATCTAAATTGTTGTGCTCTGTACTGGAACATAGGTTGCCATGAAAAAAAATGACAAAATATATCTGATAATTGCTGACAGTTTACTTTCTCATGTTTCTTTGTTTTATTTCTTACCACCAAAATATATTTCACATGAAAGTCTACAAATTTTGTTTTTAAACTTTTTTTTGTATGTATGTGTGAAAATTGATGAATGACAAATAAAATTATATTTTTCCACATCTGAATAATCCATTTTAAAGTACATATTTGAGATTTTGCATAAAAATCTTACGGTGAACTGTCAGAAATTATCAGAAATATTTTGTCAGTTTTTTTCATGGCAACCTACGAACTGTTTTAAAAACAACTCGAGCAAATGTCAACATACTTATAATATTTTTCAAATCAGCTAAAAATTATCTTTCCAAATATGCAAAAATGTACAGGATGTTCCATTAAAAAAAGCACAGGTTGAAATATTTCCTTATTTTAGATGTTACATAATATTTTTGTAATATTTATTTTAATTAATTATATGTATAAAAAAACTGACCGCTGAAAAAATGGTCGATTTTTTTATTTTAAATAACCACAAACCCGTTAACTCTACAAAATAAGTAAAAATTGTTATTAATACTTTTTCGTAGAATTCAATAAGCCTGTTGCACTTCCATAGCTATCACGATTTTCGAGATACAAATTAAACTTGCTTTTTTTATTGCTCCTAACAAAGCTTATTTTTTCTGATATCAAAAATATAAAACAATTTTTTTTTTGGTTATGTTGAAATGGTGATATTCTATTTTTCTTTAAATTCCAAACAAAACAAGTAGCCTTTAAAAAAATTATTTAATACATGAGCCTTAATTACAGTTCTGAGAAATCAAGTAGAAATATTTATTGAAAAAAAAAAAATTGAATATTTCATATTTCAATATACCCAAAAAATAAAATAGGCATACAAATATTTGAAATCACAAAAAAATAGGCTCTTTTATGAGCCCATATAATCAACTGTGCGTTCCACAAAAAAAAAAATTTATATCGTAGTTTCTTTTAGTTATTCATCTGGATAATTTTCACGAACAGCTGATTAAATTTCGTTGTGACATATGGATCCACTTTACAATAGATTAAAAGATTACAAAACAGATTTTTATATCTTTGGATTAACAGCGTTTACTATGTACAGGGTTATCACGTGAAAGTTCCCACCCCAACTATACTCGGGCCAAAAAGAGTAGTCAGTAGAGCCAGGGGCGTACGGATTTACGAATTTCATAAATTCCATAATTCGAACAAATGAAAGCGGATTGTGTTAATTATGCATGAGTATGAGTTACCATGTCTTAAATTTTAAATAATATGCTTACATCTGGCAACATTATCTCCACGAATTAGGTATAGCAACGCAGTTGAACAATGCACATCCTTTGCGTTGCAGCATATGTGACGCCACTGAATGCGCTATCTAAGCCCTCTCGACGACCTTTATAATAGTCGAACAAATTATTGGGTATAAGGGCGGCACGTTGAAGCATGTACTTTATTTGGTTGACTATACCAATTAAACATAATGACCTAGTTGTGGTTTTCATCTCTGGTAGGCGGAGAAAACTGGATATATTTCTCTGAATTATATGGGATTATATGGTAAAACGAGCTGCCGCTTCTGTATTCCATAACAGCTAAATCCTTTGAAGAATTGCCGGTAAGTTTTTTGCTCTACTGACTACTCTTTTTGGCCCGAGTATAGATTACAATTTTTTTACAGTTCTGAGAAATCAAATAGAAATATTTATTAAAAAAAAAATAGAATATTTCATATTTCAATATACCCAAAAAATTGTGAATTTTTATGATGATTCTAACTATGAAAAAAGAAAAACAATTGAATGCCAATTTAAAAAGTTATGAACCTCACTTAGGTACCTACATTTTTTTACACCCTATATATTTTTGAATTTTTTGAAAGATCTTTTCATTCTGATTCTAAATATACCGGGTGTAAACGAATAGTGGGCCACCCCTGTAACTTCCTCGTTTTTAAAGATATCGGGATAAAATTTTGTATCGTGAAATTAGGTACGATTTACAACTTTTTGAGACTTATCCGCCATATTTGTCACTTCCGGTTTCACCGGAAATGGCCCCAATAGTCTTTTCTAAATGGACCACCCTGTATGTTTTTACACTTTTTAAATAAAGATCACATTTTGGATACATTTACACTATTTTGAACAATTTATACAGGGTTGCACGAAAAATAATTCGAATTTTAGTTGTCAATCTAGGTGGCTGCGAATATGTTAAAATTATTTTTGTTCCAATGTAATTCATATAAAAAATACGAAAACGTCAATATGTCCAATAATACATCATACAGGGTGCTCTAAACTCATTAAAATCACATTTTTCAAAATAACTTCTTTTAAATATTATGATATGGGCCACCCGGATATTCAGAAAGCTCTATTTAGTAGGGGTTAAACGGTACCAAAAGTTCCGTAATGTATAATCGTTACCAGCAGGAATGACAATTTTTCTTAAGAAATTTTTGATTTATATCGAAGTTCAATTAAATTTTGATCAACCCTGTATATTATTATTATTTGTGTTAATATTTTATGATAATCAATAAGAATGAGCCAGAGCCCCATTCTGATTAACACAAATATACAGGGTTGATCAAAATTTAATTATTGAACTTCGATATAAATCATAAATTTCTTAAGGAAAATTGCAGCCACCTAGATTGACAACTAAAATTCGAATTATTTTTCGTGCAACCCTGTATAAATTGTTCAAAATAGCATAAATGTATCCAAAATGTGATCTTTATTTTAAAAATGTAAAAACATACAGAGTCATCTATTTAGAAAAGACTATTGGGGACATTTCCGGTGAAACCGGAAGTGACAAATATGGCGGATAGATCTCAAAAAATTGGAAATCTTAATAATTTCAGCATAAAAAATTTTATTCTGATATCTTTAAAAACAAGAAAGTTACAGGGGTGGCCCACTATTCGTTTACACCCGGTATATATGTAGTTTAATACATTTATTTTTGACAGTTTTTGAATTATTTAAAAATGTAGTTTTTTAAGAAAATAAATGCAGTCTCTTAAATCAATCCTGGATTCATGCTAAAAAACAAAAGCTCACGTAATTATTTATTTTGACATTTGTTATTGCTCCTGTCATTAAATATGAATTCAAAAATATACAGGGCGTTCTATTTAAAAAAATGCAAGTTGGGTTCATACATTTTCAAATTGGCATTTAATTGTTTTTCTTTTTTCATAATTAGAATCGTCATAAAAATTCATGCGAATTATATAAAAAAATTTTTGTAACTTTATAAACAATCCACAAAATTGGGGTGAGAACTTTCGCGTGATAACCCTGTACACATTATCGAAGATAGGATCATTACCATATTTTTTTATTTTAAATTATAAAATTTTATAAAAAATACAACAACCGTATTTTTTTTATTTTCTTATATTGCATCGTTTAACGTAAGGGAAAAAAAATTAAATGTAACGTAAATCAAAACTCGCGCTCCTCGTGACGTCATAAATCCCGAGTCGTTGGCATTGGTTGTCATTTGTCGACAAGATAGATACTGCGGACCTCGTTGTGTGAGGCGCCGTTTAACACATTATTAGTATTACAAATATATATAATAATTATTGAAATATATATATATATTTTTTCGTTAAATATATTTATTTTGTTAAAATATTTATAAGTTTTATAAATATATATATCTTTGTAAAAATATATATATATATTTTTACGAATATATAATAGTAATTTTCGTCACAAGTCCGGAAGGTGACTTGTTACAGTCGAGTAGATATTATGGACGAGGCGACGTCAGGAGCCGAGTCTAGAATATCTAAACGAGGCTGGAACAACACCTTACGGACGTGTGTCGAATGATATTTTATTTCATCCCGTCATTTCTTGTATATTAGTATATTTGTATAATTTGACACTTGGTTATTTTCTTATGTCATTTGACATTTGACACTATTTTTTAATTTACGGTCGATTTTTATGTCAAACAACTGTCAAAAGGTATAATAACAGTTTGTGATTGGTTCGTAATAAGTTTCCGGTGGTTTCCGGTACTTTGCCGGCTCTGATACCGTAATGTCTCATTTTCCGGCCGCATATGAATACTGTACTGTTGTACTTTGGACGGGATGAAATAAATATATTTTCGCAAATATATATTATTTCTGCTAACATATATTTATACAGGAATGAGCTTTTATCGTCGTACGCTTCGAGAAAAAAAGCTCATAGGAGTGCATTTTTTGGTACATTTCGAGTGCATCGCTACACTATTTTTTAAATATCTTCGGCTCTATGGGTCGTAGAATTTCAAAAAACTAAAATACTCGTAAATGAATAGCCTATCAAACTGTTGGGGTATAGTTACATTAAAAGTGCATCCTAACCTCAAAAATTCAAGTTATTTCTTTTTTTTACTAATAATGCAATAATAATAAGCGTGGGAATTCAAAATTTTTTAGTGCGTGTATATGAAGAGGTTTAAAAAATCGTAAATCACATAATTATTAATCGATCCCAAGTGCCTTATTTAACTGTCCACGTACCACAGCGAATAACGGACGTCAACAAAAAAAAAAGATTACAAAACTACCCACTTACTTTTTCTGTCAAAAATATTCGTATTCTGCTCTAAATTACTTTTGAACTTAACATTGGCCTATTGTTGTCGTGCTTTCTATTATAATGCTATTTATATATTGACCGTCAAGTCCCAGGATTCAATCACTCATACAAGAAATCATTAATTTTGTAACTCGGCGAAGCCAAATAAATATTAAACGCTCAACAACTCGAATGTAATTAATGATAATATAATCAGTAAATGTCGCGCAGATTTTGGATTTCCAAGGCGAAAATGTTTGTTTTTTAATGATTGGCGATTTTTTTGTAAGTTGAGTTTTGTTTTTAAATTCGCGGTTCAAATGCAATTCCGACGCCACTGGGCACGCTTTCGGTGCATTTACGTGTGACCGGTCGACAGTGTTGCCATTTTAATTAAAGCTTAGGTAATATAAAACCAATGCGATGTATGCAATCAAATAAAACGCATTTCTTTACTTAAGGTGGATTTATGCAGTCTACTTTGTTATTTTTACTTACATTTACATCTTCACCCAAATTAAAGTAAAAAGGGTTTTAAACAATATTTATTTTTCAAAGCATGTTTAAAAACAATTAAAAAAAGTAGTTTCGTGTTCCTATAGTTGAAAGGTGTCACCCCTATAAATATGACCCCCACTTGAAGATTCACCCTGTATTCAATTGTTTATTCTACACACACTCAACAAGAGCTTACGTTGCCAAACACAGGGTTGTATTACATATTCCCCGATAATCAAAAGGTGTGATTTTTTTGGCTGATATAACAATTTTCGAGGAAAAGCAGAAAGCTCAGGTTTGATTGAATGGATTCCACACAATAAAACCTGTACCACTCCGAACTCCTTGTATTCACGAACCACGAACATGGAATTATTTGGTATTTAGGTCAGCGCTTAAATTGCTTACAACAATTAACAACAATAACATAATTCAAATCGAGTAGTCTAACTCGAATAACAATAAGTCATAGCGCCCGTGGAATAATAGATCGGGGGGAGGGGGGTATAACTTATTGAAATATAGTTGATCCTAAATATTTATGTTGTTTTGATGCAAATCCGGCCGAGTTTAACTCGGGATATACGACAAAGCCCATTTTAAATATGACAGGTTGACATAAATGTCATCGACGAACAATCTGCGTCGATTTCGGTATTTGATGTACCTTGATTTATACGGAGGAATAAAATAGGACGATTTTGTTGTTATATTGGAAACGAGGATTTATTTATCGCTGGGAGGCGCACGCGATATGCAAAAAGTAAAACTAAATCGGAGGTGAGAGACACTTCTATTACCGGCGCAAAACTTTATGGACATGATTTTTATCAGAAACAAGTAGAAGTAAATAGTTTCATAAATTAAATTATTTTATATTGCTTGAAAGATATTTATAAGGCGCCGTTTAAGACATTATTAGTATTACAAATATATTATAATTATAATTATTGAAATATATATATTTTTTCATTAAATATATTTATTTTGTTAAAATATTTATAAGTTTTATAAATATAGGTATATATCTTTGTAAAAATATATATATATATATTTTTACGAATATATAAATATATTTTCACAAATACATATTGTTTCTGCTAACATATATTTATATATAAATGAGCTTTTTTTTTCTATTTATTTTGTTAAAATATTTATAAGTTTTATAAATATACATGGTGATTCGTGAGGAGAGGGTCGTACTTTACCAACAGATAGGGAACATTGAGGTGATCTTAAATCCCCATATAGTAATGGCTATAGCGGCTTCGTTTCCGAAATACAGGGTGTTTTATATTTTTTGGAAGAATTTTCTTTTCGCCATATATCTGTAATGCGTAAACGGAATTCAATGAAATTTTGTATTTTTGTTACAGTAGTCATTCACCATCAAATGCGTGGGATATTATTAAAATAACAGGGCCGGACCCAGAATAAAATTATTTTTAAATTATTCCTAGAAAATAACACTCTGTATACTGTTTATGAAATTCTTGATATTGAAATATTAATTTACATCTAGAAAGATACAAGATCCCATAAAAAAATACTTTGGCACTATTTCATTGTTTAAGTAAAAAAATTAAATTGTTGAGGAATCAAATTTTTTTTTGAAAAATTGAGAGAAAATAGTCACTTCAGTCCTGTTGCATGGCCCCCGAGATCACCAGATCTCACACCCCTTAACTATGTTTTGTGGGGTTATTTAAAACTGAGGTATACAAAGAAGAAATAAACACCAGAGAACAGCTGTTTGCAAGAATTGAGCACTTTTGCAATGAAATTAATAACAATTTAGAAATTGTTAGAAAAAGCATAAATCAAATGACAAATCGATCAAGAAAATGTATCGAATTTGGCAAGGTGGTCACTTTGAAAACAGACTGTGATTCAAAAAATTTAATTGTATTTAGTAAATTTGACTGTTAAATTGTTAATTTTTATTATGTGTTATTTTTTTAAGATTATTAATTACACAATCATTACAAAATATTTTTATTATTTTACTAGGTACCATGTGATACGAATAAAAGATACTGCAAACAGAGAAGAAAAAAAATATATGTTACTGATATCTGAAGTGACTATTTTCTCTCAATTTTTCAAAAAAAAAATTGATTCCTCAACAATTTAATTTTTTTACTTAAACAATGAAATGGTGCCAAAATATTTTTTTATGGGATCTTGTATCTTTCTAGGAATAATTTAAAAATAATTTTATTCTGGGTCCGGCCCTGATATTTTAATAATATCCCACGCATTTGATGGTGAATGACTACTGTAACAAAAGTACAAAATTTCATTGAATTCCGTTTACGCACTACAGATATATGGCGAAAAGAAAATTCGTCCAAAAAATATAAAACACCCTGTATTTCGGAAACGAAGCCGCTATAGCCATTACTATATGGAGATTTAAGATCACCTCAATGTTCCCTATCTGTTGGTAAAGTACGACCCTCTCCTCACGAATCACCCTGTATATATCTTTGTAAAAATATATATATATATTTTTACGAATATATATTTTTACGAATATATAAATATATTTTCACAAATACATATTGTTTCTGCTAACATAATATATTTATATATATAAATGAGCTTTTATCGTCGTACGCTAGGTGGCGCCATGCTGATTAAATTTAGGAAAAATGCCCGTATTAAATTTGGCAATGTGGCGTCAAATGTCAATGTATGTACGTATGCTGTAAACATTAACCTTATTTATTATTTATCGTTCATTTGACGTTTTGAATGTGTGCGTATTTTTTAAATTTTCACAAATGAAAAGGTTCATGAAAGCAGTTGCTTGCAGTTATGTCCGTTTCAATAGAAGAATTCTTTGGTGAGCTTCTTAATACGGGCATTTTACCTAAATTTAATCAGCATGGCGCCACCTAGCGTACGACGATAAAAGCTCATTTCTATATAAATATATGTTTGCAGAAATAATATATATTTGTGAAAATACATTTTTATATTCGTAAAAATATATATATATTTTTACAAAGATATATATATTTATAAAACATAAATATTTTAACAAAATAAATATATTTAATGAAAAAATATATATATTTCAATAATTATTATATACAGGGTGGTCCGGTATCCATGGCGGAAACTTCAGGGGACAATAGAGTACCAAAAAACAATATGACTTTGCTTATAAACATAACCTTCTAAACGTACCGTTTTTGAGATACAGGGTGTTAAAGTTTTGATTTTTTTAAATATATTTTTAAATATCTCTCTAACGAACAACAATATTAAAAAACTATTTGGTGATGTGAAATATCTCGCAGAGCACTAGTATTTCACCATTAGAAAAGTTTGCGAACATCACCAGTGGCGTCGATCTGGGGCATTGTGACCCTTTTTCCTATCAGAACTTCTACGCCACTGGTCCTAGGCACCAATTCTATATTGTTTTATATTTTCTGATGTTTTTTGCACAAAAAGTCACTCTTGTGATTTTTTCGTAAGATGCACCATTTTCGAGTTAATAGCATGTAAAGATATTAATGTTTAAAAAAAATTGGTATTATTATTATTAAAAATTTATTAACATTATTACATTTTATTAACAATTTTTGAGCTCTAGTTAGGAAGAAAAACATCACAAAAATAACAACAGATTTAATAGCATCTTACGAAAAAGTCGCTCTTGTGAGTTTTTCGTAAGATGCTATTATAAATACAATAAATACACCACATGTAATTACGACCCCCTTTATCCCAGAAGGCTCTAGAAGAGCCTTGTGCGGGAGGGGGCTACACATTTAAAGACAAGGGACACACATCCAATATCCGTGTATAATGGAAAAATCCCTCTCACAGTATTTTCCATTGCCACGACCGGGATTCGAACCCGGGACTTTTGGGTGAGAGGCAGGTACTCTACCATCCCGACCATCTGTTGTTATTTTTGTGATGTTTTTCTTCCTAACTAGAGCTCAAAAATTGTTAATAAAATGTAATAATGTTAATAAATTTTTAATAATAATAATGATACCAATTTTTTTTTAAACATTAATATCTTTACATGCTATTAACTCGAAAATGGTGCATCTTACGAAAAAATCACAAGAGTGACTTTTTGTGCAAAAAACATCAGAAAATATAAAACCAGATAGAATTGGTGTCTAGGACCAGTGGCATAGAAGTTCTGCTAGGAAAAAGGGTCACAATGCCCCAGATCGACGCCACTGGTGATGTTCACAAACTGTTCTAATGGTGAAATACTAGAGCTCTGCGAGATATTTCACATCACCAAATAGTTTTTTAATATTGTTGTTCGTTAGAGAGATATTTAAAAATATATTTAAAAAAATTAAAACTTTAACACCCTGTATCTCAAAAACGGTACGTTTAGAAGGTTATGTTTATAAGCAAAGTCATATTGTTTTTTGGTACTCTATTGTCCCCTGAAGTTTCCGCCATGGATACCGGACCACCCTGTATATTTGTAATACTAATAATAATGTCTTAAACGGCGCCTCATAGTACAGGGTGATCATTTATATTTTTACAAATAATAAATAAATAAATACACCACATGTAATTACGACCCCCTTTATCCCAGAAGGCTGAGCCTTGTGCGGGAGGGGGCTACACATTTAAAGACAAGGGACACACATCCAATATCCGTGTATAATGGAAAAATCCCTCTCACAGTATTTTCCATTGCCACGACCGGGATTCGAACCCGGGACTTTTGGGTGAGAGGCAGGTACTCTACCATCTCGACCATCAGTCACCCCCCTTTGTTATTTTCGGAAAAAGAAAAAGAAACAATTGAGTAACGCTAAAAATACTTATAATACAAACTTGTGTTTTTTGCTCAGTTTTTTGCATAGTAACACGCTGTATGAAAAAGTAAATAGTTCAAAAACCGCAAAAGATAAATATACAGTGTTATATATTTTTGAAAAGCTATTTTCATGCTCTCTCATATTCTGCAAAACATACAGCATGTTATCAAAAAGTTAAGAGGGGGGGGGGGGTGTAAAAATATAAATGATCACCCTGTACATTTTGAAGATGAGATTTGCATTTTTTTTAAACATTTTTGGTTCGTGATTTACAAATATTTTTGTAAGCGAAAAATAATTCGGTTAGAAGCCTTTAACTTACGTAAATACAACGACAAGGATTTATATCATTTGAGACCTTAATTAAATCGAAAAAAAATTACACGCTTTAAACCTTACCTTATTCGAATCATAACTTATTTTTATGGTACTCATCCATAACTCTCAATAATTAATTATCCTTCACACTCCAGAGGATCCTAATACACCGTTGAAGGTTGCCAAAATACCGACCCAAGTACCTACTACATAACAATAAAAGTAATAAATCTATAACGAAACTATTTCCCAACAAAATTATACCAATTTCATCCCCGATTAATACAATCCAATTCTGGTTCTGCAATATTTTTATTGTCATTGCGTGATCCAGGATACATCGAAATGTACGCGGATGAATCAATATATAATTAGGAATATTTGTGGAATATACGCAGAGATGCAAGAATATATGCAGAATGCACGATTATGCACACATAATCAGAGAAGTGGTATTTTAACTAGGTGCATAACTACGAAACACTCTGTATTTAATTAGAGCAAAATTTTTGCTGGAAGCCTTTAAAACATCCATGAAGCTACGTGCTCTCACAAAAATGTTCGCAAACCTCTTGTTCAGTGGAGACACATGCATATAAAATGATTGCAAGCGCTCGCGAATGTTTGTTGTATGGTGGATACGCGCCTTTAGAATTGACATTAAAATTAGCTTTGACTTTTGTCACTGGGTCTAGATGACCAAAGAAGGATATACATTATTTTATTTTTATATTTATTATCCTAGACCCCCTTTTTTCTTTATTTTCAAACAAATTAATGTGGAATTTTGTTTTAAAAAATAATTAATTATTGTGCAGAAGAAAATGGTGGAAACTTTAAAAAATACTTTAATTTATTTAAAACAAAAAAAATCTTTTAAATATTTGCATAAAGCAATTAAAATCGTTTGCTTCAAAACCCATAAATTCCACAAAAATAAAACAATAAACGGCATCTAGAAAAAAATTTTGCTGCTTCTGTTCCATTTCGTAGCGACCCATCCCCCTATTCCGCTCCGCAGCACCAATAAAACAATAAACATTTCTAGGCCACCCTGTACACAATATTGGCTATGGAAACGGGGGAATTCAACAGGGACCACCAGCTATGGGTGAACCTCAGCGCCCTGGGGGAGGGGAACATCTTTGCCATATTGCCCCAGCTAATGAAGAGCATGCTGGCAGAGCAGGACATGGGCGAGATGGACGACGGAGGCATCGAGGTTATCCTGCCAAGTGATGACGAGTGGCAGACGAAGATTTATTATAAATTAGTGGAGAGACAACGGCTCGCCGATACCACATCTAGTGACGAGTAAGAGACGATTTTATATATTGTGCACATTTGTTTTGTAAATTAGTTGGCACGTAAAGTAGAAAGTTTTTTAAATGGCCAAAGTAGATTTTTTTAATACAGTGTGTCTCAAATTATTAAAAAATTGTAAAGACATAACATTTATGTTTTACTCTATATATTTTTTAATTCGTTGTCAAAAAAAAAAATAAACATCGGAAATGTAATACTTCGGCATAACCTTCAATTTTTTTAAATGGAGCACCCTGTATATGGATCCGTGTTTGAAGAGCACATTTCTCCGATTCCAAAAATATATAGTTTGCCTATATGTTGCCATTTTTGGGGTGTCAATATATGAGGAATTACCCTGTACATTTAAAAAAATGTCGGCTTGTTAATTTTATCACTCTATTAGGATACTTTTTCGTGCTGTTTTTCCTCTTTCTTGAACTCTTTGCATATATAGTTGCTATACTTCTATGCCTTCCGACGAAGCAAAGATGTGTATCACTTCTGTGTAATAAGGAGGATATCTCCCCATAACGACTGCACGTTGGGATGTACGCAAATCCGCTATTTTTGTCGATTTTTAGACATTATCACATGAATCTGAACCATATTGTGCATTTAAAATGTTACCACGCAAATCGTGATTGCCACCCTCTCGCGAACAAACAACATTAAATGCAGTTCCATGTTTCCGATCAATTAAAAGCTCATATTTTCCGTTAATCGGAACTGTCGCTTACAGTTGAACTGAAAAAATAATCCGGGAACCATTTGAAGGAATTCAACAAAAAATTCGCGTGACATAAAAAATTAGAAGACTGCATTTATGCCGAGGTAGGTAAATAGTTTGGAATTGCGTCATAAAACCACCACGCACTTGTGCAATTTAGCTTTGGCCAATTATTTATCAGACACGGTTCGTCAGTGTAACTGCGGTGCGGTGG
Organism: Rhagium mordax; assembly: GCA_963680705.1. Lineage (NCBI taxonomy): Eukaryota > Metazoa > Arthropoda > Insecta > Coleoptera > Cerambycidae > Rhagium > Rhagium mordax. The sequence continues at coordinate 76,647,428 of OY796659.1, read as the reverse complement.
TTTCGTAATTAAATGTAAGTCAAATTTCACCAATCAGTTTGCCTTGGCACGATTATTCTTTGCAGTGATATAGTGATAATAACTTTGACAGTAGGTACTAATATTTAAATTAGGATTTTACTATTGCAGTAGCTAATCTGAATTTGCTACTAATAGAACCTAACTCGCCATTTACGGCTAGCAGACATGGACAATTCACAAATCTCATTTTATATAGATTTCATACTCATTTGCTATGCTTCTAATGACTAGGCTATTATCCTTGTTTTTTATTATTACAAATGTAGTTTACCAACCTATGAGGACGATCGATTCAAAGTTTATGACGTTCAAGGAGTAACAAATTTATCCACGAATGTTTTGCACAAAATATATTTTATAGATCGATTTAATTCTTTCTAGTCAACTTGGCGCAAATTTTTCTGCTCCCACATTTGTGCAGAAGCTTTTAAAAAATTAAATAAAATCGATTAGAACATAATATGTACTCTAATGGCGTCTACTTACGGTTATTTGTCCAGGGATCTTAAGATGATTGTCTTGTCAACTGGACTTGGACAATTTCTCAAACGGGTTAATTAGAAATAAATAACGGAAATAATAACTCGTGAATTTTACCTATGTATAACAACGTATTTATATTTTATTTATTAGAACAGTGGTGAATAAATAAATAAACAGGATATTTCCGCGACTTTGCCGTCGAGTGTGTACAAATTTGATAACGATAATAAATATGCGGGCTGGCAATCAAGAGTATATACGCGTGAATATGATTTTATTTCGGAAGACGGTGAGTTTTGATAGCCGGTGTCTGTTTTCGAGGCTGAAACGATTTCGGACGGCAAGCAAACGGAATTTCCAACAGGTTATAGTATGAATGGCGGGCAGTCGGTTAGCTATAGATATTCTTGTCTATACAGAGGGTTTTTACAATACGGCGAACTACTGCCACAAACGTAGAGCTATTTAACATGGACTATTTTTCGTAAGTTAAGTTCTCCGGTAGAACTTTATGCATTGAGGCCTTAAAGATTGCCCGAGCGAGCAAATCTAACCAGCCGATGCATAAAGAAGCGAAAAAATCAATGAAAACTTTGAGCTACTCTCACGTCTAAACGATGAACAGTAGAGGAATGCTTTTGTAGCAAATTTAATCTACTACAAAAAAGGTCCTGTGCAATTTTTCTCTACATGGCTTCATTTTGGCAGAACCTAAAGTTGAAGATCGAAAAACATGATTTATCGGCAATTTTTCTACTTTATTATGTGTATATTGAAAAACGTGGTAAAATTATAATTCATAAATTAGGATAAGGCGTGAAAAAAATCATTAAATACTTTGAACGACTCTCACGCTTAAAGGTTAAATGATAGTGGTGTGCTGTCGCGGACTTTTTTGTAATAAATTTAATTCTCTACAAAAAAGGTCCTGAGCAATTTTTCTCTACAAGGCTTCGTTTTGGCAATATTTTAAATTAAAGATATGCTATAGATACTTCTTCAACATTAGTCTCACTTTATAGATTGCCACTTTCTCTTAAATAAAAAGAGGATTTTGTAGAGATAAACATAAGATACGTTGCTTCTCTTTCCTTACTTTCTTTTAACAAAAAAAGAAAAAGCGAAAAAAAAACTGAGCGACTCCCACGCCTAAACGATGAACAGTAGAGGAATGCTGTCTCGGACTTTTTTGAAGCAAATTTAATCTACTACAAAAAAGGTTCTGTGCAACTTTCCTCTACATATGGCTTCGTTTTGGCAAAACCTTAAGTGAAATATCTAAAAACACGATTTATCGGCAATTTTTCTACTTTATTATGCATTAAAAAAAAACGTGGTAAAATTTTAATTCGCAAATAAGGATTTGGCGCGAAAAAAATAATTAAAAACTTTGAGCGACTCCCACGCTTAAAAGGTAAACGATAGCGGTATGCTGTCGCGGACTTTCTTGTAGCAAATTTAATTCTCTACAAGAAAGGGCCTGAGCAATTTTTCTCTGCAAGGCTTCATTTTGGCAATATTTTAAATTAAAGATATCATGCTACAGATACTTCTTCAACATTAGTCTCACTTTATAATTTAACACACTCTCATAAATAAAAATAGGATTTTGTAGATATAAACATAAAAGATACGTCGTTTCTTTTTCCTTGTTTTCTTTAGAACAAAAAAAAAGTTAGAGCGAAAAAATAAATTAGAACTTTGAGCGACTCCCACGTCTAAACGATGCACAGTAGAGGAATGCTGCCCCGTACTTTTTTGTAGTAAATTTAATCTGCTACAAAAAAGGTCCTATGCAATTTTCCTCAATATGGTTTCATTTTGGCTGAACCTAAAGTTGAAGATCGAAAAACATGTTTTTTCGGCAATTATTCTACTTTATTATGTATTGAAAAACGTGGTAAAATTATAATTCATAAATTAGGAATCGGCGAGAAAAAAATCATTAAAAACTTTGAGCGACTCTCACGATTAAAGGGTAAAGGTATTTTTTAACTTTAATAACTATTTATTGAAAAATGTAGTAAAATTATAACCCACACACTGAAACTGGTAATATGTGCCTTATAATCTATCGAATATTTTATCCTTTTTTTCCGATAATGCCAACTTAGTTGCAGTACCGCACCTTATGCAGTTTTTCTGTATGTTTGACTTCAGCGCTAGTCTCACTTTAAAGCGGGAAAGAATCATTAAAAACTTTAACCGACTCTCACGCTTAAAGGGTAAACGATAGTGGTGTTCTGTCGCGGACTTTCTTGTAGCAAATTTAATTCTCTACAAAAAAGGTCCTAAGCAATTTTTCTCTACATGGTTTAGTTTTACAGCGTTAGAAGTTGAAGATCGAAAAACGCGATTTTTCGACATTAACTATAATGTGGTAAAATTATAACCCACACAACGAAATTGGTAATATGTGCCTTATAATCTATCGAATATTTTATCCTTTTTTCCCGATGATGCCAACTTAGTTGCAGTGCCGCACCTTAATATATTATGCATTTTTTCTGTATGTTTGACTTCAGCGCTAGTCTCACTTTAAAGCGCGAAAGAATCATTAAACACTTTAACCCGACTCTCACGCTTAAAGGGTGAACGATAGTGGTGTGCTGTCGCGGACTTTCTTGTAGCAAATTTAATTCTCTACAAAAAAGGTCATGAGCAATTTTTCTCCACAAGGCTTTATTTACACAGCGCTTGAAGTTTAAGATCGAAAAATGTTTTCAACTTCAACAATTAATTATATATAATATACGTCTTTGTTGATGGTAATTAAAAATTTTTTTATTGGCAAAAATGACTAGAGACTAAAATTCTTTGACTAAATTATCAATTTAAATATTAAATATCCAGAAGATTTCATCAATTATTGGAATCTCAATTACACTGGAATGGAATCCGTGACATCAAAATAATATGAAACAAACAATCCAAATAACATATTAGCTGCACAAGCAGTTACACCGGAAATCTCGCATACCAGAGAAATGTCTCCAGCCAGCTTAATAAAAAAAAAAAAAGGAATATCTACATGCACTAAAATAAAGCATTGAATGATGAGCTGCTGACATGACATATCCAACAAATACACCCATCACGCCACGACCTACTTTGCTTCTTTTCAAGGGTGGTAAAATCAATCGTTATTGGATTTTTTGCTAAAACCACTTAGGGCCGGTTTTTCAATGTTGAGTTAACTCTAACTAAAGGATAATATCCAAGGAAACAATTATTGTAACAATGGTCTCCTTGGATATTATCCTTTAGTTAGAGTTAACTCAACATTGAAAAACCGGCCCTAAGAGCCAAATCAGATTGCTCCGTGCTGGTCTGCTGAATCAAGTAAAATGTAATACAGGAATTACGTCGTATAAGCTAATGGAGGAAGATTGTTTATATTGTCATTTTGAGTTGTTTATGTTAAATATCATTTATTTTATTAGTAACATAAATATTTGATATTGTTCTACGCCTATGTTGTTGGAGGAAACATTGACAGAAACATAACCACACTTTCTCTGAATTCACAGATAAGTTGCCTTCCTACATTCTGTTGTTTGTATCCATGACACAAACGCTTCTACACTCAATCTGTCATCTGTCAATTTCATGACGTTACAACTTGGTCAATTATTGACAAAAGGAATCGATCATCTCATCATACTGCTAAATTCGGTCACGTGATTGCTTTCCTATTTGCCTCGCTTTTACGAAAAGGGGCTGCGTCATTTCGAGAGTAAAATTTTGTCGAAAATGGGTCATAACTTCTCAATGACACGATTGTCAAAATAAATTTAAGTATCAACAATTAATTGCGTTTTGTTTATATTTTATATTTGTTTGTACGATGTGGGATAGTCTAAAAACAGAAAATTTCAACAGTGACGTGGAAAACTGCAAAAAATTAGACGAGCAGGACGAGCCCTGGTTCAAGTCGATAATCAACACAGTTGTCAGATACAAAAATGAGATATTTGGAGGCGAGACAAAGTCCACGACTCACATAAAGAAGCAGAGGATGCTCGACTACACCGTCCCACCTAATTACAAGTTCGTGTTCGCTCGCTACAGCGACGGCCTCTTCAGGCCGGCGTCCATCATGGGCAGAAGTAAAAAACTACAACTGTTCATTGTTATCTTTTACCACAACAGAAAGTGCTGTTACATTAAACGCAAAGACATCCTCCTAAAGCATGGGAACTTATTGGAGAAGAGAGTGTACTTCTGCCACGAGGGTCAAAAGAAAAAAGGGAAAGTCTATGGGAACAATTCACCAGCCAACAATGGATTCCCTTCCATGTTCTACGTCAAGAACAGGGATAGGTGGTACCGGGTATCCTTCAAGGCTATCTTCCTCACGAAGAAGCAAGTCAACAGGTTTTACTTTGTGTCGCCCAACAAGAGGAGCACGAACAGTCTTTGCAAAAGCAAATCGGATATTGTACAACACTCACTTTTTTCGTAAAATTGTCGGTCCAACCAGATATTTGTCCTTTTAGTAATAAAATTTGTTACCGTCCTAGTTGATAATTTACTCTTCATCAAATAATGTTTTGCTAATTTTTCTCAGTGTCACGTTAAGAAATGTCAAAAAGAAAACGTCAGTCATTGTGATGTTAAAATTAAAGTGGCAGTACAAATTTTTAGGTAAAAACTTGCATCATTAAAAAGTACTTTAACTCTTCCTTACTGTAAGTTATGTAAATATTTCATTATTATTATTGTTGCTTCAATAATATTAGGCTAGTTTTCCTAATATTTCCCGCGCTGCAGATTCATAAAAAAGTTAAAAAGTCGCCGAAAATCGTGTTCTCCCATCTTCAACTTGAAATACTGCGAGAACAAAGCAATGTATAGGGAAATGCTCCGCAACTATTTTGTAGAGAATTAAATTTACTACAAGAACATCCGCGACAACATAACTCTATCATTTATCCTTTAGGCGTGAGAGTTGTTCGAAAATGTTTAACGATTTTTTCACATGCAACGGGCAGTTGCTCCATCCCGCATGCGCCAGGGTTTAGGATCTTTTTTCAGTCATCAACTTGAAATACTGCAAAAACGAAACAATGTAAAGGAAAACGCTCCGGGTCTTTTTTTTTTTAAAAAAAAAGAAAAACTGTCCGCGGCTTTTTTGTAGAGAATTAAATTTGCTACAAAAATATCCGCGACAACATTACACTGCCATTCATCATTTCAGCGTGAGAGCCGGTCGAAAGACCAATCAATTAAATGATTTAAAATCAGGGTAATTTTAGAAATATTGAGCCTGTAAACTGGTAAGAAATTTTCGAATCTTTAACTTGAAACTCTGTGAAAACAAAGCCATGTAGAAAAAAAATGCTCCCAGCTTTTTTGTAGAGAATTAAATTTGCTACAAAAATGTCCGCGACAACATACTCCTATCGTTCACCCATTAGTCGTGGAAGATACTTGAAGTTTTTAATGATGTTTTCACATTTAGCGTTAGCTGCTCAATTGCGCATGCGCATGCTAATCCGCATCTGATTGATCAATGATGTTTTTGTTGTATTACAGGACCATGTTAGACCCAATAATGCGCGACACCCCAGTGACCAAACTACACGACTGGAACATAAAGATAAACACCAAGCATAAACAAACACCTTGCGAAACTAAGTTAGACGATGTCCAGAAGAACAAGAAAAAATTAAGAGGGTTAGCTCCCATAACGTGGACCGTGAGCGATCTGGCCAAGGCGGGATGTCTCCTCACCAATCCACCCCAACACACCTCCTTCGAGGACGAACAAGAGATGAGAAGGGTTTACACGTTGATATATGACGTGTTTAGATGTAAGTTTCGAACACATATTTTTTTTAAATCCGATGTACAAGCTAGACTAATACTTTAATGATGTAACCTGCTTTTAACCTGCCATATTTTTCAGATAAGAATGTACTAAACCAAGCTCTTAATGACGTCAGTTTTTTTCAGATATTTCCAGCGGTAAGTGTGTTAGAAAATTGTTAAATTAAGTTAAATAACTGACTAAAGAACGTCATCATCTCCTAGATTTAAAAACCTGCGTCAGTTTATACATATGCCTCTAGCGTAGTCTCATGTTTTCCAAATATTCTGTTAGATTTTATAAATCCGCTGATCGATTTTATAAATCCGCCGTTCGATTTTAGAAATCCGCTGTACGATTTTAGAAATCCGTTAGTCGATTTTAAAAATCCGCTAATCAATTTTAGAATTACGCAGTTCGATTTTATAAATCCGCTGGCAGATTTTGTAAATCCGTTATCGATTTTATAATTACGCTGGGCCATTTTATAAATCCGCTGTTCGGTTTTAGAATTATGCTGTCCGAATTTAGAAATCCGTGGAGATTATTATTTTGAAGTAAACGACAATAATTCCTGTTTTTGTTATATGCTAATTATTACAAATATCTGGCCTCAAAATAATAATCAAACCCACTAGCAAGAAATTATAATGATATATTCGTAAAAACCCGCTGTTCGATTTTATAAATCCGCTGTTCGATTTTAGAAATCCACTGTACGATTTTAGAAATCCGCTGTACGATTTTAGAAATCCGCTGTACGATTTTAGAAATTAGTTAGACGATTTTAGAAATCCGCTAATCAATTTTAGAATTACTCAGGTCGATTTTATAAATCCGCTGGCAGATTTTGTAAATCCGTTATCGATTTTATAATTACACTGTTCCATTTTATAAATCCGCTGTTCGGTTTTAGAATTATGCTGTCCGAATTTAGAAATCCGTGAAGATTATTTTGAAATAAACGACAATAATTCCTGTTTTTGTTATATGCTAATTATTACAAATATCTGGCCTCAAAATAATAATCAAACCCACTAGCAAGAAATTATAATGATATATTTGTAAAAATCCGCTGTTCGATTTTATAAATCCGCTGTACGATTTTAGAAATTAGTTAGACGATTTTAGAAATCCGCTAATCAATTTTAGAATTACGCAGGTCGATTTTATAAATCCGCTGGCAGATTTTGTAAATCCGTTATCGATTTTATAATTACGCTGTTCCATTTTATAAATCCGCTGTTCGGTTTTAAAATTATGCTGTCCGAATTTAGAAATCCGTGAAGATTATTATTTTGAAGTAAACGACAATAATTCCTGTTTTTGTTATATGCTAATTTGTTATTACAAATCTCTGGCCTCAAAATAATAATCAAACCCACTGGCAAGAAATTATAATGATATATTCGTACCTAAAAAAAGAGCGGTTATTTTTAACTTGTCTAAATAAAAAGCCCCATTCAAGACATTTCTACGTTTCGTGTGGCGAACCAATTTGTAGGATTTAAAGTACTTTATTTGCCTTTTACTTGTTAATTTTGACAACAAAATATAAAGCGGGGCGATTAATTTGAACATGCAATTTCAAATTTCAGTGCCGAGTTACATTTACAAGCGAGTCTGTTTTAATGGCCATGCACGTTATCTTTATAACATGCTTAAAATTCCTACCCGCAATAACTTTAATCAGGCAATACTAAAAATAATATGAAAACTTTTGAACCGGTCGCGGTCGGAAAGATTGTAAGATTAAACGTAAATATATTTTTTTATTTTCTTTGCACTTGTATTGTCACCAGTGCATTGCATTTTGCATTGGTCTCTGAAATATATCTTACGATAATTTTTTAGCTAGTGAATACAATTCCGCAAGTCTGGCTCCTATTCTATGACCTTTACCATCGCAGCTTCAAGAAGCGCGAAACGAAAGTCGCCCCGATGGCAGGGAAGCTCTTCGATTCCGTCGGTATGACTTATGCCGAAAACGCTCTGTGGACCCAAAAAGTGAAGCTGGCGGCGGCGGTGGCCCGTCTGCGCATCAAACACAACGCTCTGTGCCTCAGCGAGCTTCTTCCGCCGCACCTGAAAGACGAGAGGGTCACAGAGCAGGCTAAGAACAACCCTGTGACTTGTTGGGTCAACTCTGTGAAAATCGGGTAACATTCTACTGGAGTCTCGCGATGATTTGCTTTAATTAAGTCTTTGATTTTTAGAGACCTCAATAATCTGTGTAAGGAGCTAGAGCAAAACTTTAGTTTGAAAATGGTGGCCGAAGGTAAGAAGATTGGCAAAAATAATTTTAAATGGGACAGGCACTGCCCGCTGATAATGGCATTTCACGCTTCCATGAGGACCAAGCTGGCTAGAAGCCCCTTTGTCAGGGACCATATGCTAATTGTGCAGGTACTGTCATTTACGTGGGCGTATTTTGTTACGGCCCCAAGATAGTTCCTTGTAAAACACCAACTATTGTTTGTATTTATCTCATTGCAGGACAAATCCTTTTGTTTCGGCCCCGCCAGTTTCGGTCAACTAATTTCTGATATGGAGCTGACAGGAAATGTAATACAGACACACATCAACTCGCCAAGGACGACTGCGTATCTGGCGACCATACTTTCCCAAAACGAGAGAATCAAGAATCTTATGGCTTTCAGTGCAGGTAAAAGGTAAAGATATGATTAAGCATATATAGCTGTATCCAATCGCTGAAGGAATTAAGTAGTTCATAAGAGATCCAAGGAAACTCACCATTCCCTTTATTCTCTTAGGAAACCCGAATACGAAAATTACTTTACAGAACTGGGAATGACCAACATTTCAATATATTCTGATCGACTTATCGACACCCCATCAGACGCCAACTACATGGAGGAAGTTGTAGCTGTTTTCGCTACGCCGCCCAACAGTTACTCTGCCGTCGTAGATCCCATCGATTTGGTAATTATTATTTTCTCATATTAACCAAATCTGCTTCTTTAACCTGGACCAACAACCCAACAATTGTACGTTTAAATATAAATACATAGGTATGTAGTCGTGGTGGCGACCTCTCCATGTTGGAAGTACTGACGGAGTCAAGCGACACCAAGGAGGCTCGAGAAAGGATAGCCGGCGTGCTCGAGGAACAGCGAAGGACGTTGAAATTTGCCATGTCCAAACCTCAGGTACAGATCTAACAAATTGAACGAATTCGCATTCACTTATTTTTCAATATCTCGTCCAGATCCAGTTTGTTTTATACGAGACGCATTCGGAATTAGAAGCGGAGAATAGAGTGATGGTGGACAAGGCGATGAAGGAAATCAACAAAATTGCGAAGTACAAGCATGCTGCTTTGCAGGGGAAACTACCATCATCTACCAGTCAAGTAGACGAACAAGTAAGCGTAAGTACTGGCGACAGCCTTGGCTGCCATTTTTTTTCTTGTAAAAACTTTGGGAACTGTTCCAGGATCCTAAGGAAATAAACAACAATGAAAAATTATCAGCAATTGATGAGGAAAAAGATGCTTTGTCGAATTTGGCGTTATCAGATTCTCAGTTATCCCTAGAGAGTTTGGAGAAGGAAAGGAGACTCCTGGAAAATATTAAAGTAAGTATAGAAAGTACTTTTCGTTGCGAGAAGGCACAAAGGCTGTGACCTTATGGAAGATTTCGCAGCCGTCGAAAATTGCAAGATGTAAGTTAAATCGTTGTCAAAATGTTTTAGATTCCTGACACAGACTTATTCATTATTCCAAATCTGCCAAACCTGTGTGCAAATGATATTTGTAGAAGTTTCGAGAAGGAAGGATGTTATTTGGCGCTATTAAAAAGGAAGGTGAGCGTCAACCCATTACCGTTCGATTCTAGCTATCGGTATAAATTGTAACGTGCACACCCCGTATATCAAAAAAAAAACTTTGCTCTTACTTACCGCGACAACGTCCCTGACGTTGGCCGGTCAAAACTCTAGCACCGTCTCTGTATCGTGACGTCCCGGCGCTGCGCTGCCCGAACAATTTTCGCGCTCGTCGAACTCTCTGACTCCGCGGCTTGGATCCACTCGACGGACTCCCTGTCTCTCCGCGCTTCAACTTAGTGGTTCCACGGTACCCCGCGGTTAACCGCTGACTTGGCCCCTTTTTGCACCCCGGTCTCCCAATATACGTCCACTCGCAATTTCGCGTAGCCAGCAGTTCCTTGGGAACCGACTCGTATGGTCCTTTCACATCGAAATTTCTTAACTCCCGGCGAGATAAATTAATCTAAACATGGTTTTCCGTTGCAGCAGACATAACAAAAACTCAACCAATTACTTCTTATATACCCCGTGGCACAAACTGAAATTAATTTTTACTTTATTAATAGCTATTTCCCTTCTTTTATAAAACTTATACCCCCCGATTTGCTACAAAATATCATCTTTTTGTAGAGAATAGTAAGACTGGACGATAAGTACATGATTCAGATGGCAGAGAACAGGGGACTTTTCGGCAGCACCACCACGGCGGGGACAATAAGGTCGAGTAGGTCATCGAGGAAGAAACAGGATAAAACGTCGGACAAATCGTCTCGAAAGAAGAAGATTAAGGAATCTGAGGTACGTGCAACGCTTCTGATTGCAATTCGCTACCAAGGGTTTGTTGGCACTGATACACTGGCACCTACTTTAGCCCTGCTCTTGTGGGCCAATTTTTGACAAATGTCCATTTTTGTAGATCGATCGGATAGCCGCTCCGACACACACTTTCCTCCGACACACAAAACACATCCACGAGGTCGCCGTTTGTCGAAAAGCAGACGCCGAAGAAGACAAAAGATCGAAATACCGACTGTGGTGGGCGGAAGCCGCTCGTCACATACTGTCCTTAAAACAGTGCCTCGTGAAGCACAAAATTTTACCGCCACGAAGGATAAAACACGCCACTCCTAAAACTATCGTCGACAGTTTGATGTACAATATATATCAAGTCGACGAATTAGTTGCCGCTTACAATGAAAACTCGCGATTTCCAATTTTTCCCAGGCTGAGACTGACCAGGGATATTGTCAATGGAAAAGTCCAAATTCCCGTGCATGTTACCTCACTCGAATTTCCTGTCAAACGTAATAGTATTTTCGTTGTGGGCGCTACTTGATGCACACAGTGAATTGTAGCGGTTATGGCTGTGATCTTAAATTTTTAAGTTTTTTTATGTAATATAAAAATATAGGTATATATTTTTAGTTTTCTAGTATTTCATTTAATCCTGTAACCTGAACTATTGTTTTCAGTCCAGTTTTTAGTTATAACATTGGAAAGACATGTGGAGACCTCTATGACATTTCGCGGACGATGCGCCAATTACGACGAAGTAGTAATGTCGAGGAAAATTGACCGAAAGATACATTGTCAATATATATATGTAAATATATGTATATATATTTTTATACATATATATATATATATATATATATATATATATATATATATATATATATATATATATATATATATATATATCTAAGAAAAAATACATCAGTTCGAATAAACGATTATAGTTCGCCTATACCATAAGCAAATGTTTTTATTACACCCCCAAAAAAATCGTACCAAAACTCGTGCATTTTCCTAGTTCATTCGCCTATACGTACAGAAACCCAGAGGTAATATATTAGGCTTTGGACATTCCTTATAACTCAGATAATTTTTTTTTAGGTAGCAAGCATACAAGTGACCACGAAATTTCTGAGTGAGTCCAAGGAATGTGGACCGATAGAGACCAAAGAAGCGGGCATGATAGCAAGGGAGAACGTTCCAAGGAACATTTTGGGAAAACTCTCAAGCGCGCATATCAGACAGTTCGTGTGTCCGTTTTACAAACAGAAAGAAGAACCCGACATCCCATTGTACAAGCAAAGAGTTCAGTCGCTCAGCTCATTCTACGCAGAACAAAAGGGGAAAGACATGTCTGTCAACGTACCGTCGAAAATAAACAACGAAACCACTGACGAGTCTAGCGAAGCGACTACTGATATCGAAACCGGACCCAGTCAGACTCCTAGTACGGTTACCGAGCATTATTTTGTTGAGCCAAAAATTATCACCATCCCAGCCCAGCGTAAAAATTTCGCCGTAACTTCCAGGGAACGAGTTCTGAGGAGGATGAAGAAAATAGACGCGGTGCTTGCCAGAGTTTCCGTCCCCACTCAGAGCAGTCTGTTGCGAATGATGAAGGAGGTAAAAGAGCCAAACCAGGATTTTTTTAAACTACTTAGTTGTTAGAGGACACCTTATTCGTGTACCTTCCCGAAAGTGATGAATACAGCTGAAAATCACGGTTCGTTGTATAGGTATTAATTGAGCTCTCACTAAGTAACTTTAATTAATATATATAATGTATATATGATATATACTATGTATATATGTATGTATACGGTGTATATTCTTACACGTGGATATTTAAGTGGAAATATCATACTTAACTGTTGAATTATGTTGCAGGAGGAAAATGCGAGACCGAAAAAGACTGCGATCGAATATTCAAAGAGAATATTTCGTTGTGCACAATGTAAGAAGCGTAATATGATCTAACAAGAACCCTCAGGATAATCAAATACGATAATTTTCCCCCATTTGCTCCAATAATAATAGCCTTTTTATTTTATTGATCTTTTTGGAAGTGTCACCATGTACACGATTAAACAAAAAACTAACTTGATTTTTGATTTGTAACGTTTTGCACAACGCAGTAAGTTTTGTGGCTTTATTAGTCCACCTTCTACTGCATGCGCATGCGCAAATTAAAAAATAATTTTAGAAACGAGATTTGGCTATTGTAAAATTTTTCTGCCGCCCTTGGAGAAACATAAAAAAGATTTTTGGAAGTATTTTTTTTTTCCTCCTGAGAAATTTGCCACGCCTCCTAATTTTGGATTTTTCTGGAAAAAAAAATTTTCACGTTTGCGATTTTATGAATTTTTTGACGCCCCTGGAAAAAATCTTCACGGCGCCTATGTTGTTGAAGGAAGCTTGACTCGTCTTGATTCATTACATGTGGCGGCCTCTTTTCAAGAATATTTTTATCATGAATAGTCAAAGTTGACCACAGATGCTCTAGAAAGTAGAATTCTCTTACCCTAGACAACCAGCGACATCTAGTGTCATTCAGTAATTTTTTTGTCTAATTTTGAATCGTATAATTTCATGTGGATATTAAAAACAAACATCTTTATTGTTATATAAAACCATTGTTTATAAACTTTATAAACAATGATAAAACATTGTCTTGTATTTCTCATATTAATGAATGCAAAATATCGCACGATGCATAGCAGACAAAAAATCAATCTATGCTTTCGATGTTCTGTGGTTTCGACATCTGCGGTATTCAGTAGTTCAAATGTTCACTTTAACATGACGTTTCTAGGTTATGTTATCGTATGTGTGTCAAAATACTTTTAGAATTTAAAAGAAGTTTGATGATTACTAATAATTTATTAATCCCATAGCTTACTAGCATTGTTATGTCTATTTTTATTATAAAAACCTCACGCTGGTAAGTAACCGTAGTTTTTTATATCATGTCATTATTGCCTAACAAAAGAGAAAGGCCTTAAGTTGTACAGTTTAAATTACAATATTGGAACGATCAATTTTTGAAAACGTTTATCAAAGTGGTAAATATTGATTTGTTTCCTGATAAATTATTTACGTATGCCGTATGCCTAATAAAGATCGAACAACTAAATGTGGATGAGCTTTAAGTAAGCCTCCTTTACTGTTCAATTTCCAACGAAACATTCTACTCTTCAATAATTTTGTATATTGACAAAATGGTGGTAATCATCATGTAGTGAATACACAAATAAAAATTCAATTAGGGTAGGCGATGCATGATAAGACGGTTGTCAATGCTTACGTCATAATTTAAACGACAGAAGTAAAATATTATTGAAGGCATATTTATATTGCAATAAAAAGTGTTCATTGTAAAGTCCTCCTTATGAAACAGCAGAAACTTGATGCCCTTGAGGGTCAGTGAAATTATTCAGTCCGAAAAGTAGTTATAGTAGTTTTATTTTTGAAATTGCCCGAAAAACTTACAGAACGAATCTACAAGATTTACAATTGTTTCCATATAAACGTTTTAAAATATATCTACGTTGCAAAGAATAAGAAAATTTTGATTATTTAACAAAATAACGTTAAATCGTTACACATAAATAAGACATTATAAAACATACCACATAAATTGGACAACCCCCAGATCTCCCACAACAAACTCTATCCTATTTACCGAGTCAATTTATCAAATCGAAACAACAATATTAATTGTAATTATTTATCAATCAGTGTCTAGCGTTCATTCATTTTTATTCAATTTTTACGGATAAATATGTATTGGAATAAACATCGAGATACGCATATTGTAAAGATTATTGCGCCCGTCATATCTCGCTACACGTTCATTATCATATTCAAATATTAATTTGTTTATACTTATTAGGGCAAAGTTCACGTCTGCTTCTTGTTAGTTTTGACAAACCAGCAAAATTATACATTGATCAGATATGTATGTTATTATCAATAATTGTATATAGCTTTCTTTTACTGTGCCCAGCCTATGTTTTCCCTGGTATATTATGAAACAAAAACAAGTCAATTCTTTTTTGAAAATTACAAAACACTTGATAATATGACGAATTTATCTACTTGCATTAAAATCATTCGGATCGGTTCAAGGCTGGAAAAAAATATTTTCCAACAAGTGTATTATGCCCCCGGACATTAAAGAGAAACTGGATTTTAAATAAACAAGATGTTTATTGTAAACCGGAGACAAATAACATTTGGAAATACTGGAACTTTTCTGTAATCTGAATATTTTCCCTAGAAATGTTTATTAAACACATTAATGTTGAAATCTATGGAAAATAATAACAAACAGGAACTAACGACTTGTTCTAGTTACCTGCATATGAGAAAAGTAATAGTTTAAGTATTATTTGACACACCATGTATAAAATTGAATACGAAATAGATATAACAAGGGGGTATTCGATATGTGAATTATCTATGTTTATTTGATAAGAAATGTCAACCATGGCAAAAATATGCAAATATAGTAAATATTGATTTTAGTTAAGAGAAAGGTCAAATAAACAGTTCTGATAATTGTGTGTCTCCGCAGTACTAGAAAAATCCTTGACACGATGAAGATCCTCGGAAGTAATTTCGCTTTTACGTTGCATGATCAACTAATTAAACGTCACTTGGGAAATTGTTAAATAAAATATATTTCCCATTTAAAAAATCATTTGATGTCGAAAACAACATCGGAAGGACAGAATTTTACCTAATATGCAGAATTTTGTCGTTTCGTAATTACCAAAAGCCTATTTTATTAAGAAACAAAACAGACAAAAAATTCAAGAGGCAAAAAAATTCCATTTTTATTTACTCAATATAAAATATAATATCAAATTTATAAAAAAGCAGTGACGTGGTCAAATTTTGCTATAAAATATCTAATTAGGATGCCCCCAACGCCGCTCCTTCAATAGTTAAATTAAAAATAATTAAATCAAATTAAGTTCCTTATTTTGGCTATAAACGTGGCACGTTTTATCAAAATCGGTCAAGCACACCCCGTATATTTATAACTGCGCTTTCAAATAAATTTAACGGAATACGATAGCCGGGAAAAATATTGTATTTTAATTTTCCCTATAAAGAATAACGGTAAATATCTAGTAAAATGTGTAGGACTTCAATTCCATTTCAATCTTAATAAAACGTGCAGTATTTTTAACCTTTCACTTGACCTTAGTTAAGATATGTTTGGGTTAGAAAGCACACTTAACATTATCGAATAATAAAAATGGGAATTTGTTTGATGCTGATAAAAGCGCTTTTATCTATCTTTTTTATTTGTTGCAAACATAGTTTTAATTTCTGGAAATAATTTATAGCGTGCATTGCTTAAACATTTATAATAAATATTTACCTATCCGTAAATAAACTTTACAAAGTTTAACTCCGCTATATTCTGCTTTTGACACTTAGATTTAACAAAGGCTTAAGGAATAAACTCAATCTCAGTATTTAATGTGTTGTTTTCATTGTGCTTCATGAGTTATCTTATTTTAAATTTTTGAAGGCTCTACCAAGCTGCCCATTTTAAGCGGTATGTTCCTTTCTGTCGAAGAGGGCTCCTCAGTGGTCCTAGGTCAAAGCAAAAAGTGCCTTTTTTCAGATTTGTAACAACAAATGAGAAAAAAACAACTAGTAAGTATTATCTACTTAATAATTAGATAAGGAAGGTTACAAAGTTGATAACCTGTGTATTTTTATGTATATAAGGAGTTATCAGGCATGAAGCCCCTCTTATTTGTTAATTTAACTTTGAAAAGATTATTTTAGAGATGTCTTCGTCTGCGGAATGCACGACAACCGAGTATTATTTTTACTTAGAGTATTTTTTATTGGCAAAAGGTCTGGAAGTTTTTTGTGTGCTAACTATTCCTGATTAATGTAATATTTTAGAGATAGGCCCATGACGGGAAAGTTTGGACAAACAATTAATTAGTTGTGATTTTCTGTCGATATAGGTGAGTCGGAATGGAAGGGGATTTTTACTCGTTTTTTACCAGTAGGATTGTGTTTAGTAGCTGTTATGCAATGGAGACTTTACAGAAGAAAGACTGGCGATACTGTCGCCAAACAGTGGGAAATCAACTGCTATTGCATGTTGCCGCTGCGGACAGTGTCACGTTGGTGGGGATGGCTGGCAGGTAATATATTTATTTTCACTCGTTATATTACGAAAATCTGAATTTGAATTAAAAATTTTAATATCTATAAACCATAAGATTGTTCTCGTAAATACAGGGTGTGCCTCTTATCGTGCTCACCATGGGTATCTTGAAAGGTAGTTTAAGTGACACCAAACGTAGAGCTTATTAAGGCTTACTATTATGTGCAAAAATATTTTAGTAAATTCAACTGGTTTTTGTTTCATAGGCAAAAAACTGATTTTTGTCATTTTCATTTTTCTTTTTAACTCCTGTAGTTCTTAGAGCACTTTTTGATGCAGATTTTGAAAAAATTATAATATTTTGAGATATTAATACCAACTTTTGTTTTTCAAATACAAGTCACTATGGTTTAGTTCAAACCCAATTTTCATTCTCTTTAAAATGATATATTACAACAATGCTTTATTTTCAAAAATAGTGGAGTTATCGCCATTATTTGATTTTTTTTTTAATTTTCCTCCCTAATTTTTATGAAATAAAACAAAAAACACAAAACATACTTTGATTTTATTGATTTATTAGGTTAAAAACTAAGTAATTAAGAATTCTTTTAATTTTCAAGTAGGCCATGTAAAAAATTGTTTCAAATAGATATCTGTCAAAGTTTTGTTTTGTTGTAATAATTTATCTCGTGAGGCTGTGGACGCTTTAGAAAGCGATTTAGATATTAGTTTGCTGCATTTCTTGAATTTCGTATATTCCGTAACTAGCAGACAATCATATTATATTTGTCTTCGTTATTAAAACTATTCATTTTTTACCCAAATGTAATCACAAAGATAAATTATTACAACAAAAACAAAACTTTGACAGATATCTATTTGAAACAATTTTTTACATGGCCTACTTGGCAATTAAAAGAATTTTTAATTTTTTAGTTCTTTAAAAATTAAAAAATCAAAAAATAATGGCGATAATTCCATTATCTTAAGAGAATAAAAACAGCCAGAGCATGATTTGTATTTGAAAAATGAAAGTTGGTGTTATATCTCAAAATCTAAGAGTTAGCAAAAATATTATAATTGTTTCAAAATCTTCATCAAAAAGTGGTCTAAGAAAGAAAAAAATGCATTAAAATATTTTCGTAAATAAAAGATAAATGAAAATGACAAAAATCAATTTTTTGCTTATAAAACAAAAACAAGTTGATTTTACTAAAATACTTTTGCACATAATAGTAAGCTCTACATTTGGTGTCATTTACCCTACTTTGTATTTTTTATCGTTTCCATGGTGAGCGCAATAAGTGGGCCACCCTATATACCTGCTAAGGCAGTGAAATATTGGATAATAGATACTCATTCATATACAAACGTGATGCTTTTAGAAAAATACAATTTTACATGTAGTAACAAACAAATTGTTTTCTGACTGTTTGGATAAGATTTTTATGATTTTGATAAAAGTACTTCTACCAACCTAATCCAGGAAGTATCCATTGTCGTGGCGTGTTAAGGTGTTGTTTACTTTGCCATCGTTCACCAGACGAACCTAACGAGGTCAATGATAAATAATATCCAAAAATTACGTGTACAAATAAACACTTAATCTGTTATTTGAGAATTATGTTAATTTACATTCCTTTTTATTTCGTTATCATCGTCTATTTTTTTGGACACGAATTAAAAATAGCAATCAACAAAAGAATTTGAGATAAACGTTCGATATGTATAGACAAAACATAATTAGTTTTTTCAAATTTGATGGCACGTAGATTAGTGTTATCAGTCAGCAATATATAAAATAGGATACTTTAATTTGATTTAACGTTAAATTGGAGGTTTTATCAATTTTTGTTTACTTTAAGACGTTTAAAGGTGGGATTTCCTATCGGCAAGCTTTACTGAGTATAAAGGAATTTTTGTTTAGAAATGCACATAGGAAAATAACGTATAACCGTCCTCATGCGTAGGACATAGGGCGCATCTTATCATATACGCTGATACGACGTCCCACCCATCCTGTATTAATAAAAACATTAACGTCAAACCGCACCTGTTTTATTTTAGATAAAGAACTGCCAGTATTTTTGAGGCCAGCAATCTATAAATTGTACTCGAACACCTTCGGAGTTAACATATCCGAAGCCTTAAACGAGGATCTCACGTCTTATCCCAGCCTAGCGGATTTTTTTGCTAGGCCGCTCAAACAGGGCATAAGAAAAATAGATGACGACAGTAGCTTAGTGTCGCCTTGTGATGGGACCGTGCTTCATTTCGGAACCGTCCACACGGAGCAGGTTGAACAGGTAAAGTCTAGAAGTATTTTATGAACTATTTGAATTAAATGACGCACCTCTATTTTTTAGGTGAAAGGAGTGACGTATTCTCTGAAGGATTTTCTAGGGGAAAATTCTTGGAGGAATAACCATAACAACAACGCGGACTTTAGGATGTCTTTGTTGCACCAGCCTCATGTCGGCAACACGCTGTATCAGTGTGTAATATATTTGGCTCCAGGGGACTATCACAGGTAAAATTACGCATTTAGCCTTTGAACGCCTTCTGTATTTTATTTAACAGGTTCAATACTATCTTATACCATTCCAGTTTTATTGACTTATCCGTTGTACATTGTAAATTATTAATTTTCTCATGGGGGCAAAGATTATCAATCTCAAGTAATAAACAAGTAGGGTTTATCTCAGTTATATGATCGGTTTCTGTTTAATCGCTGCCTTTTTCTTTTGTTTCTATGTTCAATGCAGGACTGAACATTATCGTTATCTTTTAGAGAATGGGTTAATAGGTCGTCTGTATAGCTTGATTAACAGCTCGTTGTCTCATCGGTCCTTTTATAGATTACACGCTATTATAAACATTGACAGGAAGTGATGATTTTCCTTGCACTTCGTTGACGAATTTATTTTGACCCAAATAATGGAATGATTACCGAATATTTAGTTGACATAAAAACCATAACTACAGAGAAAGTGGGACAGTGACGACAATAGAGCTCACGCTCACCCGCCATTTTGAGGCTAAATTTATCAGGACTAACATAACCGTAAATTTTTAGTTTTTCAAATTTATTTTCAGTTTTCACTTTCATTTTTGTAGTTCTAGCTTGGATTCATTATAACATTTAAAAACTCTCCCAGACTGTAGATTTATAAAGTTTCAATGTTGTAGATTATTTAAATCAAGACTACTAATTATAGGTTAGAATTCCAACCAACAAAAAGCATTTTGGCTTGGTTTTCTTTAGTTGATTATTAAAACACTCGTATTATGATACTGTAATTATTAGTGTAATTTAATGAAAATCTAGAATATTTTAGTTACGTGTTATGCAAAAATGTGTGTACTTCTTAAAAATATAAAATTACGTGTGAGATTAGGTAAAGTCGTCCCTATAAAGTCTCTGTAGTTCTAACTAATTGCATATTTACCATTTTAACCATTTGCAATTTATTTTTTCAGGTTTCACTCTCCTACTGATTGGAAACCGACTCATCGAAGGCACTTTAGTGGCCAGCTCCTGTCAGTCAGTCCTAGAATTGCAAAATGGCTGCCCGGCCTCTTTTGTTTAAATGAAAGAGCTGTTTATTTAGGCCACTGGGAACACGGTTTTTTCTCGTACACAGCAGTAGGTAGGTTTCAAAAGAATAATAAGACACTGAATGCGGTACTCGCAGCGTGCTTTGCTAGTGAAGTTGTCACCATTTAGAATTTATATATTTTTATAATCATATTGACGAGGGCATATATTTTCTTCATTTTTAGGTGCAACCAATGTGGGGACTGTAAAGGTATACTTTGACAAATCATTGCAAACAAATTCACGGAAGAAGTCCACCTACTGTAAAGAGATCTGCTTGGGGAATACTATGGAGCTTAAGAAAGGGGACCCCATGGGAGAATTCCGGATGGGGTCGACGATAGTTTTACTTTTTGAAGCCCCAGTCCACTTCAACTTCCTGATTTACCCAGGAGATCAAATAAAAATGGGCGAAAGTCTGGGACATGTTGGCCACCACAGTTTTGTAGATAGAATAGATAAGGATTTAATTCATGTCAAGAGTGCTAGCTGACTTCATTGTTTTTGTAATGAAATAGGTATTAAATTATTGTGATATTGTAATTTTTTAATAAATTTTATTTAATTACTAAGGATTTGGTTTCACTTTAAAATAGCCTACTCACAAAAGTACCTTATTGAAATATACGTTGCAAGATACACTGCTACTGAGGAAATCGAGATACCTAATTATTTCGGCGAAGGTTTGAGCGATATATCTTAGTCCTGATAGAAACCTTTGCTTTGCAGTGGCATTGGTGTACATTTTGGTACTTACTTAAATTTTACGTAATTACTTGATATTTTACTGTTGACTACGCCTATGTTGTTGGAGGAAGTTTTAAGAGAAACATAACCTCACTTCCTCTGAATCACAGATCAGTGCCTCAAAAGATTAACTATAAATCTGTGCCTAAAACTTGATTTTTGACTTAAGACCATACAGATGTAGACTACAATAGTACTCATTCACTATTTAAAATATACCTACAAGGCGGCCAGTAGCAAAAAAATCTGCTTATTTTAATTGAAAAAAATTAAAATGATTTATTCTTTGCAATTGTGTTGTAAATACAGGAATCGATTCTCTCAACTCAAATTGCCACTATCTTTCTGTCTAATTTTCAATCGATTATTTAATATTCGAACACTCATACAATAACCGGATTGTGCCGATCATTTCAATAATTCAGTATTTTTCAATCGAATGCGCCTATGTCTATTTATATGTTCTGTGATGCAAGTTTTCTCTTGTGGTTATGACACATTCTATTCTATTATACGATTCTGTGTTTGTGCATGACAGTTGACGTCAGTTGTAGTTGATCCAAGTATTTTAATTTTAGCCATATTGTATATATAAAATTTGATTTTTCTGTGGTAAAACAAACCTTTTCGTAATGAATAAAAGGGGTATTACTCGCTGAACGTCCCCCCATGTGAGTGCACCATGAAAATTGGATGAAATTGAGTTGTTTTTAGATTGGTACCGAAGGGCGAAATTTCAGAATTTTTTTTGCAAAAACTGCGTTTGCATGGAAAACTTCTTTGAGTTTGGAATTCTCCGACTCCAAAACAGGAACTTGTGAAAATATCAGGCCAAAATATGTGGTTCAAAATAAGGTACATAAAATTGAAGGATGTGGAATGTGGACTATTTATTTTAGCTTCGTGGCCTCAATCATGGCTTATGACGAGGTAATTTATTAACCTGTTCTACATGTAGTCGTAGTTGTTGCAGCTCTTGTTAAGCAGATTGTAATAAAGGTTGTCGTCTTACACTTACAGATAGGAGAGACAATGAAAACTATGGACTAGAAAGCGAATTTAATTCATGCCGATCTGTCAGAGTATAATATCCTCTGGCACAACAAACACTGCTATTTTATTGATGTTAGTTGAGACGTGCCCTGAAAATGACTTTCATTTTAGAGACTGCACCAATGTCATTAACGTAAGTGCAAATTTGTTTCGGATACAATCAGATGTGAAAATTTCATCAACGGAATTTTGTGTAACTTCTGTAATTTGCTTTTCAGTTTTTACAAGAAAGGGACTTCCAAAAATAACCACGCCTGACGAACATGTCCTTGACAGAGTTACAGAAATCATTTAAAATGAAACCCCATCTTGTGGATAGACCTGGCTTGGACTTGGTATAAAATTTTTACACTTCTTGGGAGAAAGCCAAATCATGACAAATACCAGCAGAAATGGAGAATGTTACATACCGGATGCTGATGTGCATTTGGTTGAACCATTTAAGGCTTAAAGGACCGGACAAAAAATAACAGAAATTCATTCAATTTAACAAACATACTGTTACTGTACCAGGTCAGTTATTTTCAAATATTAATAAATCATAATAGCAAACGTTTGTTTATTAATTTTCTTTACACAGCAAGTTTGCTTTTCAATAGACCACTTTGTGTGTGTAAGGTGAGTCGGTTTTTCAGGACTTCGTCACTTCATAGTATACCTTCTGTTAAGAAGAAAAGTCCCAATAAACCTGTCATAGAGACGCCTCATTTTTGAGATGCAGGGCATTGACATACATTTTTTTCTTTTAATTTCGCTTTACTATAAAAATACCTGTTTAAAACAAAATCATGATATTGCATCAAAAACTTCTTGGGTGCAAATAGTTTAACATTAAAATCTATCGTTTAATATTCCTAGTTACATAGATAGAGCTGCAAGATACCGCTTCACCCTTTATAAAGAGGTAGCACAGCACAGGAAAGACAGATGTGTGATATACACTGTGGAAGAACGACCAGTCTTCGCCGAATTTGTAGCACCAGACTTAAAAGCGTGTTAGTATTTTCCACGCCAATTAATCTATTTGTAAAGTAAATTTGCTATATTAATATTAGATAAACATACGTAAATCGATTAGAGCATTCATAGTCGCCATAACAGAAGCCGTATGCTGTAAGAAATTATTGATTTTTATTTCTTATTTTATCGCTACGTAATCGATGGCAAACGTACGTGATCAGATAATTTCGTAAATAGATTTCATCGCAGATATTCGTCTAGAATGGAACGTCTACGTTATTTTAGTTTTATGTGGTTTGCAATTGGATGGTACACTTTTATTTTAAAAAATCATCAAAATTCAAACTTGAAATGCAACAAAACAATAGAGAACAGTAAGGTTAAGTTCACAGATCGTTAGAATTTAAGATTTCTAACAGCTCTCTGCGCATGTGCCAACTCTTAACGTCACGAAGACTATGAATGCATTTTCTTAAAATTATGTCATACGTCTTATCGATATAGCATACGGCTTATGTTATATTCCCTATAAATCCAGCTTAAACCTTCATAATAATAATATGCTAATGAAACCGTAGAGCTCGCACTGTTGTTTTTTAAAATTGCCACTATCACAGCTAAATGCCAGATTGTTTTGAGTTTCGTAATATTTTTAAGAGCACAAAAGTTTTGTACTTTCATAATTAGCGAAAGGTTCATGAACCAAGGCATTTCATTCATGTTTGAGTGTTCCGAAATGTTTGATTATTTTTGCCAGATTTGTGGTTATGTAGTAAATTAGTTCATTTGATCATTTGTCTTTATGGATGATTGCACACCAACTGTACATATCGACTTTAACTAGTAGCTAGTAGATGGCGTTCAAGATGGGCATAATCGATTGATTTCAATAATCGGATACTTGGTATCCGAATGGTGCTAATAATCGAATGATCATTTGAAGTTTATTTAAAATTAAGCATTTGGTTGTAGTTAGATTTCGCTTCGCTATCTAGAGGCTCATCACCATCACTGAAACAGTGGTCAAGCTGCTGATGGTTTATTTATATTGTATTATGTGTATGGTTATTTGTCGGATAGTTCATTTGTCCTTATGGATATTTGCACACCAACTTTGCATATCCACTTTAGCTAGTAGACAGTAGATGGCGCTCAAGACGGGCATAATCGAATGATTTCAATAATCGGATACTTGGCATCCGAATAACTGAGTAATCATTTGAAGTTTACTTGAATTATTTGGTTGTCCTCGATTTCGCTTAATCGTATTTATTCTCTTTGACTTAGGTCACAGCTTAGGTTAATCACTGGGCACCGTTTCTTTCCTCAGATTAAGATAGATCGAGATTCTCAGATGTTCATTCGATTATTTATCAATCGAGCACTCGACACAATAACCGGATTCTGCCGATTACTTCATAATCAATGATCCGATTATTTTTCATTCGAATGCGGCCATGTGCATCATCGCCTCCTGTTTTCTATGGTTATGTTATTGTGAGGTTATGACGCGTGACAACTGATCCGAGTATTTTAGCCTATTGTGTATAAAATTTGATTTGTTTGTGGAAAAGCAAACTTTTTCGTAATGGGTAAAAGGGATATTTCTCACTGATCGTCCCCCTGTGTGAATACACCGAAGAAATGTTATGAAATTGAGTTGTTTTTAGTGATACAAAATGTTGGTGCCAAAGAGTGAAATTTTCAGAATTTTATTTTGCAAAGACGGTGCGTTTCCACGGAAAACTTTCAGTTTCGAGTTCTCCGACTTCAAAACAGGAACTTTCAGGCCAAGATGTGTGGTTCATAGTAAGGTACATAGTTTTTTCACTGAAAATGATATTAGGTTTGCTTTTTATTCCGCTTAGCGTTACACATGGAAAACTTCTTTTAGTTTGGAATTCTCCGACTCCAAAACGGGAACTTGTGAAAATATCAGGCCAAAATAAGTGGTTCAAAATAAGGTACATAAAATTGAAAGATGTGGAATGTGGACTATTTATTATAGCATCGTGGCCTCAATCATGGCTTATGACGAGGTAATTTATTAACCTGTTCTACATGTAGTCGTAGTTGTTGCAGCTCTTGTTAAGCAGATTGTAATAAAGGTTGTCGTCTTACACTTACAGATAGGAGAGACAATGAAAACTATGAACTAGAAAGCGAATTTAATTCATGCCGATCTGTCAGAGTATAATATCCTCTGGCACAACAAACACTGCTATTTTATTGATGTTAGTTGAGCCGTGCCCTGAAAATGACTTTCATTTTAGAGACTGCACCAATGTCATTAACGTAAGTGCAAATTTGTTTCGGATACAATCAGATGTGAAAATTTCATCAATGGAATTTTGTTTAACTTCTGTAATTTGCTTTTCAGTTTTTACAAGAAAGGGACTTCCAAAAATAACCACGCCTGATGAACATGTCCTTGACAGAGTTACAGAAATCATTTAAAATGAAACCCCATCTTGTGGATAGACCTGGCGTGGACTTGGTATAAAATTTTTACACTGCTTGGGAGAAAGCCAAATCACGACAAATACCAGCAGAAATGGAGAATGTTACATACCGGATGCTGATGTGGATTTGGTTGAACCATTTAAGGCTTAAAGGACCGGACAAAAAATAACAGAAATTCATTCAATTTAACAAACATACTGTTACTGTACCAGGTCAGTTATTTTCAAATATTAATAATTCATAATAGCAAACGTTTGTTTATTAATTTTCTTTACACAGCAAGTTTGCTTTTCAATAGACCACTTTGTGTGTGTAGGGTGAGTCGGTTTTTCAGGACTTCGTCACTTCATAGTAGACCTTCTGTTAAAAACAAAAGTCCCAATAAACCTGTCATAGAGACGCCTCATTTTTGAGATGCAGGGCATTGACATACATTTTTTCTTTTAATTTCGCTTTACTATAAAAATACCTGTTTAAAACAAAATCATGATATTGCATCAAAAACTTCTTGGGTGCAAATAGTTTAACATTAAAATCTATCGTTTAATATTCCTAGTTACATAGATAGAGCTGCAAGATACCGCTTCACCCTTTATAAAGAGGTAGCACAGCACAGGAAAGACAGATGTGTGATATACACTGTGGAAGAACGACCAGTCTTCTCCGAATTTGTAGCACTCTGACTTAAAAGCGTGTTAGTATTTTCCACGCCAATTAATCTATTTGGAAAGTAAATTTGCTGTATTAATATTAAATAAACATACGTAAATCGATTAGAGCATTCATAGTCGCCATAACAGAAGCCGTATGCTGTAAGAAATGATTGATTTTTATTTCTTATGTTATCGCTACGTAATCGATGGCAAACGGCTTATGTTATATTCACTATGAATCCAGCTTAAACCTTCATAATAATAATATGCTAATGAAACCGTAGAGCTCGCACTGTTGTTATTTAAAATTGCCACTATCACAGCTAAATGCCAGATTGTTTTGAGTTTCGTAATATTTTTAAGAGCACAAAAGTTTTGTACTTTCATGATTAGCGAAAGGTTCATGAACCATGGCAATATTTCATTCATGTTTGAGTGTTCCGAAATGTTTGGTTATATTTGCCAGATTTGTGGTTATGTAGTAAATTAGTTCATTTGATCATTTGTCTATGGATAATTGCACACCAACTTTACATATCGACTTTAACTAGTAGCTAGGCGTTCAAGATGGGCATAATCGAATGATTTCAATAATCGGTTACTTGGTATCCGAATGGTGCTAATAATCAAATGATCATTTGAAGTTTATTTAAAATTATGTATTTGGTTGTAGTTAGATTTCGCTTCGCTATCTAGGGGCTCATCACCATCACTGAAACAGTGGTCAAACTGCTGATGGTTTATTTATATTGTATGTCTATGGTTATTTGTCGGATAGTTCATTTTTCCTTATGGATATTTGCACACCAACTTTGCATATCCACTTTAGCTAGTAGACAGTAGATGGCGCTCAAGACGGGCATAATCGAATGATTTCAATAATCGGATACTTGGCATCCGAATAACTAAGTAATCATTTGAAGTTTACTTGAATTATTTGGTTGTCCTCGATTTCGCTTAATCGTATTTATTCTCTTTGGGTACAGCTTAGGTTAACTACTGGGCACCGTTTCTTTCCTCAGATCAAGATAGATCGAGATTCTCAGATTTTCATTCGATTATTTATCAATCGAGCACTCGACACAATAACCGGATTCTGCCGATTACTTCTTAATCAATGATCCGATTATTTTTCATTCGAATGCGGCCATGTCCATCGCCTCCTGTTTTTCTATGGTTATGCTATGCCATAAGCCATTATTGTGATCCGAGTATTTTAGCCTATTGTGTATAAAATTTGATTTTTTTGTGGAAAAGCAAACTTTTTCGTAATGGGTAAAAGGGATATTTCTCACTGATCGTCCCCCTGTGGGAATACACCGAAGAAATGTTATGGAATTGAGTTGTTTTTAGTGATCCAAAATGTTAGTGCCAAGGAGTGAAATTTTCAGAATTTTATTTTGCAAAGACGGTGCGTTTCCACGGAAAACTTTCAGTTTCGAGTTCTCCGACTCCAAAACAGGAACTTTCAGGCCAAGATGTGTGGTTCATAGTAAGGTACATAGTTTTTTCACTGAAAATGATATTAGGTTTGCTTTTTATTCCGCTTAGCGTTACACATCTCCTTTCATGTTATATTATTTGCATTGCTACACGCAGAGACAAATAAGGAAACCTGTTCTTATTTGCTTAAGAAGTTACGGGAAGGATAATGTACTCCTCGTAGCTGGGATAAACTTAGATTAGAGTTATATTTAGCTGATAAATGATTTGAAGCAGATAACGCTCACAAAATATAATGCACTATCCTTCATGTTACTTTTATTGTTTCAGCTGGATGCGCTACAACTCGTACAGAGGCAGGTAAAATTATCGAAGTAGATGGACACCAAGTTCCACTAAGGTTCCTCTAAGTCATCATGATGTTCCGATTGTGGTAGAACCTGGAGTGAGTTGTTAATAGATAAAAACTAATACCTCACGTGGATATATATGAAACAAACTAACAGGTTTGATTTTAATTTTAAATCTTTGTATTAGATTAGTTACAGTTAAATTGGTTAGTCTTTAATACCCCGTTGGCGTTGCAGGCCGTGTATGCCTTGTGTTCATTGATAGAAAGGGGTATCACAGCTTGTTTGAGCTCCTCTAGCTCTCTTAATCAAATATTTCTCAGTTAATTTATAATATACCAGCATGTACAGTATCGTTAAATGATTGCGATATCAATTTTACATGTGGATTTCTCATTCCGTCGTATGTTCAGGGTAATAAGTAGTACTCCTGTAGTTTTTATGTGTTTTAAACAATAATAGACAACTTGTTAGATCAATCCATCCTTACATGCGTTTGGTCTTTGAATAAATATATTAAAATCCTAAATTCATAACGTTTTCGCTATTATTTAAAATATCAAATAATAAAACATTGTGCAAATAATTATGATTTTGTAATTATTAGCTGTAACATGCCCAGTTCCATTTCCATAATAACCTTAATGTCAATTTTGCTTTTTGCAACGAAAAACACTTTTAGGTTAAAACAAATGTAGAACTTGAATCGTGTTTGAAATTATTCATTTTATCGATCTCACAAATCATTGACGTCACAATTGAATGCGGTTTGAAACTGTTAAGAACACGGTTCAGTGCATAAAAACAGCTTTGATATTACTAGAGACCACCTGCCATCAGTCAATTTACTGTAGGAAACAACTTTGTTTTCACCAAGCTTCTCGAGTGTCCACTTGAAAAAATAAATCTATTTGCAAATTTTTATTTCCTCAATTATTTTTGTTGACAATTTATAGTTACATAAATATGTCAAGATCTGGTTCTAAATTAGTAAATTGTGGACTTTGGCAAGGAATAACTATACACTCGGTATAGCCACTTCTTGCCCAAGTCCACAATTCACTAATTTAGAACCAGCTCTTGACAATATCTACTACGGAAGATGAAAAACTAAAAATTCAAAACGAATAAATGCCATATTATTTTATGTTAAAAATAATTCCCTGGCGGCTACGCTATCCCAAATTTGTGCTCGCGTTTGGTAAACTGGTGAAAACAAACATATATTGTTGCAAACACTGGAAATTTCATACTCAAACTGCTGAAAGAAAAGAAATGTAATGAAGCGTCTAGTTTTGAATTGTCTATGATCATTTGCCTCTTGCCAGATTTGTGGTTATGTAGTAAATTAGTTCATTTGTCCTTATGGATGATTGCAGTGATTGCACACCAATTTTACATATCCACTTTAGTAGATGGCGCTTAAGTCGGGCATAATCGAACGATTTCAATAATCGAATACTTGTATCCGAATGATGCTAATTACCGGATAAGCATTTAAAGTTTAATTGAATTATTTTCCTTTGGTTAATCGCTGTGCACCGTTCTCTCCTCCCAAGAATGGTCGAGATTCTCTCGGATTTTCATTCGATTATTTTATCAATCGAACACTCGATACAATAATCGAATGATCGATTATTTTTCATTCGAATGCGCTCTGTCCAGCGCTTCCTGTTTTGTTTTCCATAATCCATGGTTATGTTATTTTATTGTGAGGTTTTGACGCGTGACAGATCCGAATATTTTAGGCTGTTTGTGGATAAAATTTGATTTTTTTGTGGAAATCAAACTTTTTCGTAATGGGGTATTACTCGCTGATCGTCCCCCTATGTGAATGCACCGAAAAAATTGGATGGAATTGAGTTGTTTGATACAAAATGTTGGTGCCAAAGAGTGAAATTTCGGAATTTTTTTCGCAAAAACTGCGTTAGCATGGAAAAGTTACTTCAGTTTAGAGTTATCCGACTTTAATACAGGAACGTTCAGGCGAAGATGTGTGGTTCATTAAGGTACATAGTTTTTTCGCTGAAAATGAGGTTAGGTTTGGTTTTTTTTGTTCCACTTGGCGTTACGCATCTCCTTTCATCTTATAATATTATTTGCATTGCTACACGCAGAGACAAATAAGGAAACCTTTTCTTATTTGCTTAAGGAGGCCATTTCTTATTTGCTTAAGAAGTTACCTCGTAGCTGTTGTAAACTTAACTAAAAGTTATATTTAGCTGATTAATGTTTTGAAGCAGATAATCGTTCACAAAATTATAATCACTATATATGTTACTTTTATTTTTTCAGCAGCTGGATACGCTACAACTCACACAGAGGCAGGTGCAATTATCGAAGTAGGTGGAAGCTAAGTTCCACTAAGGTTCCTCTTAAGTCATCATGATGTTCCGATTGTGGTAGAACCTGGAGTGAGTTTTTAATAGATAGAAACTATACCTCACACGCGGATATATACGAAACAGACTAACAGGTTTGAATTTAAATTTATATCTTTATATTAAAGTAGTTACAGTTAAATTGGTTAGTCTTTAAAACCCCGGTATTATACAGATTGCAAAAGCACTCATCTTGACATAGGACCTAAATTTGCCGCTTAGTTTTGTTTAGTTACATTGCGTGCGTAGTCGATAAGTGAGGAACGATTTATGCAAGCGTACGTGTCTGTATTTTCCTTAGTTCGAGACGAGCATGCGGCGACCAAAGACGGAAATGTACGGGTAGTAAAGCACTTGTTTCTAGGCAGCGGCACTTCACATCGTGTATATTTTGAGGTTTCCTATGTCAAGATGAGTACTTTCGCAATCTGTATATTGTGGCTGTTTGGCGTTGTAGGCCGTGTATGCCTTTTGTTCAATGATGAAGAGAGATCGGGATTCACAACATGGTTGAATTCTTCTAACTAAATTTTTCTCAGTTAATTTGACAATATACCAGCATGTCATCGCTTTTAAATGATCGTGGTATCAACTTTACATGTGGATTTCTAATTCCGTCGTAAGTTCAAGGTTATAAACAAATAAGTAAGAGAAAAGCAAAGACAATTGACTTGCTCATTATCTGTTTAATTATAACATTGAGCTTACGACAGAATCAGAAATCCACATGTTAAGTTGATATCAATTATTGTCTGCTTCCCAACGTTTTATAAGCTGGCAATGGAAACATTATGTATATGATTGTGAATAAAATAATTTATTCACAATAATTCCCATTCGTAAAAAAAGCTCACTTTACGCACTTGTTTTATAATAGTTATTTGTGCAAAAAGTGAAGACACTTTTTTAAGAATTTGTTGTCCACTGTAAATAGTGTACTTTTTGCACGATTATAGAAAGATAACTATTTTGTTTAAATTTCCTATTTGTAATGATAACGCGCCTAAGAGTGACAAAAAGCAAAGCATGTGGACAGTGTGATACCAGAGGAAGTTTATGAGTATAAATAGAATTACTGTGGTTTAACATTGGTCTTACGTCTCTTTGTATATTATTTTTAATGCAATTGTTCTACAATTATTAAGCTGCGGTTCCATTGCGCAAAACTGACCCGGGAAACTAGATTCGCATTGTGGATACCTATTTCGCACCAGAAATTTTGTTGCGTGAGGGTGTTGCGATGCGAGCGGACCACCAGGCGGTTTTTGAGAGTGAATCAACGGGTTTCGCTGTGTTTATTTCGCGTCGTGTAAACGCACAATGAATCAAGACGAGTGCATTCGCCTCATCTAGCTTTATCAGACCTAACGATTTGCGACAGATAAACAAGCTATCATCAAGTCATCCGGGTAAAGTTCCTGATCGTATCCCCGATGGGTCCACTACAATATCCCTTGGAAGCTGGTTCCCAGTTTGCAATCGCCGACGAAGTATTTCTTTGGTGTACCATCAATGTTTTCTTTTTTTTTTCTTTTTACTCTTCAAATAAAGCATCGTAATAACACCAAATGCTGATGCTGCAGTCGGAGATACCAACGACATGCTTGGGTCGCGAAAACTGGTGGCTCACCTTAATTTCGCGAAATGTTTCGCCTCGCGTAAATGGTTGAGGCCAAAACAGGGACTCCCGAGTCGCGATGCAGTTGCGCGACCCAGTTTCGCGCATTGGAACTGCAGCTTTATATGAATGAATGAATGTAACTTCAACTTTATAATATATTTGATTTTTCAGGGCTGGTATGGGATAATATTGGGACTCACTGACGCACGACCATTCGCTGGAAAATTTGGAAGACGAAACTTTGAGGTTTAATTTATTCTGTATTGTATATTTTTTTATGTTTACTTACTCTGTTTTGTTCTACCTGGTAATTATAAATAAACCTATTTAAAATGATGTGCATTTTCATTTTTCACCTTTACTAAAAGTAGAGTAATTAAGAGAAAAGTGGAATAAAGACCGTCCATTAAAATCGTAGTATTAAATATTTCCCAAGATGGAGCCACTTTCATGTCGCAGATAAAAATATGCTGCAAAATATGTACATTTTTAAACTTAACTGTTGCGACTTGCTCTTTGTCACTGTCCCAAGTGAAAATTGAATTGAATTGAAAAGATATTTCTTGCCAAGTTTGGAACGTAGTTGGTCGATTTGTTATAAATTTTTGCAAACGCCTTATTAAATCGTCTTAATTTTTGAAGGTACGTCATGTTGACCAAAGATGTCGCCACATAAAATTTTAGCATTTCGCTGATACAGATCTGTCGGACGTCTATATAAACTAAATATTTACAGACTTCTTCAGTAACTCCATTGCTATAGGGGGGGTGTATTACTTTTTTTTAGGAAAAATATTACAAATAATAAAGTATAATATAAATACTACTATCTATCTTATTATAATACTAAATTCTAAAACAGGAAAGACACTCCTTGGAGTGAGGTCGGTCCGGATCCCAACCCTTCCCCACCCTTGTGGGTATCATACTTATAAAGCCTCAGGATTGGAATACTTCTGCGGAATATATGTGGCGCCATCTTTTGTAATATTATTAAACTATAAATTTACACCGAAACGTTGAAATTTTACGAAAAATATTAACACAACATTATATTAATTTTACTCAATCCAAACATAGAAAAGAAAAATTATTTATTCTGATACAACTTTACATCAATTGTTCAATTTTTAAGAAAAATATCAACTGGTACATTAGATTAATTTTTCAATTCAAATGTAAGATAAACAGTCTTTCTGTTTTTCTATGATTTTGGTAGGTATGGGATCAAAGAAATAACAACAAAATTAAATGCACATACAAATATTTATTTCTGAATAAACTACAGAGTTAAATGTATAATAAAATTTACATCATAGTTAAGTACACTGGATAACACTCTATAGGAGTCTTCCACATAACGTATCGCCATCTTCCTTGTCCATCCTAAAGCTGGCCCTAGAACAAATATAGAATTTTATGCATGACCGGGCGATAAAGTAACTTTATAGCCCGCTATTGAAATATAACGAGCACGAGATTCGCTTTGTTTGAACGTTGCTAGGTAACGACTTTAAATTGCTTGAATGACAACATTCAAGCAACAGTTAATACGTCATATTATGTCAATCAAAACGAATTTAAGTTTGAAACTAACCATGGGCATAATAAACGTTCATGGCCATTGGCATGTAATAGCCCTCGGCTAAAGCCTCGTGCCATTATCTTCACGCTGTGGGACGTAAACGCTTACCTTTTGCCCTTGATACACCCTAAATGTGAAGTTTTCACTAAAGGTAGAGTCCAGCCGCTATAAGTCTATATTTAAGTCTTATATTCTTCTATATATCATTATCTGTATTCTAAAGGGGTTTTCCCGTAAATAAATAAATAAATAAATAAGAACCAGCCGGGGATGTTGCCAACGGCTGTGCTAGCTTTGGCGACAACATGCTTCTACAAAGTAAGCAGTGGCGTGCATATATTAAACTCAACACTGCTAATAACAGATTATAAAAATATTATGAAGGTACGCTTTTGGTACGTGGCGCTGCCAAGGAATTATCGCGGTTGCTTGGGGGCGGGGCTTCGACGGACGACTGCGCGGATATTCTTTGATGACGCTCGTGGCTTGTTCTTATAGCGGCCGGACTCTACAGCCACACTGGAGCAACATACCTCAACATAATGCAACAGCAACGTATTGCAACACAAAAAGTTTACATTCTTTCATTATTTTTTTTTACATTCTTTAAATGATGTCGACCAGTGTGGACAGTTTGTTGATTTAAAAAGTTAAAACAGGAGTCAACTATATTAATAATAATAAATATACATGTAATTACGACCCCCTTTATCCCAGAAGGCTGAGCCTTGTGCGGGAGGGGGCTACACATTTAAAGACCAGGGACACACATCCAATATCCGTGTATAATGGAAAAATCCCTCTCACAGTATTTTCCATTGCCACGACCGGGATTCGAACCCGGGACTTTTGGGTGAGAGGCAGGTACTCTACCATCTCGACCATCAGTCATACAATCATATCATCATATTCCCTCAACATTTAATCCATTTATACATTTTATACACATACCTGAAGTTTATATTCCACCTCCCAAGTTTCCACTAGTCATGATTAATTCTGGAAGGAACAATTCTTATGGATCTACTCCATCTCTCTGGTCAAATTTCGATCAGAACTACTGAAGTTCTTTGAATTAATACAACATTATTAGGCAAGGTTGCGAGAATCTGCAACAGAAATAAAAATGGGCATAATAAAGGAGTATATTATAAATATAAGAGCCAATATATTACACTACGAATATACAAATCTACTTTTCGACTTCAGTCAATAAAATAGTACCTTAAGATAAGTTAATTTATTACATTTTTCTCCCTTACAATTTACAAATATAACATAACCTTAAACTAGTGATAATATGGGTTAATGCGCATATCGTCATAATCGATGTGGTTATGTGCTAAAGTAGTTCATTTGTCTTTATGGATAATTGCACACCAACTTTACATATCCACTTGATCTAGTAGACAATAGATGGCGTTCAAGATGAGCACATTCGATTGATCACTGATACCATAGATCATATAAGATACACAATCCTATTGTTAGAATAGAAGTGGACATAATACGGAACTTGCGCATTCGAATAGTAGATGGCGCACCCGAAACTCCCAAAAATGTATCTTTTCTGAATATTGATATCATTTGTTGAAAAACCATATTTAAAACATAATGGCAAAAACACCCAAAGCTCTAACAATAAATCGTTAGCTATAAATGTAAGTACATAGAAAAATACACTTTAAGATGCGCCATCTACTATTTGAATGCACAAGTTATGTATAATATCCAGTTGCATTCTAATAGAATGGATTATCTTATACTTCATACTTATTTAATCTATGTTGATGCTAATAATCAAAAGATCATTTGAAAGTTACTTGAATTATTTAGTTTTCAGGTTTCCCTTCGCTTTATCGCCGTTCACGTCATTCTACACCGTTTTTATCTCAAAAGAAGGAGCACATTAGTTTTATGCGTATCCTAGATTTCAAACATTATGATAGTGCTGCTGGATTCGTAGTGCACGGTGCACATAACCGTACCACCAACGAACAAAGAACAAACATAAATCGATAAGAGCATTCATGGTCAACTTAAAATATGCCGTATACTATTAGAAATGATTTATATTTATTTCTTATCGTTATCGCTACATAATCGGTTACAAACGTACGTGATTGGATAATTTCGTAAATCGATTTCATCACAGATTCACAGATATTCACGTAGAATGGAACGTCTGCAATTATTTTAGTTTTATGTGGTTTGCAGTTGAATGGTACTTTTATTTTTACTACGATTGCACCAGGATTGCAGCCACCTACCTATGCCCCACTTGATTTCTTATATCTTACCTGTTTGTTTATAAACTTGAACTTACGACGAAATCAGAAATCCACATGTAAAGTTGATACAATGATCATTTAAAAGCGACGATACTGTACCTGCTGGTATATTGTCAAATTAACTGAGAAAAATTTTGTTAGAGAGCTAGAAGAGCTTAAACAAGTTGTGATACCCCGTTCTCTCTTCATCATTGAACACAAGGCATACACAGCCGCAACATACAATACCGGGGTTTTAAAGACTAACCAATTTAACTGTAACTAATCTAATATAAAAATTTAAAATTAAAATCAAACCTATGTTAGTTTGTTTCATATATATCCGCATGTGAGGGTATTAGTTTTAATCTACTAAAAATTCCCTCCAGGTTCTACCACAAGCGGAACATCGTGATGACTTCGAGGAATCCTAGTGGAACTTGGCGTTCATCTACTTCAATAATTTTCCCTGCCTCTGTGCGAGTTGCAGCGTATCCAGCTGAAACAATAAAAATAACATGAAGGATAGTGTATTATATTTTGCAAACGATTATCTGCGTCAAATTATTAATTAGCTTAATATAACTTTAATCTAAGTTTACACCAGCTACGAGCTGTACATTTTCCTTCTCGTAACTTCTCAAGCAAATAAGAACAGGTTTTCTTATTTGTCACTGCGTGTAGCAATGCAAATAATATAAGACGAAAGGAGATGCAAAACGCTAAGCGGGACAAAAACAAACCCAACATAATTTTCAGCGAAAAAACTATGTACCTTACTATGAACCACACATCTTGGTCTGAAAGTTCCTGTTTTGAAATCAGAGAACTCGAAGCTGATGGAAGTTTTCCGTGCAAACGCACCGTTTTTGCAAAAAAAAATCCCGAAATTTCACTCTTTGGCACCAACATTTCGTATCACTAAAAACAACTCAATTCCATACCATTTTTTCGGTGCATTCACACAGGGGGACGATCAGTGAGTAATATCCCTTTTACCCATTACGAAAAAGTTTTCGTTCCACAAAAACATTTTATACACAATACCGTACATCGTACAATACGCTAAAATACTCGGATCAGTTGTCATGTGTCATAATACTCATAACCTCACAGTAACATAAGATGACATCGTTAAAGAGAGACAAAACCTACACTAGTGTACACTATTGGGGTTTTCGGAAACATACCCTGAGCGATCTGCAAATATACTTCTCTTTTTCTAAAACTATAAGAATAACAAAGAGAGATAGTGATCTGGTTACAGGGAGTAAGTTTCCGAAAACCCCTTATCATTGCAAAGGAAAAGGCCTATAACAAAGAGGTAAAAGCGTTGATTGTAGTATTAATAAGATATCTAACCGCAGCAATCGCCTCGTAGCCGGCCGAATTGCTGCCCCTCCCACAAACCCCTTTGCGTCTCATTCCGCAGGCTCTATATACTCGTTCACTGTAACAGTGCGACAATTTCGTGAACACGAGAAACTAAACAGTGTAGGTTTTTAGGTTGTGTATCCCGCTGAAATGTAAAGCGTTTCAATCAACGGTTAAGGTATTAAGGCATGGGCGCACGCCAAAATAATCGTCAGATAAAAAATATCAATAATATTATTTGTTTACATCCTACTTTTATTTTTTTTAAAAATAAAAATGTTTCATATTTTGCTTGTTTAGTGTGTATATTTGTTATATTTGTTGGAGATCTTTTATTAAGTCGTTTAATAATTTTTAACGAAATTTTTAATGTAATTACACTACTTCAAATATATTATTATTATTATTATTCTCTAGGGTAACATTAAAATTTCGCGGTTTTTAAATTATACCGTTTTGATTATACAATTGCTGGAATTGTGAGTTAACTTATTCACATATTCTAACTGATATATAATGGGGCACACACTATTGATTTCTATATTAACGGTAGGTAAATGTAAAGAGGGATGACAAAATAATAGACGAAAATAATTAAGAAATAAAAATAATTTATTACATATTTCTAAAAAATTAGAGTTGTGCGAGTTAGTATAAAAAGTTTATTTTATTACTAAAATATGCATAACAAATATCATAATACTGAAATGAATTATAAAATTAAGGGTTCGATTCCCGGTCGTGGCAATGGAAAATACTGTGAGAGGGACTTTTCCATTATACACGGATATTGGATGTGTGTCCCTTGTCTTTAAATGTGTAGTCCCCTCCCGCACAAGTCCTTCTATAGCCTTCTGGGTTAAAGGGGGTCGTCATTACATGTGGTGTATTTATTATTTATTATTAATATTCGTAAAAAGTCAAGCGCGTGGTTGGTTTACGCCAATCTCCTTGCATTTCATGCCTAGTCTGTCCAATGGAAATTCTTTTCCGATACGGTGAAATATATGCTATTCACATTTTATTTACATGAGGGGAGGCTATGATATGTTTTTCTTAGGTTGTCTCAGGGTTGTCTACTATTGACAAAATATTGAAGTGTCAGATTTTTTAGTGTGACTGATGGTCGAGATGGTAGAGCACCTGCCTCTCACCCAAAAGTCCCGGGTTCGAATCCCGGTCGTGGCAATGGAAAATACTGTGAGAGGGATTTTTCCATTATACACGGATATTGGATGTGTGTCCCTTGTCTTTAAATGTGTAGCCCCCTCCCGCACAAGGCTCAGCCTTCTGGGATAAAGGGGGTCGTAATTACATGTGGTGTATTTATTTATTTATTTATTTATTTAATTGATCGTCACTGTCATTTATTTTTGGCTGAATTGCCAAATTTTTTATTGATAACATTGCTGTGCTTTCTTTAGGATCTCACTCTGGCAACTATGTAGAATTAATTTGAATTTGTGGTTATGTTTTTGACTTTTCAACATAACCTCAGTAATTAAAACAGTCATTCATACCAACAGAATTCAGATTTTCCAAAGCCTCCCCTCATGTAAATAAAATGTGAATAGCATATAGAATGGTCCATTATTGAGGGAAGGATTGACATTTGAATAGTTTTGACGTTTAATTATGTTAAGTAATAATTGTGCCAAAAATGATGAATACGGACTTGCAAACTCGCTTGCAAAGGTTAGTATTTATTGTTATAATCGTAGATAAAGTATTATGTCCTAAAGCGCATAGTAAGGAAGCTACAACCCTTTAATAAATAAATCACTTGATGAATTACATTGCATACTTCATCTGCGTGAGTTATTTACTACATTACCACTCGTCAAATAATATACTATTATCTCTGAATATTTATATAATTTAACAGATTGACAACTGAAGTTTGTTTATACAAATGTCAATGCCAGTTAGGAGCTGCAAAATAATCAAAATAAATCGCCATTTCTATTTTAAAGCGGGGTTAGATAAAATTTTATACGTAAACACGTTATGAAGACGCTAATTTTATTTGAGTCATGTAATTTTGCAGAACTCGCTCTCTTCACTCGCTCGTTCTGGCAAATATTACATTCGTCAAATAAAATTAGACTTTTCATAACTGATTACGTAATAGGTATATTACGTAATCAGCTGATATTCATCATCCCCCTTCAAAGGGTTGTAGCTTCCCTATTATGCGTTTAAGGACATATGTTTATTAATGAAAGTCCATTTATTTTTTGATAAATTAGCGGCCTCTGAAGTTTGGCTTTGTGATCCTTGTCCTTACATGTTTTTCAAGTTCCCACACAATCTTTGTTTTTTTTTTATACTTATTATTGAATACTTATATCAGGTTTCGTGTGACAATGTTGTGAAAGATGTTCTTTCTTTAAAATAATAAAAACGTATTTGAGGAAAAAAACTTCAACACTTCAAAGTTAATTGGTTAGGTGCGTGCCGGGCGGCAGCCGGCGGTTAAGATTAAAAAACTATTTAATCGCCGCGCCGCGCGGTTAAGTCGACACTCCCTAGAAATAATTGCCACAAACACAATAGTTTTTTTTTTAATTTGAAAACTTACGTTATGTATTTATAGAGATACAAATTATTTAATTTTAATACCGCTGTCGATCCGACGAAACGGTCGGCTTGCAAGTGTATAAGCTGCAAAGATTGAATAATCAATGCCTACATAAATACCTAAACCTAACTCGTTGCTGTCATCATGCTTGGATTATTTTGATATAGGTAAAGAATAGTAAATATTCACATGTACCTAATTTACCTATGTAATGATTCTTACCTATATCAGAGGCCACTTCATATTTAATTGGCACTGCATTACGAGTTAAAGTCTTTTTTTTTGCCGAGAACATTAAGTATTTAGGTAAAGTGTTTTTCACATAATAATTTGTTTTTCAGCACATGATCGTCTATATCGAGAAGTTTAATATTTCCACAGTTATTCACCCACAGTCTACAACGGGCTTGATCATTTACGGGAAATTTAAAGAATGCCGTGTCAGGCGTGGTGTTCCTCGAGTTTTTGCATTTTACATATACACAACAATGGCTTGCAATTGTAAAACTCATTTTTTTAACTTCACCGCTTAAACAAACTTATAACAACGCTTATTGGAATATAAATTAATCTACGAAAATATCTACGTTAGATACGCCACTGGCAAACCGAGTGAGACTAGGCAATGCCAAACTTAACGCCGATAATATCGCACATTTCAGTCAATGAGGTATGTTAGTTTATGTTCTAGAAGGTAGGTGTCGCGATACTAGCGATCATAGCAGGTAGAACTTACAGTCGGCGCGTTTAGCGCCGTCTAGTTAAAAATCTTATAAATACTTCAATCAACGCTCTTTGGCCTATAACCACAGAAAACAGGAAGCCGATTGACATGGGCGCATTCGAATGAAAAGTAATCGGATCACTGATTATTGAAGTAATCGGCACAATCCGGTTATTGTGTCGAGTGTTCGATTGATAAATAATCGAATGAAAATCCGAGAGAATCTCGATCTGAGGAGAGAAACGGTGCTCAGCCATTAACCCAAAAAGAGAATAAATACGATTAAGCGAAATCGAAGACAACAAAATAATTAAACTAAACTTCAAATGCTTATTTGGTTATTAGCATCATTCGGGTTAGAGATGGGCGATATTTCACAGTATCTGATTGTGGATTGACCAATCAGTCACTCACTGTTATCACAGTGACTGTGATTTTCAATTAACAGTTTAGTTCGCAATATTTAATGTCCCGATTCGCAGTCGCGCAGATCACATCAATTCGGATATCAAGTATCTGATTATTGAAATTACAGAATATAATTGAAA
Source organism: Rhagium mordax (assembly GCA_963680705.1). Taxonomy (NCBI): domain Eukaryota; kingdom Metazoa; phylum Arthropoda; class Insecta; order Coleoptera; family Cerambycidae; genus Rhagium; species Rhagium mordax. The sequence continues at coordinate 76,606,032 of OY796659.1, read as the reverse complement.
TCGTTCGATTATGCGTCTTAAGCGCCATCTATTGTCTACTAGCTAAAGTGGATATGTAAAGTTGGCGTGCAATCAATGCAATCATCCATAAGGACAAATGAACTAATTTACTACATAACCACAAATCTAGCAAATAACCTTTGACAATGACAACACAAATAATAGACCTTTCTTTCAGCAGTTTGCACACTAAATTTCCAGCGTTCGCAACGCAATATTTGTTTGTTTTCACCAGCTTACCAAACGCGAGTACAAATTTGGGATAGTAGCAGCCAAGGATGCAGTGCAAATTAAATGGCACTCATTCGTTTTGAATTTTTATTTTTTCATCTTTCGTAGTAGAGCTGGTTCTAAATTAGTGAATTGTGGACTTAAGCAAGACATGGCTATACCGAGTGTATAGTTATTCCTTGCCAAAGTCCACAACTTACTAATTTAGAACCAGATCTTAACATATTCATGTAACTATAAATTATCAACAAAAATAATTGAGGAAATGAAAATTTGCAAATAGATTTACTTTTTTAGGTGGACATCCAAGAAGCTTGGTGAAAACAAAGTTCCGTTTCCTACAGTAAATTGACTGACGGCAGATGTCTCTAGTAATATCAAAGCTGTTTTTATGCACTGAACCGTGTTCTTAACTGTTTCAAACCGCATTCAATTGTGACGTCAATGATTTGTGAGATCGATAAAATGAATAATTTCAAACACGATTCAAGTTCTACATTTGTTTTAACCTAAAAGTGTTTTTCGTTGCAAAAAGCAAAATTGACATTAAGGTTATTATGGAAATGGAACTGGGCATGTTACAGCTAATAATTACAAAATCATAATTATTTGCACAATGTTTTATTATTTGATATTTTAAATAATAGCGAAAACGTTATGAATTTAGGATTTTAATATATTTATTCAAAGACCAAACACATGTAAGGATGGATCGAACTAACAACTCACGTATTATTGTTTAAAACACATAAAAACTACAGGAGTACTACTTATTACCTTGAACTTACGACGGAATGAGAAATCCACATGTAAAATTGATATCGCAATCATTTAACGATACTGTACATGCTGGTATATTATCAAATTAACTGAGAAATATTTGGTTAAGAGAGCTAGAGGAGCTCAAACAAGTTGTGATACCCCTTTCTATCAATGAATACAAGGCATACACGGCCTGCAACGCCAAACGGGGTATTAAAGACTAACCAATTTAACTGTTAACTAATCTAATATAAAGATTTAAAATTAAAATCAAACCTGTTAGTTTGTTTCATATTATCCACGTGAGGTATTAGTTTTTATCTATTAACAACTCACTCCAGGTTCTACCACAATCGGAACATCATGATGACTTAGAGGAACCTTAGTGGAACTTGGTGTCCATCTGCTTCGATAATTTTACCTGCCTCTGTGCGAGTTGTAGCGTATCCAGCTGAAACAATAAAAGTAACATGAAGGATAGTGCATTATATTTTGTGAGCGTTATCTGCTTCAAATCATTTATCAGCTAAATATAACTCTAATCTAAGTTTATACCAGCTACGAGGAGTACATTATCCTTCCCGTAACTTCTTAAGCAAATAAGAACAGGTTTCCTTATTTGTCTCTGCGTGTAGCAATACAAATAATATAACATGAAAGGAGATGTGTAACGCTAAGCGGAATAAAAAGCAAACCTAATATCATTTTCAGTGAAAAAACTATGTACCTTACTATGAACCACACATCTTGGCCTGAAAGTTCCTGTTTTGGAGTCGGAGAACTCGAAACTGAAAGTTTTCCGTGGAAACGCACCGTCTTTGCAAAATAAAATTCTGAAAATTTCACTCTTTGGCACTAACATTTTGGATCACTAAAAACAACTCAATTCCATAACATTTCTTCGGTGTATTCCCACAGGGGGACGATCAGTGAGAAATATCCCTTTTACCCATTACGAAAAAGTTTGCTTTTCCACAAAAAAATCAAATTTTATACACAATAGGCTAAAATACTCGGATCACAATAATGGCTTATGGCATAGCATAACCATAGAAAAACAGGAGGCGATGGACATGGCCGCATTCGAATGAAAAATAATCGGATCATTGATTATGAAGTAATCGGCAGAATCCGGTTATTGTGTTGAGTGCTCGATTGATAAATAATCGAATGAAAATCTGAGAATCTCGATCTATCTTGATCTGAGGAAAGAAACGGTGCCCAGTAATTAACCTAAGCTGTACCCAAAGAGAATAAATACGATTAAGCGAAATCGAGGACAACCAAATAATTCAAGTAAACTTCAAATGATTACTTAGTTATTCGGATGCCAAGTATCCGATTATTGAAATCATTCGATTATGCCCGTCTTGAGCGCCATCTACTGTCTACTAGCTAAAGTGGATATGCAAAGTTGGTGTGCAAATATCCATAAGGACAAATGAACTATCCGACAAATAACCAGACATAATACAATATAAATAAACCATCAGCAGTTTGACCACTGTTTCAGTGATGGTGATGAGCCTCTAGATAGCGAAGCGAAATCTAACTACAACCAAATACATAATTTTAAATAAACTTCAAATGATCATTTGATTATTAGCACCATTCGGATACCAAGTAACCGATTATTGAAATCATTCGATTATGCCCATCTTGAACGCCATCTACTAGCTACTAGTTAAAGTCGATATGTAAAGTTGGTGTGCAATCATCCATAGACAAATGATCAAATGAACTAATTTACTACATAACCACAAATCTGGCAAATATAACCAAACATTTCGGAACACTCAAACATGAATGAAATATTGCCATGGTTCATGAACCTTTCGCTAATCATGAAAGTACAAAACTTTTGTGCTCTTAAAAATATTACGAAACTCAAAACAATCTGGCATTTAGCTGTGATAGTGGCAATTTTAAATAACAACAGTGCGAGCTCTACGGTTTCATTAGCATATTATTATTATGAAGGTTTAAGCTGGATTCATAGTGAATATAACATAAGCCGTATGCTAAATCGATAAGACGTATGACATAATTTTAAGAAAATGCATTCATAGTCTTCGTGACGTTGAGTTGCCACGTGCGCAGAGAGCTGTTAGAAATCTTAAATTCTAACGATCTGTGAACTTAACCTTACTGTTCTCTATTGTTTTGTTGCATTTCAAGTTTGAATTTTGATGATTTTTTAAAATAAAAGTGTACCATCCAATTGCAAACCACATAAAACTAAAATAACGTAGACGTTCCATTCTAGACGAATATCTGCGATGAAATCTATTTACGAAATTATCTGATCACGTACGTTTGCCATCGATTACGTAGCGATAAAATAAGAAATAAAAATCAATAATTTCTTACAGCATACGGCTTCTGTTATGGCGACTATGAATGCTCTAATCGATTTACGTATGTTTATCTAATATTAATATAGCAAATTTACTTTCCAAATAGATTAATTGGCGTGGAAAATACTAACACGCTATTAAGTCTGGTGCTACAAATTCGGCGAAGACTGGTCGTTCTTCCACAGTGTATATCACACATCTGTCTTTCCTGTGCTGTGCTACCTCTTTATAAAGGGTGAAGCGGTATCTTGCAGCTCTATCTATGTAACTAGGAATATTAAACGATAGATTTTAATGTTAAACTATTTGCACCCAAGAAGTTTTTGATGCAATATCATGATTTTGTTTTAAACAGGTATTTTTATAGTAAAGCGAAATTAAAAGAAAAAATGTATGTCAATGCCCTGCATCTCAAAAATGAGGCGTCTCTATGACAGGTTTATTGGGACTTTTGTTTTTAACAGAAGGTCTACTATGAAGTGACGAAGTCCTGAAAAACCGACTCACCCTACACACACAAAGTGGTCTATTGAAAAGCAAACTTGCTGTGTAAAGAAAATTAATAAACAAACGTTTGCTATTATGAATTATTAATATTTGAAAATAACTGACCTGCTACAGTAACAGTATGTTTGTTAAATTGAATGAATTTCTGTTATTTTTTGTCCGGTCCTTTAAGCCTTAAATGGTTCAACCAAATCCACATCAGCATCCGGTATGTAACATTCTCCATTTCTGCTGGTATTTGTCGTGATTTGGCTTTCTCCCAAGCAGTGTAAAAATTTTATACCAAGTCCACGCCAGGTCTATCCACAAGATGGGGTTTCATTTTAAATGATTTCTGTAACTCTGTCAAGGACATGTTCATCAGGCGTGGTTATTTTTGGAAGTCCCTTTCTTGTAAAAACTGAAAAGCAAATTACAGAAGTTAAACAAAATTCCATTGATGAAATTTTCACATCTGATTGTATCCGAAACAAATTTGCACTTACGTTAATGACATTGGTGCAGTCTCTAAAATGAAAGTCATTTTCAGGGCACGGATCAACTAACATCAATAAAATAGCAGTGTTTGTTGTGCCAGAGGATATTATACTCTGACAGATCGGCATGAATTAAATTCGCTTTCTAGTCCATAGTTTTCATTGTCTCTCCTATCTGTAAGTGTAAGACGACAACCTTTATTACAATCTGCTTAACAAGAGCTGCAACAACTACGACTACATGTAGAACAGGTTAATAAATTACCTCGTCATAAGCCATGATTGAGGCCACGATGCTAAATAGTCCACATTCCACATCTTTCAATTTTATGTACCTTATTTTGAACCACTTATTTTGGCCTGATATTTTCACAAGTTCCCGTTTTGGAGTCGGAGAATTCCAAACTAAAAGAAGTTTTCCATGCAAACGCACAGTTTTTGCAAAAAAAATCCTGAAATTTCGCCCTTCGGTACCAATCTAAAAACAACTCAATTTCATCCAATTTTCATGGTGCACTCACATGGGGGGACGTTCAGCGAGTAATACCCCTTTTATTCATTACGGAAAGGTTTGTTTTACCACAGAAAATCAAATTTTATATATACATATGGCTAAAATTAAAATACTTGGATCAACTCAAGAATAGTTAGTATTATTATTCTTGGGATCAACTACAGTCTACAACAGACAACTGACGTCAAACTGTCATGCACAAACACAGAATCGTATAATAGAATAGAATGTGTCATAACCACAACTAATAGCGTTTTCGGCTTACTGCTCTTAGGTGATCTAAGATTGCTCCCAATTAGATTTTGTGTTCGATTATCAAATACAATTTGCTCACGCTCAGAGTTCCGAGTTCGATTTAGAAATTTTACTGCTCTAAAATCTTAAAGCGAGTGCTCTCGACTGCTTTGTAAAATTTGGCAGAGCATTCCAGAGCAACTGCAACGAGCGATCACAAAGATAACTAAACATAACTAAAAATTCTATTTTTAGTTATGAACGCATTTAGGGCAACGACAGCACTCGAGATCGGATTAGATGCGATCTTGGTCAGATTTATGACATCATAGATCTTATTAGGAACATTCGCAGAGCATGTAAACCGAAAACGCTATGAGAAAACTTGCGTCACAGAATATATAAATAGACATAGGCGCATTCGTTTGAAAAATACCGAATTATTGAAATGATCGGCACAATCCGGTTATTGTATGAGTGTTCGAATATTAAATAATCGATTGAAAATTAGACAGAAAGATAGTGGCAATTTGAGTTGAGAGAATCGATTCCTGTATTTACAACACAATTGCAAAGAATAAATCATTTTAATTTTTTTCAATTAATTAAAATAAGCAGAATTTTTTGCTACTGGACGCCTTGTAGGTATATTTTAAATAGGGAATGAGTACTATTAACATATCAAGGAATGTTATGACTATCATAACTGCCGCAGATGTCGGCAAGCTGTTATGATTCATAACATCCGTGATTTGTTCAATAGTTTATCGGTTTCAGAAAATAAAGACATTATTAATAGATATTACCTTCTGATATTCTCTTATTAATAACGTTTTCATATCATTAGTTGGTCAAGTCTGTATGGGTTGATTTGTCGCCATGGTCACAGTTATATTTTGTTTGTTTTTATTTGTTACCTTTTTTCATATTACATAAATGTTTACATTTTTAATGTCACAACGGCTACATAAAAATGGACCTTGCATGGATTGCCTGAAAATACATTTCAGTTGGATTTCAGTATTTAATTATTATTGTTTGGAGTTTTCTGTCTGTTTGTATTAATAAATAGCCCTATAGTTTCATTATTTATTATTTCCATCTGTTGACAGTTATTGACAGATCTGTATTGTAATATTACCGTACAAGCAATAAATATAACTGTACAACTTTAGTTATGACTTATTTACTTTTTAGCCTACTTTTGCATATGTAAACAAAGGATTTAATATCTTGAAACCGATAAAATAATAAATTTGATACATTTTGGATGCGATGCTTCGAACATTTCGAACTAACTCTGTGTGGCGCCATCTTTCCGTGCATTCTCGAGTCTCGATCGATAAATAAATTGATACTTCTAAAGCTCATATTTTAAAAGACTTCTGTAATGTACCATAAAAATAAGATCTTAGGGAAATTTTATGAAATGTACTAGAAATGATATTTTTTTAATGAAAATGTACTATGGTACTTTTCAAGCAAAAATGTACTGTAAATAGTGGCAGCACTGAAAGACGGAAAACTGTTAGAAACAAATAGCACTTCCCGGTGAACCGACAATCGGCGATGATTCCCCGAGACATTCCGATTCTGATGGTAAAGTAAGGAAGGGATAGGGTTGACATGCGCACTTTATATTTGCAGTCACATTTATTCCATAATAAAATAATTCACATAAAATGCATTTTGTTTTAAAAAGTAGATTTTATAGGAAATAAAATTTTTAATGTTGTATTTTATGGTATATTTGATGGTTTCTAGTTTCTATATTCCCTGTCGATTATAAATTAAATATATAGGTGGGGGCACTATACCTACCGTGCCATCCCTGACGAGCCGCCACTGGGCTGTGCTGTGCGTTAACCAAATCGAAACATTTTGGTCGAAACAGAATATAAAATAAATACTTATTTAAAAGAATACAAAAAATGTTCTACAAATTCTTTTAGGTGTTCTGTGAATCTACTGGATCTCTCTTTTTTATTTATCTATGATTTCTAGGCAGTAGGCAAGAAGCACAGAATATGTAATTTTGCAAGAAGAAGAGCGACCAAAGATCAAGTAGATTCATTATTTGGGGTTTTCGGAAACATACCCTGAGCGATCTGCAAATATACTTCTCTTTTTCTAAAACTATAAGAATAACAAAGACAGAGATAGTGATCTGGTTACAGGGAGTAAGTTTCCGAAAACCCCTATAGAGAATTTCTAGAGACCTTAGTAGGCACAGAACAACTATTAGGTTCAATTATGTTCTGTTTCAAGTCGTTAGAGAAAGATAAAAAATATATTTTTTTTTCTCGAAATTTGAAATTGCCGCATATTTTTAAAAAATAAGTAGGGTTATGTTTACGATTGAAAACTTTCAGCATTCAAAATACTTTATTAATTATTAACTAAGTTGAAAACAAAATAAATAGAAAATAATATGGATATAGTTAGAAAAACAACACTGCAAAAAAAAGTAAAACCAAAAGTTCAAGGTAAGTCCTTACTCAAACGTAGAGCGTAAATTCAAACAAGTTATTTCAGAATCGTCATCAAATATTGAAGAATCTCTAAACATAAATAACACGGTTTTAAATTCCATCAACTTCGATGAGTTTAATGTAAAACGAAAAACTTCTATAAGGCCTAAAGAAAAGCGTGTACTTTTGCCTTTAAATAAAAATGAACGTGGTAGGTATGCAATAAATTAGGCGGTACCTTTTTGTTAAATTTAATAAAAACTTTCAGCACAAACTTCAAGCGGTATTAGTTCTATGTCCTCATTTGAACGATATGAAGTTGAACTTAACGCTGGGAAAAAGTCTAATACCACAAAACGACCAAATGAATGCGACTGGCCTGCATTGTATGAGAAAAAGCTGAAGACAGATGATAAATCTCCTCCTGTAAAGTTACACGACCTAAAAATAAATGAGTCTGGAGTGGCCATTTTACAAGACACCTTTGACTCTATAGACGTTAGTAAATTATTGAATGACAACGTAGGAAACGGCTCACCTTGCGTTGGTAAGTTTGAATTTGATGCTTTTGCCTCTTACTTAAACAAAAATGGTACACCAAAGCCTATGAGTAGACAATTATTTAAGAACGAAGATAAACCAATTACTAAAGGAGATAACTCCGGTCAGGTAATAGAGGACAAAAGTGTACTGTCACAATTTTTCAATACGCAAGTCGTAAATCAAATTGATACAGATACAGCTTTCAAATTGGAAGACGAGACTACAAACGTTTTAGAGGGAGAAACTGACGGAGACGATAAAAGTAAAAATACAGAAAATAGACAAGAAGAGAATAAAGATGATATATTTCGAGTACCACTTTTACATTCCTTCCAAAAGAAGTTAGACTCTTCTAAAGAACATAAAATAAATGAGACCGTTTTGGACAAAACAATAGGGGAAAGGTCCGCTCTTTTTGAAGATGAAAAAATAACTACTCAGTATCGCCAAGAAGTTGATAATTTATTTGAACAAATTGAACATTCCATTTTCGCCATGGGCACTGAGGGTGTGAGCATGAGTAAGACAATCCCTGACAAAATTTTGGATATCATTTTTAGCGATGACCTACAAAAATCTGAAAATGAAAACACCAAAAATACCAGCCAACTTATCGAATGGCCGGAAAACACCCTTATAAATGGGGTCAATTTCAACGCAAGTTTCGGGACCGTCATTAAAAAAGCTTTGATCAACAATGCTACCAAGTCCGTGCAACCTCAAAAGGCTCTAAACAACACTTTGAATTTAACGGTGGCTGAGACAGAACGGCAGTTTTGTCGTTTGGGGCCGTTTTATGGTTTACCGTCGAAAGTAAAGGACCTAGTGAAGCAGTACAAAGGAATAGAGGAATTGTACGGTAAGTATCTACAAACTACTTCTAAACTTTCGACGTCGACATTTTTTTATTTTCTCCGTAGATTGGCAAGACGAATGTCTGAAGTTGCCAGCGATCGAAAAGAGAAAGAACTTGATTTACGCGTTACCAACAAGTGGTGGTAAAACTCTGGTAGCTGAAATACTTATGCTGAGGGAGATACTTTGTTACAAAAGGAATGCCATATTTATTTTGCCTTACGTATCTATTGTTCAAGAAAAGGTAACTTATGCATGACGATAATAACGATGAATTATTGGAAATATTTTATACAGGTTTGGGCGCTCTCACCTTTCGGTGTGGCTCTAGATTTCCTAGTGGAAGAGTATGCCTCGAGTAAAGGTGTATACCCGCCAAGGAAAAGACGTAGAAAAAATTCTGTGTATATAGCAACGATTGAGAAAGCGTTAGGCATAATCAACAGTCTTATCGAAACGGGCAGATTACAAGAGGTTGGTTTAATAGTAGTCGATGAACTCCACCTTGTCGGAGAGGAGGGCAGAGGTGCTACTTTGGAGGCCTGCTTGACAAAAATCATGTTCCTCAAAGGTACGCACGCTATATAACATCTCGAGCAATTATATATTTCATATTTTGTGTTGTAGCGAATGTTCAGATAATCGGAATGAGCGCCACCATAGGAAATTTGCCCGACATTTGTACATTTCTAAATGCCGACTGCTACACGAAAAACTTTAGGCCGGTCGAGTTAACCGAATTTGTGAAATGTGGGAAACAAATAGCGAAAATAAATTGGGGCTCTACCAAAGAGGATGACCTGCTTGTTGAACCAAAACGAATTGACTACAAGGTAAAGAACACCAACGGCCAAGTTGGCATCACTAGGGAGTGAGATTTTAATCGTCCCCAGAGGATGCCAACTTGGTGCTCGGTATACTCGAGTACGGCGTTTACAGTTTTGTCTTTTCCAGTACTCGGAATCCCTTTTGAAGTTGGATCCCGACATGTTGGGGGGCCTAGTTATGGACGTGGTACCGAAAGGGTCGTGTTTAATATTTTGCGCTTCTAAGAAAAACTGTGAGAACGTTGCGAACCTGCTATGTAAACTATGTAAACCGTAAGTTTTAAATTGACTCAAAGGTGCGGTATATACTATCGATTCATTTTAGGGAGTTAAAGGAGTACAAGAAAACGGAAAAAGAGCAACTTATCCACGCCTTAAAAGATGAGGCGGGAGACTTGTGCCATACTTTGAAAGTTTCCGTGCAATATGGGATCGCCTACCATCACTCTGGTAAGATGACATAGTTGCAGCGTTAGCGTTATTATAACTGAACAATGTTTAGGGTTGACAAGTGATGAAAGAAGAATTATTGAAGAAGGATTCAGGGCTGGTATTATTTACGTGATTTGCTGCACATCTACCTTGGCGGCAGGAGTTAATTTGCCGGCAAGAAGGGTAAGGATAATATTTTATATCTTTGCCAGGGAAAGGCGGTTAAGAATCCTGTTTTTTAGGTAATATTACGGTCTCCCTACATAGGGAGGGATTTTATAAACCTCTCAAGGTACAAGCAAATGGTAGGAAGAGCTGGTCGAGCGGGTTTGGGCGAAGCAGGCGAAAGCATCCTGATAGCACAACCACAAGACATGCCGAAAGTGAGGCAGTTGCTGATGTCCCCGATGAACCAAGCTATGTCTGGGATGCATCTTATGGAAGGAAGAGGACTTAGGTGAATATTACAGAACATTTTGCCAAGCAATGCGAATTGCGGTTCTGTTCTAGGGCCAGTGTAAGAGGTCCTTACAATCTATATGATCATGTGCATCATATGAGTAACATAACCTTAAATTTTTAGTTTTTGCAAATTTATTCTCAATTTTCAATTTAATTTTTGTAGTTTTAGTTTGGATCCATTATAACATTTAAAAACTCTCTCAGACAGTAGACTTCTAAAGTTTCAATATTGTAGATTATTAAAAATAGACTGCTAATTATAGGTTGGAATTCTAACCAACAAAAAGCATGAGCTTGAGAGTTAATAAATGGTATTTTCAAGGTCATTTATGAACCGTTTTTAAATTATAAAAAGTCTCTTAAAAGAGCAATTACAGCTTTACGGAAAAAGGGATTTAAAATACAATACGAATACCCAAATTTTATTTAAAATACTGTAGAAGAAAAGAGGTGTAAGTACTTTCCGTGATACCCGATATATGATAGGACATTAACAGTCTTTTCATATGCGATTGACGTTAAAGCAGGATAATACAATTACTTTTTTCTTCTAGACACCTTCTGCTCAGTTGCATAAGCTTGGGAATAGCCAATACACGGTTCCAACTGCAGGAAGTAACGTCTCAGACCTTATTGGCCGTTCAAAACGCTAAACTAGAAGTCGATATAAAGCAACTGACAGACAAAATCATTAGAAACTTGTTTAAGCTCGGGGCCCTACAAGAATACTGTGGCATCACGAAAAAGAATGAGGAAGGATCGGCGTTGTGTGACGTTTCAGTCAAGATGGATGTTTCGACGGCTAATGTAAGTTAAATTGCTATAGAGTCAGCCATGCAGGTGTTTTATTTCAGGTTGATTCTCAAAATACACCTGTGGCTGATAAAGGGGCTGGTTCAAAAAAGAACGAGAAGACGACGGTGGTTTTGACGAACGACACGAAGTTAATCGTAAGCGAGCTAGGCTGTGCAGCCATTAAAGGTAGGAAAACGAACATCTTTGACGAATTTCATAAAAATTAATTTATTATTAAGGTGGACTTGAACTCTCCAGAGCCCACTTGCTATATGAAGATCTGAATCAGGCGCAGTCGAGTTTAGTCCTTAAAGGCCATTTGCACTTGCTCTACCTAGTCACACCCTACGAAACTGCGGACCAAATAAAACCCAACAAGCAAATATATTACGAAGTGGTAAGAAATGAAATACTTATTTTATAATTGACACTGTGTGTTCTTGGATATATCGGTCATGTATTTAAATTACCTCAAACAGACGTAGATCTACATTCAAATATTACGGCTCTCTAAATAAATATTTGCCAATAGTGTAGATTATTGATATTAAGTCATTAAGTCATTAATGCAAGTGGAGTAGATATATTTGTTTGTTTTAGTTCACCCGTTTGCAACCAAACGAACTGAAAGTGGCGAAACGTTTGGGGTTAAATGAATCGGTAGCTGTGAAAATGTTATCAAACATTCCCATTAAGGTACGAAGGTTTCAAAATTTACGTTGCAATGCATTAAGTTTTTTTTATTTTAGAACGTGCCTGAAAGAGTTATTAGCAGGTTTTATGTAACTCTAATGTTGTACGATCTGTGGAACGAAATGCCCGTTTTCGAAGTATCCGAAAAATATCAGGTCGGTATCAAAATTATTGACTACTATTTGATAGTTGACATTTTTAAAATTATTTAAAAATACTATTGTCATTATATGCCATTCACATTTTATTTACATTAGAGTAGGCTACGATATGTTTTTCTTAGGTTGTCTACCATTGACAAAATATTGAAGTGTCAGATTTAATTGATTGTCACTGTCATTTACTTCTGGCCGAATTGCCAAATTTTTTATTGATAACATTGCTGTGGTTATGTTTTTGACGTTTCAACATAACCTAAATAATTAAAACAGTCATTCATACCAACAGAATTCAGATTTTCCAAAGCATACTCTAATGTAAATAAAATGTGAATGGCATATAATACACTATTTATAAATAGCATAAAGAAAGTGACTATATTATGTCATTTGTAACATTGTAATTCTTTGTCTAGATAAACCGAGGGATTGTGCAGAATCTGATGACAATTTCAGCAACGTTCGCGTCGAACGTTGTGAATTTTTGTGAACAACTCCAAGAATTTTGGGCATTTGCGCATCTTTTAAAAGGAATGGGTCAAAGGTTGTCTCACTGCTGCGTGAAGGAATTAGCGCCATTAATGGAACTGCCTGCCGTAAAACAGAGTAGGGCAAAGCAACTGTTCAATGCTGGTTATAAAACGTTGCAGAGTGTAGCGAAAGCCAACGCCGATGATTTGGTGCAAAGTATCGAGTTTATGTCTAGGAGAGTGGCCAATCAATTGATCGCGGCATCTAAGGTTAAATATAGTAAAAACAATAACTTTTTTACACTCAGTATCCTAAGTTATGCATTAATAACTATGTTTGCAAATTATATTTTTTGTAGATGCTGCTGCTTGAGCGAGTTGAAAACCTAAGAGAGGAAGCGGAAGACGTCTTGGACGGAGTCGAGAACCCTCAACAGTTCTTTAACCAGTCCGTAACGAGATAGCCAGTAAATCAACACATTGCTCCTGTTAACTTGTTTATTGTTTTTGTAAATGGTTCACTTTTGATTTATGTCATTATCTTTTTTTATACAAACATGGAAGTAAACTTATCGTAGGCAATTTCTTTTTATTCTTAATGTTATTGATCTTTTTGAAGTCCAAGAAATAAAACAGATTGTGCGACAAATCCTTCCATGTTTTCTTAAAACCGAACCTTTGAACGCCTTCTATAAAGTTCTCCACGTTGTCAAATCGGCTTTCGACTTCGGCAATCTTTAATATGCCCCTGAAACAACATACGTTGACTTCACATAAACCGGTTATATTAATTATATGAGAAATTGTATATTTTACTATGTTTTGAACGTTTATTTGTAGCGAAAATTGTCTTAAGTTAACTATTTATATAAAGCGCTCCTACTTTAATAAAACTTCCTCAAGATGAGGCGCACTTAGCGTTATGGTTGCAACACCAAGTATTCTCAACATAATAGAGTGTTAACTTTACAGTCATTTAAATATCTATAAGGCTCCGTTAATATATTAAAAAACAGTTATTGACCTTACCCTATTCTTAAAACCCTGTTGGCTTCCAGTAAATAATCGTGCAGGTTTGTACCCATTAGGGACAGGCAAAAGACGGCTACGTCTATGCTGCCATCTTCCAATGGCACTTTCGCCATATCGCAAGCTACAACGCTGTCATTGACGGCTACCAAATCAAAAGAATAAACCTTCTGCCGAACGGATTTGGCCAGTTTGGCATCTCCACAGCCAAAGTCTGCTACAGTGTGAGATTTGGGCCTGAAAAGTGATTATTAGTAGGGAACAACGTGCGCAATTTTTTACTTACATATTTTGGATACTTTTTATAATAACATCCAAGGGGTTTAGAGGCCAACCCTTGACTTGTTGCCGGTACCCTTCGTGGTAAGCGTTGAAAGCCTCTGGGTCGCTTTTGAATATTCTTTGTGCCTCCTTACTGTCGGTAGTGTAAATTTGTTCGTTCAGAAATCTAAACCTTGCCGCTTTTAGTTTTTCCATCATTTTTTGCCTGAGCGAGATGATCGGTTTGTTAACTTTTGCCTCGCTCAGAATAATTTTCAACTTTTCTTGTAATTTTTTCTTTTTCGTTCGTCTTTGATATTCCAGAATGTTTTTGGATTGGCCATTTTTGTATTCATAATCCAAACTTTCGCTCACATGCTGCTTTCTCTTTTCCTTTCGCTTCTTGTCGGCGGTATCTGAATCACTGTCCAGATTAATGATTTCTGTAGTTTCTAATGGCTTTTTTTGTTTGTGGTTGGCTCTTTTTGCTTTGTCGGAACTGAATTTAGTTTTTATTGTCGTCTCGATGACTTTACTGAGTAATTTCTCCTTTTTTCTCGCCTTCTCCAGTTTCTTTTGCAATTTTCTTTGTCTCTTCTTCTCTCTCAGCAACTCATTACCCAGTTGATCGGAATGATTGTTTAAACTATTTAGCTCTGAGGCATATTTCTTCAACATTTTTGTCTGCTTTTTGGTTATACCGTTTTCTGCATCGTCAAGTTCACCGCCAACGTTTTCTTTACTTTTTTTCGATTTTCCCTTTACCTTCCTTGCTTTTGAATTCGACGATCCTAAGCTTTGTTCAACTTTTCTTTGTTCTATATCGTTTCTTTCCAATTTTCTTTTTTTCTTCAATCTCTTTTTCTTACTTTTTGTAAACTCTTCAGGATTTGCATGAGCATTAATTAAGTTGGCATCCTTATTCGATTTTAAATCCGAATACTTTTGTTTTAATAACTCTTTAAGTTTTACTTTCTGCTTGGCTTTTTCTACTTTTCCGGCTAGAAATTTCGCCTTGTCCTTTTTCTTCCTACTCTTAGATTTCTAAAAATGTACTTTATGAGAACTAAACAACTAGAAAAAATCTTGATTCAATTTATTTCAACATGCAAAGGCAATTCTCAGATTATTTTATTTTACACGACTTCATTATTTTAGAGATTATCTTTTACCACCCATATAGAGCAAATATTATGTAAACAACCAAAGCATATTTTGACATTTAAAAAGTGTTTGATCAGAATCGTATGCTAATGCTAAATATATAAAATTTTTTAATTTATTTATTAAACGTCGGCCTATTATAATACAAGAATGTATTGCCTAGTACAATAAATGCTATGCTATAACCTATAACGTATTTATTATTATTCTCAGTAGCAGTAGCTAGCTAGTATTATACAGTATGATAAATATTTTTGTTTATTGAATTGAAATATGAAATAAATTAGTAATAAGCGTTTCTCAATCTACGTGACTACAAAACCAAGTGAAATTCGAACAAAATTTAATATGGAACAACAACTTTAAATCATTCAAAAATCGTCTATAACTACATAATATAATCAAAAACTTTTTTGATCGGCTGGCCCCTGGGTTTGTCTGCAAGCTTCTGCCCTTGTTTCTCGAAGTATTCCTTCTGCTTATTCCTGAATTCAATGAGTGGGTCGTCGTACTGCTTATAAAACCGTAAAACCTCCCTGACATCGTCTATTTCTGTGTCGGCTATGGTTTTTAAAAAGGCCGTCAAATCAATCAGGGCGCTGTCACCGTCCTCGCCTTTCCACCTTTGGACGTTCAAGTGATTATCAGGATGGAACTTCACAGAATCAGAGTTCCAGTCGACTACGATAACTTTCTTTAAATCCCTGTTAAGCTTATCAAGATTCTTTATATGGTGACCATCAACAAAATGCGTGGAGTCTCTTACCAGCTTATATGAAATCAGATTCTTCTGATCCAAAGCTTCTATAACAGGAAAAATGGTAATACCCGGCTCAGCGGTAAACACAACAATCTCGTAAAGCCCCACGAGATGTTCCAGCAAGAAATCCAAGCCGGGGCGTTTTTTAAACCTCCATCCAGTTTGGTACGTCCAATCCGGGTGTGCGAGGACATCAGTAAATTCCAGCACTAATGTGTACGGAGGTTGGTAGTACGGGTAAGAGACGGGTTCCGGTAACAATTTTTCTCGAGAGGGTTCTTGGATGAAAATGGTAAAATTTTCAATCTGTTTTAAACCTCTCAGCAAATACTGTTTCCATGTCGGAAAACTAGAATACTCATCAGAAATAGGCTCGCCTTGTTCGTTCAGGTCGGGACTACCGTACTCAAAAATTATATATGTACCAAATAGCGTCATTGATATTCCCAAAAATAACAACGTATATTTAAGAGTCTTCATTGAACTTGTTTTAGGGTCTTCCACAACTTCATTTGCTAAATTAAACGACTTCTCTTGAAAACTCTTCTCCATGCTTGTTAGTTTCTGAGGATTATTAGCTGCAGTACTACTGGACGTGCTTGATTTAGAAGCCAGGTTAGATATAGGAGCAGCACAAAATATTCTACTATTTCTAGTGAGAAATATCAAGTGTTTCCCAAATATTCTCATATTGCTCACAGCCATTATATGAATTTTTTGAAATATATACTTAAGTTAGTACTATGAAATGTGAAGAAACATGAATTTTTGTAGGTGAAGTAATTTTGACACAAACAATTGCCGACTGGATAGGATGACGCAAACCTGAAAGATTTGAAATTCGCGCGTCACAGTGCCAAATACAAAACCGCAAAAGTTTTAGATTTAGGTCCTAACCGCCGAATAAAACAATAATTGTGTTATTTGTAACAAAATAAGACTACTTAATGATACAATTAGTGCCTCATTCAGGCATATTATTCTATAAATAAAAATATAACGTGCACATAACCCACAACCTGCCTATGTATATTTTTCTATGAATTAAAATCTGTACCTGAAACAATTCTTGATAGGTATTATCTCCTGTGGCATCTGCGTCCCATTCCGCAGCTTGGAAAGTCTTCATTTTCTTTAGTCCATATGTTTCCGACTACACAAAACTTATCACCAAAGAATAATAATATGTTTGTCGTATTTAAGGTTATGAAATTACTTGCTCTTGCTCTCCCCGATGATTTGATTTTAATATTGACCTACTGTTCATTTCAACTACCCGCCCAAATCCATTTATTAAATAAATATTCACTCATATGTATTTTCGTTCAAAGCATTGCATAATATTACACATTTATATATTCGCGGCATATAAATTATGATATAAATAAAGAATCCTGTCCAACACCCGTAAGAGCGAAATTGCACTACGAAACATTGTACCTACTTTAGTAGCGTGTTCGACTTATTGACACTCAGTGCGTACGAAACGAACACTGATCGATCAAGTGAGCAACCTAACATTACAATTTGAAACACAACGCTGTTGTTGTCAACAACAGCATTTGTTTAATGTAATGGCACAGAATTCTGTGGTAATGGTAATTGAAATTGACCACATTTCATTTAAAAGATGTATTGACAGTGGCATGATACAAGTCGAACATAATTATAACACTAGTTAGTGTAAGATTAAACACAAATGCGACAAGTCGAAAGAGCTATAAGTAATCTGTCTATTAGATTTTAACGAAGAAGTAGAAGAAGAGATGTAAACATAAACATAACCTCAATCGGTGTCAGATGACATGATGACAAAAAGTTGAAAAAAAATATATACAATGGAAAATATCAGAGTTAAAGACTTTCAGCAAATTTGTCGTACTTGTCTGCAATTCAAAGAGATAAAACCTCTGCTTACATCAAATATTACTTCGATATTTAAAAATTTAACAGATATAGAGGTAAGTTAATTAGTTTATGATACTGCAAAGAAACATACCTTTTTGTCTTTAGATCGAAGAAGAGAATAGGTTACCGAAAAATATATGCGTTGATTGTATAGAAAAACTAGATGATATTTCAACATTTATTGCTACTTGCAAAAAGAACGATACATATTTGAAACAAATTCTAACCAATGAGATAAAGAACGAAGAATTGTTTTTTAAACCTGAACCAGTACAGTTTGATGGGTTTGAGGAAGACGATTGCGATGAACCCGAATCAACACATCCAGAAGAAGCTAATGCTACTGGCATAAAATTTGAAAAATCCGCCTTGGGGAAAAACCGGAGGAGCAAACGAAATGCTACTAAGCAACGCAAGGATAAAAGAAAAAGGTGCGAGGCTGAGAAACTTAAAAAGAAACGCATTGAGGAATGCTCCTGTAATATATGTGGAAAGAAATTCACCAGACGGGGTGGGCTAAAACGACACTCAAAAATTCACTTGGGGATTAAACCGTTCGAATGTGGAAAATGTGGCAAGACATTTGTGGAGAAGGCCACTTTGAATCGCCACAATTTGACGCATACTGGGGAGAAACCGTTTGAATGTAACCTATGTGGAAAGGCGAGCACTAGAAAAGATCAAATACTCGAACACATAAATAAGCATCATCCCAATGCTGTCAACTGTGATTTTGTAATTACAGAACATAAACGGAGTGAAGCTGACGAGGAAATTAAAAGTGAGAATGAGTGTAAGTATGGGGAAAACGAAGCGCAACAAAAAGACTTAACACCTAGCACAGACAAATGTAACGTGGAGAAAATCCAGTCTGCTGATAGCACCAAGGACGTCAAGGCTGAATCTAATACCAATGAGAATTCAAATAATAACGAAGTGAGGCAGTTCAAAACCAAGAAAAGAATCGAGATATGCCTGTGTAACCTTTGTGGGAAAGTTTTTAGGAGGAGAGGGTATCTAAAGAATCACATGGCAATTCATGCGAAAATAAAACCATTTGAGTGCAAAATATGCGGCAAGGGTTTCACTCAGCGACATGCACTAACACGGCACAATTTAGTGCATACCAAAGAGAGGCCTTTCCAGTGTAATCTTTGCGGGGACACTTTTACTAGGAAGGAAATGCTGATGGAACATATAAAGAACCACGAGGAAGGCAAGAAACCTTACTTATGCTTTCACTGTGGCAAATGCTTCGCTAACAAGGACTATTTAAGTAAGCACTTAAAGTATTTCTTGACGGGGAAGAAGAAAAGCAATTCCGAGGACAAGAAATGCATTTGTCCCCATTGCGGCAAACAATTACATTCGGTCTCTTACTTGAAGACGCACCTCTTGACCCACACTGGCGAAAAACCTTTCGAATGTAACATATGCGGGAATAGGTTTACCGTCCAGAGGTCCTTGAACCACCACTTAAACATTCACAGAGGAATAAAGCCTTATCAGTGTACACAGTGCGAAAAGGCGTTCAGGACGTCGAGCTCCTTGAACAAGCATACTTTGCTCCACACTGGAGAACGGCCTTTCAAATGCACCACCTGCGAAAAGGGATTTATTAGGCGGAGTCATTTAAAAAGACATTTAAGGACGCACTAAATTATAGTGGGGACATGTTTCGAAATAATGTAAGTACTGGGAAACCAGTGGGGGCGAACAGTCAAGGCTGCAAGCTCCACTATGTAACAATTCAATTTGGACGGGAGTTATATTGTTGCCAAACGGAAAGCGGAGATTGTTTGGAGGATAAGTAATATGTAAATCATTAATAATATAGAAAGAGTAAATTTTTTTATCTAAGAACTTGCATGTTTTTTCTGTGTAGATGCAGATGTAATTGGTTATTTTTAAAATATGTATGTATTTATATATTCCGGGTTAAGTGTAAGAGTAGCCGGGTCAAACTGGCTAAACTTCGCCCATTGTATTAGTATTCTGTATACTTTTATAATAAAGTCGTTTATTATTATTATTATTATTATTATTTGAATTATTCATGAATATTAATTTTTATGTTATAATTTATATTACTCAAAACAGATAAATAAACTGTTATTCTCTTTACGTGTTTTATAAATACAAAAATTGAGTTCAAATTGTATTATTGTCACGTTACAAGCGACGTTTAAGTTAATTAATTTACCAAGCAAACAATTGATATATAAAAATAGCGCAATTAAAAGCCTTCTAGTTTCTCTTGGGTATTGCTATAGTTTATATGACAAAACGATTAATGAAAAATATGAGCCAAAATAATTAAGACAATATTTGTATATGCAGTATGGAAAATAAAAAACAGGTATGGTAACATTTTATTAAACAAAGTAAATATATCCACAATTATTTTACTTCTTGTGTACCCTCAGATGCTGAGTTAACTGATCTTTCCGAACAAACCCTTTCTCACACAACTCGCATTCGTATCGTTTGTCCCCTTTGTGAATCAAAAGATGCTTATAGAGACTAGCCTTACGAAGCTGCTTACCGCAGTAAGGACACGGCTTTACTTCTTTATGTGTTGAGTGACGATTGAGAGACTGTTTTGTTGAAAACCGTTTGCTGCTGTATTCTCCAATGTGTCTCTTGAGGTGGGCTTTCAAATTGCATTTGTAAAAGAATTTCTTGCCACAATACGAACACAGGAACTCCTGTGTTGCTGTGTTAGTTTTTGACTTGGGTTTATGTACTTTTATCTTGTTTGGATCGTGCACGAGTTTATGCTGTTTGAGTTGGCTTGGGAACAGAAAATATTTTTCACAGTCGGAACAAGTTAGTTTTGACTTTTTTTCCGAGTTTTCTTTATGGTAATTGTTATGTTTGTTTAATAAACATTTCGAGTTGAATTCGACCTCACATTTGCTACATTTAAACTCTTTTACACCCGTGTGACTCAAATAATGACGATTCAATGCAACTTTGAACAGAAAGACTTTGTTGCAGATGTCACATTTAAAGTTGCCTTTACCAGTGTGCAACTTCTTGTGAGCTTGTAGGTACGATTTTGATTTAAATTTTTTTGCGCAAAAATTACATTGATTTACATCATTTTCTGTTGTTACGTGACCCTTTTCTATATGGTTTTTCAACTGGATTTCTCTGGTAAATCGCTTATGGCATACGTTGCACTTAAATTTTCCTGTGTGAAGGAAACTGTGGCGGGTAAGCGCAGCCTTATGCGAAAAGCTTCTGTTGCACACCTCACACTTAAAGAGTTTAATGCCAGTGTGAGTGCGGAGGTGTCTTTGTAAATCGGATTTTCTTGTTAAATATTTATCGCAATAGACGCACAAACACATGTCATTTCGTTTCTTGCTGTTTTCGTCTTTTGTATTGGCAGATTTGGTTCGTTTTTTAGATAGTAAGCATGTATGCCTTGTTAACGCACTTATCGTAAAAAATGGATTCTTACATTTATCACAGCTTAAAGCTTTGATCCTCCTTTTATGGCTATAAACATGGAGGCGCAATTGTGCAAGTCTAGAAAATTTTTTATTACATTGGTTGCAAGGAAATATTCTATTAGGTTTTTTAATTTCTTTACGAATATTTGTTTTTGTTTCATCCTTATTATTATTTGGTTCAGCTTCTTTGATTATCTTCAAACTTATTAGGTCATCTTCTGCTTCTCCTTTGCCCTCGACCTGAACTAAAATCTCCTCAACCGTTTGATTTTCTGGGTCGATTTCAATAAATTCAGATTCTTGTGATGCCAATAAGCTTTTATCTTCCTCTTGAAATACGATAGCCTTGAGAAAAGCATCGTTATTTTTGCACGTTTCTATAAATAAAACAATATTTTCCAATTTTTTAATACAGTTTTCACAAATTTTTTTAGGAAGCTTGTCTTTTTCTTTTATCTACAAAAAAATACAGTTAAATGAGATTTATTAGGTCCTGTTTTTTTTTTCTCTTCATTTTTACACCTTTAATTTATTACCTACCCTAATGTTAGTTATGTACTTATAAATGATTGCAACTTTTGGATCTACAAAAATAGATCTCAATTCTGTAGTACACAAACAGAGCCTACATATATTTTCAAAATTTTCATAAAAAATTGTTTGGTCCATTTTATATTTACCACCAAAGACTGTTGATTTTCTTGTATCTGTCATCTGTCTTGATAGTTTATTTTATGTTGTTCGGTTGTTCTCTTCTTCTACCTCTACAACTTCACCACACCACACGCAGTCAGTACCACAGTATAAATGGAGGAAGTGAAACAAAAATTATACTACTCACTGTTTCAGACTTACTATTAATCTGTAATCATGCCATAAAAAATATCTTTAAATTTAAATTTCCAACCAGCTATTAAATTGGCACTTTTTTTATTGAGAAAATCAATGGCCGAGAATGTCTGACGCTTGCGCACAGAAAATAGAATTTGGAGAGACGCTTCTGTAATCTGTATTAGTATACTATTACTGTGGCAAAAGCGGATCTCGGTTGGTAGATCTCATGGATATAAACAAGGTAGATCCGGAATAACCGAATGCACAGATAAAAAATTTTCAGATTGAAATTATGGAAAAAAAAATTACGTCCGACCTACCAAACAATAGTGTTGTTTCAGAATAATTAGTATAGCATTAGATGGGAATGAAAAACTCTTTTTTACCCTTTGATACTAATCATTTGTTTTCCAATTTTGGTTTTAAAACGGGTTTCATAATTACAATCGTATTACACAAGCAGGGATCTGCGACACTACAGAAAACTGCAAATAGCCCTCTAATTAATTAATTGAAGTAAATTATTATTTCAGGAATATTTGGTAAAACGTTTGGAACCAGTTAATGACCGATACATCGATTTTAGATTATCCCAGAACATAAGGCGACATTCAGGGGACAGGAATAGGTATCAATTATTTAGAGTTCAACGGCTAACTAATAGCGACATATTACAAAGTTTATTAATAATTAACAATTGTTATTGTAATGAATTCGTAAGTTAAAGTAGCGAGTGTTACTGAGCGTATCAATTAATGGATCTATGACTATCATTTTGCGTTGACGGCAAACATGTAACAATCCAATGCCAATATTTTCATAAACACTTATTTCATCTCGAACCCAACGAACATAAAAAAAATTCTGCATAACTATTCACCTATATTTTCTGAATTAGTAAATAGAAATATATTTACACTTAAATTGATATAACAATAAAAAATTCCTAAAATATTAAATATTATATTAAAACTTAGCTTATAATTACAGCAACATCATTGACTTAAAAAAATATGCACAACAAGCACATGTGCATCATTTTAAATGTTTTTGTAAAATATTGTTAAAAATAACTAAATAATGCAATAAGATATATAGTAAGACGAGGTAAATGGAACAAACTGTTTAGTACGGCAGAACGTTCCCATAACCACATATGTTAAAAATAAATATAATAAAACCATAGGTAAGAGAACACGTCGTAGATGAACGTAGAATTATAAATTTATATTGGGTCATCTAAACGTCAATATTTGGACGGCGTAAGGCAAAGTGATAAATTTCCCAAAGAACTTATTAGACAGTCTCGCCTGAGAAAGGTAGTCAAATTTTATGTATTTTTATTTTTATTATACCAGTTCGGTCTATTATAATCATTCCGTTTTTCTATTTACCATGTCTTATAACAACTGTCATACCATATGAGGTTTGAAATTACGAAAACTAAATTATTTCTTACCTAAATTTGTTAATATCAGTGTATAGAACTTTACCCACAATCAAACAATTATCAAGGAAAATTTATGTTAAAAAAGTGCAGAAAAAAGAACAAATTTACGAAGTGAGACTTTTCCAACAGTAAAACTAACTATTTAAAAAATTCATTAAATGATGACTTGTCAAGTAGGTTATTTCATCTCCAATAAATGTCAAGTATTATTTTCAACTATCACCTCGTACAAAAACATCTACAATATCACAAAAATTTCATTCAAAACAATGCACTAGTACCGAAAAATTGATTATTGCAGAAACTCTATCCCCGTTTCTTTTTCATTGTGTTAATATCATTATTTACAACGAGGACAGTTTTCGCTTTGGCTTTTTCTGCCTTTCGTTCTGCTGCAGTCTTCTTAAGTCCTTTCATTTTACGAGTCTGTAATTTGTGTATGTCTTGTTTACCGATATGTATACGGCCGTGTGTTGAACCAAGTTCATCAGTGCTGATGTTCTTCTTTTTAGTGACTTTCAGTTCCTTAGGTCTTCGGCACGCCTCCTTCATCAAGTCTTCGTCCGGCAATTTGCTACGTCTGAGTGTAAAGTCTACCCTGGGACCTTGAAAAATAACGGCACATTAACGACGCAAATCATGCAAATAAAAAACTGTTCATATGAAGTGAAAACTAACGACCCAATTTCAGAAACTAAATTGAAAATAAGAATCTTGAAAATACACTAAATACAGGGTGTATCACCACCAGGAACTGAATAGATCGATATAGGGGAAAATATGTGACAAAAAATTTTGGGGTTTACTGAAGTCAGTATGGCCAATCCAACAAAAATAATAATCATTTGTTACTTCCGGTTATACCGAAAGTCGATACCAACAAATTTTAAATTGAACACCTTGTATATTTTCAATTTTTCGCAATGAGCATATAAGCAATTCTGAGTCGAAAACCTTTAGCGTACCCTATACCTAAACCCAGCAGTTTCGAAGATATTTGACGTTTTATAAAAAATTTGACGGGTGCAATGGTTTGCAAGAACCGTTATAACTCTCTTCATGTAGGAGATACTCGTTTGCTTTTCGGCATGTAGAAAGGACACAAGGTGAGCTACGTTCTACAATATGTTCCATTATAGCATACCTAGTGATCTATTTTTCACTTTACATTTTGCTAAAATCAAAGCGCAAATTTTTTTTTATATCAAATGGAACGCCCTGTATTTTTTTACATCAGGTTATGTAAAATTAAACTCTCTTTTTTCTAGTATAGGCATTGTAGGGGTTAAAGTTACAACTTTTTGAAATATTCGTGATTTTCTTAAATGTTAAAGAATTTTTAGTAAAAATTGCAAAATTTTAGAAACATAAGTATCTATTTTTATTGCCCTGTATTTTATGAAAATGAGCTTTCAAAGTGTCAATTCTTTAGCAAGTATTTTCAATATAACTACAATTTTCAAGAATAGTGATCATTGTATAAATTATAGTAATATGAAACACCGATTTTCTAAGAATTAACTCTAAACAACTTATACTATAAATAAACAATAAAATCAGATGTTTTCTGTCAGTTTTGGTAACTCACTGACCTTGAGAACTTCACGTTCATGTTCATAGTTACAAAATTAATAACACAGAAACACTTTACAAGCACCAAGACAACAACTGAAAATGTTTTAAATTCAATAATTGTTGTCACAAAAATTTAAGTTTAGATATGGCGCAAAGCAGAACCATCTACACTTGTTGGAAAATCAATCAAATTCGAGTGAATATTACGAAAGTACTAAATTATATACAATTCGTGGCATTTAAATGTAAAAAAAATATATCGGTACATTTAAAATAGTTGTGCCACTAAATTATAACAAAACCAAACTCGTAGTTTTGACTCTATCAATTCAATTCCGAATTCCGATATCCGATTACAAGATATTGTGAAACAACACAACTTTTAACACACATATTTGTTCGATCATATAAAGTTTATTCAATACAAATATAACAATGTACGACGTAACGTAATAAACGAAACACTTACCTATTTCTTCCAGTTCTATCCTAGGGGTTCTACACCCAGATTTCTTGAGCAAAACCTTATAAGACCTAAGTAATATTTTGCCATCAGGCGTGGCATTAAAGCTAATGGTATGTTCGATTCCTTGCAACCGAATATTTTCTACGTGTTCCCTATGAAAAAAATCTATAAATATTGATTTGAGTTGTTTCATGTCGTCAGACTGATCCCATTGGGGACCATTAAATACAAGGCAAGGCTTGGTTCCCAAGGTTATTTTAGAGGCTGCGAATTCTCTCAAGCCTTCATAAGACTCTACGTGCAATTCAATCATATCTAACAAAGAGTAGTTATACATTCTGCCTATAACTAGATTATCCGGGCGCTTCTTACTGTGTGAACCCATCATGAACAATGGTGTTTCGTGCTTTTTGCAAAAGTCCTCCACGGGTTTTGCGTTCTCAAATATAGTGATGTCATTTTTACGTGACAACTTCGAAGCATCCGGTTTTTTCAAATCATACAAGTCCTTTGAAAGATTCCTGACCTTTTCCGATGATTTTCTGCCTTGAAAAAACAAAGCCCTTTTGGGTCCTTCGATAAGCTGAGGCTCCTTCTTGAGCAAAACTTTCTTCCCTTTACGTGTGGTGGCTTTACTAAAATTTGGAACAATATTAGTCGGTAAAAGTTGAAAACACTTTCGGGGCGGTTGTACTTACACCACACGCTGCATAACAGACATTTTTCTTGTTTTTCACGCACTTTTCACTGTTTTTATTTGTGATTTTAATTCCTACACGTGTTAACAAGAAAATAACCTCACGCCGACTTGCGACTTGCTACCAACATTAGAAACAGGTGTTTCTAGGGACTTTTCAGACCGCCAAATTTAAATAACTAACTTTTAGTGGTACGTCCAAAACTAAAAAACTAGAAATGCCGCTGATTATATGTAAGTAATTTATTAGACTTTTAAATATTTTTACTTGATATTGATTAAAGCTTGGATTTAATTCCTGCTTTTGAAAAAAGAATTTATAATTATTTGCAGGAAATTTAGGGAATTTAAAATTATGTACTGCCAACTAAAGGCAGCGCCAAATTTAAACTTTAAGGGATTTTTCGCGAGATCTTATCGGCGCAATTTCGCGTGGATTGGTAACGGTGGTGAAGAGCTTGTGACGTCACCAAATTCGTCATTGTGCGATACTGGGTTTAACCGATATCTCCGAGGAGTATTGATGGTTACAAATGGTCGAATTCAGAAACTGACTGAAGTTTAAAGTGCTGTCTGCGGTATTTTTAGGTTATTTTTAAAAACTTCTTTCAATTTAGTTATTAACGTGCGAAATGTTGAAGTATATCTTATTAATGGTAATTGTTTATAAAATTGAATAAATAAATAGTATATTCTATAACAAGTTTAAGAATGGCCCATATTCCACACGAGCGAAAGTTTGTAGTCCGAGCCAAGGGCGAGGACTACGGTTCGCGAGTGTGGAATATGCCATTCTAAACGTGTTGTAGACTATACTTTCTCTAAAAAGATTTTAGAAACTACACAAAAAAAATAGAAATTTAACATCAAATTTATTGTTATTATTTTAAAATTCGTCGAAAGCAGTTACGTAATAATTTTTCCGAGCTTTGATTCGTCGAAAACTGTTATGTAATAAATATTCTACAACGGGTTAGAATGTCATATATTCCAACACAACTTTTAGTTGTGGAATGCGTAGTTTCTAAAGTCGTGTTAGAGAAAAATAATTATCTGCTATCTCCATTGCTTACCTATTTATCACAAATTTCAATTTAAATTGGAGGTTATGTCATAAATAAACTACAAAACAGTAAATATCTTGTTTTCGTGATATTAATCTGGTTATAACTGGTTGAAGAGTGGGGGAAATTACGGTCTTCAACTTCAACCAGCAGCCAGTAGTTGGGTATCTCTCGAAAACTACCCTGTGTAGCGATAAAAATACACAAGTTTCAAACTAAATGTTCAATGCCCTTGTAAATACCTATAAATTTTTCTGATAATTAAGTTCTTTAAATAAATATGTACGTTATTATGTATTAATATTAATAATAATTTTTATAAAAAAAAGTAGCCGACATTAAATTGTCGAAAACTAAATAGATTTCTAGCTAACGTGCATTATTTTCTAACATTAAATCAAACAAACTAATTAATATTATTTATTTAAATAAGTTGTAATATATACGTAAACAAAAATACACAACTAATACATTTCCTTATATAACTTTGGAAATGGCAATGGCTGCCTTGCAGCCCATTTTAATGGCTCCTGAAAATGCTTGATAGAACGGCGTTTCCTCAGCCCCATGATCAATGCCAGTGTCGTGGTGCTCCTGTTCCTCGTCCCTAAATTTTGTAATTGTTTCTAGAAGTTCCTTGTTACATTCAGGATCGTCTAAGAGAGTCCTTAGTTGATCGTTATAGTGATCTACAATGACTGTTTCTACAGCTACCGTACAAGCCATCGCAGCTCTATCGCCTAGAAGTGCCGAGCCAGCTCCTACAAAAATTTAAATAAACTCAAGTATTCTTTTATGTATTACCAAGCGAGACATGAGCAGTAACAGTGTTTTACCCAAAACAAATGCAGCTACGTTCCATATAGGTGTCATAACAGTTGGTCGCACTCGATGTTTACGAATGAGTGCCTCAAACGTTGCCTTGTGATGTTTCTCTTGTTCCCACATATGTTGTATTAAAGGTGCCTTGGAGGTGGTTCCTAATATCGCCATTTGCCCAGCGTATATTCTATCGGCTCCAAGCTCACCAGCATGATCCACTCGTATTATTTTCGCTAAAGTTGCTCTTTCTGTTAGATACCTTACGTTTTTAAGTTGATGGCAACGTTTCGGTCGTAACATCAACATCTCTAGGGCTGGGGGTTAAGGATAATAAACTGTTGCTGTATTATAATACTAATTCCTAAGTGAAAATATAGCACAGAGGTTAGAAAAATGGTTATTGTGACATTGAATTGTTTACATTTCCAATTTATTCATAGAGGCAACATATTATACGTACGCGTATTTTGTGTTGCCTATGTGAAAGGTATAGGGCTGCGGCAATCATTACGCACTGTTTTACTGCTTTGTAATTTAAAACATGACAAAATGTTTGTTCGATTTTAAGAACTTTTGAAACCAAGTGTAGGAGAGTAGTGACAAGATGTAGAGGCGTTCGGTTAATAATGTATTCCAACCCCTAACATCTCGAAGATTTCACAAGTAAAAATAGAATGGCATTGGAAGAATCAATTTTAGGTAAGTTTGATTGCCTCCAATTTGACCGCACTTTAAATTTAGCTACATCGCCAGTTTTATGAGAATAGCGTAATAATTATTTATATAGGTATATTTTGTCAAAATAATAATCATATAGGTTTATATACCTTCCGGTTGCATGGCAAATTAAGTAATATAATTTGAGATTTGAATAATCATAATGTGAGCAAAACAACGTTCATTTATTATTTAAGAATTAGCATAAAAGCAAAACACTTTTTTTGTAAAAGAATTATTGGAAAAATATTTAAATATATGTTACACCTGAACTGTGCAAGAATGTTTTCCATAATATGTGGCATTTATAAATTTCGGTCATTTACCGAATTAAACCCTCAAACTGAATAAATAATATTTAATTAAAAATACGATAGGTTTAATGAACGATAACTACATCCTGGACCATGTAGTTTACAGAATATTATGTCCAGAATTATTTTTTACCCGCTTGCACCTTTCATTTTCTGAGAATTAAAATCAAATATAAATTTCATATGCTTACAAGAAACATCGTCATGTGTTTACACAGAAGACTAAATTACATAATTATTTTTAATATTCAGAAAATTATTCTGCAACAAATATTTAGTTATGTAAATTGAATTCAACACCGCACAGAGATACATAATATAATACATTATATTTTGCTCTTTATCTCTGCCCTGTCAATCAAGAAATCGTACCTACCTATTTTAAAATATGTCTTTATTGTAAATATATGAACTATCGTTTCCACAAAAAATTATTTTAATAGGTACCTTTTACTTTTTAGAAATATTTTACGTCCTGTATATGAATTAATATATCATAAGTTTGTAAGCGTGTAAGTATTTGTAATAGAGGTATTTGTAGTTAATTATACAATACATGACAGGTTTTTTATAGATAGGTATTTGAAATTCGTGTTTAATGTAAATTTCTGATCTACCTAAACTAATATTCATAATCTCGAAGTATTGATTATAATATAAATATAAATTATATTATTCGATATCAGAAATTTTTATTAAAAATGCGTTCAAAAAACACTCAATAGAGCCCATAAAAACTTTTAAATTTACCTCAAAAACTCCATTTCATGTAAGTAGGTATGTCATGAACTTCTAAAAATAAAATGGAATTCACAACGCACACTTTCCCCGTGTAAATCCCTTGTCAACCTCTGCCATAGTCGCCATGATAAGTTTTTAGTTTATTTGAGGTTGGTAAGCCTGAAGCACGAAGTTCGTGGGCCTAAAAGATGTCTCATTTTTTTATGTTGGCTATTTGGACTCAATTGTTATTTTGAGGCATGTTGCCAGCTGCTTAGTATTACAATTGTTTATAATACTTGGTACGTATTACCATTGTTTATAAAGTATTATAGTTATTCAACCTGATTTCTAAGTATGTGCTGCCAACTTGTGAGTAATTTACATACTAGTCAGTTTCTATGACTACGTTTACAGTTTTTTGACTTTTGTTTTTAAAATATTTTATCATTAAAGAAATATACATTTCAGGATACATTTACACATTGCGGCCATTGCGCAGCCGGATGTGACGTCGAGCTGGAGAAAAATATGAACTGTCGTGTACGTGACATCGCAACTAACCTCAAAAATATGATTTGCACGTCATCAAATGACGCGTTTAGTAGAAAAAGTAATACCAGCTCACAAATATGTAAAGTCACCATTTCGATATACATTTACAAAAATATACATTTTTAAAGATTTTCACATATTAAGCTGCTTTTATCAAAATCTGTGCTTGGTTCCTGTACTATCAATTAAAATCTTGTTCAGTGCATTACTAATGAAGTTTTGATTGCCGTAATTTAATAAAATAAAATGATTTTTGTTGGCTGGAAATCCAACCTATAATTAGCAGTTTATTTTAAATATAATCTATAATATTGAAACTTTATTGAGATAATTTTTATATGTTATAATCATATTATAATGGATTCAAGCTGAAACTACAAAAATTAAAATCGAAAATAAATTTAAAAAAACTCAAAATTTGAGGTTATGTCAGTCCTATATGCTGGATCATGTGCATCATACATGATCCATTTGACGGCTTTAGGGCTATTGTAATAAATTTAAAAGTTCGGTGATTGATTATTTTTACATAAACGCTGATTAAAAGATGAAATAATAAAAAACTAGATTTTAAATACAATACATCATGTTCCTACACTTACTTGCCATTCCTCAAATTTATTTTGTCTTTTCTGTAGAAATATCTTATATTGATACCTTTTTTACTTTTATTATGATTTTTACACATAGCTACAGCACTATTCGTGATTTTTATAGTCGCGAAATTGCGAAAAGCGAAATGTGAGACGTGTTGCTATTGGTCAATTCCAAATTTTAATGTAAAATGAACCAATAGCAACACGTTTCGCATTTCGCTTTTCACAATTTCGCGACTATGAAAATCAGGCTTTACAACTAACCTCAAAAATATGCACTTTTTAAAATTTTTGTATATTATGTCATTTTTATCAAAATTTCTGCTTGTTTCCTGTACTATCATCTAAAATCTTGTTCGATGCATTACTAATGAAGTTTTAATTGTCCTAATCTAATGAAATAGGATGCTCTTTGTTGACTGGAAATCCAACCTATAAATAGCAATTCATTTTTAATAATCTACGTAGGTACAATATTGAAACTTTATATATCTACTGTCTTATTAGAGAGTTTTTAAATGTTATTATAGATCCAAGCTGAAGCTACAAAATTATAATTAAAGTAAAAATAAATTTACAAAAACTAAACATTTTAGGTTATGTTAGTCATATGATGTATAAATGATTCATTTTAGAACAAAAAATCCAATAGTTTAATAAAAATAGAAAACTGACAAACTGTCAAAAGTTATTAATATACAGTCAAGGTTCGATCTATGACTTTAGTTCTTCGTCGAATGTCATGTGACGTAGATGCACCTGATGTACGAAATTCGTGCATGCGTCGTAGCATTGTTTATAATAAACAATGGTCGTAACGTAAACGACACCGGGGGCTACGGTCGTAATAATGGGCACACATCATCCAGCACGCCATCTACCAATGATCCACCGGTACTAACAAGAGGTTGAATAACTATATACTTTATAAACAATGGTATTACCATTGTTTATAATACTTTATAAACAATGGTATTACCATTGTTTATAAAGCAATAATAAACAATGGTATTACTGATAAACTGAATACTCTTTTCTGTTGAAATCATATTGTTATTATCTGTTTTTTTTCTATAACACTTGTCAAAGTGTTATAAAGTTGGTAGAAATGCTGCTTAAACCGTAGGAAATTTCGGTTTTACTGTTGGAAGGCCTATAAATTTTATAGGTTGGAATTTCAAATTTTATATCAAATTCAATAAACATTATTAAGGTATTGTATAAGAACATTTAACCTTCCGGACTATTGTTTTGCATATTGCTTTTAATTTAAAAATGTAATAT
Source organism: Rhagium mordax (assembly GCA_963680705.1). Classification (NCBI taxonomy): domain Eukaryota; kingdom Metazoa; phylum Arthropoda; class Insecta; order Coleoptera; family Cerambycidae; genus Rhagium; species Rhagium mordax. The sequence goes on along the minus strand of OY796659.1, from coordinate 76,573,568 downwards.
TTTAAGAACATAATATAATATTGACATTGACAACATTTTGACATTAGACATTAGATATATTATTTTGACAAGAATTTATCTAGTGTGAAAAAAGTAACCAAAAAAAACCCTGTTCCAACATAAATGGAGTTGGGGACTTCCAGGAATGCAACTTTTCCCCTAAAAATTTGACCTTGAATGGTATTATAGAAAAAAACGGGCTACCTATTATAGATCTTAGATCCTCTAATAACGGGATAATTTTAAATCAAATCTGATAACTGATTTATTGTTTGATTTATTTCTGATATACAGGGTGTTTCGGGAGGAAAAGGAACTAATTTAATTTGAAGACGTATTCTAGAGGTCAAAATAAGAAAAAAAGTCCGAAAATGCTTCCTTTTCGAGATACAGAGTGTCAGAAAAAGAATTAGAAATAGGTTTTTTTAAATATCTCGACAATGATTTAAGATATTTAATTGAGCTGTATATGCACTATGCTGGCATGGAAAAAGACTCGTTTTCGATTCAACAAGTTTTGACAATTCCACCAGTGGCGTGCGTGACTGAAAAAAATGAAATAATTTTGACGAAAATAATAGAACGCTACTGCTTTGTTTCAAAATAGGCATTTGATCATTGTGATTGTGCACGCCCTGTATTTATATCTCAAATACGAATAATAATTAATTAATTAGTTTTGAGAGTAGAAGAGCGTATTTACTGTTTTTAAAAATGTTTGTTAGTCAGTAGGATTGTATGCTTCTTCATAATATCTTTCTATATTTAATGCAATTATAATTATGTATTATGACAATGACAAATTATGTTATGAACAGAATTAACCCGCGCAAGGTTATCAATACAGGATACGTTCTGATATGCATTTGTCTACCATGAATGCCCTAATGGAATTTTTGTATACATGATAACATATCACAATAAACGTAAAATGAATGGGAATATAAATAACCAAATTCAAGTGAAATAACATAATTTAATAGTAAATTAATTAAACCATAAAATAGTCATCAAATTATTTGAAATGTTCTAAATCAGAATGATTATATCTTATTTCAAAATCGTGAAAAACGTAGAAATTTTTTATTTTATCTAGACATGCGGTTATTTATAGAAGAGTTCTCTTTCGTGTTAAACATTTTTGATTTTAGAATTTTCGACCAGCGATGGTCTTCACCTCGGAACAAACCCTTAAGAAATCAAAACGAGCAAGAAAACCCAAAAATTCTTCTACAAATCTCAGAATCTCAGAATCAAGATGGTTATACAGGGTGTTCCAAAAAATTTAGATATTTTAAGATGTGGTTGTTGAGGCGATGAAGGAAACTTCATATAAACATATGGCTTAAAATGCATAGTTTTCAATGTACAGGGTGATTCCTATAACGTTCTCATTCCAATTTTTTGGTTTGTCTTTGGAAATAAAATAAAAATATTTAACGTAACTTATAGTATTTTTTCCAAGTTTTTCGAAAATTTCAACAAAAAAACAATTGAAAGTCAAATAAAAGTGAGAATAAATATGACCAAGGTCTTTTAAATGGAATTTCCTGTATATTTTTATAATTTTGAAAAAAATTTGGAAATTTTAAATTATTTTATGAAATTTTGAACAAAATTTCCACACCGAAAACTATGGCAGTATTTACCCGACTGCTCCCGTTTTTATCCATCTGTAATCATTTTTTCTCATTAACTTTTATTTTACATTGTAAGACATAAAAAGTTTAGTACATGTGCAAAATTTCATTTGCGTATCTTTAAACGTTTCAAAAATATTAAATTATAATTATTAGAAAACCATCTTCATAGCTTAATTTTTAACATCCTGTACATTGAAAACCTCTTAAAGTATCTACATGTTGTTTTGGAACACCCTGTATAATTGTTCCATTTATTTGCTAAAAATAAAAATTGCAAATTTCAGTTAGATGTCTTAATTTGATGGCACGCAATCTTACCAGAATTTCGCAAAATCGCCTGTCTAGGTAATTTTGTTAGAGAATGATAAAGTCTGAAAAAATCCGGAAAAATTTCGCGGTTTCAAAAAAACGTATTTTACCAGGAACTTTGTGTTCTTTACTAAATCTCTTAGCGACCCACAAAAAACTGTTTTACATGCAATAATATCTGTAGCTTTATTAATACAATATGAAAGGTGCTATAGCCTCGATATTTATTAAGAACTAAGCTAGCACTTTATATACTTTAATTATTATTGTTTTATTGTCTAAAAAATATATCTAAGTAGCGTGAAACGTTAGCTAGGTATTTATGTTTTGCACTCAAAACGCGGTATTTCAATAATTATTATTACCAATTTACAGGCGTAATAACAATTTGCTTTATACAGTGATCCTTACCAGTGGCGTATCCTGAAAGAATATTCGGCCGAGCAAAAAACAAAAAACCAAACTGAAATTAAGTAGGTAGGTACCAAAGGGGCATAGGCGCAACTAGGTCTTAACCACCCAAAATAAAAATAAAACTTCAAAAAATATTAGCCATAAAATACATAGATGACTAGATTATAAAAATTCAAGTCTATATATTGATCCGAAAATAAGTAAAATAAAAATAAATAAATAATCTTAATGACACATATTTACGACTTGATCGCGTCTATGGAGATGAATTTAAAAGATTGTAATGTTATTTCATCAAATTCAAAACATGAAAAACGACATATTTTGTAACGAGCATTTAATGGAGGCTAATTAGACACGAGTAGGAAAATTATGATACGAGCCTTGGCAAGTAACGATTTGAAACGATTTCGGACGGCAAGCAGACGGAATTTCCAACAGGCTATAGTATGAACGGCGGGCAGTCGGTTAGCTATAGATATTCTTGTCTATACAAAGGGTTTTACAATACGGCGAACTACTGCCACAAACATAGAGCTATTTAACAAGGACTATTTTTCGTAAGTTAAGTTTTCCGGTAAAAGTTTATGCATTGAAGCCTTAAAGATTGCCCGAGCGAGCAAATCTAACCAGCCGATGCATATTCTATGAAACAAAAGACCAACGGAGGAATTAGTAATTAGCTCTAGTTTGATTTAGTAGTATAATACAGCGGTACTCACAAACAATAAGATCTCTGAACAGAAGGCGGTACGGATGGATAGTAGCGGACCACGGTGTATTCTTACCAATATTATTTTCAAGAAAATTTATTACTATAATTCGGAGCGGCGGTTACGGACGGAAGTGAAAACGGTGACAATTTCGGATTGATCTTGGCCCGATCTTCAACTGATGCGGACTGAACGTTCCTCCGGCGTTTTATTACTTTTATGACGTATCCAGACGGCGCGTTAAAGGGGCGTACTGACTTGAAACGAAGGACTCGTACTCAAACGTTACTTACTGAGGTCGAGCGTATTATGTAATTAGCAACATTGACTCGTAGCATCAACAACTGGAAATGGGTTACTTGCAATTTCTAGGCCCCTCGGAGGACTGCTCTGGCAAGAAATTGAAGCCCGAGGGATGAATTTTAGTATTTTAAATAGTTGCTTAGCTCAAATTGTTGTATTAAAAAATTACCATTTGTAATAATTTCGGCAGAATACGTTTTTTAGTCGGGCATATACATAGGTAATAAATTTAAACCCATATTAATTCTTTCATGTCTGATAACAAAAACACTAACAACTTAATACCGATCACCGTTGTCGATTAATCCTGCATAGAAAAACAAATTGCGCTGCTCGCGCGAGAGAAACCTCTCTTGGCGCGACTATGAACAACGTAAATAAAATGTATCCTTACAAACCCTTTTAATTTTGTGAAAGTACACACAGACCTAGTTAATCATGAATGCCTAGGAGAAAATAAAAGTTTATTACAATATATATTTGGTGCGGTGTTCGTCTCACACACACGTAGAAAATCAGATATTATCTTATCTTTTAAAATGAACTAAACTTGCTTCATGGGATTTTCAGCTTTTAGTTAATCTCAAAATGTTAAATAACAGTGATAATGTTGACGAAGAGACGAGGTTCATTAAAGGTAGGGCACTTATTTTCTAATTACTTTAATTACTATGTGTATTATTTGACGTTTACTTAAGTAGGTAATCGCATAACCCAAACGGTTTTAAGAAGCAATCTTTCTATTATCCTCTTCCATTGTTGTTTTAATTTTAATTACATTGTTCTAAATGAGCAGCGTTTACCGATAACATTGTTATTTAAATGATTTTCCTAGCCTAATTTGGTGTCATTTTAGGCGAGGGATGCTTGACAGATTGATAATTTTTTTCGTCGCGCTTAAATAATTATTTTTAATTTTTACTAAATCGGTGCGCTTACATTAAATCATTGTTAATAAATATTCTAATTAGTACACACGTATTAATTTATGGTGTTTAAGATATGACGCTTGTGAGATTTGGCTGCAGGGAATTTACTTAATCTGACGTGGCTTAGGCACTTTAAAAATAATGTCAATATAATATATAGATACCTATAGCACTTATCCGAGCAATTCAAGATAATTATGGGGTAAATTAAAGATTAGTGAAATGGATGCAGAAACATTTATGAAAAATCCCTAAAATATTAGATACCTACCTAGGGAAGAAACGATTAAGATGTCAATAAATCAATGAGAACTGTTTCAACTGTCTTCAGATGATGCCAACAATTACGCTTAAAATATAAACTTATTTGCATTAAACCAAAAAAATATATTTTTTGGTTTCATCAAATGCTAAACACAAGGCAGTGAAGGTAGTACTTTTAAAATAACAGTGCATGTTTATACTCAAAAACTGTAATTCCTGATTTTATCGGGTGATTGGGAAAACATGGTTGTTTCCTCAATTTCTAAACATATAATTTCGGCCTATGATCAAGATCAATAGTCTTATCTATGCGAACATTATTAATAACTATACATTAATTCAAGTGTACTCCTAAAATTGTTATTATATCTAATCTAAATCTCAAGTAAGTAATTTATAGTAGGTACAGGGTGTCCCACGTAAGAGGCCCACTCGATCTCCTGGCTTTATTCCAATAATATATCATTCTCAAAGTTGCTTTAATTAATTAATGTTAATAAGTTGTATGAATTTCAAAAGTCCCGCCAGTTTTCCGTAAGGGACGTCAAAAGCGGACGGTCTTGCTTAACCTCCAATCAAATTCGTTTGTTCATGTGACGTCACAATTAACCCCAAAGATTCTTTTGTTGGTTGGAAATCCAACCAAAATTAGCCGTCTAGTTTTAATAATCTATCTATAATATTAAAACTTTATATATCTTCTGTCTGCGAAAGTTTCTAAAATGGATCCAAGTTAAAACTACAAAAATTGAAAATAAACTTACAAAAGCTAAAAATTTAAGGTTATGTGAGTCATACGATGCACAATTAACAGGATCTATACTACAGATACTTTATAGGGACAGAGACGACAATAGAGCCGAAGTCACGCCCACCCGCCATTATGAGGCTAAATTTATCAGGACTAACATAACCTTAAATTTTTAGTTTTGCAAATTTATTTTCAATTTTCGTTTTAATTTTTGTAGTTTTAACTTGGATCCATTGTAACGTTTAAAAACTCTCACTGACAGTAGATTTATAAAGTTTCAATGTTGTAGATTATTTAAAATAGACTGCTGATTATAGGTTAGAATTTCAACCAACAAAAGCATCTTGGCTTGGTTTTCTTTAGTTGACTATTGAAACACTCGTATTATGATTATGATACTATAATTATTAGTATAATAATTGTTTATAAACTTTATAAACAATGGTTTAATTTAATGAACGTCTAGAATATTTTAGTTATGTATTATGCAAAGATGTAGTATGCACGTGTGAGGTTAGGTTAAGTTTTAAATTTCATTAAAATGTTTTTAGCAAAAAAAATTAAATTTCACACTAGCCAATAATCTTTTCACAATACATTAATCACAAACAGTTTTTATACACAGTATAATATGACAGCTTGAACAATTTCAGCATTTTTAGCCTCTTAATGGCGGTACATACCACGTGAATCCAACTACCAATCAAAATGCTGACAACCCTTTGTCGCCACTGTCCCTATAAAGTCTCTGTAGTGTCACAGCCTACTTACCAATGACTATCCGTTATTGACAGCACAAAAATTTAATAGATTAATTACTACGTTTTTTAAATCTTATTTTTGCTTTAAAGGAAAAATACTAGTAAGAAAATACGTCAGAGCTATACCATAGTCTGGTATAATTTTTCTCATAAATTTCACGTGTAATTTTTTTCCACAAAAATGCTTTATTTACAACTCTGATTTCAATCTATAAACCTCTATACTCGGGCCAAAAAGAGTAGTCAGTAGAGCCAGGGGCGTACGGATTTACGAATTTCATAAATTCCATAATTCGAACAAATGAAAGCGGATTGTGTTAATTATGCATGAGTATGAGTTACCATGTCTAAAATTTTAAATAATATGCTTACATCTGGTAACATTAATCTCCACGAATTAGGTATAGCAACGCAGTTGAACAATGCACATCCTTTGCGTTGCAGCATATGTGACGCCACTGAATGCGCTATCTAAGCTCTCTCGACGACCTTTATAATAGTCGAACAAATTATTGGGTATAAGGGCGGCACGTTCAGGCATGTACTATATTTGGTTGACTATACCAATTAAAGATAATGACCTAGTTGTGGTTTTCATCTCTGGTAGGCGGAGAAAACTGGATATATTTCTCTGAATTATATGGTAAAACGAGCTGCCGCTTCTGTATTCCATAACAGCTAAATCCTTTGAAGAATTGCCGGATAGTTTTTTGCTCTACTGACTACTCTTTTTGGCCCGAGTATAGATGAATAACGTGCTTATATCGGTCATAAAAAAGAACTTATATAAACGTGATTCACATTGCAACAGTGGCGGGTGTGCGAGATAATTTTTATAAGGCTTTGAATTCAAAGAAAGTGTGGTTATGTTTCTGTCAACGCTTCCTCCAACAACATAAGCGTAGATAATAGAACGTAAATAACCCAAACTGACACTATAAACAAACTTCCTCCAACATCCGTCATTAACTACTGCGATGTTGCCAAATTTCTAAACAATATTGAAAATCGTATTCAGAAATATAAGTAAAGAATACCTACAAGTAAAAATTCCAACTAAATCGTATACGGAAACAAACATATCATCAACTTAGTAAAGTTATTGAATATTCCTCACATTCCTACCTAATGCTATTTAAATATTAAACAAAAGTATTGTATCATGCAGTTATCATTATTTTATTAGGTACTGTCAACGCTGCCCGTTTATTTATTAAGTAGGCTGTTAGAATGTGATTATTCTGGCAACAAAACAAAATATACCTACTCTATTGTCTTTTATTTTAAATCCATGGATATAGGATTGCTACCATTTCGTATAGAATATTGCGAGGTAACTTGGTCGCAAATTCGGGGAAAGTGTGGTTATGTTTATGTTAAAGCTTCCTCCAACAACACAAGCGTAGACAATAATAAAATAATAAATTTTTTTACTCTGTAAAACAATGGTTTTTATATTTACCTGCGAAAAGATATGCTTGATTTCTTATAAACTAGTCCTTTGTACTATCCAACTATATATAATAAGTTTAATGTTATTAATTGATGTTAATACAGAGCAATTAATAAAAACATGTAAAAAGCTTACTTTCTATTCGCCTATAGTACGAGACCATTGAACTTTGCATGTATTGTAAATACAGCTGATTTCCCTCGCCGTTGGCCAGTCGATCGACCTGGTCCCAATTGAAATCGTTTGATTTACTCAAAGAGGAAAAAACTTCAAATTATAGACGCCATAAAGAAATTTACTATCAATAATTTGCCATCAAACACTAATTAGTAAAATAATATACATAAATACAAATTATAGTTATTTATTTTTATATTTCAACGAATTATGATAAATAAAAACAAATGAACGAATCGATAAAGAAACAAATGAATGACCGTGGCTGCCTAGATACGAAACTAAATTTGCTTAAAAACATGTTAGTAATTAATATTTTTGCCTAGATATGGCATAGTTGTATACAAAATAAGTCCCTGTATCTAAAATTGTAGAAATATACAGGGTGATCCGGTTGAAAAACCAAAGTTACCGCCATTTCTGGTAAACCGTGCCTAATAAGACCAAGAAGATATGGCGAGCGTCTTGTGATCGCCCGGTATATACTTGGTGTTTTCTAGGTACATGGGGGTAATTCCTTGGATTGTGCCACGAAAAAATAGTATACTTCAAATCACGAGAGATGACCGTTACGTCACAAATTAATTTCTAATCTTTAACGTACGCTTCAAGCGTTCTTTGTTTGCAAAATAGTAAAACGAGAGAGACGGGGAAAGGGAGTCCATTATATGTGACTGTTAATATCTCCGACTGACATTGTTGATAACTAACGCAGTACTGATTTGATTTTTACGAATTATAATGATGACGTAACGGTCTTCTTTCGTGATTTGAACTATATATACATGCATTAAAACCTATATATTTTAAAGATATTTGTTTGTGTTTTTATCTTAGTCAATATTTTTGTTTACTGCTTAAACACACATCCCACAACATGCGTACAATAAAATTATTATCAGTTTAATCTTTGTACTCTTCCTATTGATTTATAGAATCGCATTGAAAAATAAATCATAAAAGAACACGAAAGACGTAAACAAAAAAATTGTGCTCGTTAAAACTGATGTTTATATATTATACACGCACAAGCTGCTTTTTTTAACATGTAATAAATTATCAAATCTAAAATATTTAATGTTAATTCAGATCAATTTACACATCTATTCCATGTGTGTGGTGGAGGCTAAAAAAGGATTTCCAACCTGAACAGCAACGTTATTATAATTTTATTATAGTATACGCCTACCGAAATCAAAGTAAGCATGTTTTACTGCGCAACTTAAAGGCGTATGATTGGCCTTGCGACCGGAGCCCCGCCTTTCTAACCACGCGACAGCACAAGAACGAAGCCACACCTCTCTGTAACGGCGTATGACTGGCCGCAGGGCGTTGGTGGAACCAAGCCACGCCTACACCTACCTACGACTTGGATCTCAATAACACGCGTGAGCTCGAGTCAACAGATTTCTTTTTGTTTGTGAACCATAGACGCTGAGTAAATAAATACAAAATTAGACTTTTTTTTCTCTAAGAGCACTTTTTTCCCCATCCAATAACTACACAATTTTTTGGTTTTAAGGCTTTTGTGGAGCTGATGATTTGTAGAAAAGTTTTTTATTTTGAATTTTTGACGTTTCGACCATCACCCCGTAGACTTCTTCCGAAGCGAAGTGAAAGATAACCCGAAAATTCTTTTACAAATCATCAGCTGCACAAAACCAAAACATATGATAATATTCGGAAATTACCACATTGCTAATGGTTTGTTGATTAAAAATGTAATAAGTAGACGACAAATTGCTTTCTTAACAGTCACCAGATAAACACCAAAACAACTTTTAATTACGTTCTGGTCGCAATTTGATTACTCACAATTCACGAAATTTTGAATAGGAAAATGTTTCGATTTCGCACAAACAAAGCAGGGTTTTTTTTAAATAATTTACTAATAAATCAATACCAAATGTTAGGCGTTACGCATTCCCGATAACAAAATGAATGCAGCTAAGAATTATTTCAGTGACCCGTAAATAGAAACTTCCTGGGGAAGATTTGAATTGTTTACCCCATTAAAATATGACTAGGGCAGGGTCAATAGTGTAATAGTGTTTACCCATTAGCGCATCATTTTTAGACTCGGCTAATGGCCAAACACTTTTTTCAGAGCATAAAATAAAATTAATTTGTCTTCACTGATATTAAATGTAAGAATCTCTTACGTAGTATGGCAAGTCCCCATTTGAAATTTTAAGAAAGGTGAACCACGGGATAAGGAATGCTGATACCCATTCTCGGGCGCCAGTTTCTGTTTATAGTGCAGAAACGCCACTACTCAGGCAGCTACAGTGAAGAAACGGATATTCCAGTGGGTCGTTGGAAAAATTAGATTTTGCTTACTTAGGCACGTCTGCTCAGGAACAGCAGCGGACGGGTACTGAAGATAGTTGTGGCGAATTCGGAATATCAATGCTTTGTAAAATATCGGAGGAGTAGGGATGAACGCAAATAAGCAGCGCAGTGAATAAATGCGTCACGGCGAGGCTCTGACGTAGGGCAGTGTTTCAACTGCTGGAGCGCTGCATCGACACGTCTACATTCGCTGGCTATTGCGGCTGGACTGATTTCGGCGCGGATACGCTTTTCTCTCATAGGTGTTGCCGGGGAGGGACAGATATTACCGGAAGCGAAGATATTAGTAGGTATTTGAAAATTTTTATAACTCAAAAACGGATAAATCGGTCGAGACGCGATAAAAACCTAAAGATGCCCGTTAACTAGATCTATAAAAAAGGTACCAATGTCCATTCCGAGAAAATTTTAAAAAATTGGACTGGTTAAAAAAATATCGGCTTTTTTGAAAAATTGTACCTGTAAGGCGATAACTTTCGAAACATATTTTAGATTCAGATGTAATTTGGTAAAAATAAAGGTCTTGAGCCACACATGAGCCTATTCTTGAACGTTAGAATCGACTGATAGGAAGTGACTTTTTTAAGGTTAAGTTAGGTTAGGTTAGGAAAAAGTTAAATAACTCGCGAATGACACATCCAATTTCAAATCTGAAAAATGTATCTAATAGAGCTCAGAAATGTCTATTAGAAACATGCTATTTCGATTTAATTCACAAAAAATTTTTTTATATCGCGAACCACTTGGCAGATTCTATTTAAGTAAAGTGCTAATGAAAACTGATATAATACTCTTTCGAGATACGTATACACGATTACGATTATCACATAAATTCCTAGCATAATTGATCACGTTTGATAAATGTCAAGGAAACAAAAAAATTGCGATTCCAATTTTCAAAACGTTACTAAAAAAAGTGTCAAAATGTAGCTACACCACAACTTCCCAGGTCAAGGTTTGTTTTCAAACATAGATTAATGATCTCGTACTTGTTTTACCTTCGAAAATAGCGGTTTACATGATGTAAACTATTTCATGATTATTTAGAAGATTACATTACCACAACATTTGTTTTAAGTGTAACTAGTCTCTGACCATGAAAATCGGTGTTTTGAAAAAGAAGATTTTTTAAAATAATGTAATTTAAGTTTAATTACTAATCTACTGAACTATAGTACGTTTTTTTTTAATATGAATGACAATGGCCTACATAATGTTGGCTTAATATACAGGGTAATTCGTAAATGAACCGACACAGAGCAGGCGCGCGCATGGTAACTCAAAATATTGTGATGAGCCCTAAATAGTTGGTGGTTCAGCAGTTCTCCAAGAGATGGCGCCAGTGGTACGAAAGCAAATTAGCAAACAAGATAATTATTGTGGAATCTTCTAGAGTCTAGAGTCATTTTAGAAAGCATATCTGCAGGTATATAGAGTATTCCTGTACAATGAAAAATAAACAAAAATTCTAGACTTAAATTAACGAATAAAATGTTTAAGAAGGTCCCTAATTTGAGCCAAATAATAACCCAGAGGGTTGGAGAATTATTTTGGCGTGTTTCATTTCATTTCAGGCATTTCGATCGCAGCCAGCCGGTGCGCGGCTATCTCCCACCTTTATAGCGATGTATGCAGTGCAATTTAAGCCTGTATATAAAAGCTACGTTGCAACGTGTATGCGAACTTGGCACTTATGTATTTATATGCAAATTTGGATCAATATTGTTTACGTTAAAATGGTGCAGGTTAGAGGTTAAACAGTAGGTACACAGATAAATGAATTTTGCTATACGTGCTTGCACATCTGATCTGATAAAACAAGCGAACTCGCCTCACTATTAAAAGACCACGTTTATTTGGATAAACCTCGCCGTATAAAGTAAACAAACTGTATAGGTAATTCTCACACGAATTTTATATACACCAGTCGATTTTATATGTGTACATTAATTACTATGTTAACGTATACGTTTAGAGTAGGCGTTAAAATATTTTGAATCGTAATTGTTTTATTATTTATTCGTGATTTTTTTTGCGTTTAAGTTGGCCACGGGCAACAACTGGTAGTGTTCCACAGAAACGTGGAGTTCCCCGTTTATATTGCAAGTATAATCGTATAATCGAAACGTTTGGTAAATAAATTATATTTTCACTCAACAGTCGATACTTATTTAGTTACAGGGTGATCCGCGTAACTGATTTAATTAGTTTACTAGAGCATCGAAAAATAAGTCGACCTGCCTAAAAAAAAATATCCAGTGGCGTGGGAAATAAGGTGAGAAATAGAGGGTGTCACCCCAGTATCTACGCCACTGGTGATTTTTGACATGAGTTATTCTTATAGGATTGTATGTATGTAGTTCAGTACTGCCTGTGCAAAATTTGGTTAAAATCGGTCGTATGGTCTAGAAGTTATGACAAAAAAACGATTTTTTTATTCCAACTTTGAAGGCCTGTAACTTCGTTATTATGCAATTTTGATATAGGTTTTTTGGGCAGGTCGACTTATTTTTCGATGCTCTATCACCTCCTTAAAGTACGACATTTAAAAATGAAACACCCTGTATAAGGGAGGATAATGTAATAAATTATCTCTCCAAGAAGAGGTCCCGTTAATAGGAAAAGATATAAATTTTGTTAAATGGGAAAAAATCCTTAAATCCTCAACGAATTTTTTGGGTTGTTTTGAAAAAGCTGAATTTTCGGATTTTTAATTTAATTTTTTTCTAGAGTTAATAGTAACTTATTTTTTTAAAGTACGGTCCTGTTTTTTAGATGCCAAATTTTAGAAGCCCTTTTTATTTTGAATTCAACAATATACCACACATTTACGGTTCAATTATGTTTCGAGTCTTCTTTGAACATTATCAAGAAACATTTAATTTTTGAGAAATGCAGAGATAATAATTAAATTAGTCAAGATATTAAATTTTTTCGAAATTTGAGGTCCCATTTTGGGGACTTATATCTTCTCAGGGGTGTAACTTAGTATACAGGGTATCCACCTAATACATTTTTTACTATTTTACAAATTTTACAAAATCAAAATAATGTTGATTATACAAGGTGTTCCATATCTTCTGGGCAGGTAGTAACTTTGTTTTTCTTAATTTTTTTTGAAACACACAAAGAAAAAACTATAAAGGATGTCCACTTTTTCAATGGGATTGTATGGGTAACTCCTAAACCGCAAGAGATAGAAGGTTGGTTAAATTAGGGAAAACTTGTGCATTTTAAAGATTGTTAAGGTGCCTTTTACAGACTTCAAAAAATGTTCAAAGATAACCTGAAAACAGTGCAAATCGCCATTTTTTATTATTCCTAATAACACGCAAATGATAAGGTTTAGAAAAACCAAATTTAAATGAAAGTTGAATGATGTTCAGTTGCCTATTTAAAACTCTTAAATTTGTATTTTAATACTTTCAACTGTAAGCGCCGCGACGTCCAATTTTTGTTTTTCTTTTTGAATCTATTTTGCATTTATTTTATTATTGAATAGTGTAACCAAGTTAAATTTAAAAAAAGACAATTTGACAGCTATATGACACTTCTTAGAACAGTTCATTATTGTTTATCGTGGCCTACTTTGCTGTACCTGCGAATGAGTGATAATAACACTAGTGCAGGCCCATCTACCAAAAAACATGGTTAGACTTTTTAATAAGATGATGCCAAACCAATTTCCTTAAAAAAAGTCAGGCGTCCATAAGAAAAACAAAAGTTGAGCGTCGCGGCGCCTACAGTTAAAACGATAAAAATACAAATTTGAGGATTTTAAATAGGCAACTGAACACCATTCAACTTATCTAAAAATTTTTTTTCTAAACGTAACATTTTTAAAAGTTTTGGATACAACTAAATTATTTTTTACATAGATGGCCATGCATAAAACAATAATGGTTTAAAATAACAATAATTGCTGATCTGCAAATTTTAAACCATTATTGTTTTTTTTTGCATGGCCATCTAAGTAAAAAATAATTTAGTTGTATCCCAAACTTTTAAGAATGTTATTTATTTGAATAACTCAGTTATTTGAGGATGAAATGTGTAACAATTATATATGTTTATAAAGGGGATGAAAAGGGCTATCCAAATATCTAAAACTATGCAGGGTGTTCCATTTAAAAAAATGTGACTATGTGGCGCTCCCTGTATATTCTTGGTAAAATATGCTACTGATCTATTTTTTATTTTTATTTCTAGCTATATTTTTAAGCAAAATAAAAAAGTAGGATTTTTAAACGATCACCCTCTACATAATATGTATGATATTTAAATGAAAATATTGACAGTTTTTGAAATATTCAATCATTGTTTTTTTTCTTTTCTCTAGCTCTTTCAAATGATCTGTGACATACAGGGTGCAATTGCAAATAAAATCGTGCCAAACATTATAGAAGATTTTTTATTAATAATTTAATAACAAAATCAGATAAATATCACAGGTAAGTTCATATATGCTATTCACATTTTATTTACATGAGGGGAGGCTATGATATGTTTTCCTTAGGTTGTCTCAGGGTTGTCTACTATTGACAAAATATTGAAGTGTCAGATTTAATTGATCGTCACTGTCATTTATTTTTGCTGAATTGCCAAATTTTTTATTGATAATATTGCTGTGCTTTCTTTAGGGTCACTCTGGCAACTATGTAGAACTAATTTGAATTTGTGGTTATGTTTTTGACTTTTCAACATAACCTCACTAATTAAAACAGTCATTCATACCAACAGAATTCATATTTTCCAAGGCCTCCCCTCATGTAAATAAAATGTGAATAGCATATGAGGTTTCAAACAAAAGAAAGTGCAATTAAACACAAATTATCTGAGAAAAGCCCATGGCGATTGTTTTTATTTACAAATCAAAATCATCCATATCTATAACGATTTCCTTGTACTTACTGTTTTATATGCGTTAAAGGGGGATAAGGATAAACCTCGGGATAAACAATTATAAATTATGCGACAACTATTAAAGTTAGCAATGAGGACTGTAAATATTGATAACTTGGAGTAGTTTTCCATACACACCAAAACACCTTTGCACACACTCGACGCGCGTTTCGCCAACCAAGTTGGCATCATCGGGAGATGATAAATTTTGTCAAAACAGCCACTAATTAAATTAACTATTTGCTGGTAGAGAAATTCACGTGGAGATGTCTAAAAAGTTTGCCACCATAAAAGGGTAGGTACTCAAAATATTCACCATTATATTTACATAATAAATTCTATGATCAATGGGATATCTGATGGTTGAATAATATCCAGGGTGTCCCATTTGAATTTACGGGGATATTTCATTTTTTTTTTAACATGTTTGGCACAATTGTATTCACACCCTGTATAACAGAGATCAATTTCTGAAAAAAACATTTCAAAGAGCCGTTCTTGCTCAACAATCAGCCAAAGAATATTTTTACTGATGACTGGCATAGTCTAAGAGTTTCAGATATAATTAGTAACGAAAATTGGGAAACAAGAACATATCGAGCTGATCTATTTCGTTAATATTTTCATCTTTGGTATTATACATACAGTATTGTAGATATTATTTTTCGTGTAAATTTCGAAAAAATTGTAAAAAAATATAGATTAAGAAAAACAAAGTTGCTACCTGTCCAGCATAAATGGGACACCCTGTATAATTGGCATTATTTTAATTTTGTAGAATTTGAGACACTAGACACAATGCAAAAAAAATCTGTTAATTTTTTTTTTTATTAACCAAGATATTGGACTTCCGCGCACTAGGTGAACACCCTGTATAGATAAGTTGCGTCAAATAATCATATTTTGAGTTCCCTGTACGTACAATTTATATAATATATTTATTTGAGTTTTTTTCTATTTCTAAAGTCAATATACCATTTTCTAGATTATCCGCCCCCAAGCAAAAATTTTGGATACGTCACTGCGTTTCAGTGAGTATATAATTGTGTGTATTGACACTGAAATAGCCTATTAACCAACAATAGATTAGTCACAGCACATGCAGGCATTTCCTAAACTGCATCCAACGAGAAGTGAAATTGGATGCGAAATTTTATATAAAAAAAAATTATTAATCTGGGCAAATACTTTCAAAAATAACACACCGACGTTGATATTTATCAATCCGATTATATTTTTAATCAATTTTATTTGTAATTTAAATCGTATATCCGCATACCACCTTCGAAAATCCCAGCCACTCGTTCGCATTCGTTTTTTTGAGCCGCGCGGCACAATAATTGCAAAACTGCATCGAATTGAATTATCTCGCAATCGTAACAACCCCCCCGTCCCTCCCTCCTAGCGTGCAAACGCAATAATAATTATACCCAATAAAACATAATTTGATTGTTGTCGTGATCTACCAGCAGGGAATTTGATACAATTTTATTATAATACTTAGCCTTAGCCAGAAAAGTAAATACCGCGTATTGCGGTGCGGTGGTACATTCTGCGTGTACACCGACATTCATTAGAGAAAGTACAAACTCTGGGCTCCTTATCAAACGCCGATCAGTTGGTTTAAGAAGCCCGAGCTTTGTAGGACGACGAAACCGTCAGCACGCCACGGTCAAGTGTTTCGACGTGAAGATCGTCCTTTAAATTCTGTTAGTCCGGGCGTGTTTTTTTTTGTTGAAAACCTTGGTGTCCAAGACTGTATCAGTGCGTGCTTGAGTTGTTACATGGTTCCTTGATTGGCTTATTTTTTTTTTTTTTCGGTGGAAAATTGTGGTAAAAGTAAGGTTTAAATAATTTTATTATAAATAGAAAAAGTGTGTTTTTTGTTTTTTGGAATGAGTTTAAAATGAATCTATTTTTTTTTTAAATTTAAAACAATAAGAGGTAAAGTATAGCGTCATTGTTTTGTGATAAGAGCTTTATAATTTTTTGTAAACAACAGCGAAGGTCCTCCGTGCTGTGCTGTGTGAAATCACTTTTGTATCCAAAACTGTAAAGGTGAAGGATTGTATGTATATAGATTTTATCCATTGTTCTCCAAACAATTAATAAGAACCATATGGAGAATTATTACTAACACCGAAGTAACAAAGATAGTGTATTCATTGATGCAGTGAAGTGACTATCTGCCTGCTATCATCTGCTACTGGCCATAAACTTGTGTGGTGTAAACAGGCAGATATTTGGATAGCCCTTTTCATCCCTTTTATAAATATATATAATTGTTATATATTTCACCCTCAAATAACTGAGTAAGGGGCTATCTAAATATCTAAGAATATACAGGGTGTTCCGTTTAAAAAAATGTGACTATGTGGCGCACCCCGTATATTCATTGCTGCAGATCTATTTTTTTTCTATCTATATTTTTAAGCAAAATTGTTTAAAAAGTAGAATTTCCAAACGATCACCCTGTATATCAGTAAATTTTTTAAAGCCTCTTCCTAGACTCCTGCTTTCACTCCTATATTATCATTGACTATCCCCCAACCATCTGGATGTAATTAATTTTTTTGTTGAAATAATGCCATCTGCAGATGCATATTGGAAAAACCACTACAATCACAATTATGAGATTATAAGAAAAAAAATATCATATTAATTTTGTTTTTATCATTTTCCCTTCCTAAAAATATACAGGGCGGTCAAAAATGATTTTTTAATTTTTAATTTTTTTTAATAGAATTCTCTAAATTTTTTCAAATGAAACACTCTGTATATTATTGAGCAATGTGTTGTAGAATTGAAAAAAACAACATTTTTTGTACGTACATCCCTGTGCCTATTTGTAACGATTTTACTAGGGTTAGTTTTAATAATTCAAAAGATGGTATTATACAGGGTGTTTCAGTTTTTTCGTTCATAACTTCTGTAAACGATAGAATCAAAATAATAGGAGTCTTTCCTATAACATTTTTCTCTAAAACGTTTCGTTTTCAAGATACAGGGCGTTACTATTTATTCATTATCTCCTAAACAAATACAGATTTTTTATTCAAATTTTGTACACTTTAGTCATAATAAAAGACCAATTTTTTGACGTTCCAAAAGTGTTTCTTACAAAAGCAGTGGCGCAGTTATGGGGTTCTGTCCGTATTTAAACCCCCTGAACTTCTACGCCAATGGTCAGGAATTATATTTTTATACAAATTGTAAAACTTTGATGCATTTCCCATGAAAAAGTACTCTTGATAAAAGTCGCTAGGAGGCTTTCTGCTCGAGATATTTAGATTCTTACTAATCAGGGGTATATTAAGGAATTACATCTTGGTTGAAAATGACAGGATTAAGTAAGCGTTAAATCATTGGCAGTTATTCACAACATAAACATAAAAAAATGGATATCATTTTGAGCATTTATTGTAGATTATTAATTATTTATCATTTTAAATAAATATGTATTAAAATAATTCTTTAATTTGTTTAGCAAATAGCCTGTCAATAGGAAGTACATAGGTTACCCCTGATTAGAAACAAATCTAAATATCTTGAATAGAAAGCCTCCTAGCGACTTTTATCAAGAGTACTTTTTTATGGGAAATACATCAAAGTTTTACAAATTGTATAAAAATATAATTCCTGATCATTGGCGTAGAAGTTCAGGGGGTTTAAATACGGACAGAACCTCATAACTACGCCACTGCTTTTGTAAGAAAAACGTTTGGAACGTCAAAAAATTGGTCTTTTATTATGACTAAAGTGTACAAACTTTGAATAAAAAATCTTTATTTGTTTAGGAGGTAATGAATATAAATAGTAATAATTTTTTAAAAGTTTAACACCCTGTATCTTGAAAACGAAACGATCTAGAGAAAAATGTTATAGGAAAGACTCCTATTATTTTGATATGTTCTATCGTTTACAGAAGTTATGAACGAAAAAACTGAAACACCCTGTATAATGTGTGTTACATGTTGCCCATCACACCAACAATAATATTATTCGTTTTTTATTTGTACTTCACATGTCGAAAAATATACAGGGTGTTCCGTTTGAGAAAATTCAATTCAAAAAGATCTAAATTGAAAAATCATTTTTGACCACCCTCTATATTTTTAGGAAGCGAAATTAATTAAAAAACAATCATAAGATGTTTCGTAACTAGTATTCATATATTTTTTTCTTATAATCTCATAATTGTGACTTTGGTGATTTTTTTTCAATATGCATCTGCAGATCGCATTTCAACAAAAAAATTAATTACATCCAAATGTGCTGATATACATAGTATTCCATTTAAAAAAACGTACTTGCTCCTGTTATATTGTCTTGGCTCGCCCTGTATATTCGGAAATAATTTCCGGTTATAGACTTCTTTATCTAGTTTACTTGTAGAACTCGAGCTTTCAAAGTCGAGCGTAGATAAAATCTTGTATATTATATGTGCCATCTGTATTTTATAGCACTCATCTGTTTACAAAACTCACCTTCGGTTCGTTTTGTAAACTTCAGACGTGTGCTATAAAATACCTTACCACTTATATAATATAAATAGCTATTTTATACAATAAACAAACAATGTCACACTTTTCACCATCCGCATTTTTTTGACTTTTGACAAAAATATTCACAAACGTCAATGAATTCTTTTGTTTTTAAAATCTAGACGACGCGACGTGGCCATGATGATTCATGGTTACTACTATTTGCTATTCACATTTTATTTACATAAGGGGAGGCTATGATATGTTTTTCTCAGGGTTGTCTACTATTGACAAAATATTGAAGTGTCAGATTTAATTTATCGTCACTGTCATTTATTTTTGGCTGAATTGCTAAATTTTTTACTGATAACATTGCTGTGATTTCTTTAGGGTCTCACTCTGGCAACTATGTAGAACCAATTTGAATTTGTGGTTATGTTTTTGACTTTTCAACATAACCTCAGTAATTAAAACATCATTCATATCAACAGAATTCAGATTTTCCAAAGCCTCCCCTCATGTAAATAAAATGTGAATAGCATATATGCTTTATATTTATTTAATATTATTGATTTTAAAACTTTAGGACCTATCTCAAAAACGGCTTATCCAAACATAGGTAGGCAAACTATATATTTTTGGAATCAGAGAAATGTGCTCTTTAAACACGTGGATCCATATACAGGGTGTTTCATTTAACTGCTGAAAGTGGGGGTGTCAATATATGAAGAATGACCCTGTATATTGCCGTATCTCTTTCAAATTTTTTCCTATAATAAGTAGATTCTCTTGCGAATGGGTATCTAAATACTAGTACTTTTTTGGCAAATAAAAAAAATGGATAATGTAACAATTCGATTAGGTTACGTAAAAAAATTAATTATTCTTATCACGTAATTTGGAAAGTAAACAAACCGGCGATTTTAATTTCTGCGATGCTAAAAATATACCGACTGTTGTTCCGCTTATTTTGGCGCTTGGAGTCTATTTTTAACTGCAACCCAGGGTTGGTTTTTGTCAATATCTTTATTTCGAAGAGATCGGCAGCAATTTCTGAAATTTTGAAAATTAACGTAAAAAATTGGATTGGCGTTAAGGATAATTGTGGCAAAGTGCAAAGTGAAATTTTTCTGCCACGACTTTGTTTTAAAATGCAAGGAAAAGGAATCTTATTGTATACGAGGGAGGTGCGAAACTATATATTTGGTTGAAAAGCAAAGTCGCCTTATTTTTAAAGATTTTTATATCAGTTGTCATTAAAATGTGAAATCCCAGCCACCCATGACTAAATCAATTTTTTTCCCACGCCACACGAGATTTGGTCGTCAATTATTAGTCGCTTTTTTTCACTTCCTTTCCTAATTATGGAAGTAGATAATAATGTACTTACTGGCCGAGTCTAAAACCGAACCACTATTTGAAACGATGTTATCTTATCTTTATCTTATCAATTATCATCGAGAAAGCAGTAGATTTATAGATTTAATACTTGAATTTCTCGTTTAAATCCGGTACAAACAGCCTAAAATTTGATGGCCTCACAATCTGTCTTCTACTTATTGGCCTTCACCCACGCGTTATCTATCTCAGTTATTTTATCTGTGCTCTTTTCGGTCGCTCACTTTCTCTCCTGTTTTCGTTCAACTAACTAATGAATGACTACAGAACATCAAAAATTGGACAATCTTGGAGTTGTGACGAATGGGAGAAAATAAAAAAATTGTCACGAATTATTAAAAATTTCCAGGTTGCAAGTAGCTAAATATTGCGTTTATGTTATTCGTGATGAGTTTACGTACACGTACAGAAGTCTGTAGTATGCCCTCTTACAGCAGATCCCTGACTATAGGTGGTGGTTCAGCAATCGTCCCAGAGATGGCCCCAATGGTGCAGAAAGAAATTGGGAAACTAGAGAAGAATTGTGGAATGATCTAGAGGAGCATCTGGATTATGCTGGAAGGTATATCTGCAGGGAACACAACAAAAAAAAAGGAACAGTGACTAGTGCGTTGAATAATATTTGGTTAAAAGTAGTAATTAGTTTAAATGATTAATTTTTGTAAGTAATTAGTGAGTGAAATTATTCCCAATCGCAACATTCAACTTTGCTTTCGCTCGTTTCATATGTTTATTATTATTCAAACGTCCTCGATATTTGAATAACCTAGGCGATGTTTCACTTGGCATTTGATTTGGTACTGTTCTTCTAAAATTGCAAATTTAATTAATTGCGTTTCTACTAACTGAATGTGATACTACTTAACTTAATTGTTGAGTCAAATGACAATTGACCCCTATTGTATCCTAACCGGTGTGGTCGGAGGGTTATGAGTATGACATGAGCACCCTCTATTTTAAATTTAAATTTTGCATATAAATCAACAAATAACAATAAAATCCTAAAATAGATGGTGGTGGAGATATTCAAGGTCATCTGAAAATCCCGATCCGACACGCTTGATTATCTTGAAAAATAATAATGTTACAAAAACAAAAAAACAGTATTAAATATCCAGTCCAGAAAGTCGTTGGAAAGCCACCTTGTGATTTTTGCATACAGCGATATTTTTTATTTCGAATTTTCGAGACACATTAAATTCTATATAAAAAAACACATGTGCTTAAAACAAATACTGATCTGTTCAAGATGGCGACGGTGAAGCAGTCACACAACTACTACTCGTAAAACAGGAGCCACGCCCCTGTCGGTGCTTTTGTTATTTCGTTGTCAAATCTGTGTGCCTTTCGCCATCTTTCTGTAGGTATTTCGCGCGGGAAATTTGAATGTATTCGTTTATTCTCACTCAGTGAATATAGGATACACTCCTATATTCAATGTCTCACTGCAGTTCTTGCTCTGCTACGAATTTTATTCATTTAAAATAACTCGGAAATCAGATAATACAAATCATGGCAAGAAAAACGACTAACAGACGTGATTTTTGTAGGTTATGGAAATAAAAGTAGAAACGGAAATAATTTATTGATTTTAGGAACGTGTTTAACTTAAATTGTATCAAAACGTGAAACGTGATAATATGTTAAATTCCTGACTGGTTCCAATACTTTCCATTTTTCTGGTGGGCAAACTCAAAACATGTGAAGTGAAGGTTATGTCTGTAATAAATCGCCCTGAGGATTACAGATTACTGTTAAAAGGAGGAACAACTAAATAAGTTATACTCTCTCCTGACTTTCAAAAAGAAACTAACATCGTTAAAATCTTTAATTTATTTTTTTAATTCTATAAATAAAACAGAACTCTTATATAAACTGTAGATGTAGATATATCCTTGTAACCTGTAATATGAATTAGGTTTTTTCTTACATTTTTATGGTTATTTATTAATTTTGCACAATAACACATTAATTTATTAAAATTATCGATTTACGTAGATGGTTATCAATTTTATCAGCAATGATTATGTAGATATTTGCGATGCACTCAGCTTTGAGGTATGTTTATATAAGATGATGGTAAGGCGATTGTTTACACTTTTATTATTATTGCATTCTTTGAAGGTGATAAACTGGATATTTATTTTATTTCCGAGCTGGAAAACTCCAATTTTGTGGAGCAATTAATAATAAATTATTGTTATCGTCATTAAATTATTCCACGACCATTCCATCTGGAAAGAAATGAGCCAAATTTCTTTTTTGCAACCTTTAAATTTATCAAAATAGAAAATACTACTAGCAGCGAGAGATTTTTTCTAGGTTACAAATATAACCCTCACGTTTTGAGTTTGTCCACCATACAAATGGAAAGTATTTAAACCAGTCAGGATTTTAACGTTTTGATACAATTTAAGTTAAAAACTTTCCTAACATCAATAAATTGTTTCCATTTCTACTTTTATTTCCATAACCTACAAAAATCACGTCTGTTAGTAGTTTTTCTTGCCATAATTTGTATTATTCGATAACCGAGTTATTTTAAATGAATAAAATTTGTAGCCGCACAAGAGCTGCAGTGAGAATAAACGGATATTTTCAAATTTCCCGCGCGATATACCTACAGAAAGATGGCGAAAGGCACACAGATTTGACAACGAAATAACAAAAGCACGATAAGGAGTGTGACTTAATATTATAGTAGTTGTGTGACTGCTTTACCGTCGCCATCTTGATCAAACCACAAGTATTTATTTTAAGCACATGCAATTTTTTTATATAGAATTCAAAGTGTCCAAAATTCGAAATAAAAAATACCGCTTTATACAAAAAACACAACATGGCCTTGAAACGACTTTCTGGACTGGATATTTATACTGTTGTTATTACTTTGTATCATGTTTCAAGAAATTTTTTACTATAAAATTATTTATAGTATATTATTCTACAAGTGGTAACATGTTAAATAACTCACGCCGATGAATTTTGCATCGCGAGCCGAAGGCGAGTGCTGTAATTCATCAAGTGAGTTATTTACCATTAGCACGAGTTGAATACTATACTTTATCTACGATTATAACAATAAAAACTAACCTTTGCAAGTCCGAATTCATCCTTTTTGCCACAATTATTATTACTTAACTTAATTAAACGTCAAAACTATTCAAATGTCAAATCACTTTCCTTCCCTCAATAATAATGGACCATTCTATTTCACCGCATCGGAGAAGAATTTCTATTGGACAGGCTAGGCATGAAGTTAAAGGAGATTGGTGTAAACAAAGATTCACGCCGTGACATTTTACGAATATAACTCAACGCTATTTGTTTATGGATACTATTAATTGTTCAAAACCAGTTGATAAATTAATATATAACCTAAAAAGAGAAAATAAAGGTACTTTACTCTTGAGCCGATGCCATAATTTCGAGGAAAAATATGTGCTTCACACTGACAAATTCCTGAACCGATGCAGCAAGCGCCACCTATATCTCGCAGCCAGTATTACCTACGACATTGCGCCTCTTATAATTTTTTCAAACAACGCAACAACCTAGTTTTAATCTAATAGTTGTCTAATCACCGACAATGAGAACAAGCGTTTATTGTATTATACTGTTGTTTCTTCCATAAGAAGTAAGGATTGGGATACCATTGCAAAGGACTCATCGATTTGATTTAGTTCCTATTTTTATTCCACACAGTACAAATAAGAAAGGAGAACTAAATATCACTGACGTCAAAATTCGCGTGCAACACGAGCAGGATTTATTATATTGACTATAATTTATGGGGGAAATTTCACTTGTGTTCAACCGGCTCAGTATTGTATAAGCGGATCCAGAAGGCTTGTCAGGGGGGATTCAACTAAAAATAATAATATATATAGGTATAATCGTAAAACTACAGTGTTAGGTGCATAAAAAAAGAATTAAAAATATTAAGTACGTATACCATACCTATGAAATTTACTCGAAATTAAAAAAAAAGTTATAAATAACAAAAATATTTAAAACGCATTAAATTAACGAATTTGTCGCATAGTTTTTTTTGCGGTTGCTCTCGTTTATTTTAAATATAATTTTCTCCTGGCATTACCTTAAAAAGTAACAATTTAAGAAAAAACATGCGTCTTGCACATCGGGGAATAACTTTAAAAAGAAAAACAATATATTAGGTACTTCGTAAAAATTTTAGTTAAACCCACAGTAGGTAATAAAGAATACTCAACAGTTTAATTTTGCAAATAAATACCCACTGTGCAAGTAAAGTAGACTATAATATATTATGAGCAGCTTTTCTTTATTTCCTCGATTTTACTGAACCCCCATGGCCCCCCTTGGATCCGCCTTTGCAGCGCAGTTTATTTTATTAGAAAATCATCGTCCAGAACGCAAACAACTAGGTAGATTGTTAATACATTATATTATTATTACTAAGTATGAATGTAGGACATTAAACTGTAGACACAATCTCCGAGCCACTTTTTTAAATTTCTATACGATGCAGCAGAAATATAGTTAGAAGTTAGAATCAAATGTAAATAACGACAAATCAAAAGAATTTCAATAATATACATTATACGTATACGTAACAATATAAAGCCCACTATTGAGAGATTTTTTACTAATCTTGTGTTTTTTCCAGTGCAAAATGGAAAAGAAAAGGACCTACCAAAAGCGGATCCGAACGTAGATATAATACAAAAATGTATAGGAGTCCTAGGACGATGGCACATATGGGTGTGCCTGATAATTTTTTTAGTTAAATTTCCAGTAGCCTGGCACCAACTCAGTATCGTCTTCGTGGCACCGCCAGTGAATTTTACTTGTGTGGATAATACCACAGACCAATGTTCTGCGAATTGTTCTAGTCATATTTTCGATACGTAAGTAACAGACGCAATTATTTACTTTTGTGTAATAAGTTAGTCGAGTCGAAATTTAGCGATTTCGGATGCGCGACCCCTCGGAAGCGTACAGCGCTATTAATCATTTTGATTTTAGAAATCATATTCCTGAGCATTACAAACCTGAAATTAGTTCCAAGAAAACGGAAGTTATTACTATTATTATTATTAATTTGTGCTAAATTCATTTTATATGTGTACAATGGATACATAAAAACAAACCGATATTAAAAACATCGACATTGTGTATCTAATTAAAAAAATTGATTAAGCAAATATTTATATTAAATATTTAAAATAGTAATTAATAAACACTATCGTAATACTTTTCTCTAGCCCCATAAAATGAATGGAATAATATTCACGTGCATACCCGGAATATTCAGTAGTATCAAATTTGTGCGCAAAATAAAATCATTGATGGCAATAAGTAAGCGGGGAGATTTAGTTTGAAGTTAGGGAGCAACACTGAATTTTCTTCCTTGCCTCTTAAAAATTATTAGATAATTATAATCCCAGTAGAATCAGTAAAGAAAGAATAAAAGAAAAATATTGCCATCTATACTCGGGCCAAAAAGAGTAGTCAGTAGAGCCAGGGGCGTACGGATTTACGAATTTCATAAATTCCATAATTCGAACAAATGAAAGCGGATTGTGTTAATTATGCATGAGTATGAGTTACCATGTCTTAAATTTTAAATAATATGCTTACATCTGGCAACATTATTTCCACGAATTAGGTATAGCAACGCAGTTGAACAATGCACATCCTTTGCGTTGCAGCATATGTGACGCCACTGAATGCGCTATCTAAGCCCTCTCGACGACCTTTATAATAGTCGAACAAATTATTGGGTACTAGGGCGGCACGTTCAAGCATGTACTTTATTTGGTTGACTATACCAATTAAACATAATGACCTAGTTGTGGTTTTCATCTCTGATAGGCGGAGAAAACTGGATATATTTCTCTGAATTATATGGGATTATATGGTAAAACGAGCTGCCGCTTCTGTATTCCATAACAGCTAAATCCTTTGAAGAATTTCCGGTAAGTTTTTTGCTCTACTGACTACTCTTTTTGGCCCGAGTATATATATATATACTGGGTGAATACCAATAACTCATTTTAATTTTAAGAGGGGGTTTCTGTTGATATTTATAACACAATTAAATTACCAATAAAAAAATATAAAAAAGAAAGTTGAAAAACTGACCTACGCTACGTAAAATTCTGGTAAACTTTTGAGTACCGCTTCGTCACTCTACTGACCCACTTATGGGGTGAACAACATGCCTTGTATCCAAGTCACAGACTTCAAGTTCTAACGTAAAAAACGTAACAAAAAACGTCTAATAAAGTTAAGCCGCTGTTCGACGGTCTTTCATAAATTTGCGGTCGGAGACAAGTTAATTAACAGTGACAGCAAAAACTAGTGAATTTATGATTGCAAAAAACAAGGTGAATGCCAGAGGAAAAGACCTATCCTGATTTATTTTCCATTGAGATAGGTAAGTTACGAAGTTCTGAAAATGTTGACGTATTTTAATTTATTTTCTTTCTCGAAAACTACAGGGTATATATTTTTTATTTTTGGTATATGGGACCTCCCATCCCTTAAAATTAAAATGAGTTATTGGTATTCACCCTGTATAGTACCACTCATTTTCCAATTTTAATTACATTTTTCCATATTGGATTTGAAGTTTGTTCTGAATTGATTTCTCCGTTATTTTTTTAGATTGACTTTTTTATTTATAAACTATAAAGCCCCTTTGCAGATTTTTTCTCGGCAAAGTTTCTTTGGTTAAATTTAAATGTATGACTTTGGCCCGGAGCTCCAATTTTAAGATATGGTTAATATAAATTTCATAGACCTTCACTGTCACGTGCACCGGTTTCTGGCCCTTGGAGTTCTTCGGCACGGAGACGAGCAGAGGATTCGAATGCTCCAAATCACCTTAAAAAAAATATAAGTTAGGGACGTACAAGTGGGAAAAGTATATTATTATGACGACACCGACAAGCACTTTATTATTTTTACAAAAACACAAATACAAAATTGCTAGAATAACTGCCAGGATTAAGTCAATGTAAACACCTTCATTTCTGCAAACAATTACAATTATTATGGCTGTTTTATGTTGATTTATGGATTTTTTTAATGTATAAGTTTATTACTACATAGCATATAGGTCGAACAAATATATAGATATAAAAAGTCTTGAACAATTAAATTACAAATTACCTCGCAGAAGATCAACCATAAAAATTAAAGATAAATTATATACAGTATGGACAAAGTTTAAAAATCCTTTGTTGTGAAAAATTCACGACGAATGACCTTCAAAAAGTGCGCGCGCCTTCTTGTTTAGGCGGTCGTTCGGCCACTCGTCAATAGAGGTCGCCCGAAAAAAATTAAATTATTGATATAATGGACGACGCGCACGTGACACAACTAACCTCAAAAATTTTCGTTTTCTAAAATTTTCCAATATTTTGTCAATTTTATCAAAATCTCTGCTTGGTTCTTGTACTATCAACTAAAATCTCGTTCGGTGTATTATTAATATCGTTTTAATTGCCTTAATTTAATAAAATAAGATGCTTTTTGTTGGTTAGAATTCCAACCTATAATTAGCAGTCTATTTTTAATAAACTACAATATTGAAACTTAAACCTACTGTCTGAGAGAGTTTTTAAATGCTACAATGGATCCAAGCTGAAACTACGAAAATTAAATTGAATATTGAACAAAATTTCCAAAAACTAAAAATTTAAGGTTATGTTAGCCAAATGATGCGCATGATCGACAGAGAAACTACTGCTGACCAAACTCGCGCATGCGAACTCAATTTTATTATTGGTATTCGCAAGAAAATTAAGTCTCCATTATAATTTTTTTTCTGTACCTAATATATAAATGGCCAAACATCTTAAAATAATTGTAACATTGCATTAGGTACAGAAGGTGATATTTTCCTTTTATTAAAATACCTTGTCAAAAATATTAAATTCCCTTTAAACCTTTTTAGGAGAAGAAATAACGATAAGCCCTTTTTTTCAGCTCATTATTCACAAATACTATCACCACAGAATGGGACTTGGTGTGCGAGAGGCGTTATTTAGCAGATTTTGCGCAAACAGTCACTATGTTAGGCATACTCTTTGGTAACATGGTGTTTGGATATATGTCGGACAGGTAAGCAAACTTCTGTTTAGTAAATATACTTTTCCGAGTTAAAGAAAATTGTGTACCCATACGCATATTTTCGATTTCTCCAGGTTTGGAAGGCGAAACCCTCTAGTTGTTGCAGTCATCCTTCAAGCTGTTTCCGGGTTAGCCGCAGCATTTTCACCATGGTTTCCGTTGTTCCTGGTGATGCGTTTCTTTGCAGCACTGGCGACCGGTGGAACCATGATCACCAGCTTCGTATTAGTAATGGAGTTGGTTGGTAAGAAAAAAGTTAATTTTCTGACGCTCTTTATAACATTCAACTACCTAGTAAAATAATGGCAAATTTGCACCTTTCAGGCACGGAATGGAGAACAGTGTTGGGAATCCTTTACCAGATCCCCTTCAACCTAGGTCACCTAACTCTGCCCCTGATCGGCTACTTCTTACGTGACTGGAGATACTTCCAGGTAGCCATATCAGCCCCTTCCATAGCTCTCGTCGTCTACTACTGGATCCTACCGGAGTCTCCAAGGTGGCAGCTAGCCGTCGGGAAGAAAGACGAGGCCATCGTCATACTGAAGAAGGCAGCGAAACACAACAACCTTCCGACCAGTCATATAGAACAAGACGTTGACAATTATCTGAAACATAAGGACCTGAAAGAAACCGAGCAAAGCAAGGGGAACATTGTAGACTTGGTTAGAACTCCAATAATACGCATGTACACAATTGCCATTTGTTTCAATTGGACTGTGTGCGGTCTTTGCTTCTTTGGTGTGTCGCAGTTCATTGGGCAGTTGGGCGGCAATATTTTTGTAAACGTGGCATTATCTGCCATTATCCAAATACCAAGTACATTTTTTGCTTGCTGGTCCACCAAGGCATGGGGGAGAAAAAAGACACTTATAATAGCTAACGTCGTCTCTGGAATATCGTTGTTGCTGATTGGGTTCGTGCCTTCCAATCCAGCATGGATCAAGTCCACCTTATCCACTATTGGCATGTTTGGGCTAGCCCTAGCTTTTCCAACAGTCTACATTTACTCGGGAGAACTGTTTCCCACGGTGGTCAGAAATGTAGGAGTGGGAACCTCCTCGATGTGCGCCAGAATTGGGTCAATGATAGCTCCTTTCGTAGCTACATTAGTTACGGTGGAGCCCTGGATACCACCTGTTATTTTTGGAACTTTTCCCCTTGTAGGGGCTCTGCTGTGCTATAAGTTGCCGGAGACTTTGGACTGTAAGCTGCCCGATACAATAGAGGAGGCTGAGCAGTTTGAACAGAAGAAGAAAAAGAGTGAAGTCGTAGAAATGACCTAAAGTATAGATTGAAATTCGTTCTTGGAGAAAATTTGTTAGAGCAGAGTTTATATTAAATTCTAAATTATTTGAGAACAACTTTGTTGTTCAGTTGGTTTTTTATGTAAATAAGTCGCAATGTAAATATTGAGAACATGATTTAATTACATTTTTGTTAAAACGATTAAAGTTTTATTTATTATTTTGATCCTAATATTTTCTAACAAATCTATTATTGGTGCTTCATGAGCCATTAAATTATAAAACTATAAATTGCTCTGCTGATGGTAATTACAAATTAAGAGAAGGAAAAGTTGTGGTACCTTCTCCTTGGATTTCGAAGGTTATCAAATGGGTACTCTCCAACCTTTTATCGTCCAACAGTGTTACAATATGTCTTATCTGTGGGAGTATTGTTA
Source organism: Rhagium mordax (assembly GCA_963680705.1). NCBI lineage: Eukaryota > Metazoa > Arthropoda > Insecta > Coleoptera > Cerambycidae > Rhagium > Rhagium mordax. The sequence continues at coordinate 76,542,910 of OY796659.1, read as the reverse complement.
AATAGAGAAAAAATACATTTACAGTGTATAGAATTATATGTACGTGAAATTTACGATAAACGTACAATGTAATATCTTCTGGAAGTGTATTTTGTAACCATTTTTATAACCATGTTCCAAACTACCCTCATCCATAAATAAATTGATTATTTTTTTACTTTATTGTGTATTTATTTGCCTTCCCAATAAAAAATTGCTAACTTATAATAAATCCCTGTAAAAGTATTTATGATTTACAATACTTACATCAAATAAACATCCTTCAAAGCTTTTTTTAGATTTTTAAAAATGCTATACTGTAAACTATAATCTAAAAAAATAAGAAAAGTTGTATTATTGTTTATAAGTTTTTTAATTTTATAACCTTAAAACATGATTTGCAACTTATGAGATAGACAACCAGTAATACAGATTCTTTTTCTTGAATTTGAATTAACACTTGACGTTTCTCTGCGCTAGTCTATTTTTCAAGACGACCTGCTCGACCATATAATTAACCGGTCGAATTTTATTAAAATGTTGATCTGTCTGGTAGATTTGGACACTAACTAGCCAGAATCGCTTAATCTTAATGGTTGTAATTATGATAGTTACACACACAGTTGACCCCTTAATCATTTCAAAAGTATTCATAATGTATAAGGACTGTCATTGTTTATCGTTAACGATTATGTAGTTATTTTTACAGAGCCTTCATAAACGATCCTAAATACAAAACCAAAAATAGGCGACTAGGTATACGCATTTTGTTTTTCTTCATACATCGAAATTGGATATAGAGCTCTGCTCAAAAACCCTACACTAGCTGCACTAGTGCTAAATTATTACACTGGATTTATTATTCTGTTAGCACTAGTTCAGCTAACAGCTAATAATATACTATCTTGTTAGAATATAAATGGGTTTCATATGGACTTTCTGCGATAGAAAAATTGTGTTTTCTTTTTTGAAGCCCAATTTTTATTACATGATTTCAAAAACGCTAAAAAACTTAAAGAAGTCTTTAGTTAGCATCTGCCTAAAGAAAATTAAACTTTGAGGAGCGCCATCTGCTTTTTGAATGCAACAAATTATTTGTTTATGGTAATACTAATTTGACCTTGAACTAGATCTATTCGTCGCAGGCCTCGTAATACCTTTATTGCTTTATAGGTAATGCCGTTGACTGATAAAGGTTTCCTAATCTGTATTTACGTGTTATCATTTAAAACGATTTTTTTCTATTAAAGTAAGTATCAAAATAATTTTATTAACGAATAGAATTCGAATTTATAACAATAAAACTATTAGCGCTAAAAATGGTGGTTAATAACGGTTATTAACCAGTCAGTGGTTTCAAAAATTAACCGGTTAATCCACACATGACTCGGCCAATTCCTACAATGGAGATATTTGCAACGACATTTAAGTATACACATGTTTACAGGCGATATTCATACTTACAAGCTACAATAGATGTTTTTTTATCATCGTCATTTACATAAAAGCGCAGATAAGGATAAGATGTATAAAAATATTACATTTGCGTATCACGCTTAGTGCTTAAATGTCCCGCTATCAATCGAGATGCGCATGAGCAGTAGTCAAGGTAAAGGCTCTTTATGTTCTGTTCTGTGTTCTGTGGGTAAAGGGGATTTTCAACGCAACCTCCCTTACTGCACATTCCCCTCAAACCGTCCATACTCTGTTGTGGGGAATAACCCATTCCCGTTTAATGACGTTCAGTGGTTTTGTGTGATTAATATATTTTAGTAGTCATTATTGTTAGGTGAGTAACGAATACAAGAGTGTCGCATTAGAAATAAGCCAGTTGGCACATACTAGGTCTAGGTATATTAGTGTTAGCTACGCCTGCCTGTAATAGGTTAAAGTTCTTCATTATTATTTTTGACTGGCTATAAAAATAAAATGATTTTAGAACAAACTTACGACCCTCCGTTATTACCAGTTGACAATAGCAGTAAGTAAATTCTAGGAAATAGGAAAACTGATAAAATTCGTTTTGTTTACTTTTGATAATTTTTTACAGATATGGCCAGTTATCCAAATATTTTAACACCTCCGTCGAGCAATGAGGACTCTCCTCAACCGGTGTACTTTGTTGCTTCTCCCAATTCCTCCAGTTTTCACGCACCAGATAATTATGTTACTGCCCAGATTCCAATGTTTGATATACTTCCACAACAACAGAATATGATTAACCCCCACATGAAGTTTGAGAACCCTCAAAGTGAGTAAGATTTAGTTTAGGTTTAGTTTTATCATTGAATGTCTACCGGGCAACGCTAACACTGTTTATTTCTGTACAAGTAATAAAAAAAAGGACTGTATAATATACGGTTTTAAGTGCCGTAATCCTGATCGCTATTTTTTGCAATGATCCGTATAGTCTCTAATTTACATGCTTTGTTGCTATTTTTAGACTTTAAGCACATAATAGTTGTTTGACTTGTAACGCATATGTAGAGAGAGAGAGAGTGTTCGGTGATTCCCCTGATGTGATGTCTGCTGATATGACTTGGTTGATATTCGAGGTCATGCCTATAAATAGCAATCGGTTGAGGTCCCATAAATGACAAATTGAAACAAATACAGTCGTAATACGAAATTTCCGATAATTTATTTGTAATGAGAAATATTTAATTCCGTTATAATATTTTTTTATCGTGTTTTTATAATTAGGTTTTGAATTTTTTGCTATAAATAATTTTGTAATGTTAGTTTTTCTAAATAATTATAAAAAACATTTAGATTTATTTGATTTGATCATGACCTACATTTTGAATCTTTGACAAAAATATTTTGTGAAAAATTGTGTATTTGATAATGTTTACCAACATAATAGCCATGAATGGCTAGGTACTACGATTATGTATGCAGACTTAGCTTCTTAATCCATTCTCAAGGTCATAAAAATTTGCCAGCAGAGAAAAGTTTTTCTAAATTTTGCACGGTATCACGCGTTGTGATGATCATTTACAGCCACACCATCTATTGAGCTTAGGGTTCACTCCCTAACTCTGGCAGTATTGGTGGATAATGGATGTGAGTTTGAATTTTTTCATTTTTTTTTTTTGTGATAAATTTTAAACGTAATGTATTTATAGTAAACCCTGTTAAGTAGTTAAAGTGTGAGATTGAATTTCATACAACTGACTTATAATAATTTAAGTAACAGACAGGAAACGATTTACTTCCTACCACAAATCATACGTTTGATAAAGTTTATTTTTGCTTTATATTTCTTCAGTCAAATTACAATTTACTCCTGACATCAAAATGCAGTTATGCAGTTATTTTGGTACAAATAAAAATTTAAATTATTATACAAAATTGCTTATTAATAGAGAATATTTATTATAATGATATATTTCACGTTTCAGAGGCTTCGCTTCATTTTGTCGAGCAGCCAACGGACAGATTCAGATTTCGCTACAAGTCAGAAATGGCTGGGACGCACGGTAGTTTGACTGGATTAAATTCAGACAAGTCGAGGAAGCAAACTTACCCAACTGTAGAGGTAAATCCTTTTAATATCGATATATACGTAGCACAGGTTGATCAAAATGACAAAAACGAAAATAATGTGGATTTTATTGTAATTGTGAAAGACAAACAAAATACATACTAGATTTAACGCTTTTCATCTGTGGACGTTCTTTGATGAGAGGCAAAGGCCAATTTTATTAGACGTTTATGCAACTTGCATTACAAGTTTGTGGTTAATAGGGTTGCCTAAATAGGAGGTGATAATTTATGATTATGAGAATCAAACACCCTTTATTTAAATTGGAGTAGGCTTTGGAAAATTTGAATTCTGTTGTTATGATTGACAGTTTTAATTACTGAGGTTATGTTGAAAAGTAAAAAAAATACTTATAATCACAAGGCCACCAATTCAAATTAGTTCTACATACATAGTTGCCATGTGTTGTCAAGATGCACGAATATAACATTGTCACTAGAATTTTGTTGTAAAAATTTTCTCGCAAATGTAATGTTTCTGTTCACATAAAATTTTGCCATATCTTTATGAATTCAACCTTCAAATGAAAAATTTGGCAATTCAGTCAAAAGTAAGTGACAGTAACAATCAACAGGTGACGCGCACGTGACGTCACAACTAACCTAAAAAATATGCATTTATCTAAAATTTTCGAATGTTACGTCAATTTTATCAAAATTTGTGCTTGGATCCTGTACTATCAATCAAAATCTTGTTCGGTGCATTATTAATAAAGTTTTAATTGTCTTGATCTAATAAAATAAGATGCTATTTGTTGGTTGGAATTCCAACCTATAATTAGCAGTCTACTTTTAATAATCTACAATATCGAAACTTCATAAATCTACTGTCTGAGAGAGTCTTTAAACGTTGCAAGCTAAAACTACAAAAATTAAAATTAAAAATAAATTTGCAAAAACTAGAAATTTAAGGTTATGTGAGTCATATGATGCGTATGATCATAGCCCTCTACGAAACTGTAGAGGGCTATGGTCTGATCAATTAACAGGCAACCCTCAGAAAACCTAAGAAAAACAGATCATAGCCTACCCTAATTTAAATTTTATAAATTTTCTTCTTGAACAATTTTAAGGTTAGAAAAAAATAATAAGTCAAGAATGCTACCGTTAGGCAAAGAGCTATGGTAAATAATGCGGTACAATGCCTGCAATGAAATATAATTTCATAACGGAATAATTAATTTATTATTTCTGTTCACTGGATTTGGTACGGTAATTTTTTTAAGGAAAACTAGGGTATTTTTTTTTCAATTTTGACAATTATTATCATGTCATATATACAGTTTTAAAATTATTATTCCTAGTTTTGAATCTACCTACAGAACCTTCTCGTAAAAGTATTTCTAAACATTAACAGCAGTTCACATCTTTGCCTTCCAAAATGGCTGCAATGGGACCTGGAGAATACTTCATATGTGGTGGATTTGGCGGTATGAGTCTCGTTGTAACCGGTCATCCTTTAGACACAATTAAAGTAAGACTCCAAACTATGCCCAACCCCAAAGCTGGGGAGAAGCCTTTATATTCAGGAACACTAGATTGCTTCCAAAAGACAGTTAGACATGAGGGAGTCAGAGGTTTATATAAGGGAATGATGGTGCCTTTGCTTAGTATCGCGCCAATGTATTCTATCCAATTTGTGGGTTATGGAGTGGGTAGACAATTATTTGGTCCACCTGAAGGTCAACCACTCTCATATATACATTATTTCACTGCTGGGGGTTTTTCGGGAATTTTCACAACTCCGATAACGGCCCCAAGTGAAAGAGTCAAGTGCCTGCTTCAAATTCAGCAAGGAGCGGGTGCTCCTAAGTTATATAATGGACCGTTGGATTGTCTCAAAAAATTATACAAACAAGGAGGTATTCCTAGCATCTATAGGGGGACAGCAGCAACTCTCATACGAGATATACCTGCTAGTGGTACATACTTTTTGTCATATGAAGCTCTTAAAGATATAATAACGAAGAACAAAACAGAACCACCAACTGTATTAGGAACACTTTTTGCTGGAGGACTTGCAGGAATAATAAATTGGTTTGTTTGTATGCCTCCAGATATTTTGAAGAGTCGCTTTCAAACGGCACCCGAGGGCAAATACAGGGGAGTTAGAGATGTGTTCGTGGAGTTAATGAAAACTGAGGGTCCAGGGGCTTTATATAAAGGGATCACCCCAGTTTTATTGAGAGCGTTTCCAGCAAATGCGGCTTGTTTTACGGGATTTGAACTTTCAAAACGACTTTTAGATTATTTATTCCCCAAATCCTAGAAAATTACATAACTTTTTCTCTAGGCTTGATTTTGTGTTAATATATTCCTTTTCATATGCAAAGCGTGTTTGATTTCTAGTGTTAAATAGATGGTATTTGTACAAGTTACACATATTTGATTTCGCAAGATTGATGATGATTCAGAATTGCTAAAAATCTTGATGGTGCAACAGAAGAAATTTTCTATAACTTACAGATCATACAACTGAACTATACGTTTATAACACAGAGAAAAAAGTCTTTGTCCCTTTGACCAAAAAGAGGTACTTCAGATGTTTAACTCAATACGGTTTTAAAAATTTCTGGCTCACCTTAAAATTATGTTATTATATAATCTTCACAAACCACCGCATGTGAACGGTAAATTTTTAGCATATGATTGCGTATTTTTTATGGTCAAAGGCAATCAAAAATTAATTAACTGCCGCGGCGGTTGTTGCGTAGACACTTCCACAAATTTATATAATTTACTATTTCTTATCAATCAGTCGTACAATATTTCAGTATAACAAATCACCTAAGTTCACATAGCGTTTTTCAAAGAGCTTGTAGATTGTCACAAAGTATCGAAAGCAAATTTTTTGTTTTAGCTTCAAAATTGTTCGGGCCATGCCATCGTGAGATGTTCAATTTATCAGTTAAATGCACAGGGTAAAGATTTTATGCCGCATGCACACAGGCTTATTATGAAAAAGGGTAAAGAGGAGCATGACGATCCTCACGATTTGATAGTTGGGCCTGAGGATGGCTGGAGGGCAACGTAAGTACTGGTTATTTTTTAATTTTGAGACAGGCCTTTAATATTATTCTTTAATTACGCTTACAACTAACCTAAAAAATATTCATTTATCTAAAATTTTCGATTATTACGTCAATTTTATCAAAATTTCTGCTTGGACCCTGTACTATCAACCAAAATCTTGTTCGTGCATTATTAATAAAGTTTAAATTGCCTTGATTTAATAAAATAAGATGCTATTTGTTGGTTAGAATTCCAACCTATAATAAAATTAGCAGTCTATTTTTAATAATCTACAATATTGAAACTTTATAAATCTACTGTCTGAGAGAGTTTTTAAATGGTGCAACGGATCCAAGCTAAAACTACAAAAATTAAAATTGAAAATAAATTTGCAAAAACTAAATATTTAAGGTTATGTTAGTTATAATGATGCGCATGATCAATTGTGGCTTGTTTTAAGGTTTCATGGCATGGGAATAATTCACACCGCAAAGAAAAATATAGTATCGGAATTAATGAGAAAGAAGACACAATTAAAAAAGGAGTACATAGCAAGGACAGAGGGAAGATGCAGGGAATTAACGATGAAAGAGCAAGTGGAGGTGAGTTTTTTAATAAGTAAAATTTCTTTTTTAATATATTAAAAGGGCAAAAGTTTTCTTTAATATCTGTTATTATTTCATTCCATATAACCTCGTTTTTCTTGACGTCATTATCGCATGCACTTTGACAAGTACTCTTTTATATTTGCATTCATCTTTCTAAACTCCCATCCTTAGATTTCTGTTATATTTAATAACCTCGGTAATAACTTATTTACAATTCTATTACAACTAACGAATAATTGCACTAAGTGAAATGTTCCCAATCATTCATTGATTAGCATGTTTCGTGTTTTACTATTGCAGTTTATTTTAACATTACGTATTTACACGTCATAAAACCTATTGGATAATTAAATAAGTTTTTGCCCATTTAGTATAAAGTTATTTAAAATTGAAAAGTCTTTTGACATGCCACTTAGACATTAGGTTACCTAACTAATATTTGGTATAAAAGAGAGTATTTCTAATGATTTTACTTAAAATAAAACAAACCAAAAAAAAACCGTTTCTCAATTTTTTTCTCTCAATATGCAGATGTTCAAAGCATAATTATTTTAATTTAGTTTGTTTAGAATCGATCTGAAAAATTCCTATCGTATAACCATTAAAAAGAAAAAATATTTGCTAATGAATATGCAAATATGTAAAATTGTCCCCATGAAAAAATGAGTGTGGGCGCTCATGGCGGAAGACTTTTCAATTTTAATTTCGTCGTATTGCCAACCTAATGTTACGTCATATTTTAAGGTTAATTCACATCATTACGTTTTCTGTTTTTCTTTTCACGTTTTGTAGTATTGTTCATGTTCATTTGTTGACGCGTTACAAAAACAAATGAAATGCAATGATCTTTCTCGATTTGAATTTTGCATTTTGCGCCACTAATCGATGATTAGTAATTGCTAAAGCAAATGTAAAAAGCAAAACGGAAAAAGTTGTCATAAAAGAGCATTATTACTGGCATTTTCCTTAATTTTTGTTTAGATTAGAAAATTAGAAATGCCATTGATAATATTTTTGCGCATAAAAATGCACATCTTCCTCAGTTTATAGCTCAAATTCGTTGAAGGTTTAGAAAATTTCGCTTTATATAACAAATTCTCTAGTTAGAATACTAAGAATTAAATAATAAAAATACCGATACGTATTATTACCATTATTCCGTGATTTCAGCAAGGTTAGCCTTGAGTTGATATATTGGTAACAAATTTATTTTAAGTATATATGCTTCTGAAGTACTGTATTAGTCATGTTACGTAGGTACTTAACTAAACAAATATTTATTTAGAATTTTAAAATAAAACTCTTATATTGTTTTTCTGGGTGGTTTACCGTATGTACCACCCGCATAAGCCAAGCTGTGCGTTGTGCTTTTGTTATTTTTGTTTAGTTAAGCGTGAAGCACAACTAACGCGAACGCTCGGAGCGCTCTTTTGACGGCGAGATCTACCAAAATACGTTACGAGGCGCACGATAGAAATAGGATCTATCCCAGAAAATAAATACATATAAATACCTAAAATGGACGAATTTCAATCCTTTTTGTGGTAGTATACTAGTTTTGTCACGGGTATTTTTTTACCTCTTGTATGCTCGTTGAAATTCAACAAACTGCGATTTTCCTGCATGCTGCTGGTGTTGCTGCAAAAAAACGTCAGTAGTTGGGTTATGTGCCACCCATCAGCGTGTAAAAGTTAAAAGTTGACCAACTGCTAATCTAAACGTGTTCAACTTTTATTTGACATCCTCTTTTAAACCTTCCATATTAAATGTTTTATTTAAAATTGATATTTATGCGTTAGCTGTAAAATAAATAAGCACCCAGTAAAATTGTATTTGCTTCTCCTATAAATACCTACTTTATCTGAGGGTCAACCAATTTAAGTTCCCAAATTCATTTATAAAAACGCGAGCTGTCCCAACTTGATCTGTATAAGCTTTGGTATCGGCGTCAAGAGAGCGCTCCGTTCGCATTCATTGTGCTTCAGGCTTTAGTGTTTAATTAGATTGACGCAGTACGAGACGTATAATAAAATTAATTTGGTTTGTTGAAGCGTTTGTTGATGGAAGTGCGGTTGTTGTTGACGAATCAGTTTTCCCGGAATTTGTCTGTGAGTATTTTGTCAATATATCAAATTAAACAATAAAAGAAATTATTTTTGCGACAGAAATTGCTAACCTAGTTTTTTATAACCTCCAAATTGTTAATGTCATAGCATTGCCATTGCACCACGTAATTTTATTCGTAACGTCTGTTCATATTAGAAAAATTATGAAAATAATATAATCCGGTTGGCACAAGCTTAACCTTGGCGGCAACTTTGGAGCTATTTTTTTGTTATCAGTATGCTTACCAAGTAGATTACTCATCCCGTTATCTGGTAGTTTGTATTCTTTAATGCAAATTTGTTATATAAGGATTATTAGGGAATAAACGTTTGCATTGCTCAGTGTTAATTTCACCAAAGTGCCCAGCGGCCCACCCTGAAGCGCCTAATGCTCTGCCCACCCCAAATCGCCTTTTCTTCGTTTGCGGATCCAGTACGTTGAAAATTTTTTCCCATTGGAATATTGTTTGACTTGTCTTATTTTTGCATAAAAATTTCTAAATTATTGTATTGTTTGACACCAAGGTTTTTATTAGTTACTAAGATAAATTTGCAATACAAATAATTGTTTACCATAAAGTATATTGCTGATGTAAGCAGACTGTATTTGTAGTCTTTAATAATAAACGATGAATAATAAAATAATCTTATCTTATGTCTGTATTGTCTACTGTTTAGAAGCAGAGTTGATAAATTTCAACATTTAAGTATCCAATCGTAACCATGAGCAATTGAATAGTTTCATTCTTATACTTGGATGGTCTACCACTATTCTTTTGTGTATGGGAGCTTTAGTGCTTTAGTTTTTGTTTTGGAATAAACTCATTTACTGAACACACAGTTTATTAAATAATATCGACAGTTCTTTACAAAGCCTGAATACAGACAAACGTTTATATCTTTGAAATTAGAAAAAATAAGGCTTTTTTTTGAGCCCATAGTCGACTGTGGTTTCCATTAAAAAAAAACAAGTTTATGTTTTACATCGGAAACCTTGTTAGCTATGGAAGTGGCAACAGGTTTATTGAATCCTACACAAAAATATCTATTGATCAATTTTTTACTTATTTACTAGTGTTAACGGTTTCGAAGTTATTTAAAATTAAAAAAACGACCATTTTCAGTTTTCTCGGGATAATTCGGCGACCTAAAGGCACACTTTATTTAAATTGAGGTAGGCTTTGGAAAATCCGAATTCTGTTGGTATGAATGACAGTTTTAATTTCTGAGGTTATGTTGAAAAATCAAAAACATAACCACAAATTCAAATTAGTTCTACTTGGTTGCCATGTTTCGTCAAGATACAAATAACATTTTCACTTGAATTTTGTTGTAAAAATTTTCTCACAAATGTAATTCTAGCCGCAACGACATGTTTCTGTTCACATAAAATTTTGACACATCTTTATGATTTCAACCTTCAATGTTATCAATAAAAAATTTGACAATTCAGCGAGACAACCTAAGAAAAACATATCATAGCCTACCCCAATTTAAATAAAGTGTGAATGGAGGTATTTTTAAAAATATAAATAATTCATTGCCATACAGAGTGAGTAAAAATGCTCACATGTAAATAAATATAGTAACTTTTGTATATTCTATTCTTATCGTCTTTGGTAGTACTAATCAGGCACGTTTTTCATGTAGGACGTTTAATTTATAAATGTGTAACGTCTTTTCTAACGCCAAACTATGTGACTCTGTTTGGGCGTTAAAACAGGTAACGTCTTTTGCTTACGGGTAGCTGGTTTGGAGAAGTTATCCAGGTTTCATGTATTAGTAATAAATAGAAAGTCCACAGTATAAATGAAACAGTTTATTTCTTCACACAAATAGTCAAGTATCGGAATATATCAGGTACAGGTAATCTCTTTACATATTCATACATAAAGTAATTTATGTCTTGAACAAACAGTCAAGTATCGGAAAGTATCAGGTACAGGTAATCTTTTTACAGGCTAGATATGTTATACATATAATATCGTAATATAATCGGCGGAGTGTAATGTCAGGACGGTAAGCTCTACAATATTATTATATAACATGCGGAGTGTAATAACGGAGTGATAAACGGTTGCTTCAGCTTCACGTGCTGCGGTGTAGTACGGTACCTATTTACTAACGGCAGGACCAGCTCAACACGCTGAAGGCCTACAGTCAACAAATAGACCGACGGAGAGACGACAGCGGTTCGGTACCTATTTACCGACGGCAGGACCAGCTCAACACGCTGAAGGCCTACAGTCGTCAAATAGACCGACGGTGACGGCGGACGCTTCGGTAACTATTTACTAACGGCAGGACCAGCTCAACACGCTGAAGCCCTACGGCCAACAAACAGACCGATGGACGTCGGGGCGGCGGAACAGACAGGTCGACTGACTACCGTACACCAGGAGGTCTAGCTCAGCACGCTACAAACCCCAAGGCAACAATAGACATTCGGCCGGGCGGCTACGTCGTTGGATTCGATATTCTACTAACCGTGGTCAAGCTCAGCACGCTTAAGACCCCCTATCACCCAGCTCAGCTCGCTGTAGGTGACTGTCAGTGAAATACTGAATACATTAGCAGTTTTCGGCTTGGTATTTATACCAAAATATGACCCTGGTTCGCGTGACGTATGGCTCGGTATTTGCCTACGCATGAGAACGTCCGTTAAGCGGAGATTTCAATAACTAATTTCGAATTTATTACACTCTGCATTGACGCGGTGACTTCAATTTTGTGGCTGTCTATGCTTAGCAGCTCTGGTTAAACGGATATTCTAGTAATGAATTTATAATTCATTACAAATGGCTTAATAATTCTTTTCGGTTAATTTAAAAAAAAAATTGATACTTCAATAAAATATTGGGTGTTTCAAAAATGCATGACAAATTCAGCATCATATTCATTAAGCCATAATAACACGTTTCTATAAAGCCTCATTTGTAAGATATAAGGTAACAAAGGGAATTTAGAAAATATTTGTCTGATATTTTTGGAAAACATAAATGCCTAGTTTTCTGGTTGTCTTTTATTACTCTGTCAATAATGAATTATTAGACCTATCTCCTATCTATAGGGACATTCTCCCTTATTTAGACTTAACGAGTATGTCTCTGAAATGGTGCCACGCGTTTTTGAAACCTCCGTTCACAAAAATAATAAAAGTAAATTATTTGTTAGAACTAGAGGGAGGTTACCATGAAACGAAGCAACTCATCTCACCAACAATGGAAACGGTACGTATTTATTTACATTTACGGATTCCCACTTTTCATCAAAGCCTTGATAAGTCTCCAGCATCCACACATTTTTAACAGGACATCTTTGGAAGGTCAGGTCTGTTGTAGGTATTACTACCTAGTTAAAATACTACTGACACTTTTTTGTTCAGCCATTGAACTGTGCTTCTGTCAGTTCAGATAGACATGGAATGAACTGTATTCAACATTTTCATAATTTTTGCGTACAATAATTAGTATTTTATAAGTGAAATTTTGGTAAGGTCCTTTTTAGTAAATAAGGTATTTACGAAACCCAAAGAGAGTAACACATAATACAAAATCCGTCGTTAAACCTGCGTATTATAATTCTTTTAATTTTACAGTCTTTTGCCAATTAACTTCCGTGGCAAAATGAATGCGAGACGCATTGCCGAAAAACGTGAGGAAGGTATGCATTTTTATAACGAGCATTACTGTGCAGTAAATCTTAAATACATGTGGATATCTCCTTTTGTCAGGAAAAAATGTTCCATCAGGGGGCTATCTGAATGTGTTTAGTTGGTCTATTTTTTTTTTTTCAAAACATTTCAGATTAAGGGATTGGCAGAAGGCGAAAGCAAATCTATTAATCTGAATATCGTTTGTCTGAGGTTTGACGCCTTTGTTAAACAAGATGACATACTTTTTCCTCTTTGTGCACCTATTTATTCACATGGAATCAATAACCTGAGTAAGTACATTTCTATGATTTTTGATATGACTTTTGAACGGTTGTTTAAACATTGTTTTCTTTCCTGTTTCGTTAGAGAGCGCCCTTACAGGCGAGTTGAAGATCGTCAGGCTGGACCACTGCACAAGCCCAGCCAGGGGTGGCAAAGAAATATTCGTGTTAGTGGAGCGAGTTACCAAAAGTAGGTATTCATTTTCTGCTTGGCCACTCTGTAAAAATTATTTACGATTTTACACTTACACAAGTTCAAATTATGAAAGAATAAGGCTTGGTTTACGTGTTCTTTACGCCAGTAGAAAACTGAATTAAAAATGGGTGCAATTTTTTTGTAGATTTCTTTAATTTTTGAAAATTAGGAAATTTTTTTCTGATTCTGATGATATTTTTCGTCATAACTAACTTAAATATGTATTTATCTAAAATTTTCGAATGTTTTAATTGCCTTGATCTAATAAAATAAGATGCTATTTGTTGGTTAGAATTCCAACCTATAATTATTCTATTTTTAATAATCTACAATATTAAAACTTTATAAATCTACTGTCGGAGAGAGTTTTAAATGTTGTAACGTATCCAAGCTACAAAACTACAAAAATTAAAATTGAAAATAAATGTGCAAAAACTAAAGATTTAAGGTTATATGTTAGTCATTTGATGCGCATGATCAATTAAATCTGACATTTCAATATCTTGTCAATAACAGACAACTAAAGAAAAACGTATAGTCTAACCCAATTTAATTAAAGTGTGAATGGCATATTATACCACTTTCACTATACCCCAAAGATCCAATCTAGAAATTTTATATTTCTTCAGAAAACATCCGAATCAGGTTTTTTGAACTGGACGATAAAGACGACGAGGTGTGGTCCGACTACGGCAAGTTCAATGATCTAGACGTGCACCATCAGTATGCCATAGTATTCAAGTACGTAAAACACTAACTAGTACCGCTTCCTTTCTAACGTTCACTATGCTCTCCAGGACTCCCAAGTTCCGGGACGAAAATATAACGCAACCCGTGAAGGTATACGTGGAGTTGGTTCGACCGTCGGACAACGCAACCTCTGAGCCCCGGGAATTCAAATATGTTCCATCTAGTCCCTATAAGCCAGGTTCCAAACGCCCTCGGAGTGAGTATAGCTCCTCGAGCTACGACAGCTCTAATATAGGGAGCGATGAACTGCCTGCAGTCATCAGTAATTTAAATATAGAACAGGGCCAAAACATAAACATGAAAAATGAGTTAAATAACGGTTGGGTATCAAATATGTCGATCGGCCCTCAGCTGACCAGTGCTGAGCTGGAAACAGCTGTGGCCAACATCGATTCAGATGAATTCAAGAGGCTTTTTGGCCAGTTTGAAAAAGATTATGTATCTTGCTTCAGTAGTAACACCTTAGATGCACCTCACCGACCTAACACGTAAGCGAAACATTACCTTATTTAATAGGGAAATTTAACTACATATTATTATTTCCTTGTAGGGGTACGTGGGTGGCAGATTCAAGGAGAATACAAGCCAAAGCATCGGTTCAGAGTTTTTCCAGAAGTGCCATTAAAATCGAAGTTTCCCCAGAGGATAGGGAGATGGCCTTTGTGTCTTATGAGGAACTGAAAAATTTCTGCAAGACGACCCACACGCCTCAGGCTGCCATTAAATTTATTACCCATCACCTGGGCACCGATGGCAAAACTAAGTAAGTAATTCTCCTGCGTTGGCGGTTCTTATTTTATCTTTATTCTTCTTGGTAGTAGATCTTAACTAATCGGCTGTACAGCTTTTCCCAGTTTTCTTTTTACTGTATCGGTTACTGTAAGATTGTTCTAATATGATTCTTATTTTAGCGTTCTTCATGTTTTCATATGTCTAAACAATATTGATGGCGTAGCGTTCCTACTAAAATTGTTGGCGGTGTACAAGCAGTGGGAGTTTGTAAACAGATACAATAGCAATTCCCAGACGCCTTTGCAACTAGCCATTCTATGTCACAATGTACTTCTAGTCCAGTACTTACTGATGTGCAGGGCTAAAATTCACAAAATTGGCAACAGTAAGATGAACACTGCGTTGCATACCGCTGTCGAAGAAAACGTTTCTACAGAGATACTGGAATCGCTGCTGGCAGATAGAGACAATGAGAAGGTGAAGGATTATATAGATGCGACAAACAGCGGTAAGTTAATTTTATAACAGGTTATGTGTAAATATTTCTGCTTCTGTTTTTCCTCGGTGTAAAGTTAGGATTCCATACGCTTTGCTATAAAAAATACTGTCTTTCAACGCTTTCCCCCTTATAACTTGTCCTATAATGTACTTAAATTTTAGATGGCAATACGGCTCTCGTGATAGCCATTGAGAACAAAAACGTGGTAGCTATGAAGCTGCTGTGCAGGAAGGGTGCAGACGTGAACAAAAAGAACAATAAAAATGGGTTTACTCCCTTGCGCATCGCCTTCGAAAAACAGTACCTTGATGTAATCAAATATCTTCTGTCTTTGCCGTACTTGGATGCAACCCTTGTGGACTTTAATGACATCTCGCCGCTAGTGGCGGTGCATAAACGGGAATCCTCTAAGGAAATAATGGAAGTAGTAGAAAAATATATGGTTAGTAGGAAGTTATAATCTCCGCTAATACCAATTTTTACTTTGTTTGTTCTTTCAGCTTGAGAAACATCTAAATATTGAGATAAAAGAGGAACTAGAGGAGGAGTCTGACGAAGAAATGGAGGTAAGGATACTCTCCCTCTTGATGGGGGTTTATCTAAACTTTTTTTTTGTATCAGGACGAGTCTGAAGTCAAACCAGAGCCAATTACTACTGAAGAACTAGAAGATTTGTATAAAAACGTACCCAGTTTTACTCCTCGATGCTTAGACGAGGTATCTGCGATACTAAATCAGAGTGGGAAGTGGGAGGATCTCGCCGAGTTGTTGGATCTTGGTAGCCTGATAAGGTGTGGGCTTATCGCAACGGAGCCCAATGCCAGCAAGAACTTGCTTACTTATGCAGTCACGGTGAGTAGGCCTGAAATGGCACTCTTAAGAAATGCCTATAAAAGCATTTTGAGTCCAAATCATGTGATATGTCTAGAGATTTATAATCAGTTTCCTCTGAGAATGGTACTTACACTCACGTTTTGATATTAATTGTTACAGTCACACAATGATACTCTATGGGAAATCAGGAACTTCTTGGAGAACTTGGATGAAATCCATGCTGTTGAAATAATTGATAAGATGGTGCGAGATTATGAACAAAAATCAGTTTAATTATGTTATTTAAGCTATGATTTTTTTACCCATTTGTAAATACTTTAAATACTTTTAATATTGTACAAAAAATATTTTATTAAATATCGTTTATAAATGAGTTTTTCTATACCAGTTCAATAATTTTTAAATTTTGTTTACTCGCTTATTAATTAAAAATTTTGATCCCAACACCTACAACTGTGTCGTTTTAACGGCGCCACTGATGGCTCCGCCCACCGTTTTTAGTAAGGCATGGACCAATGATTTTACGATTTTACCACGGATTAAAATAATCAGATAACCGCAGAATGGGCACCCCCATCATAGGTCACTGATACTTTACCAGATTCCATTTGCGTCAATGTTTTTATAAAATTATTAAAACTGCATTCAATTAAAGATTCACTTGTTAGTTGTTAACATTGAGTGCATGTATATTATATAATGTAAACAAGTGTTAAATAACGCGGACTACGTCCTACATCACAGTTTTGATGAAGAAATCTGGACTGATCCATCCTCTTTAATATAAAATCCTTGTTATTTTCTTTAATAATCTTATTTGAGTATTAAATTTTACCGGTAATACTATACATCTACAGCGTGTCTCTGTAAATAGTCAGACAGCCACATGGCTTATCATGGCGACCATAGCAGGGGGCGATAAATGGTTTACGTAGGCATAGCATGCGCTGTGAAGTCGTTTATTTGAAGAAATTTGTTTCGATATTTCTACTTTTATGTTCTGTGGCTATTTTTATCTATAAGGGTTTTTTGGCGACCCAAACCGCTAACTCCGGTTAACTGCGGTTAGAGTTGTGATTGGTTGAAACAAATTTATTTTAAAAATACACCAATCACGAGCCAAACCGCAGCTAACCGGAGTTAGCGGTTTGGGTCGCCAAAAAACCCTTTTTAATATAAATATTATTTTATATGTTTTGTGATAAATAATAAATATACAATAATATACATATTTTAAATACACTTAATTGCTTATCCTGTAATATATTTCTGCTCTTCTGATTACTAATTATTAAAGTAAATTGTACCAATTACTGGAGTAATAAATCTGTAATGGACATTTTTTCCAAGATTAGGTGCATATACACCACGGTTATGTTTGTGTGGAAGCCGGCTCTGTTTATTAAGTCTGTTATGTTTATTTAGCTGACCTCCAGCTCCTGATTATTATTATTTATTATTTATACACCTGATAAATTGGTTATATATAGGTTTAGTTTACGTTTACAGTCAGAGATAAATAGTTACAGTTCTAAGTGCTTAATCAGAGTATTTGAACATTGGACACAATGGGCACAAGAAATGTTGAAATTAAATATACAAAGGTTAGCAATGTTCGTTTTTAAATATAATTAAGACAACTGATCTTTGTGATCTACTCTAGCAATGCTTTTGAAGCCTATGTACCTACCTATATTCTATAAACTGAGAACAAATCTAATTCATTTTCACGAAAAGAAGTATACAGGGTGATTCGAAATAAATCGACAGGCAGGTGCACGCAGGGGAAGTCAAAATATAATTATTTTACCTACCAAGTTGCACTACCGAGGAGATATATGAGCCTTCAAATTTAGAAAAAAATTAATATCTTTAAAACACTTTAACGTGGAAGAATCAAATTTTGGTAGGCGATTTAGGCTAACGGTCTTAATTAACGGTACGTTATAAAACTGACTGAATTTTTATTTTTTAGCTCTTCATTAATAACGAACTTGTGGATGCGGTGAGTAAGAAAACATTTCCAACAATAAATCCCACTAACGGGCAAAAAATAGCCGACGTTGCTGAGGCCGACAAAGTGAGTATTAGTTAGCTTTGTGTGGTTTCTGTATAACTCGGAATATATTCTAGGCTGACGTTGATATTGCTGTAGCAGCTGCTAAAGCTGCATTTGCCAGGGGCTCGGAATGGCGGTCGATGGATGCTTCAGCCAGAGGAGTACTTATTAATAAAGTAAATATTTGTCATTTACATTTTTACTTTAAAATCCACTTATGTTGATTTGGATTTTTAGTTTGCAGATCTACTTCTGAGGGACATAAATGATCTAGGAGCGCTTGAAACATTAAACAACGGCAAACCTTACGAAGATTCCATTTTTGATATTAAAGGCAGTGTCGATGTTTTGCGATACTTTGCTGGTTATTGCGATAAAATTCATGGAAACACCATACCTTCAGGTAAGAACCGGTAAAAAATACTCCTCATCTTACTGGTGTTTTATTGCCGAGTTCGCCACCCAAAAACGACTCGACTAAATCTGTGTAGTACATAATAATATGTGTTTTTTGTTTGAAGACGGCGACTACTTCACCTTAACTCGCAAGGAGCCCATCGGAGTTGTTGGCCAAATAATACCATGGAACTACCCTATAGCCATGTTGATTTGGAAATGGAGCCCTGCTTTATCGGCTGGGTGCACCATCATCCTAAAACCTGCAGAGCAAACTCCTTTGACAGCTCTAGCACTGGCAGCTCTCACCAAGGAAGCCGGTTTTCCAAACGGCGTCATCAATGTACTTCCCGGTTATGGTCCAACTGCTGGGGCAGCCATTGCTCTGCACAACGATGTACGGAAGGTGGCCTTTACAGGGTCTACAGAGGTATGCAATTTATATTTGATTAAAATAGCTGGTATAAAATTTATACTGATTTATAAACAGTAACCATTTGATATTTCCTCTATCAGTGGTCAGTGCGTGTACGTAAATACGTGTGAAATATAAACCGCAAATCTGCTTCCAGATTGGACATTTCATTTTGGAGTATTCTGCAAAGTCAAATTTGAAAAGTGTGGGGTTGGAACTTGGTGGCAAAAGCCCTTTGGTGATTTTCGATGATGCTGATGGTAAGTCTAGAGAGAAATGTACAATTAGTTTTTACTATTTATAGAAAGGTTGTAATAAGAACGTAGAATTAGCCTGCCAATTGTTTTATTGGAATTGAAGTATTAAAATTTGTGACGTTGCTTCTGGTGCCACCGGAAATTGTAGCGAGTTTGCCATATCAAATCATTGTTGATTGGGCGATTTAAATTTGTAAGAAAATCATCTGCATAACGATTAAACGTATGTCCATTATGCTGTGCGAAGTTCAAGGCTTACTGGCAACTATAAACCTAAAAAATCTTCTATTTCTATTGTTTTACTTTTATTCTCGCAGGGATTAATAATTTTCCACTCCTTGAGGTCGTAAAAGTGGCACTTTGTTTAGTCCCTAAAATCGGGAACTAAAGTAATAGTTTTATAGTCCCTGCTGTGCAAAAATATTTCTATTTGATTATATACAGAAATTTGATGATAGATCATGTTACAAAGAGCTAAAAAGTACGTATTTCCCTGATGGTGCGGTGCGTAGTTATAATATGATCGCAATCCTGCCCTAACTTTGGGCAAACAATTCTAAAAGACGGATCTGGCATCTTATCATGGCAGCTAGCAGGGGGTGTCGGTTTGTCACACTTATGTGGAGTCCGTTTTTATTTAAGAGTCCGTGGTTGACATTCAACAACAAGGGAATTTCTGTTCTATGGTGTAGTCTCTGAGTGTAGGTGCAGAAAGCTTTTGTTAGTCTTGTTGCTAACTTCAGGTAAGTCTTTCGCGCTCTCCCTGACGTCACAACACAACTCTGCTTTCTCGTTTAAACCGAGTCAAAGTTTTACAACATCTTAGAGCAAATATGAGATTAATTCTGTAAGTAAGCAGTTTTTGTGTATCAATTTTAGCTATTCTATCTAATAGAGAAAGCCCATGGCTAACATTAATATAATATGGAAAAATATTTTCAGTTATTTTGTAGTTGCGTTTGAAAATTAATCTAGTCTGCCAAAGAGCCATACTTCAGAGTACAGAGTACAATACGCTTCATAGTTTATTAAAATTGTTAGTTTGACGACTACTGTCAGACGCAATAGTCAAAATGTGGGCCATTTGTTGTCCAAGTTCTAAAACTTCAATTCAAAGAACGAGCAATTGGTACACTATATAAAATTAACCGTTTTCAAGAAAAAGGCGTAATACGACTTCTCTTACGTTGTAGTCGATGAAGCAGTGGAGATAGCCCACAATGCAATTTTTACTAACCATGGGCAGAATTGTTGTGCCGGCTCGAGGACCTTCGTGCAAGCTGGAATTTATGACGAATTTGTAAAGAAAGCTGGCGAGAAAGCAAAGGCAAGAAAAGTTGGAGATCCCTTTGAATCTGGGGTACAACAAGGACCACAGGTAATGATGAGTTTTATGCTTGCCGTTTAACTGGCGTCAATACTTTTTTCATTGCAACGAAACCCAATATTGCTATGCTGAGTTTTGTTCAAAAAATACACTTCGTAGAGTGCATAATAACAATCGCACATTGTAATTTAGAGCTAACTTTAATTTCATTCGTCGACCTATAATCCATAAAGATAAAAAAAGGTTTGATGTTGGTTTATACTTACTACTCTTGTTTCATGACAGGTTGATGATATCTCGCTGACCAAGGTCCTGAAAATGATCGAATCTGGCAAAAAGGAGGGTGCAACGCTAGTGGCTGGAGGTAGCCAAATTGGCAATGAAGGTTATTTTGTGCAACCGACTGTTTTTTCCGACGTTACTGATAATATGACCATTGCCAAGGAAGAGGTTAGTAAGCAAACACTAATCTAATGGTTCTTTTGTACTGTAGATATTTCTGTATATCAAAAATCCTATATACATAAATTTTTTTAGATTTTTGGACCAGTGCAGTCGATTTTAAAATTCGAAACTTTGGAGGAAGTTATCGAGAGGGCAAATAACACCCCGTATGGTCTAGCAGCAGGCGTAATCACAAAAAATATTAACAATGCCTTGGTGTTTTCTCAAGCTGTGGAGGCGGGATCAGTTTGGTGAGTTTAAAATTTATTTCCTATTTTATCATCCTCAACCAAAATCATGGTAGATAACGCGGTCGATGCGAATTGCAATCAAGGGTTATGCGTTATGAACAAAATTAATTAGTGTTGAGCAGAAAAAGTTGCAACTGTGTTTGTTGTTTATCCACTTTCCTTCAACAGTCCAGTTTTCCCCAGTCCGCACCGCAATAAATTAAAGAGTAAAATGAACTGCATGTTTTTAGGGTTAACTGTTATGATGCCATAACACCTCAGACACCTTTTGGCGGTTACAAAAAGTCAGGAATCGGAAGGGACTTGTAAGTAAAATAATTATTTGTGAAGTAATAAAAAATATATAATTTTTATCTTCAGGGGCGAGGACTCTTTGAAGGAATATCTGCAAACTAAAACTATTTCTATTAAAGTGCCAGTTAAATATTAGACAGAGCGCTGAATATTGGATTTGTTATATGTATTTTTTATTTTGCCAATAGCTTTATTTTACATAGCTACCATATATATTTTCTTAAAAATACCCTTGTTATGAGCTTATACGCAATAATTTAATATGTTTGTTATATTTTATATTAATTTGTATTATTAATATGTGCATTTCTAATTGGTTTCTATTTAACATATGTCGAACCGAGGCAGCGGTATAAAGACATAAAACCAAATCCCAAATCCAGTTTCCATTATATATTTGAAGCTATCCACAAAATCAAAAAATTTAAAATTTGTTCGATATGTGATAACCACAAAGGTAGACGCAACAATAAATATAAACTTGGGTAAGTAGGGGGGGGGGGGTATTTAAAAATTAAACTTCATTGACAAGAATCTTTCATAAACCTTAAATCTTAACGTTAACACGAAACAAGTGGATTAACAACATTGTCTAATCTGGCTGACCTGTATTGTACTGTTTTTTAATATCGATCTTCAAATTGAACGGATACTCAGAGGAAATGCCCCCCAGTTTCATGTTCAGCCTAATCGAGTCATTGCAAATAAATATGAGCATGCACGTGCACCGCGATGACATTATATAAGCCTTGCTTCTGTCCTCCCGGTCACTCATGTCAAATTCATAGTCGTCGATGGCTATTATAACGACGGTAAATTCTAGTCCTTTGACTCTCAATGCCCAACTGATCAGGAAGTCGTTCAGCTCCTTCTTCGTCAAAAAGTTCTCGACGTCTGAGACGCATTTTGGCTTAAAAGTGTTTTCCACAAAATAGTCCTCGATGTGCTTGTTTATGCTGGCTGGTACGGTGTGTTCGTTTTGCATGAAAGGTATAACGCATATGTCATTGGGCTTTATTCCCTTTGTCGCACACAGATCTATTATGACGTTCGCTATTGTCTCGTCGATTTTTTCCTTAAACTTCACCCAGTACACGGGTGGACCAGCGATATCATGCCCAACTGACAAGCTGGGCACTACGACGTTACCGATAACAGGGTTTGCCAATTTCAACACAGGATCGTTGTAGAACGCCTTGAAGACCTCGAATATGCATTTTGTAGAGCGCATGATCTTGCTTAAAATTATATTGGGGGTCCTGAAGGCTGCTAGGTATTGCTTCGGTATAAATAACTGCGCCTGATTGGCGTCTATCATGAACCAAAGCTCTCCCCAGTCCTTGGATTGGTGCTTCTTCATCTTGTCCGAAATTTCCAAGTCGCTATCTGAAACATGAATTACAACGTATAATTTGGTTTGGTTAAAAAAAGTAAACCAGTAAAAAAGACCACCAATATTGTGACCATGTTAGGCTACATGATTTAAATAGAAACTTACCTAGCGTGGCGTGTTGGCAATTTTCTATATGGCAGTTTCCATCGTGATAGTGACTGTATACCTCAGATATGGTCTCTGTGGTGATGTTTTGATGGAATGATATACAAACCGCCTCGGCTTCGTCCATGAAAATGTGTTTGTATTTCTTTCTATATCCTAGGAGGAAGTCGCCCATGGACACATAGTAACGGGCAGTGTCAACATAGCTCGCTATGCCCATCGCCTTCAGCTTCATTTTTACTTCAGTTCTAAGGTCATATAAAAAGAAAATTGATATCAAGGATTTGTCAAATAAACATTTTTACTCATTATTCACACCTGATTCCGGGCCAAAAACATATATAGAGGGCCCTGTTCTGGTCGTTCAGCCGTCCGGTGCGGTGCAATTGATCAAGTTTCCTTAAAACCAGCAATGTCTTCCCCGTTCCGGCGGCCCCGTAAACGACCAAAGGTCCTCCGCCTTCCTTCGTGCACATATCGCTGTTTAAAAGGTCCAGCTGCTGCTGCGTCAGGAGGGCCAGCAGGTTCTCGTTGATTTCGTTCATGAACACGCCAGAGCTCAGAATTATGAACCTGGAAAAATTAAATTAAATTAAATTAAAAAAATTTTCCCTCTTGTAAAAAACAAATTCTGTAATACAAAACAGGGGCGGCTTAAGGGCCGGGCGAACCTGGGCGCCAAATTTCAATCTCGCCCGGGAGGTAAATTTAGCTGGAGTCGCCCCTGCTCAAACATCATTTCCATAAATGAATAAATTATTATCGAGATTATTATTAAACTTGACATTTTCTCATGAATGTGACGAATGTGAGGATCGTTTTTAACGTTTGCTATTATCATATAAGGTATTTGCTTAATTGCTAATTTCAACCAAGTAAATTAAGCGTAGTCGTAGTCCATTAAAATTTATAATGTCGCATGTTTACGCGAAATTCCAAGGCGGCTAATGTGCAGAAGATTGTCACCGATGAGCTTCGTTATCTGTGGTGTCTTATATACGTAAAAATTTGCTATGGTCACCATCCTTCATAGTTTTGCTACCTTTTTTCAAAAATGTTCTTCATAGTTTTGCTACCTTTTTTCAAAAATGTTTTTATCATTTGAAAACGTATGAAAAACAAATACTTTTTAATAAGTGACAATTTTGGAGGTAAACTAATAAAATTGAGTTTTCAAACATAAAAAAAAGTGTTTTAGTTTTTCCTTTCTAATTGTGTACCAATACCAATAAAAGACAGGGCACGATTTATTAAAATGAACCTTGTCATATCTGTATGAAAAATAAAAAAAAGATGAAACCATATATACAAGCAGTAGGAGTATACCACCGAATGTTTTGAGGCAATTTATCTGTCAATTCAGAGGAAGTGTGGTTATGTTGATTGCAAAGATCGATGGTTCGAATCTAAATTAGCAAATTAAAAAAATTAGCTGTGATCTGCTTCGGACTTAGATTTATAAGAAACTTTCGATGCACTAGATGTGGTTCGGACTCCACAATAAACTGTAGACCCTCGTCTCTGTTTCCTAATCCAAAATTCCAGGATTTTCCTGAGGTAACATCGGTGACTTGAGAAAATATTTTAGGTTTCAAGGTTATAGATTAAGGATCTTACAGGCGTAGAGACAATACTTGAAGAAAGAAAAGCTTTACTGGGGCATTTATAAATTTTGTTTCTTGTCCCCCTTGGGAAAAATTTTTTCGGGTGCCTATGGCGTTCCCTTTATAAAAAAACCCGACGGTATGGGGTTCTTTAACGGAAAGACGTAAAAGACTTTTATAGTACTGGTCGTGCAGTTTTAAAAGTAATTAATACTGCTATATTTGTCTAGCAAATGCGTTTGTTGACATTTATTGCGTTTATGCTTCTTAGAAGCTCGCAAGATCAATAATGCGCTTTTTTCTTCATTAATTGAAATTCCTGGTTGTCGATGGTTCTCGTGTTTTTCCTGCCTACGTCCTCAGAATCTATAAACCACGTCCAAATGTACATATACAATAATTGTCTTGTTGCGTTGGATATTCTGATGCAGTTAAAGTGGCAGATCTGAATATTTCCCCTGCATGAATGAATAAATTAATTTTCCCACACTTTTTAGAGAAGAAGAAAAAGAAGCGCCATGGAGAATGAAGTCCTTCAAAGCTTTATAACTTTTACTCCACTCCTCTTAGGCGAACGTTTATTTATAGGCCCTTTATACGCTCCTATTACTACCAATTTTAAATGTCGCAGTTTAAAAATTAATACAAAAATACGTATTTCCAGAGACTTACCTGTTTAGCAGAGTGGCGAAGTGCTCCTCGTGAATGGATGTGCCGGCCAGGACGTTCTCAAAAAACCATCCGTTGAACGATTCCTGGCTGGAAATGACATCCTCGAAAACGTGCAGATTGTTGTCCTCCTTCCATCTCTTGATGACCTGTTGTCTGGGGTCCTTGGTGTAGGCCCCTAGGAAGGGCCACATGATATAGATTTGGATGGTGTTCTCCTTCGGTTTGTCGCCGAGAATCGCTTGTAGGACTTCCATGTGGTCCCGCAGTTGGTGCTGGGCGGATCGCTTGTTGTTCTTTATGACTTTGGCGTCGGAGGTTTTCTCCAGATCGTCCTTCTTGGTGTTCGAGTCGTTGTTGGATTTCACTTCGATTAGGGCCACGTAAAACCGACCTGGAACATTTGTTGAAATAATGGTAAATGTTGGCAATTCTCGATGATGCCAACTTGGTGGCCAGTGTGGCACAAAATGCACTTAATAAGTTTAATATTATTAATAAATGATAATATAACCACAAATAAGTCAAACTGAAATTATAAACAAACTTATATTTCTACTTCATGGATTTTGTATTTCTGAATGTGATTTTCAATAATTTTTAGAGGCTTGGCAACGTCGCAAAAGTTAATAACGGATCTTGGAGGAAGTTTGTTTATATTGTCAGTTTGAGTTGTGAGTTGCAAATATAGTTAGACAGTGCCAAAAGATTGGATTACAAGAACTCAAATATATCTTTTCACAGGTAAATATATTTCACGTAAATACTATTACTTTATTATTGCCTACGCCTATGTTGTTGGAGGAAGCTTTGACAGAGATAAGTGTAATAATATTCTGTATGAAACGGCAGCAATCCCTATTGTTTATATATCCATGGTTGTGAGTCAACTTATCTGTGCATCCAGAGAAAATGTGGTTATGTTTCTGTCATAGTCCTCCAACAACATAGGCGTAGACAATAGTACAATATATTTACGTAAAATATAACGTATGCCAAAGCCATTGCAAAATAATGGGTTCTGTCATTACCTGTAAGAAGATAAGCTCGAGCTCTTGTAATGTAACTTATGCGACGTTGCCAATATTCTTAAAATGATCAAAAATCGTCCTCAGAAATAAAAATTACACGAAGTATGTAGAAATATTATTTCTGTATGCAATACAGCTCCTCGCTGCTGCACGGGGATAATAAATTTATTTCTATACAGCTAACAATCATTAATAACCGAGTTGTTGATTTACAACATTAATTAAAAGTTGTCTTGGGAAGCGAATGTAATTATTTTATTAATAGCTTGTTCTTATCTGCTAAAGCTGTGAATTGCATAGAAGGATGTCTGGTTTTTAAAAATGCATATTTATTACGTAGATAAAAAGAAGAAAATGTTTTATGGTTAAGATTATAATGACAGGCACCGTTAGAAGACATGGATATGGGTTCTCAATGAATTTCATCGACTTTAGAATAACTATACTTGGCGCATCGGATTTCTTTATTTCGCCAAAAATGAAACAAAAGCAATACGCGTATCTACCCATCTGCATAAGCCTCCCATAAATACATCACTCGACGTGGACATGAACATAATAAATATTCAGTGCAGTGGATGAGCTATAATTTTGTGTCGTTCAAAATAATTTTTACACGAGCAAAAAACGTTGTTACTGCTTAAAATAAAACGTTTACAAAAGGAGGAAGCCAGAAGCCCGAGTGGAGATTTAAGTACTTAATAACACGGTATGTCTGCAGCAAAGATGCTGGGACGCGCATCTGCTGTATTTTTATGTAAAATTGAAACTTTTTTGCATGATTTTATGTTACATTTACGGTTTTGTGATTGTTAGTGCGACATAATCATTAATTAATTTCCGTATATTTGAACTAAATCATTTTGAAATTCACGTCAGAGCCCATCTCGAGGAATTATTTCGAATAGATAAATATGAAGAGAGGTCTATTGTGGCCACCTAAGTCACCGGATCTAAACCCACTCGATTTTTATGCTTACCTTGATATTTCACAAAGACCACAAAATCATGTTCCCGGATCATCAGCCGTCCCAGCCGTTGGTTCCTGTAGGATTGCCCGGCGTAGCAAGTGCTGTGGAAAAAAGTAATCCACAGTCCTCCCGTTCCGGTGTTCTCTACAAGGCCGTGGAGCCGTTGGAAGACCTCCTTCTCGGCCAGCGTGGCTTGGCGCTCCCCGCTCGAGGAAAAATACTTTGGGATGCTGTAGACGACAGTTTGGTCATCTTTCGGCTGGGGAAATTCTCTGTCTGTGTAGCTGAAAATGGAAATCCCAAAATGAAATTGTTGACACAATCATTAATTTGCGTTTGATCCAAAAGTATCGTTGGTAGCGTTTTGGAACAAGAGAATACACTTTTTATTGATCCCTCTCCTGTTGGTTGCTACCTTAAAATTGGTTATTACCAATATTGTAGAGAATAGGAAAAACTAAAACTTTTATTAAAACATTTTTTCTTATTAATAATAATAATAATAATAAAATTGTTGACACACGCTTACACTTCTGGGATTACACAGTTGTCTGTTACACATATTTATTTTGTGTTTTGTGCTCATCATTTAAACCTGTGATGTGTGAAAGGGGGGAAGAGGGGTAAAAATTATCCGGGCATCGGTACAAAAAAGAAGGAAAATCTACAAAAACCAGGAACATTAAAAAGTTTGTCGCCAGATATGTGCAATTTTTTGCAAAGATGCATTATGCAATCGAATCCGACGATTCCGACGTCTACATAGTGATTAGCCTCATTAGAATTAGTACAATCTGGTTAAACATTCTTTTGGTCAATTACGGCGATAAATCCATCCAGAATGTGTATGTATACCCGGCCGCTTACATAGATAGGAACGAACAAAAAATGAGTGGCATACAGGTCCTTGTGTTTTATTTTCACTTGAGGCCGGCAAGAAGCGAGATTTGCATAAATATGTACTCTTATAAGTTCGTTAAAAGTAAAAACAGAAAAATTCAGCTCGCGAGACCGGCTCCTTCCACTTTTTGATTAACGCAAAGAAACCAAACTGGATCTTGTATAATCTCCCAGTAATTACTTCACATATTGCATTGCAATGCATTTCAGAAACAGCCATCCGACCGGACTGGAACATCTAGGAGGCGGCGAACGGCGCTCTCGGCGGAGCTTACGGGCCGCGCGGTATGGACGCCTACCGAGTTGTACTTGCGGATATCTAAACGTCGAAAAAAATTAAATTGAAACTTTTCCTTATGGGAAATTTACAATTTTTAGATTTTTGCACCTTTGCAGAAAATCAAGCTCAGTAGAAGTAGCGACACTGGCCTTGAAAAAAGAAAGAGAAAGTCGTTAAAAACAACTGTGTGAAATTAAATTTGGAAAAACTTGATTGACGTCAAATTGTTAGAGCGACATAATCATTAATTAATTTCCGTATATTTGAACTATATCATTTTATAGGGTTATTTAATTTTTAGACTGTTTTATCTTTGCAAAAATTTTATTTTAATTTCATATGCATACGATATATAAAAATTAAATAACCCTATAGAATGATACACCTAGTTGAAATATACGGAAATTAATTAATGATTAAGTCGCGATAATAATTTGACGTTATTCAAGAGGGTTTTTCTAAATTTAACGACTTTCACTTCTTCTTTTCAAGGCCAGTTACCGAAAACGAGAATCGTAAAGTTCTATAAAAAAAAGAAAAAAACACTAAAATTATAGCGAGTTTCAATCTCTACAAAACTAACTATTTTTTACATAAATTTTCGGTAAGCAAGTTTGAAAAGGTGAAGTTTTTAAACGATTTTTGCGAACAAAGTATATGCCAAAGAGGATCGGTCCATAGATATAAAAATGAAAACGTAAAGGTTCAAATATATGCATTGATAAAGGTGTTCAGTATCGACTGAGGGGGCCGGAAAATTGAAAACGTCGAGAAAAACGAAATTAAAATCTTTCCTCGTGATTTTATGGGAAATTTACGATTTTATGATTTTTGCACCTTTCCAAAAAATCAAGCTCAGTAGATGTGGCGACACTGGCCTTAAAAAGAGAAAGAGAAAGTCGTTAAAAACAACTGTGTGAAATTAAATTTGGAAAAACTTAATTGACGTCAAATTGTTAGAGCGACTTAATCATTAATTAATTTCCGTATATTTGAACTATATCATTTTATAGGGTTATTTAATTTTTAGACTGTTTTATCATTGCAAAAATTTTATTTTAATTTCATATGCATACGATATATAAAAATTAAATAACCCTATAGAATGATATACCTATAGTTGAAATATACGGAAATTAATTAATGATTAAGTCGCGATAATAATTTGACGTTATTCAAGAGGGTTTTTCCAAATTTAACGACTTTCACTTCTTCTTTTCAAGGCCAGTTACCGAAAACGAGAATCGTAAAGTTCTATAAAAAAAAGAAAAAAACACTAAAATTATAGCGAGTTTCAATCTCTACAAAACTAACTATTTTTTACATAAATTTTCGGTAAGCAAGTTTGAAAAGGTGAAGTTTTTAAACGATTTTTGCGAACAAAGTATATGCCAAAGAGGATCGGTCCATAGATATAAAAATGAAAACGTAAAGGTTCAAATATATGCATTGATAAAGGTGTTCAGTATCGACTGAGGGGGCCGGAAAATTGAAAACGTCGAGAAAAACGAAATTAAAATCTTTCCTCGTGATTTTATGGGAAATTTACGATTTTATGATTTTTGCACCTTTCCAAAAAATCAAGCTCAGTAGATGTGGCGACACTGGCCTTAAAAAGAGAAAGAGAAAGTCGTTAAAAACAACTGTGTGAAATTAAATTTGGAAAAACTTAATTGACGTCAAATTGTTAGAGCGACTTAATCATTAATTAATTTCCGTATATTTGAACTATATCATTTTATAGGGTTATTTAATTTTTAGACTGTTTTATCATTGCAAAAATTTTATTTTAATTTCATATGCATACGATATATAAAAATTAAATAACCCTATAGAATGATATACCTATAGTTGAAATATACGGAAATTAATTAATGATTAAGTCGCGATAATAATTTGACGTTATTCAAGAGGGTTTTTCCAAATTTAACGACTTTCACTTCTTCTTTTCAAGGCCAGTTACCGAAAACGAGAATCGTAAAGTTCTATAAAAAAAAGAAAAAAACACTAAAATTATAGCGAGTTTCAATCTCTACAAAACTAACTATTTTTTACATAAATTTTCGGTAAGCAAGTTTGAAAAGGTGAAGTTTTTAAACGATTTTTGCGAGCAAAGTATATGCCAAAGAGGATCGGTCCATAGATATAAAAATGAAAACGTAAAGGTTCAAATATATGCCTTGATAAAGGTGTTCAGTATCGACTGAGGGGGCCGGAAAAGTGAAAACGTCGAAAAAATCAAATTGAAATTTTTCCTCGTGATTTTATGGGAAATTTACAATTTTTAGATTTTTGCACCTTTGCAGAAAATCAAGCTCAGTAGATGTGGCGACACTGGCCTTAAAAAGAGAAAGTGAAAGTCGTTAAAAACAACTGTGTGAAATTTGGAAAAAACCGCTTGAATAACGTCAAATTATTTGCGCGACATAATCATTAATTAATTTCCGTATATGTGAACTAAATCATTTTATAGGGTTATTTAATTTTTGGATCATGTTTTATCATTCCAAATATCTTATTTTAATTACATATTATACACACGATATACAGGGTGAACCCCAACTTATTTATTTCCTTTTAAGGGACGGTACGTTAATGATAAATTCATGTAAAAAAATTAGAGATATACACACGGTAGTTTTCGAGAAACAAAATTAAACATTTTGAGAACTTAACAACTGACCTATCTCAACGGAAAAGAAAATAACATAGGTCAGGTTATCTTGTTTTTTACATTGGTTCACAAGATTTTACCACATCACTATCCTCGTGGAACGCATATTTTTTGTACCATTTTATATGACTGATGGTCGAGATGGTAGAGTACCTGCCTCTCACCCAAAAGTCCCGGGTTCGAATCCCGGTCGTGGCAATGGAAAATACTGTGAGAGGGATTTTTCCATTATACACGGATATTGGATGTGTGTCCCTTGTCTTTAAATGTGTAGCCCCCTCCCGCACAAAGCTCAGCTTTCTGGGATAAAGGGGGTCGTAATTACCTGTGGTGTATTTATTATTATTTATTATTTATTATTTACACAAGCGCAACAAACGCGTTATACTCGGGCCAAAAAGAGTAGTCAGTAGAGCAAAAAACTTACCGGAAATTCTTCAAAGGATTTAGCTGTTATGGAATACAGAAGCGGCAGCTCGTTTTACCATATAATCCCATATAATTCAGAGAAATATATCCAGTTTTCTCCGCCTACCAGAGATAAAAACCACAACTAGGTCATTATGTTTAATTGGTATAGTCAACCAAATATAGTACATGCTTGAACGTGCCGCCCTTATACCCAATAATTTGTTCGACTATTATAAAGGTCGTCGAGAGGGCTTAGATAGCGCATTCAGTGACGTCACATATGCTGCAACGCAAAGGATGTGCATTGTTCAACTGCGTTGCTATACCTAATTCGTGGAGATAATGTTGCCAGATGTAAGCATATTATTTAAAATTTAAGACATGGTAACTCATACTCATGCATAATTAACACAATCCGCTTTCATTTGTACGAATTATGGAATTTATGAAATTCGTAAATCCGTACGCCCCTGGCTCTACTGACTACTCTTTTTGGTCCGAGTATAGTTCTTTTTATATTTTTTACTCTTAATTCGTGTTACAAATATCAACAGAGATCCCCTCTTAAAAGGAATTAAATAAATTGGGGCTCACCTTGTATAAAAATCAAATAACCCTATAAAATGATATAATTCAAATATACGGAAATTAATTAGTTATTATGTCGCGCTAAATTTTTATCGCAAGATTTACCAAAAACGAGAAAAATGAGAAGAACTTTCGTTACATTCACGGTCATTATTATTATTATTATGTGAATATTCAGTTTTACTTGTAATTTCAATTTCGCGGTGTCGCCGTGTACGTGAAGGTGCACGACTGCACGGTGAGTTATCGCGAAGGCCGTCTTGCAGATATCCAAGGGACGTGCTTGGTGCAAGTAATATCGTCGTCGCCGCAGAACCTGTTATTTAAAACGCGAGACAACCAGCCGCAGCCTCCTCATCGAAGAGGATTTTTTTCATATAATTGTTCAACGAAACCACGATTTTCTCGTTGGCTTTGCAGAATAACATGTTGTAAAGAGATACGGTTTAAGGACAAGAGAAATTCACAGCCGAAGGACAAGATCGCGACGCGATAACGGCGAGGTGGATGGCAAGAATTTTCTTATCAGGTTCAATGTTTTGGTCGTTGATTTGCCTGATTGGAAAATCTAGTCGGTCACAAGTCGCTATTTTGGGCAGTGTGGGTCACCGCCAATTTTTTTCAAAAATCAAAAAATCTGGCGGTTCTGAGGGTAATTTTTATTTTTATTTATGACTTTCTTGTTGCGTTACCGATTTTAATTTTAAGCCAAAACCTTCTGCTAAAATATTAAATGTCAGAAATTGACATGGTTCGTTCAATATGGCGGAGGTGATCAAATTTATTCAGTATTTAGAAATTTTTATAATTAAACCAATCAAAATATTTAAAATGAATTTTTTCTAAAATATCATTTTAAGTGCCTCACTCGATTTTCCTGCTTTATTCTTCAACTAGGAAAAAAATTCAAAAACCATACTTGTGTACTTTTTTCCGAGGAAGCCGATTCCGAAAAGATAAAAACAATTGAATGTCAAAGAAAAAAGTTATGGCCGCAAAACTGAAAAAGAAAAAAATATACACCCTGTATATTAATGCGGAAATGGATATGTGACATTTCACTGATTGTAAATGCGTATCATATACTTATTTTTCACTTCCGGTTTGACCGGAAATTGCTTTAATTTTTCTATATTAGGTGATACACCCTGTATATTGAGTTCAGTTTAAAGAACATTTCTTTCTGAATTCAGCAATATATAACATATCATCATTGTCTTTCATATTTAATAAGATAATGGGGTTTTAATTTAAAATAACACAAATATATGTTATGAAATAAAATCATCCATGAAAACAAACAAAAGTATTTAAATTATTTTTTATTTATTTCAAAATCTAAAGGATACAAGTTATTATGCTATATCTTCTTTTGTTTTTGAAATAAATAAATAATTTAAATGCTTTTGTTTGTTTTCATGGACGACTTTATTTCATAACATATATTTGTGTTATTTTAAATTAAAACCCCAATATCTTATTAAATATGAAAGACAATGATGATATGTTATATATTGCTGAATTCAGAAAGAAAAGTTCTTTAAACTGAGCTCAATATACAGGGTGTATCACCTAAAATAAAAAAATTAAAGCAATTTCCGGTCAAACCGGAAGTGAAAAATATGTATCTGATACACATTTACAATCAGTGAAATGTCACATATCCATTTCCGCATTAATATACAGGGTGTATATTTTTTTCTTTTTCAGTTTTTCGGCAATAACTTTTTTCTTTGACATTCAATTGTTTTTATCTTTTCGGAATCGGATTCCTCGGAAAAAAGTACACAAGTATGGTTTTTGAATTTTTTTCCTAGGTGAAGAATAAAGCAGGAAAATCGAGTGAGGCACTTAAAATGATCACCCTGTAGAAATAGAAATAGAAATAGAAATAAATTTATTCACCTTTTTTGCCATACAGAGATATGAATAAGGTAAGTCATTTGTTTTTTGAATAAGTACAAAAAACAAACAAAAAAAAAACGAAATACAATGTAATAAAAACTAACAAACAGCTTACAATACGGGGTGTACATGTACTATTGCGAGCAATAAATTTTCAACGATATTTAATCAAGTGATATTGGTTTTTGTAAAATTAGTCTTTGTAAAAATGGTTTTAAAGTCATATTTGACATTTTATAAAATCTTTGACAGAATACATTGACGTATCAAAAGAGAAATCAATAAAGGAAACATTAAATTTATTTATTAAATCTTTATATAACCATTAAGTAAATAATAATAAAGAGGCGCAACTGTCAAGGTTTCGAGATTTTAGTGTTGCATCTTTTTGCCAATAACTACAGTATTATCTACAATATTTAGGGCTATGCAGCCGAATTACGAATACCTTCCAGTAACACTAAACATACATGACAATCGTGAAGCTGAAGCGAAAAAATACAACACTAATCTAACATAAAATTAGCAATATGTAAAACTTAAAAACCAATGTTGCTGAATTCTTCTACGGCTTCTATGGGGCAGTTGAATTAGATGCTGGAAAATGTGTTTCTTCCTTAGCTTTAATGCTGTCGAAAAGAGATAATTTGTGTTATATTCCACCAAAGCAGCATCTTCCACATTATAAGACGCGGACGACCAGACCCCCGGCATACGAGCTAGATTTCCATTTTGTGTCCATTTGCGCTTTAGGTAAAATATTGTTGTTTTGTGACAACGTAACTCATCTGCCATACGTTGTAAGGACTATTCAGCTTTTAATTTAGCCATTACAATCCCTAAATTCCACGTCTGTAAGCTTGTGGTTCGAAATGTTTTAAAATTTTAAAAATACTTAATGAGACAATCAATATAAAGTGACACTGACAGTCACTAACAAAATAGAGTGACATCCGTCGCCACTGCGTTTTCTCCTATTTACAAAGCTAAAATGAACCGTTGAAAATTTATTGCTCGCAATAGTACATGTGTACACCTATATAAATTTTTTGTAAAAAAAAAAAAACACATCGTACAATAATGACTGGTAAATTACGAGTCGCACCGATATCAGATTAAAATTATTACAGCACAAAAAATTTTATGTGCTATTTCTAGAGAAATTTCGACAGTAAGTGGTAAATTCTTCCAAGGTATAAAAACAACTCCCCACTAAAACTGATTTTAAATTTCTCTTAAACTGAGCAAAGCTACTAGTTTCTTTTAAAGCATAAGGCAAAATGTTAAAAAGACTACAACCGGCGTATAAAGGAGATTTCTTATATTTCTCATGGGTACACTTGCCAAGACAGAAATTTCCCTTCTTTCTTGTAGGATAATCATGAAAATCTATATATTTTTTTTAATTTGCTAGTGTTTAAATAAATAAAGCATAACAGTTTCAATATATAAATTGATGTAAATGTTAGTAAGCCTTTTGATTTAAATGTTTCACGGCATGACTCCCTATATTTCAAGTTAAACATTACTCTTATTATACGTTTCTGTATGATAAGAACACGAGTTGCCTCTGTAGATTGACCCCAGACTATTATGTTATAACACATTGCTGAATAAACTTGGGCATAGTATACTGACAGTAATGACTCCTCATTTATATCGTTTTTTAAAGACGACAACGCAAAAAGAGACCTGTTTAGCTTCGAACAGACTTGACTAACTTGGTCAGTAAAAAATAGATTTTCATCAACCTGCAGTCCCAAAAATTTTGTTTTTTTTGTAAGTTTAATTTTGGTATTATCTAAGGAGAAATTTATGTCTGGTACAAAGCGGTTCCCATATGAAAATCTCATACATTCAGTTTTATTTAGATTAATAATTAAATTGTTTCTATTGTACCAACCTTTGAATACTTCTAATATTAGGTTGACTTTTTCGATAGCATCTAATACATTACCAGCTGATACAACAACAGACGTATCATCAGCATACATAAATAATCCTCCAAGTTCTAAAATATACTCCGGTAAATCATTTATGAACAACAAAAATAATAAGGGGCCCAATATGCTACCCTGTGGTGTTCCAAGATTTGTATTAAAATTTTGAGAAACAGCCTCTCCCATTCTAACAGTAAAAGTCCTATTTGTCATGTATGAATTTAACCACTCATTTATGGGTCCTCTAATACCCAGTGCTGTCAGTTTACTTGATAAGAAAAATGGGTTTACTGTGTCAAAGGCCCGGGAGAGGTCAAAAAACACACAGAACACATATTCACCATGATCTAACTTATCATTGATAAATTGTATAAAGTCAATCGAAGCTGTCTCAGTCGATCGTCCAGTTCTAAAACCATGCTGACAAGTAGTAATTATGTTACCAACATTTAAAAAAGAATGCAAACTATTATAAACTGCCCTCTCAATTACCTTTGAAAAATTACTTAAAATAGATATGGCTCTATAGTTAGAGATTTCGAGGCAATCATCCTTTTTAAACACTGGTACAACTTTAGCTACTTTTAGTAAACTAGGAAACTGACCTAGCTCAATTGACCGATTTATTATTAAAGTTAAATAATAAGCAAACTCGTAACAACACTCTTTTAATAATTTAGTAGGAACTTCATCCACCCCTGCAGATTTTTTATTGGGTAGCTTATTTATCAGCTCAACTACCGAATGTTCCAAGACAGGCCTAAAGTACATAGAGTTTACGTTAACTTTTTTTGATATTGTACAGTTATTATTCAAAAGTGGAAAATTTTGTTCAATCAGAGTAGTTACTGAGTTTGCAAAAAATTCACCAAACGCATTTGAAATTTCCTGGGGATCATTTACTATTTCACCATTTAGTGTTACATCTTTGGGGATGGTTTGCTTTACCGCCTTTCCCAATTTTTTATTTATTAAATTCCACATAGTTTTTGTTTGGTTTGTTGAGTTTTCAATAATTTGAGAATAGTGATTTCTCTTCTCAGTCTTTACTGCATTATTTACAAATTTTTTTAATTGCTTATACTGCAAATCAATTTGAGGATCATTTGACATTTTCTTAAGCCAGTTTAATGATTTTAGATCATCAGCACTCTTTTTTAATTCTGGCGTAAATATACTGGGTGATTATATTTTTCTGATCGATGATCCTTCAAAAAATAAAAACTTTTTCTCTGTACGCAATTGAAATCAAATCAAATTTGAAAGTAAAAATTATGTATCTACAATCATAAAGTGATACCTCATTGTTTATGTTTTGTTTAAATAATGTGGTATTTATCCGAGATAAGTTATTATTCAACGTTACAGGGATTTATGTTCATTTACAAAAATGTTTGGTATAAACGATACAGCATTTAAATTAAAAAAAAGATTTTTTACGTATAAATAATGAAATTTTATAAACAATATTTTAATAATAGCAATGCTCTTCGTTGTTGTAGATAATGCCAATTTTATCAAAAACCATCGGAAATTCGAAAAAAACCAAATATAATTTTTTGCTTCAAAGAGAACGTAGATTGAAATTTTTCTGTAAAACTTGATCACTGGCGTACAAAAAAAAGGTCTTGAGGTTTAAAGTGCAAATTATCAGGAAAATATATATCACCCAGTACAATAGCTAGTCCAAACAATTTTTCCTGGGATAAAGAAAACCATTGCCCGGCACCCAATACTTGAGTAAAAAAAACAGTAGGTACTTACCGATAGAGGTGCGTTCGCAGGTCCGTCGTTCCGCCATCGACGTCGATGGGGGGCAAGTAGACTCTCAAGTTGGAGTAATCGTTAGAAGGCGTGCGGCTTCTTGGCATATTTGAAAATATGGAAGAGGACTAGTTGGCACATTTTTCAACCATAAACTGCCGCCTTCGTTAGCTTATGTCAGATTAGTTCTGAAACGTACAGATAAGGAATTATACATAATACGGCTCGTTATCTGCGGAATCGGTATCAGTATTGGCGAATTGAACGGCGGCGGTAATACGTTTTCACGTAAGTATCTCTGATGTCATTAAGACTTAGTCATGCTAAAAACGTAGTACCTATAATGCAATCAAAACCACATAACGTCAAACGGCATAGGGGATGGAATAATTTGTTTCGTGCTCAACTAGCACGACAATTTTAATATTAGACTGAATGGTTATACAGGGTGTCCCAAAACTAATGGGCCAAAAAGCAACTGGCGATACTAGACATCAAAATAGACCGTTTGCCGATATTTTCACAGTCTAAGATATCTTATTTGTAAACATCCTACAGGTTCCTTATCGGCTAGTCTGCCATTTTGCCAGTATAATTTTAGTAATTATTTTCGCTAAAAATGACCCTTCTATACGCACCCGCCACTGTTACCTGCGGGATGTATTGTATTTGTGACGTTTTATACAGGATGTTTGCCCTTTTTGAACAAATTGTGATAAATAGTGAGGAAGTTCTGGCCAAAAGAAATATTGGCCATACGTAGTTTTTCACCCTGTATCTCAGTAATTAAGCGCAACAGACAAATTTCTATCAATCGTGAATAGTCAAGGGATCCTCTATCATCCTTAGAAGTATGTTGTACAGGGTGATCATTTTAAGTGTCTCACTCGATTTTCCTGCTTTATTTTTTACCTAGGAAAAAAGTTCAAAAACCATACTTGTGTAATTTTTTCCGAGGAATCCGATTCCGAAAAGATAAAAACAATTGAATGTCAAAGAAAAAAGTTATTGCCGAAAAACTGAAAAAGAAAAAAATATACACCCTGTATATTAATGCGGAAATGGATATGTGACATTTCACTGATTGTAAATGTGTATCAGGTACATATTTTTCACTTCCGGTTTGACCGGAAATTGCTATAATTTTTTAATTTTAGGTGATACACCCTGTATATTGAGCTCAGATTAAAGAACTTTTCTTTCTGAATTCAGCAATATATAACATATCATCATTGTCTTTCATATTTAATAAGATATTGGGGTTTTAATTTAAAATAACACAAATATATGTTATGAAATAAAGTCATCCATGAAAACAAACAAAAGCATTTAATTTATTTATTTATTTCAAAAACAAAAGAAGATATAGCATAATAACTTGTATTCTTTAGTTTTTGAAATAAATAAAAAATAATTTAAATGCTTTTGTTTAATTTCATGGATGATTTTATTTCATAACATATATTTGTGTTATTTTAAATTAAAACCCCAATATCTTATTAAATATGAAAGACAATGATGATATGTTATATATTGCTGAATTCAGAAAGAAAAGTTTGTTAAACTGAGCTCAATATACAGGGTGTATCACCTAAAATAAAAAAATTAAAGCAATTTCCGGTCAAACCGGAAATGAAAAATATGTATGTAATGCACATTTACAATCAGTGAAATGTCATATATCCATTTCCGCATTAATATACAGGGTGTATATTTTTTTCTTTTTCAGTTTTTCGGCCATAACTTTTTTCTTTGACATTCAATTGTTTTTATCTTTTCGGAATCGGATTCCTCGGAAAAAAGTACACAAGTATGGTTTTTGAATTTTTTTCCTAGGTGAAGAATAAAGCAGGAAAATCGAGTGAGGCACTTAAAATGATCACCCTGTACAGTTCGTCATGAAACACCCTGTATAATGACCCAACTAACAAAGTTGCTCTATAAATTTAAAATAATACTACAGTTTTATTTTATTACTGTTGCATTACTGCTCTGCAAAAGCTATTTTGTTTTATTAAAACCACCAAAGTGATTATTTAGTCGTCGCAACTAAATTGTCATGTAAATGAATGTTAACAATGTTCTTACAGCTAAATTATAAAACATTTTATAGAGTTTGTTATGCGCTGTTTTATAAACGTTTATAGAGCAATTATTATAGGATGTTTTAGCTCCCGGAACAAAATTGATTTGTAATTGTTTAAGAGTTTAGCCTAACTACCTTTCTAATATTTTAAAACTATTTTGAGAATTATTATTTTCTACAAAAACGCTTAAAAAAATTAATGACTTATATTGTTATTGCCGTACATAACAAAAAAGTAGCAATGGAGATAATAACACAATGCTTATAAAAAGAATTTTATAACTATTTTATAGCTATAAAACTATTTTATAACTATCGTATACTTACTAATTATTTCAATATTGTGTAAACGTTTATACAATTATTTTATAACACCTGTAAGAGCCATAATAAAACAAATTAAATAACTAACATTGTTTTATAAACTGTGCCTATTTCGCGTTTATAAGCGTTGTATAAACGTTTTGGAAATGTTTATATCAACAATCTTGTTTTATAAAAGATGTTCTGTAAACATTCTCTCAGCTTCTACAAAACATAAATTGCTAGTTGGGGAAGCTTATACCGGGTGTAAACAAATAGTGGGCCACCCCTGTAACTTCCTCGTTTTTAAAGATATCGGGATATAATTTTGTATGGTGAAATTAGGTAAGATTTCCAACGTTTTGAGACCTATCCGCCATATTTGTCACATCCGGTTTCACCGGAAATGGCTCCAATAGTCTTTTCTAAATGGACCACCCTGTATGTTTTTACATTTTTGAAATAAAGATCACATTTTGGATACATTTATACTATTTTGAACAATTTATACAGGGTTGCACGAAAAATAATTCGAATTTTAGTTGTCAATCTAGATGGCTGCGAATATGTTAAAATTATTTTTGTTCCAATGTAATTCATATAGAAAATACGAAAACGTCAAAATGGCCAATAATACATCATACAGGGTGCTCTAAACTCATTAAAATCACATTTTTTAAAATAATTCTTTTTTTAAAATATTATGATAGGGGCCACCCGGATATTCAGAAAGCTCTATTTAGTAGGGGTTAAAAGGTACCAAAAGTTCCGTAATGTGTAATCGTTACCGGTAGGAATGACAATTTTTCTTAAGTAATTTATGATTTATATCGAAGTTCAATTAAATTTTGATCAACCCTGTATATATGTGTTAATCAGTATGGACCTCTGGCTCATTCTTGTTGCATATCATAAAATATTAACACAAATATGCAGGGTTGATCAAAATCTAATTGAATTTAGATATAAATCAAATATATGGGTGGCCCATATCATAATATTAAAAAAAGAGAGTTATTTTGAAAAATGCGATTTTAATGAGTTTAGAGCACCCTGTATGATGTATTATTCGACATATTGACGTTTTCGTATTTTGTATATGAATTACATTGGAACAAAAATAATTTTAACATATTCCCAGCCATCTAGATTGACAACTAAAATTCGAGTTATTTTTCGTGCAACCCTGTATAAATTGTTCAAAATAGTATAAATGTATCCAAAATGTGATCTTTATTTCAAAAATGTAAAAACATACAGGGTGGTCCATTTAGAAAAGACTATTGGGGCCATTTCCGGTGAAACCGGAAGTGACAAATATGGCGGATAGGTCTCAAGAAGTTGGAAATCCTACCTAATTTCATCATACAAAATTATATACCGAGGAAGTTACAGGAGTGGTCCACTATTCGTTTACACCCGGTATATCACTGAAGTACCTATTTTATAAAGGGCCTATCAATTTTTAGAATTAAATATAGGGTGACCCATTAAAATAGATAGTGATAAAAAGATTTTATCAGCCCTTTTATTATTATTATTATTACTGTCGCATTTCTTGCCAATTATTCTTATAAAGGCGCCGATAACGTGAAATGCAATGTTGCTAGATTGACGATAAGTTCCACAAATAGAAATTATTCTTATTAAATTTTAAATGCGTTTGTGTCAATTTAAGTGTGGGTTTATAAATAAGTAAATACAATTAAATTATTATTGGTATTCAGTAAAAAATAGCCAAAAAATTCAAACCTCGAAAAAATTCGCATAGAGCTAAAAATTTGTACAGACCTTAAAAACATCATTACAAATAAAATGTCAAAAATCCCCATCGATCCCACTTGTGCTAAAAATTTTATTCAAGGTCAATGGTCAAGAAACGTTTTTTTGCAAATATCTCTTAAACGGTAAATGTTATTGTAAAAACAATTATTACAAATTTATCATGTAAAGTGTAGTGAGGGTGAACAATGTCTATCACATCACATCATCCGTCTTTTACACCGCTTACATTAAAGCGAGAAAGACGATCCACGTTTTTGTTGGCACGGGACCATGGCGGAGTTTGGTGGACAGTTCAGGTCCGCACTTAGTTTCGTTACCGATTCTTAGCGGTGCGTTAGGATATATTATAAGAGTAGTATTATAAGTAATGATTATTTTATATGTGTTTATTTGCTGGTAAAAAATGTCTACAGTCCTAGCGTAAACTTGCAAAAGAATATGTTGACCTCAGAAAACCCATTGCTTCTATTTCAACAAGGTTACGGCAGTGGTTCCAAACTTAAGAAAAATAAGTGTTTTGAGTAAGTAAATAAATCATTTTTTCTACTAAGAGAACCGTCCAGCCTATACCTCTCGTGAAACCGCTCCTAGATATGTGTATATATATAATATGCGAATATAATTTTCCATTATCAATAGTAATTAAAATTTTATTTTACAACAATGTAATTAAGTGGATACAGGTTTTTTATTTTTAACAAAACTCGTTTTTATAGAAGGTTATA
Organism: Rhagium mordax; assembly: GCA_963680705.1. Lineage (NCBI taxonomy): Eukaryota > Metazoa > Arthropoda > Insecta > Coleoptera > Cerambycidae > Rhagium > Rhagium mordax. The sequence goes on along the minus strand of OY796659.1, from coordinate 76,500,136 downwards.
GACCCATTAAGTAGGTACCTTTAAATACCCGACGACAAAAAACATTTTTTGAATGTCATCACACTCTTATGTAAGTTCAAGTTTATAAAACGAAATTAATTCTTCACAGATTTGACTTGCGATCAGAGGAGATAATATTAACTGGCTGAATTCGTCGACAACAATAATTATAACAGATCCTTTTGCCAATCATCTGGATTTATAAATAAAACGCTTCAGAATCGTAGGTTTGGTAAACTCCGGAGACCTTGAAGGTTTACTTTATATATCAAAAGTCAATAAACTAAAATTGTTGAGGTATACGGGATGTCTGCTTGATTGCTAATCGATAAACGTCAAAGAACGTTTTTGCTTGCCACTTTTTGTGCTCGCAGTTGTACAGTCGCGGCCAAAAAATGAGTTATTCACAGAAACAATAAAGATAATGTAGAAGCAAAATTATAATCGACGAGGAGAAAACTAACTTAAACAATAGAGTAAAAATAAGCTGGCCTCATCACTAATTGGAAGCTGAAGCTTCTGGTGGAGTTTCACAAGCAGCACTTTCCCCCTCCCACAATAGAAAATAGCTCAACAACGACGTAGTCAGGATTAAAGGCTCTACTCTTTGTGGGTAAATTTTCAAAATCAACAATAGACTCTCAAGGAAACCTCATTGGAATCATTGGATCCATTGATGCTTCAGAAATAGTATGAATCGATGGAGCTGATGACAATGGTTGGGATTGTCCTCAAGATATGTGCCTTAGAACCAAATTCACCACCAATAAATTGTCTAGTGCATTTTTGAAATTTTTAAAATAATCTCATGCACCATTATAGTTCATTTCATATTTCTTAAGCAGGGAAAAAATTTCGCATTTACA